>WOVY01003512.1:0-655000 GCA_013436015.1 Rhipicephalus annulatus | reverse complement strand
ATCGACTGAGAAGAAAAAGAAGACTTTGGCCTACGATTCGTCTTAGGTGAATGCATAAGAGAGATTGCGAGTTTTCAAGTGTTACGTGTGCTCACACACATGCACACACAGAGATGCACGCGGGAACATCATACATAAAACGTAAGCGAACCTCCCTTCCTCCGAAAAAATTTCTGACTACGCCCCTGCAACTCAGACTCATCGCATGACCTCGCGACTAGCGTACGTGCATCCACGTTGCGCCTCTACAACAGCGTTGTCCCATTTATGAGTCGCTCGGTCAGGTCACCGACGTGGGAACGTACGCGGCCGGGAAACGATGACCAAGGTCAACGGGCGCAGCCCGTGGTGGTGCTGTTACTTTCAGCGACATGCTTCCTTTGCAGCGGTCTCGTCGTTTGGGCGCGGTGCGCGCCCCTGGAAGCCGCGGTTACGCCCCGCGGACATCCCGCAGTGCCCCTGTTCGTAAGCGTCATCAGCTGAAATGTACTGCCATGTCTCGGCCAGCCTCCCCACTGCGGCGCAGACAGCATCTATTCCGAATTAGGTTCCATCTAATAATAGCCACCACGCTGCGTGACCACCGCTTTTGTCCTCGCACTGAGGCCTTGCCCCTTTTACCTCCCCGCCCTGCCAGCTACTGAATTTAATTGTTTTCTTCTGACGACGGGCGAAGCGTGGAAAAGTACTTTTTTTTTTAGGCGGGACACAAACTGCAGGACGGAAACGTGCCTGGCCATTTGTCAACCCGGCTTGCTCAAGTTGTACGGCTAATTGAAGGATGAACTTGAGTGAATGCATCACGAAGCTTAACGTATAAAAAGCGTTTTGCAAACCAGCTGGACAGTTGCTTTAATGTGGTTGACCTAGATATTTATAACGCGTGATTCAATGATTGTACAACAATCACTGAAACGAGAAGTGACATGGCGCACATTCCTTTTGTGTGCGCGGTGAATGCGTTGTCCACTTCCCATAATCGTTCCTTAAAATTAGCGATAACTTTTAAATGCGAAGCATTTTTTCACGTAATCCAAGCAGTTTTGGCGTCTGTCTGGGTATCTCTCCATCTATATAGCCGCCTACGTCTGAGGACTCTAGTGATCACCTCCTTCAGTTAGCGCGAACCAAAATTAGTATGGGAGGGTTACATGATTTGACGAATATCACGCGCTGGTCAAGCCGTGAATAATATTACAATCCCGTCGCGTACGTCGTCAAGCACCTCCCGCCAGAGTGTGGCACATACCCGCGGGCGGACATGTGCTACTGGTATGCGGGTATGCGCCACAGATGATTGGCACCTCTAGTATCTACCCAAAAACGACGGGAATGCACACTGTTAATTTTAACACGTGAGCGTTAAGAAAAACCTAACATCGGTAGCATTGACCCAACTAATGCAAACAATAAATTTCAGGGCTTCAACAGGAGTCGAACCCGTCTATTTTGCGTGACAATTACATATGTACTCCTGCGATACATCCGTCACGTCGGGTTAACGTCGATTCTAGTTAGGCGCCGTGCACCGCAGTCGATTTATGTAGTAGTGGCCAGGGCCACTATACTCTCGCTTCATATGAGGTTATTGCATCTGGTGCTGCCAATACTTATGTTCCAATTGGCATCGTTGGGCAAGTGCAAAAAACTGATCCTATAAACATCTACAACTGTTCAACATATATCTGTGTACGCAACATTTGTGCATATATTTAGCATCATTTCATTCCGGCTTGCTCATTACAAACAAGAAGTACACCACGGTCACCTTTCCTCCGCATGCTTCGCATATCGTGGATTCCCAAGGCACGCGAGATCTGCCGAACTTTGTATACTGTTTTTACTGTTTTCTTATGCGCAGTGTTTTGATTGGCTGTCATTAAAGACTCCGAAGCTACTACTACTAGCGGCGCGCTGAGAACGTATACTGCGTTGCTGTCATAACTGCAAGGATGTTACCATAACTTAGGCCCGGTTTTCTATCCTACGCAGAATAAACAAAGAAAAAGACACTGCTTCTTAAGCATCTAGCTCTGGTGACTCGAAGGCGAAACACATTTTTTTATTTTTTTAGCCGATTGTACTGATGTCGTCTTATGTGGTGATATACATGGGGTTACAGTACAATACTGGATGCGGAATGCCCACAAGCCCGCGCTTCGCGTTATAAAGTACCCAGTTCAATACGATCAGAAAAGAGAAAATCGGGTGGGACAATTGCATGCAAATTTCGCAAGTCTAGATTCGCCGGCGACCTGCAACATCCTAATCCTAATCGCATCGACAACCCTACACCTCGCTCCCAAAAGCTTTCCGCACCCGACATGATTTCACACTGCCTGCGTGATCAGAGGCATTCTTGGCATGACTGCGCAATGCCTTCGTGTTGGGCCCATGTTTAACCAAGAGACAATCTCATGTAATGGCATCGTCACTTGACGTCACAAACTTTGGAGACCTGTGACGCCATGGTGAAATCATCAGGTGACATGATCACGTGATGACGCCGACTCAGACGTCCAGTTTTTGGTTTTGTCGAGGCATTGAAGACTCTGACCATCGAATAACGAAGAACAAGGCTGTAGTAAATCTGAAGGTAGTCACAAAGACTATACTTAATTTTTTTAATAAATAAACCTGTAAACATATGTAACAAACACGTAAAACAAACAGGTAAAAGTGTGCGCTCTTTCCTGTTTCTTTCTATTTTTTAGTCTCTTCCTCGGTGCTCAAGGTAACGATTGATTGATTTATATGTGCGGTATAATGTTCCAAAACCACGATATGTTTATGAGAGACACCGTTGGGGAGGGGCTCTGAAAATTTCGACCACCTGAGAGATGCTCAAGGTACGCGCCACCATTCGATAAGAACCAACTAGCCTACATGAAGGTCTTCAACATAATTATTGGAATATGTCGATTCAAGGAGTTGCGTTGTAGTGAGTGCCGAGTACTACTGAACTTAGTGTTATCTATCTATCTATCTATCTATCTATCTATCTATCTATCTATCTATCTATCTATCGATCTATCTCCCTTTATATTGATCTCCGTTAGTGAAGAGCAGCAATCAAGACGTCGTCCGGTTAAAATCCTTGCCTTTCCACGACTCTTTCATTTCTCTGTTTCCCTGGAATACAGAAAAAATCAAATTTGCCTTCATCAGCGCTAAAACAATTGAGCTTGAGCCTTCTGCACGAAATGCACAACAACCACGTGCACATATACACCGATGGTTCTACCACAGCGTCTGGTTCTGGTGGTGCGGTGGTGATTCCAGCTAGAGGAATCGCTCTGCGAATCAAACTGTCACATGTCACTACGTCTACGGCGGCAGAACTTGCGGCTTTGCGTGGCGCCCTAGAGTACAACAAATCCCAGAGACCGAGTAAATGGGCTGCGTTTTCCGACTCAAAACCAGCCATACAGAGCATGCAGTCAGTCCTTCGACGAGGTTGCCATGAACAATTAACTTACGAAGTTGTCAAGCTTGTTCACCACGTCACAGAAACAGGCCACGAGGTCAAGTTTCAGTGGCTTCCTGGCCATTGTGGGATCAGTGGCAATGATTCCGCAGACAACGCCGCTCGCACATCGCACCAAGAAGAGCACACCCTTCCAATTCCTTTGTCAAGGACTGACGCTGCACAGCAACTTCGTCACCTGGCAAGTAGTCTGAGTCTGCAGGAGTGGAACACCCCAAGCAGAATACATACGAGACTATACCAACTAAACCCTCGTCTGGAACTTCGACCTCCATCCGGACTTCGTCGACGTGAAGCTTCACTTCTTTGTCGCCTTTGGTTGGGGGTTGCCTTCACAAAAGCATATAGAACCCTCATCGGATTGACCAACAATGCGGAATGCGACGTCTGCTGCACCAAAGAAGACATCGACCATCTGATATGTCATTGCCCTCGATTTGCCTCTGAAAGACAGAAGCTTTCAGACGCATTGCGACAATTGGACGATCGGCCACTCTCTGTGCAGATGCTACTGGAACACCGTCATCGCCTTTCGTCAGATCAAAAGGCAGTCTAAGCTGTCTTGTGCGTTTTGAGGACTACAGGCCTACGTGACCACCTTTAACTTTTGTGTAGTGCCACCGCTGCATACGCGCCAGCCGATTAACTGACAATCCTCCTTTCTTTTTGTTTTTTTTTCTCTCTCGTTCTCTTGTCTTTCCTCTCTCTCATCTTTATGCCCCCTTCCATTCCCCCACCGTAGGGTAGCAAACCGGGCATGTGCCTGGTTAACCTCCCTGCCTTCCCTCTTGTTGTCTATCCCCCCCCCCCTGTTTCCGTATTCAAAGCAGTTTCAAAACTTGCCGAAAAAACACTACGTCTGTCTATTTTTTTCTATCTTTTAATTCGACATTTCGCCGCTTTGTCATTGCTGAAGAAAAAAAGCACAATCATGGTGTTTAAATAACATGTACACTTTACTCTTCATCAGACGAATGTGTCACCCGATAAAATAAACAGCGGACTACGCGTGCCATTAGCTGACAAGAAACATTGTAGGAGTCGTTGGAGGATGGCTAAAGCCTCTTCAAAAAGAGATAAACACTGTAGGTACAGGGCCAGTCGACATCGGGTGGCCTTGTGCCGCCAAAGAGCTTTGTTGTCTTCCGCCTTCTAAGCTTTGTCATTCGAAGAAGCCCGTCGGAAGTATGCACTTATCATTGCAGTTTTTATCATTCTCTCTCTCTATTTATATGTATATTTTGTACTATCAGCTCTTTCTAGCGATTTACGTGTTATCGGTGTGAGACGCCCTTTTTTTTTTTTTCCTTGAGAAGTAAACACTACCGAGCCACAGTTTATGACGATGTTCTATACCGGGCGGCCCGTAAATGCACCGCCGACTGCCGAGTACCCCGCACTGATTCCGGTATGTGATATTTAGTTTCTCTCCTGTGGCATCCACTTCGGGCCGCTTTTATTTTAGACGTTGCTTTCTGTTTTTCTTTCTTTCGGTAAACTTTTTTTCTGTCTGTGTACTTTTCTTGCTGTTCGCGCTTCGTTCCCGCGCTATCCCGAAAATTCGCGACATGCCCGTGACGCCGAAACAAAGCTCCGGCTCCATCGGCTCGCCGCTATACCACAGGCCAACAAAAGAAATGAACGTAGCAGAGAGGAAAAGCAAACGCTGAACGGGGGCTCGTTTTGCTGCTCGTTCCCGGCGATCTTTTACTTTGCAGCTATAGGAATGGCGGCAACAATAGCAGCAGCAGCAGCTAAAACTAGAACGAAGGGCAGCGAGGTGTATGGGCTGCGAAGAAGAGGATGCCGGGGCCCGGGTTGCGGGCCTCAGCAGCCGGCGCATCGATTTATGAGCAAACGTGGCCCGACTACGCCGGCCTCGCGCGCGCTGTCGATCTCTCTCTCTCGTTCCTCCTCTCCACGCATTTCGGCAACGCTTTTTTATCTCCCAACACACAAGCGAGGCCAGCATGCATGCACGCCGGCCTTCCAGGCTGGCTCGCAGGCAGGGATAGCCAAGCAAAATGCGTCTCAGAGTTGCCAGGCTGCGCATGCTGAGGTGGGAGGTTGAGGACGACGCAGCGAGCAATGGAAAGAAAAATGGTAGGTGTAACCTTAAGAGACAAGAAGAGAACAGAGTGGATTAGGGGACAAACGGGGGTTAAGGATATCATAGTTGAAATAAAGAAGAGGAAATGGACATGGGCCGGGCATGTAGCGCGTACACAGGATAACCGCTGGTCATTAAGGGTAACTAACTGGATTCCCAGAGAAGGGAAGCGGGTTAGGGGGAGACAGAAGGTTAGGTGGGCAGATGAGATTAAGAAGTTTGCGGGTATAAATTGGCAACAGCAAGCACAGGGTTAACTGGCGGAACATGGGAGAGGCCTTTGTCCTGCAGTGGACGTAGTCAGGCTGATGATGATGCATGCTGAGGGTTAGCAGCACATTTACAGCGAAAGCTGTTATGAGATGACAACACGGGTCACGCGAGGCGGCGTAGTTGTCCGCCGCCGCTGCCGCCGGGGTCCGTAGCCAATATCGCTTGAATAAAGAAAAATATAAATAAGAAACATGAAAGATTAGTAGTGACATCATGGGATTTGTAGCCGGGTCCACTGCGTGCCAGTCCAGTAATCTACCGCTAAGCCACGCCGGTGCTTGGGACTCGTTCGCAAACTAACCTTAGGCAGGCTTTACGTCGGGAAATGAATCGCGGTAATGTGAGTAATAAAGCGTTTTAGAACAGCAAAGGAACACCAGGGAGTCACACAATGCGAATCGCGTAATGAGTGGGCCGTTCAATACTCCAACGCGTTACAGAAGCGCGTTCTTCATCACCTATTAACTGTGGCACATGCACACTTCAGGCGTAATTCTTCACCGTCGTCAGCGACTGAATGCAACACAAAATTCGTACAATATGTAGTGCAAGTGTTTAGCGGATACCACGCTTCTCCGAAGAATGACGAAGGATCGCATAGCGAATGTCAGCCCACTACACAGAAGTTATTATTATTTATGGCGTAGTGGGTACCCAGCAAGTGTGCTTCTAGCATTGACCCAAAGTACAATACTAGACACCCTATACCAAAGAGTGTTTAGAAAAGGCTCTGAAAGGCCACTTTTCATGCTTACGCTGTGACTGTGTGGCGCGTTCCGCGCACGCTTGACGATTTTTTTTTTGTTCCTGAAAAGGCGTAGATTTTTTTTTATTTTGGTATTTTACACGAAAGAAAGATTTCGCCCACGCAAGAGCCATTACCTCTCTATCGCTGTTAATAAAGCGGGCGATAAGAATTCATAGGCGAAGCCACAGGTCCGCCAGCACCGATCTTAGCATTACTAAAGTGAAAGCATTAAGTGCCTCGTCAAACGCGAAAATTAGCCGTCAGAGCGGCGTGGCGTCACCTTCGGCACGAGTGATGCGTGAATCACCATTCCGTGAGGACGTCATCACGTGACATCATCGTAGTACAAAACCAGGTGAAGTAAAAGAAGATCTCGGAGGAGGAGCAGGGAGGGGGGGTGCTGTAGGGTGTAAGACTGTCAGCGCATCGCTCGAGAAGAAAATGAAGATCGCTTCGGCCTTCGTTGAATGCGTTAGGAATCCTGTGCGTTTTTGTGAGGGCGTGCTGTACTAAAGTGTAGTGCGGACGCGAATTGGTATCATACTGATTTCGCATAATAGAAAAGCAACGAGTATCTAATTTCTAAATATCAGTATAATGTAGTACAGGACTAGAACAACCGTAGTGAACATACATTCACGTAAGAAAAAGGCCAGAAATTTAGCTTCAAAGTTCAACTGTAAATCTAAAAGAGCCCACGTCAATGTAGATTGTTCTTTCTGGACCAGTTTCTCGAATCAGATGGTAAATATTACAACCCAAACTGCAAGACGACTGGTCTATGGGTGGGTAGGTTTTATTTGCTGCGGGTCGGTTTAGCTTTGCAAAAGTTGTTCACGCTATTTCCGCCAGAGCATTGCTTGTCGGAACGCTGGGATCTAGAAACGCGTCGTGTTACAACTTCTGACGCAAAAGTGTCATGTAATTCGAGAAAATGCTCATAATCTGTGCATGCCTCTTTCTGATAGACCGAATAGTTTAACAAGGCAACGAAGCACCTCTCTCTTATTTAATGTCAGTTGGCACAGGAACAGCATATCACTTGCTGCTGACCCGAATGTGGCGGGATCGAATCCCAGTCGTGAATGCCTCATCTCCGATGTAGGTGGAAATGTTTGAGGCACGTGTACTTAGATTTAAGTGCGCGTTAAAGTACTTCTAGTGGTCTTAATTTCCTGGGCCTTCCCCTATATAGACTTATTCCGTGTTCTTAAATAGCGGTAGGCGGCGTCGACAAACATGGGATGCTTGTAGCGTCGTGGCGGCGCCTTGGCTCTGCCCAGTCCAAACCTCGCCACCATCCCCTAAGAGCACAGCACGTGGGGGAGCCTCTCGTGTGTTCAGACGGGATGCTTGCTGACATGCTGTGCTCCGAGGTGGCTTTGCAGCTGTTGCGCCAGTTGTCACGCAATCATAGAGGGTGGCGGCTAGCTTTGGGCTGGGCGGAGCCTACGGGCTGTGACGTCGCTACGAGCGCCCCAGTGTGTCGACAGTGCCAACCACTGTTTGCAAACGTGGAATATAGGTTTATACGGCGTTTCTCATAATCATATTGTTACGTGAGTTTGGGGATGCAAAGCCCCAGCAAAATATCACTTGGAGCCTTCTTTGGAGTATTTGTGTGCGCTTCATGGTCTACCTGTATATGTGATCAAAATTAATTGTTAAAAAACCGAGTACCAACGCGAAATCATCTTGATCAGTGGGCGTAAACTGCAGGAGGAGCTCGGCCTCAGGTTCCTCTTTGCACTTGTGCAGTAGGCCAGCCAGGCATGCGTAGAACGCACAGTACAGCCACAGTAAAAGTTGGACTATAGTGGCCCGTTTCAAACTCTCTTTGGCTGACTACTACAAGTATTGTTAAATGTTACCCAATCTGCCATAAGCAACCGCCTTTTTTGCGATGTAGGGAAGCGTCCACCGCTCCATCATTCATTTATTCTGCTTAGAAGCGAAGCATCCGCTGTACACTTGTAAAGCAATATGATCACTTTGTTGGTTAAGGGACGTTTTAAAACAACATCTCCCCACGCAATCCGCGTGATGGGGCGCCTGGCTGTTGTTTTACTTTTCTACGGCGCTATATTAGACCTAATTTCTCGACCGACATGACGCTTCTATGGGATAGTTTTTATTTATTTATTTATTCAATTATTCATTTATTTGAGGAGTTACAAACACCGGTGAGGTTGTGTCGTATAAGACGTGACTGCCATGCGCAGGGCTCGGGTTCGAATACCGCACTATTTTGGGTATATTTTACACATCTTGCGTGATAGTGGTTACGGGCACTGGCAGTGGCGGCAGACAACTATACTCCACAAAAATCGGTAGTTTCACGAGATGGGTTTCACGAGGTGTTCTCTTGCGTCCGTCTCTACTTTTGAGCTTGCGAATTTATGAACTTCTAAAATAGAGAAAAAAGGCGGACACCAGGCGTAGTTCAGTCGAAGAAAATGTGCTCAGCGTAGCACATGGCCGCCAGCAAGTTTACTCGGGGGGAAAAAAAATAAAGTACCAGCGACCAAGTCGCCTGTTTAGAAGGAGCAAACAAACTTGGAGAACAGTAGTCAGTTCTAGTCAGAGCACGTGTCCTCGCGTCACACCGCGTGTTCTTGAACTTTGCGAAACGGCGTAGAGGGGGAGAGGGTTGGGAAGACGTGGACGTGCCTCGCATTGCCAACGCACAATTACGTACCCTGCCTACGACTTGATAGAGTAGAAACAGGGTGGAAAAGGTTGAAGTCAGGGAGACGCTTCTTCCTTTTTAAAGACGATGGTCTTTCTTGGGGTACTTCGACGCAAAAATTTTCGTCTGTCTGTCTGTCTGTCTGTCTGTCTGTCTGTCTGTCTGTCTGTCTGTCTGTCTGTCTGTCTGTCTGTCTGTCTGTCTGTCTGTCTGTCTGTCTGTCTGTCTGTCTGTCTCTGTACATTTGTCCGTTTGTCCGCCATAGCAATACACCAAACTATACTCTAAACAGCCAACCCGATTCGCAACACCCACAATATTGCTCAAGTTTAAGCGTTCATATTTGTGCGAGATTGTCAATTAAACAGCAATTATTGCGCATATTTTAAGCACCATAACAACACGTCAATATTTTGTATACGTCTTTATACTAGAAATGGCACACATAAGTAATTCTAAGGAGCATAGCATTTATCACGCTGCGCTGACAACGCAACGCTATGCTCAAAAAGACAAGTGTTTCCAACGCTTGGCTAAGACGACACGGTGGCGGCACCTGCCCATCGCTTTGCGTTCTACACCTTATCGCCTCCGAGACAGGCGCGCACGCCTTCCTTCGTTTTCGAAGATAACTGCCAGGTAGCGCTTGTGTCTAACGTGCCTCGATGCACTCGCTTGCCTTCGCTGCGCGGATCAAGACACTCTATCGCAGTGCCTCCAGAATACAATTCACCGGTTTTCTCGCTCAGAACTTCAAATAAATGTTTTTTTTTCACTGTCTTCAGACGCAATATTATCGTCTATCAACGACGTTTGCAGTGAAACATGCAAATGCGGGGCCATTTTTTTCTTTCTTTTTTTTAGGTTTCGTGTTTTCATTTCTTCATAACATTGTCCCACACCTATTCGCCTTTTCAGTCGCCTTCAACATAGTAATAGCAGGAGCACGTGTCGCTGCCCAAAAAACTTCCAGTCACTTCATTTATTAGTCTCCAACACCGAAACAAAAATCTTCCGTTTTAAGTTGTGCTAGTGTAAGGAAAGACTCCTTTTCCGCTTTCGGGTAAAAGGGAGGCATTCAAGGCTAATTAAGGACTAACTCTAGCTTTAAAAAAAGTGTATTTGAAAATGTTTGACCAGCTACAGGGGGAAAACTCTTGAAAATGAACTGCCTACTAGTTAACGCTTTGGTTCCTCACCAATACTACTAGGCTACGCCGGCACACAGAACCGGAAGGCATCCAGCACCTGTCTTTGTGAACACCGATGGGGTTTATATACGAGCTTGAACGAGACAATTCAGTTTATTGAGCTTGTTTACGTAGTGCGCATGCGGACTGCACGCAGATTCGTAACTTCATATGTCACCTGCAGCCTTCTATGTGTAGTGTTAGTTTTATACAGACCCGACAGTGAAAAACGTTCAGTCTACCGTAGTGGTAAAGGGGCTGCTCTGATCTGCGGCTGACGTGAATTTCGCGGATTCTAGCCCAGCCGCGCAGTTGCATGTTGATGGAGGTGTATTGTTAAAGGCCCGTATAAATTGTGCGTAGTGCACGTCAAAGAACACCACTTGGTCGAAACTTCTGGAGCCCTTCACTGCGGCGTGCATCATCCTCATATTGCAGTTTTGACGCGTGAATCTTCAGAAATTATTAATAAAAAAAACGTGTATAATTCTTTATAGTACCGAAGCTTCTTAAGCCGCACTTGTTTATGAGAAATAATCGCGCATACCACTACATATAAGCTATCCTGAGGAAAAGAAAGATGCACCGTTTGTTACAAACAACGTTTGGAGTCTGCTAAGAACGCCACAGGTGTACCGATACATCGCAATGAACGCATTGGCTAAAGGCAAGCCGGAGAACTTTTCTTCGTGTGTGTGTGTTTTTTTTTTGAGCCTATAAGTTATGTGCGCCAGTTTCGCTGTTGTAACGCTTTATGTAATGCAGGAATTAGGGACTCTCTTCATCTTATGCAGGATAGTAAACCATGCATACTTCTCAGTACATTACTTCCCGTCTCTCTTTCTCCCTTTCACACACACACACACACACACGCGCGCGCACACAAACCCTATTTCTCTCTCTCTCTCTCTCAATATCGGTAACAGGAGACATTGGTGCCCTTAAATGAATTCATCTGCTCTGTTTCCTACCAGATTATTACGCACTGAAGAAACGCGAGGATGAAGTAGCATCCAACAGTTGAGTATTCATCAACTTCTCAAAGCCACCTCAAGCGCTTCTATGGTTCCAGTCAGATTGCGTAAGTAAACTCAATATGCTTTTGCCAGAAATAGAAAAGGCAAGGTCACCGAGCAGTATTTAGGTGATGGAAACCCTTTTCGAACGATTTGAAAAAAAAAAGCTTTTTGCCTTTGTGTTGTTGGCGCTTTTGGGAAACGCGTTTCCACTATCAGCTGCTTTTATCCAACACGTTGAACAGAAGCAAGGAACGTATTATTACAGTGTTACGATTTTCGCTTCAGCTCTTTCTTCAAAAATAAAAAGAAAACGATGTCAGCAAGTGCATTGATCGCGTGGAATGGTAGAGGGCAGAAACTCTCCATCGGTTCATGCTCGTTTCTCTCTTTTGATATCTCAATTCTTCCTGTCTTTCAGACTTGCAGTCTCACCTCACAACGAAAAATAAACATACTCACCCTAGCAGCACACAAGCTCCACACATAAATACACACAATTCATGCGCGTGAGTCTATATCCCCATAAATACACACTACGATGGATCCTGAAGCAACAGGGGGCAATCAATGAGACCTCTGTGTATGGTGGTGAAGCAATGCCCCAGGCGTCTTTCTACTTCGCTTGTAATTTTTTTTTCTTTTTGGAACGCCTTTTTCTGGGGACTACGTTAATGCGTCCACTTGAAAGGCAGGCGCCCCAACTCTGCCAGGATTGCGATGCAAGAGTGGCAGTTCGAGACCTACCACCGCCACGACTTCATCGGTGACTCGACTTGGGGCCCCATTCATCACTTTTATTTTTTCTCCTTTTCTGCATCACGCAGAGCACTGGCGTCGTTCACGCTTCCTGAAAAGTGAACAGCGGCTTGCCGCACCGGCATGTTACGTATTATCCTTTGTGAGTGCGTGCGTGCGTGTGTGTGTGTGTGTGTGTGTGTGTGTGTGTGTGTGTGTGTGTGTGCGTGTGTGTGCGTGCGTGCGTGCGTGTGCGTGCGTGCGTGCGTGCGTGTGTGCGTGCGTGCGTGCGTGCGCGTGTGTGTGTGTGTGTGTGTGTGTGTGTGTGTGTGTGTACTTCTGCAGTTTTTCTTTCTTTAGGCGATTTTAGAAACTGACGTCGTGCCCTGTAGGCATGACTATACCGAAACACTTCATTCTCAAGCAATAAACACCGAAAATCCTTCTCCCACTCTCTCTATTTCACTGGCACGGCCAGAATTTTTCTCGGAGGCGGGTTTGGTGTTGTGTGTTTGTGGATGCACTTGTATGTGCGCTTGTAAATATCCACGTGCAAAACCAATACATCGAACTAACGCCCCTACCCTTCTCCATGGCTACGCCACTTACATCTCTCTTCTCTCTTTCTCTCTCATGTCCCTGTAGAAACGAACGGAACATCATCAGTTGCCTCGCAAAGAGTACACCCGAACAAGGAGACCAAACCTTGCCTCCATCGCGGCCAAAACAAACGAAAGGAGCATGAATTCTTATGGCAACGCTGTCGTATACTGAATGCGGAGAATGCGAGACTCCGCGTGTTTTCACCGCCGCCGCGCTATTTCACTTTCTTCTCTGCAAAAAAAAAAAAACTGTGCGGCAGGAAAAACGAGAACGATCCGCAGGAAAACGAAAAGCAAACACAGACGGGCGAGAAGCGTTGGAGTCTAGAAACTCCGAGAGTGGAACTCCGGGGCGGCAGTGCTGTCGTGAAAAATGTGCAGCCACGGCACCTACGATCCGTAGAGATGAGTCTTGTTCTGTCTTTTTCTTTTCTTTTTTTTTGTTTGCGTTGTGCGGGTACAAACACAAAAAGAAGTGACACAAGGTAATCGAGCTCGAGAGCTCGCTAAGCATAACGCCCGTTCGCTGTACGGGTATACACCGTTCTCGGCTCGCATGTACTCGAAGGAAGTCACCTTTGCTTTGCACATCGATTATTCATAGTTACGTCTGGCAGGAAAAAGCAGCCTGCCTGGACACAAACACACTATATATATAGAAGGCCCAAAACACGTAGTGTCTTTTTTTACGCCTAAAATAAGCACAACCCTCCCTCCTCATCCCTTATTTTGCGTTAGCTCGTCATTCCTACGAAGTCTATACACCTTTCCACAAGAAGGAAAAAAACACCGCCATGATGGGCTGTGCGCGGGATTCGAAAGGCTAAGGGCGCAGCGTTGCCAGTGCATTTTCAAGGGGACGCGCCAATTCGCACAGCCCAAGGAGGGCTATGGCAGCGCCTATAGGGAGGCGTTTATGACAAGGTAAATAGGAGAGCACCGCTGTTCGTTGCACGAGGTGCGCGAGACATTATCTATCCATATAGGCGTAGCCAGCATGCGACCCTCCCAGTCATTCATCTTTCAGTTTCGAAACATGGCGCCACGAGACGCCTTACAAGCAACGCTAGTGGTCGAAGAAAAACCAGGTTTTATTCCATTATAAAATGTTCTGAAATTAAATTCAAGACGTACATATATAGCCGTGCTTATTTCTGTCCGGTCTAGCTTCGGTGTATACACATCGCCAGCTTCAACCGACATTAGCGTGTCGAAACTCTCTCAAAAAAAGGATGAAAGGCAAGAAGAGTTGAAACACTTCATTACACTCGTGAAACGATCGGAAGAAAGTACACCGTACAGTTGCGTAAGGTTCTTTGTCCCCTAAGGGAAAACATACATCATCCATCGTATCGCGCAACTATAGAATAACGCTGTGTCGACTGTTGCAAAATATATTCTCGGGAACGTCCGATAGCGCCATAAAAAACTACCACGGAAGAAGCACCACACGATTCTTAATCGACCGTGAAAGATACAGTACTTCCATTATTCAAAGCTTGTTGCTAAATGGCACGCGTTTTTTTTTTTTTTCAAACCTATCACTCACAAGGTACAATCTAGATGGGCTCCGAGTTCTTGTCCGTGCCTCTCTGAATTCATTCTTCGTTTTGTATACGTCCATACACCAAGTAATAAGAATGCCTGTGATTTTACGTGCCGAAACCCACAATACGATTATGAGACACGCCGTAGTGGAGGGCTCTGGAAACATCCATCTGGTGTTATTTAACGCACACTGACAGCACACGGGACACGGTGCTCTGTAGCGTTTCACATGCATCGAAACGTGGCCGCCACAACCAGATTCGAACCCACGCCCTTCGGATCAGTAGACGAGCACCGTACTTGCTTACTGAACCGCGGCGGACCATGTGCCAATCAAGCCAACTATTTGCATAAGAAAGGAAGCCTGAGCGAGTTGGTATGTCATTATCGTGCGCAAAAACACGGACAAAAGCTGAAGATGCGTTGACGTTCGTTTTACGGTACGCGAACGCTCATTGTAAGAAACCCTTCGCTCTATCACCCGTCATTGTCACGAATGTGACTGCGCAGCCTTCTTCGGCAACACGATGACACTCTCGAAACACGAAGAGCAGATTGACAACCGGAACTAATTGAGCTCTTTCACATTCGAAAGAAAAGCAATCTGCAATTTCGCTGAGTGACACACTACTTACGTACTTATGCAGAACCCGGAAAATATGATACCCGTGTATATGCTTCCTTGTGGCATTTTTTTTTTTACAGAGAAAGCTGTTATGAGATCACAGCTCGGGTCTCGCACAGCATCGTTGTTGTCCGCCGCCGCCGGTGTCCGTAACCACATCGCGCGAAATTAGCAAAAATACCTAGTACCAATGACACAGTTGGACTCGAACCCGGGTCCGGTGGGTGCCAGTCCAATATTCTGCCGCTGAGCCGAGCCGGTGCTTGGGAGTTGTTGGCAAACTTGCCTTAGGCAGGCTTCATGTCGGGAAAGCAATCGCGTTAATACGATTTATAAAGCATTTTAAAAAGGCGAGAGAACAACCAGTTGTCGCACTATGCGAATAGCGTAACGAGTGGGTCGTCCAATGCTCCAACACATTACAAAAGCTTGTTTTTGTTTCCCTATAAACTGTGGCGCATACCCACTTTAGCCCGAATTTCTCGTCGTCGTCAGCCACTAAATGAACAATTGGCACAAAATTCCTCACAATAGTTTAGCGGATACCACACTTCACAGAAGAATGGCGAAAAATAGCATATCTAATGCCTGCCTACTACCCTAAAATTTTTATTATTAATGCCGTACTGGACATCAAGCAAGTGTGCTTGTAGCAATTACTAAATGAGTGTTTGGAAAAGGCTCTGAAACGCCGCTCTTCTAGCTTTTCCTGTGACTGTGCTGCGCCTTCCGCACAGGCCTGGCGTTTTTATTATTATTTTCTCGCTTTTCTTGTTTCTCTTTTTTTAATTGTATAACATCTATATATATGCTTGCTTTTTCTCAATCAAATAAATTTTAGTTGCTAGTCAGCGTGTCCAGCGTTTCTATTTCTTCGTCGTCATCTCGTGGGCACTCCACCAACCGAGGCCAACTATCCGCTTTGTTAAATACCCGTGCTATGTTCGTTAGCACATTCAACCAACATTGTATTCACGATCACTTGAAGGCAACCAATATAAGAAAGCTCTATTGAAGTCCATGCTCCTGTTGGTCCACACCAGCACATAAAAACGTTTACAGCGGAACAAGGCAGAGCAGTGTTGTTTGATAGTGACACACTTATGTAGACTGCATTGTAGCTCTGCTTCAACGCTCAGATAACACATTTAAACTACCCATTTTGATTACATGAACATAGTCTAACTTCATAAACAAACACGCTGAGTATGCAAAAATGTAAACAAAGCAATAATGAAACAATTAATGAAATCCACGTCAGAAATCTCTTTATGAGCATTCGCTAAAGAGCATCCGGGAAAGTTAAGTAAATCACTGCTGTGTGTTTAACTTAAATATCGCTTTTAAGTCATTCTAATTTCTTCACACGTGTGATACGCACAGAGTTCATGCAATTCTCTCACTAATTCATTGTAATTAAGTCACTGTTCATAATAAATCACTTGAGGTGATGTTTGCGCACGTCTTCAGTTTATCGGCGCATGGACACGGTTTAAGCCTCTGCAGGAAATCGCGCGCGTTCGTTTAACTTATTTATTGCTCATACGAATCGTATGCTCTCTAGAAAACCGTCAAGCGTGTCCCAGTATAGCTGCAATTAAAGGTCGTGTTTTTTTTATTTTTTTTTTGTACTGGCAAATGCGAAGGCGGGTGGCGGAAGAAAAAAAATGGAGGAAACGCTGCCTAACCAAACGACTCTAAACTGGCGCACCGCCTAAATGTTCATGACCTACTATGAGCATCCGTTAAATTACCCCAGCTGCTTACGTGCCTCCGCGGCCTCACAGAAGACCTATGCTGCTGAAGAGCCACTAACTGTGCGACCTCTTTGACCGATAAAGTGAGCTTTCTCTCTTTCTCTCTAGCACGCACGCACCCACCCACAGTGTCTCCCTATAAACTGTGGCGTATACCCACTTCAGCCCAAATTCCTCATCGTCGTCAGCCACTAAATGAACAAGTGGCACAAAATTTATATATATATATATATATATATATATATATATATATATATATATATATATATATATATATATATATATATATATATATGTGTGTGTGTGTGTGTGTGTGTGTGTGTGTCCTTTCTTTGTATATTCGTATTCAGCGCGCTCTTACCCTTCTCTCACTCCCATCATGGTTACTCCATCCCATGCATGCCCGATAAATCGGCGCACGTGTCCTGGGAGTGAAGACGACTCTGAAGAGTGGGAAGAGAGTACGTGCCGGTTCACGTTGATGGTAGTTGTTGTGCGGGACCGGCGCAGTTTATCCGAGCTGAAACAGCGCCGAAGTTCTATTCATGTTTTCCTTTAGTGTCCCTTTAACTAAGCATATCGCAGGCCGATCTTTACTATGGCGATATCTTCCCGAGTTTCTTATCGAGAAACGGTGCTGCAAACGTCATATCCATGCAAGTGACGCCGAAAGGAAGAAGACGAGGTGCTGTGCGACAAAAGCTTTCAGTGGTGTCGCGCCTGCTGCCTGTGCAAGCGAGGAATTCGGGAATGCCCTCGCGACACCACATGGGGGCGTTCGGACAAAAGCCCACGACCGCTAAGCTATCGACACCCTTTCGAGCGAGAACCGACTTGTGTAAGACATGCCTATTCATCTCTCTACAATGCGTCGCTCCTTCTTTTATTTTTATTTTTTTCTTAGCTTGGTATTGTCGACGCGGTGCTTACGAAAGAAAAGCGCGCTTGTGCAACTCCTCGCGCAAGGCGCAGTCGATTGTTTTCCGTTAGAGCCTACGTCACCCGTATTGAATAGTCTTTCACGTGACGGCGTTAAAGGTTTTTTTTTTATTTTCTCATATCGCGGCATGTAATGTGAGATCGCGAAGTGTCGATACATCGAGACGCCCTGTACGTCCGCTGTAGCTCGCGACGTATAGCTAACAAAGAAAGCCAGCGTTTAAACGGCGAAGAGCCATTTATCGTGGTGGATTTTAAACGAGACGCACGACACCGCATATATCACGTTGTTAAGTGCACAGCGCGTAATAAATGATGCCGCAGGTGGAGGTCATTTATTTATACACCGTGTGTGTGATAAAGAGGATGCGTGGAATAGAAAAAAAAATGCATTTGAAACAAGCAACAAGATTTCGGGCTTCGCAAGTGCAAAAAGCAAGAAAGTGTGTCGCATTTTCAGAGACGGCAGGAAAGCACTCGTTTTGCTCTTTCATCTTCTCCGAAAGGAAATTTTATCGAATATTTTGTATGTGACGGTCTGATCACGCTACAAGCATGCATACCTAAGCACCCTGTAAAGTACTTAAGGGCACTTGTAAAGCATGGATAAAGATGCAGAGGGAGGAGGCAGAGGCAGAAACGTCGCGTAGAAATTGTGTGCTGCTGTTAATCGTTTTGACAGGTGTTCATTGCACTGAAGTAATGCGCGGTGTTACGAGGTTGTCAGATCTGGCTTAGCGCTATCGAAGCGTGCGGCGTAACAGTCTACGATTAAATGAAATTACTATTGAACGGGCAACACTTCTGCAGTAACGAAAAGTGAATTGCATTGCTTGCCGGGTATTTCTGCATGATATCATGGCAGCACCTCAGTGTAGAAAATTCGATCATTCACTGTGTTTTCGCTGGCTTTTATGTTTTCTGCATTACATGATCTGAACACCGATGTGGAGCCGCTCATTACGGCACATCTTATTTAAGGGTGATCTATCGAATTGCCTATCGACTTTTGCTTAACTGTCACCTGTGTGGACTGTGCTTGTGGGGCCCTCACCACGATCTCAGCCCAGAGCTTTAATTTCGTTGCTTATGACGTCACCGAATTTCGCACGCGATGCATACCGACATCACGGTGACGCATTATTCGTCAGCTCCAACTCGTGTTGTTCAAAGTCAACATTACCAAGCATATGTGAATCGTCGGTAGTAACAAGATTGCTGTTTTTTTTATTTAATAATACTGTCAACCTTCGCTTGAGGGTCATGACAGGAAGGGAGTACAATATTAGTACAAACAGAACACCTAAAAAAACCACTAAGCAATAAACACAGGAAAACAGAATGGGCAGTACTTCAACCATTACCAAAATAAGCATCAATTTCTCTGTCAAAAGTTTGCACATCGGTACTAATAATAACATGTTGGGGTAAAGAATTCCATTGTTCTATAGCATCCGGGAAAAATGACCACCGAAAGATGTCAGTGCGAGCGCTGAAAGGTTCAATGGGGGCATCATGATTCAATCTAGTGCTACGTTTTCCGGGAAGGCGTATGTACTCGCCTTTAGGTATTTTGAATATCCCTTGGATTATACGAAATAATGTTTTAAGTTTTTGTTTCCGTCTTCGCATTTTCAGTTATTCTAAATTGCATGAATTCAGCATATCAGTTACTGAATCCCGCCTTCTATATCTAGAGCACACAAACCGAGCTGCACGCCTCTGAATTCGTTCTAACTTGGTGACCAAGTGTTTCTGGTGAGGGCTCCAAACCACAGAGGCGTATTCCAGTCTAGGTCTAATATATATGTGGTATGCAAGCAGCTTTACGTGTTTCGGTGTTTTATGCATATTTGCTCGTAGAAAACACGGTTTTTTAAATAACTCAGAGCAAACCGATTCAATGTGACGGTGCCAAGTTAGGTTGTTCGTAATTGTCACCCCTAAGTATTTGAAATGGGGCGTTTTACTGAGTTTATTACTCCCAATGTTGTACTGGAAATTGAGAACATTTTTCTTGTTGGTAATGTGTACATATGTTGTTTTTTTAAAGTTAATTTGCATATCCCATTCGCAACACCACAATTCCAAATCTTCAAGGCACTTATTCAACTCGAGTTGATCATCAGTACAGCTTACAGGCATATATATCAAACAATCATCAGCATAAAGTTTCATCTTAACAGGTGGCTTTACAATAGTACTTATATCATTTATGTACAACAAAAACAACAGCGGGCCAAGCACGGACCGTTGAGGCACACCTGAAAACACATCTAGCATAGCTGAAAAGCCTGTCCTGTGATTCGTGCGCCAAGCATAGGTCATGTGCCCAGTCTTCTTAGAGTGAGTGGCCAGCTAAAGAAATTAGCTTCGTTGTCTTATACGCCGTACTTGTTGCAGTGCCATGAAAAAAAAGCTTTATGGGCCACAAAATGGGGACGGTCGTTCATGTCGGTTCATGAACGGTTTAATTACATTATCACCGTAACTTTTACAGTCCAGGATCACAAGTTCACTAAATCCCTCTTTGCGATACTCCGGTTCTTTATAGATCACGCTTTGTTCTGTTTACGTTTATACGTTCATTGTTATACTCTCGATTTCTTCTTTTTGCACCAAGCTCCTACGGTGTTCAGTTCCCCGGCAATCACTACGCAGTGACATTTCCTCTCCCCCACCACACTCACACTAAAGATGTACAGCGACGCGCGAATGTTTATGGGTGCAATAACCGTGCAAGATAGTTGTGAAAGGGCGCTATGGAAGGAAGAGCACTGTTTATTTATTCCTGCTTCGTTATTTTGGGTCTTATCTTTTTTTCGGAGGTGATTAAGGAGAAACATTTTGTTCAATTGGAATATTAACCATATTTATTTATTATAAACAAATACGCATCATTCTCCTTTTTTTCTCTCTATCTCTCTTTCTTTCATGGTTTCTATGCCCAGGAGGCCCCATCGCTGTTCGTTTCATGGAGCCCTCTATAGGCAACCATTACTCGGGCTGAGCCATAAATGCCGCACTGGCACGAGCAATCGGACTCGCTCCACATCACCCCTACACGGCTCGCGAGATAGCTTTTACGAGCTTTCCGTTAGTGCGGTACGCCGCTTGTACATTCGCTGTGCGGCACGCAACGACAACGGCCCCCTTCTTCTCGACCTTCTGTTCCGTGGACTCCGTGCTATCGGTTCGGAGGAGACAAGAAGCGGAGCCGTCCTTCTTTTACAGCTCGACTTGAGTGCCCGAACGGGGAAATATGAAGATGCCGCCAAGTTTTCCCTGCCGTGTGCACGTATACTGCAGTACAAGACAAAGAAGCCCGTGTGGGCTTCGAAGAAATATTCCAGGATGCCCTAGAACAGACAGTGCGTAAAAAAACAGAAAAGCAGAAAAAAAACAAGCTTAAAAAGTAAGGAAATGAAAGATTTATTGCGGTGAGCTAAATGCCATACGGCGGGGAATCTTCACTAGGGGAAACCTATGGGGCTCTCCGGCACAAGTCACCGGGCAGTCATATCTTTGAGTGCCGCCAGGTCACCAAACCATGGTTCGCTCTGGTGTTTGATTGTGTTTCGCTGGATATGGATAAGTTTGTAACCTAGTATATGATAATATGAGTCCGTACCAGGGGCGAAGTGACAGTGGCCTTTTTTTCCATGGTTTTGTTCTTGTTTGTTTTGTTCTTGTTTGTTTTGTTTTTAGATGCGGAGCATCTAATACTAGAGGCTTGTAGTGCGGCGCCGTCCGCAAGCTTCCTCCTTCTTCTTCCACCATCTGTGCATCCCTTCCTCCTCTACACACCGCGCGCGCTTCACTCCTCCACCATCTGTGCACCCTTCCTCCTCTACACACCGCGTGCGCTTCTCCTCTTCACGAACATTCGCTAGCTGTATAATGTAGCGCGCATGCGCCGTCACGCTTCGAGACCATCGGCAGCTGACGCGCGCGCATGCGCCGTCGCGCTTCGAGAACATCGGCAGCTGACGCGCGCGCATGCGCCGTTGCGCTTCTCCCCCTTCTCGAACATTCGACAGCTGACGCGCACATGCACCGTCACCCACCATCTGTGCCGCGCGCGCTTCTCCCCTTCGAGAACATTCTACAATTCTCCTGATTCTCCAGTGGACGCGCATGCGCCGTCGCGCTTCGAGAACATTCAACAGCTGACAGTGCATGCGCCGTCGCGCTGTATATATACTCAAGGTCGGCGCTCGCTCGCTCAGTTGCCGCTCGTCGGTTGGTTTGTACGGCGCGTCGACGTCCAAGGTCGCGGTGAAATGAATTCCAACGAATCCACAAACACAATGATCGACGTCCCTTCGACCAGCGCCGCCCTTTCGCATACGTGTGTACGTGTTCACTCATTTAACACCCCCTCCTACAACCACGCCCCGCCATGGTGGTCTAGTGGCTAAGGTACTCGGCTGCTGACCCGCAGGTCGCGGGATCGAATCCCGGCTGTGGCGGCTGCATTTCCGATGGAGGCGGAAATGTTGTAGGCCCGTGTGCTCAGATTTGGGTGCACGTTAAAGAAGCCCAGGTGGTCGAAATTTCCGGAGCCCTCCACTACGGCGTCTCTCATAATCATATTGTGGTTTTGGGACGTTAAACCCCACAAATCAATCAATCAATCCTACAACCACGTTAACCAATTTAGCCATCGACCCAAGTAAGTCGCAATTTAACACCCTATTTCACAACCACGTTAACCAATTTAGCCATCGACCCAAGTAAGTCGCACTTTAACACCCCGTTAACCAATTATATGCTCCGCATCCTCCTCAGTGTTCGCCCGAGGGAAGCTGCGGGCAATTTTTTTTGTTGGTTTGTTTTTTGTATGGGTGTGGGGATTAGCCATTCTTGGTGCACGTTCATTCGCCCGTTTTATGTGGGCGGGGGGGGGGATATACACGCACGCAAAACAGAACAACTTCGGGCAACAAAAGGTCGCACACCTCAGCTACCCCCCCCCCCCCCCATTTCAACTACGTCCTTTGTTCGTGTCGTCTGCAGTATGCACTAACGAAATAAAGTGAATAAATAGGAATACACAGTGAGACGCACTTTAGCCATCCTAGGTTATTCGCTGGATAAGTAATTCGATTTTGGCAGCAGTGGTTGCGGTTGTGTACAAGCATTGACCCTTGTGTTCGCTCCGTCCAGGTGGTGAATCTTATCTGCACGGCTTACTGGACAGCACTGCTTAGCTGCTCCTGCTGTATCCTCGGCACGTGCAGCTACGTCACTGAACTTCAGCCGCTACGTTCGCCATCTACCGGACAAGGAGCCCTACAAATAGACCATCGTTTGCCATTGCTTGTCATTTTGGCAGCAGTGGTTGCGGCTGTGTACAAGCATTGACCCTTGTGTTCGCTCCGTCCAGGTGGTGAATCTTATCTGCACGGCTTACTGGACAGCACTGCTTAGCTGCTCCTGCTGTATCCTCGGCACGTGCAGCTACGTCACTGAACTTCAGCCGCTACGTTCGCCATCTACCGGACAAGGAGCCCTACAAATAGACCATCGTTTGCCATTGCTTGTCATTTTGGCAGCAGTGGTTGCGGCTGTGTACAAGCATTGACCCTTGTGTTCGCTCCGTCCAGGTGGTGAATCTTATCTGCACGGCTTACTGGACAGCACTGCTTAGCTGCTCCTGCTGTATCCTCGGCACGTGCAGCTACGTCACTGAACTTCAGCCGCTACGTTCGCCATCTACCGGACAAGGAGCCCTACAAATAGACCATCGTTTGCCATTGCTTGTCATTTTGGCAGCAGTGGTTGCGGCTGTGTACAAGCATTGACCCTTGTGTTCGCTCCGTCCAGGTTCGTTGCTTCTCGGTGCACTCCTTTCTGTTTTGCCTTTTTTCTCGCTTCCACTGCTGCCTTCAATATATTTTATATAGTTTATTTTTTTTATTTTGTGTCTTGTGTCTTGTGTGTTTGTGTCTTTATTTTGTGTCTTGTGTTCCGTATTTTGAGTATACTTTTCTTCATTACTTATCTTGAGAATGCCGACTTGCGCGGAACTAGCAAAGGAAATACAGGCTCTTCGGCAGGAGGTCGCAGAGATGAAAACAAGCCTTGTGATGTTCAATGACCTCTGTGAACGTGTAAAGAATGACAATGAGGCACTAACTAAAGAAAACAAGGTCCTGAGGGATGAGAATAAGAAGCTCAGTAAACAAATGTGTGATCTCGAACAATACTCGCGACTTAATAATGTTGAACTGAAGGGAATCCCTGAGACAAAGGGCGAAGACTGCTTGGCAGTCGTCCAGGTTATCGGTGAGAAGATTGGTTGTCCAATTGCCGATACAGACATAGACGCCGCGCATCGGGTGCCCGCAAAGAATGGAAGCAACATTATTGCGCGATTCTGTTCGAGAAATAAGAAGGCTGAATTCGCTAAAAAGGCAAGAAAGGCACGCTTGTCTACCACAGATATAGGGTTTTCTCAGAGCACAGGCCCTAAACCTGTGTATGTGAATGACCATCTCACACCAGAGCGAAAGCGCCTCTTTGCACAGGCACTTGCGCTTAAGAAGGCCAATCAGTGGAAGCATCTCTGGACTGACAATTGTACAATCAAAGCCAGAAAGGCGGATGACAGTCGCGTGTTTCGAATTGCATGCGCAGAAGATCTCCGAGTATTCTCCTAGTTATCCTATCAGTCCCCATTTTAAACTGACCTTAGATCAACATGGCTGCGTTCTCGTGCCAGCAAACATCAGAATTGCTACTCGAGAAGTCACCATCCCTATCACTACTTCACTTAAACATTCGCAGTCTTAGAAAGCACCAGGATGACCTTGTTGCGTTGATTTCCTTGCTTAAACATTCATTCTCTGTCATATGTTTATCTGAAACTTGGTTGTCGGGTAATGAGGATAACTTGTACGGATTGCCAGGTTATTATTCCGAATACTGTAATCGGGAGCTCTGTCGTGGTGGCGGTAGTGCCATACTTGTCAACTCATCCTTAACCTACACGCGCCGTAGTGACATAATCTTTAATAATATTTTATGTGAATCTGTTTGGCTTGAATTCAACCATAGTGTTATACCATTGAATAGCCGTAGTACTATTATAGCTTCCATTTATCGGTCACCTTCATCGTCGTATTCCGATTTTTGTAATCAGTTAAGCATCATTCTTGATAACCTAGTGAGGGAAAACAAAAACGTTGTCTTATGTGGTGATTTTAATATAAACATTATTGATCCTGATAGTGCATCGTGCTTAGAATATATGAACTGTTTATACTGCTATGGCTTTACGTCGCATATCTCAGCACCAACTAGAAACGATTTACTAGGTTCGAATACCCTAATAGATCATATTATCTCCAACATTTCCACTGAACACGTAGCAGGTGTAATAGATCATAGCATTACAGACCATAATCCCGTATTTTTCATTCTGGGCTCCGAAAATACCAAGGCCAGTAACATCTCTACGAAACGCCGATTCGACGCGGACAAGTTTGTGCAAATAATTAGCACAGTAGACTGGACATCGGTGACTAATCTAGACTGCGCAGAAAAGGCTTTTGAGTCTTTCTCAGAAGTAATAGCTTCAGGTATAGATGCATCCACCACTTCCACTACTGTCACGAAGTGGTATCGTTCCCCTAGAAATCCATGGATAAGCAACTCGTTGTTGAAGTCCATTAATAAAAAGAATAACCTTCATAAGAAACTAAAGTCGCAGCCTTATAATCTCGCATTAAAATGCCGCTTTCACAAATACTCAGCAACATTATCTTCCTTACTTAGGTGTGCTAAGCGCAATTACTACCGGAATCTCATTGTAAAAAACACGGGTAACACGAGACGCTGCTGGGAAATCATTAAAGATTTCTTGAACATGAAAAAATGCTCAGATCCCACAATAAAAATAAAGCAAGGCGACGAAATGTATACCGACCCTGTAAGAGTGGCCGCCACGTTCAGTGAGCATTTCTGCGCATCTGCGGATACGCAGCAATCACCAGGTCATTTACGCAATATACCACGGTGTACTCATTCTTTTTATCTTCATTCCACGTCTGCAGATGAAGTCCTTCAGGTCATCACATCACTAAAGACCACAAGTGCTGGTTTAGATAATATTGATCCTTTTAAAGTAAAGCTAGTTTCAAACTTAATATCCCCACCTTTGGCAGTAATTATTAACAAGCTGTTTTCAGCGGGTGTGTTTCCGAGCTGCCTTAAGGCTGGTAAAATAGTTCCAGTTTTTAAGAAGGGTGATAAGACTTTTGTACAGAATTATAGGCCAATCTGTATCCTGCCTTTCTTCGGTAAGGTAATTGAAAAGTTATTCCACATTAGATTAATGCGTTATCTGAAAAAATTTAATCTTTTATCTCCACAACAATTCGGATTCCGTCATGGATATTCAACTGAGCTGGCACTAATTACCCTAACGGAGGAAATTAAACAAGCTATTGATAGAGGGTTACTTGTGGGATCTGTGTTTATCGATTTGACGAAGGCTTTTGACACTATAAATCATCACGTTCTACTTGCTAAACTCGAATCATTTGGTATGTCTGGTCCGCCACTAAGTTTTATTAAGAGCTACCTCAGTAACCGGTCTCAAATGGTTCATGTTAATGGCCATCTTTCAACGCCCAAGTTAATTAACGTCGGTGTTCCACAGGGATCAATTTTAGGCCCACTTTTATTTTTGATGTTTATTAATGATCTACCTACAATTCTTACAAGGACCAAGTGCATACTTTACGCTGACGACACAACCATCTTTCAGTCATCTAAATCAGTTTCTTCACTACAGTCTGACCTCAACACAGATTTACATAACATAACTTTATGGTGCCAGGCCAATTATCTTCAGATCAATGCTACTAAAACCGTGTTTATGTTGTTCCATTCCCCGCGCATTTCACTTGACATACAACCTTCCCTTCACATTGGTAATACCGTCATAAACATTTCCAGTGAAGCGCGGTTTCTTGGCGTCATCTTAGATAGCGAACTAAAATTTCATAAACATGCAGCATCACTCGCTAAAAATATTGCATTTGGTATTCACGTTATCATCAAGACACGAACTTATTTTCCGCCTCACATCATACGTACTTTGTATTTTTTGCTTATATTCATAGCCATATTTCGTATTGCGTATCATCTTGGGCCAACACATATTTCACGCACATCGAACGTTTGCAGCGACTTCAGAATCAAGCAGTTAGATTAATGACTTTCAGCCCATTTTACTTCTCCTGCAACTCGTTGTTTTCTCAGCTTAACATACTCCCATTGAGACAATTATTTTGTCATAGAATGTCCATTGTCGCCTTTAGACTCATCACGCATGACATTTTTATTGCATGCATTGATCATCGTCACTTATCTAGTGGTAACATCACCAGGTTTTCTCAGTGCTATAATCTTCTTTTGCCGGCCGTAAGGACAAACTACGGCAAGTTCTCAACCTTATTTACTAGCATAGCCATTTGGAATTCATTGCCTTTCGAATTGAAATCATCGCATAACATCCATATTTTCACTTCGCGTAGTAAGAAATATTACGTTCAGGAATTAATCAACTCATCCGATTTGTGTAATTAACTGTTAATAGCTCTCCACAGTTCTGTGCTTTTTTACTACTTCAATTTGCCATTGTATAATTGATAACACTGATAATGAAACGTGTTACATTTGTCACGTAGAGTTCATTAATATTGTTTTTTGTCTTAACTTGCTTTTGATTGTTTCCTTGTTATTTTTCAATAGTGAGTATTACCATTATGTTGTGTATTGATCGTGTTTTTATTGTTAATCAAGATTATTCATTATTACTCACAAGACCGTATACTATTGCTGTATTTTTTGTAATTACCCCATCCATGTAGCCATAGGAGGTCCCCCTGTCAGTTTCTCTGAAACTTTGGGACCTCCTGCTGTAATAACGCTAACCATGTAACTCAACTGAACTATTTAATAAACTTGACTTGACTGACTGACTGACTCGTATTCTCCTCGTCATCACTGCACAGGTCGCACAGTCTCTGAAATGCTATTTAGGAGAACATGACACGTGGAATCCTCGTGGAATATCGGCACGACAGTCTAAGACGGCCTGTTTCAGGGGACAAGTATTCCTGTCTCTGGAGTCAGGCAGCATTGCTACATTTATACGCTGTGGCTTGCCCATTCGCATTATACTTCATTTCTGCAGTCACGGAAGCAGACTGCCTCCTCGCCTGCCGATGGAGGCGCCTAGGTTCTTCAGTTATCCCTCCTATCTCTCCTATCCCCTCAGTTTGTTGTCGCTCCTTTTGGCTTACCACCTTACGTTTCTTCCTGTTTTCTACACCTTTACTCCTACCCCTTTTATCCCTCCCTTCTCTCCTCCATCCCTTGTGAGCTACTGTTGAGGTGTCGCTCACCGAAGCAGACAGTTACGGGGCTCACTTTTCTCTTCCTTTCGCTCTTAAGAATCACCCCCTCCCTCATGCTATGGTATGCTGGAATTTTCTTGTCGATAACTCCGTCTATACGCGCGAAGCAGAAAGCGTGAAATAGTTGTGTTTGTTTGTTTGTTTGTTTGTTGAAATATTTGCAACATGGCAACTTTTCTGCCATGCCAGCGGTAGTGGTACAGACAAAGAACACTCCGTTATTAGAAAGCGATAAAACTTATCTTCTATGTTTCCTTTGACTTGTCAATTAGGACATTTTACTTTTCAGAAGAACGCGCAGGGAAGTGTTGCCGTATCGTGTTGCTAAATAATGTCGCACTACTCTGCTTCCTTCCCCCTCTTGGTCATTGCTGTACTGCGGAGTAAAATGTCATCGCATCAGTTTTGCGCGCACCACCGCTACGGACGCATCGCAACAACGAAATCCATAAACGCAAAGTTCGCTTCTCATTTTTTGACAGTGCTGATTACGATGGCCGTGTGATACGTGTAGAGGTGCCACTATAGGCTGCCTTAAAACAAAAAAAAATATGTTATCACTTTTTACAAACCAGTGCCCATGGTTAACCGAGTGATTGCGGGGTACGCGAAAACTACGGAAATGTTACAATCACACTGATCTGGCGCGCAGCAGTTCTTTGAACTCTCATCTGTCTACGAACCTGAGCACACGTCACGGTGGTCTAGGAGTTAGCGGTGCTGGAATGCTGACCCGAAGGTAGCAGGGTTGAATCCTGGCCGTGGTGGCCACGTCGTTGATGGAAGCAGAATGCTATAGATGACTCGTGTGCCTAGATGTATGCGCAGGCTAAAGATATCCGGGCTGCTGAAATTTCCAGAGCCCTCCAATATGGCGTCTCTCATAATAATACCGTAGTTTTAGCAGGTAACGCCACAA
Organism: Rhipicephalus annulatus; assembly: GCA_013436015.1. Taxonomy (NCBI): domain Eukaryota; kingdom Metazoa; phylum Arthropoda; class Arachnida; order Ixodida; family Ixodidae; genus Rhipicephalus; species Rhipicephalus annulatus. The sequence continues at coordinate 625,926 of WOVY01003512.1, read as the reverse complement.
ACTATTATTATGAAACCAAACAGAGGAATCGCAAAGTTCCCAGCAACTGCAGCTAGAGTGCTGCCATTGTAAAAACCAGCATATTATATTGCTCCCCTACAATTTAACTGACCAGAACAACCTAGGAAGCTAAACGAATGGGGCGGAGTCAATGTCCACCAGTTTGTCGTACTGCCACCAAAACATATTTTTATGATGTTGCACGATGAGATAGACGGGAAATGACAACAGAACAATCTACTTTATAATCGGCTACACCAGCGTGTCTATCTTATGTCCAGATTTCCGCCCCTTTTCGTCATCGTGCTTGTCGCTAGTGTTTGCTCGTTTCGACTCGAGCTGACAACTTGATCATTGATTGATTTGTGGGGTTTAACGTCCCAAAACCACCATTTGATTATGAGAGACGCCGTAGTGGAGGGCTCCGGAAATTTTGACCACCTGGGGTTCTTTAACGTGCGCCCAAATCTGAGTACACGGGCCTACAACATTTCCGCCTCCATCGGAAGTGCAGCTGCCGCAGCCGGGAATCGAACCCGCGACCTGCGGGTCAGCAGCCGAGTACCTTAGCCACTAGACCACCGCGGCGGGGCGACAACTTGACCATAAAATATGCAGTGTTATTCGCCCACCGACAGCGATGTCTTTCGAGTTGTATAAACCACAGAAGCGTTCACCGTCACTGCGAGTTGACAACTTGGTTTGTGCTGGAACAGGCCGTTCTTTTTTTTTTTTACGGCACCGCCGGCATATCGAACCGGCCAAACAAGAGACACTGTCGGTTTCGACACCCTCCTCCATCATGAGTTCCACTTACCAAGATTGCAAACTTCCGGCGGCTCAGCGTTTTATTTGTTATTTCTTGATACCGTTTTTCGTGTGGGTTTGAAATCCGCTCTTCAATCACTTTCCCGCCACGTTCAGCGAATTGACACAGTCGCCATGCTATGTTTTCGACTGCCGTTGCCTTTGCGGAGTGAATTTTATTGCATACTTGCCTTTTTTGTCACACCTTGAGCGAAAAGGGACCTTCTGGCTGGCGGTGCATCTCATCGGCAGTGGTTAGTGTTATTGTTTGTGAAGTAAAGAAACTCAAATAGAATCAAGAAAAAAATTATTTGTTATCGTGGTTTACTGTTCCACAGACACTTATTACAAATGTCACTGTAGCTTATAGTGGGTAGCGATGAGCTCAAACTCGTGGGCTCAACCGTTGGCGGCTATCGCAGTTTTCGATGGATGTGATGTGCAAAAAGCGCTTATGCACTTACTTGGGTGCCCGCTGAAGAACACAAGTTGAAGCTTCAAATCCAAGCCTATATTAAATACGAAGCGTTTCTTAGCGGGCTGCGGGAACTTTGAGCGCTTTTATATCTATCTATCTATCTATCTATCTACCTACCTACCTACCTACCTACCTACCTACCTACCTACCTACCTACCTACCTACCTACCTACCTACCTACCTACCTACCTACCTATCTATCTATCTATCTATCTATCTATCCAACTATCTATCTATCTATCTATCTACCTACCTACCTACCTACCCACCTACCTACCTACCTACCTACCTACCTACCTACCTACCTACCTACCTACCTACCTACCTACCTACCTACCTACCTACCTACCTACCTATCTATCTATCTATCTATCTATCTATCTATCTATCTATCTATCTATCTATCTATCTATCTATCTATCTATCTAGCCAGCCGCTTACGTCTTCATGCTCCCGTGATCACCCCCTTGATTTGGGGTAACCCAAAATTAGTACGGAAGGTTAAATGTTCACAAATTTGACTCACTAGTCACGACATCGATAATATTGTCGCGACGTCGCAACAGAGGTCTTGCGGCAGAAAAGCACGTGACAATATCACAATGACGTCGCGTACGTTGTCAAACTTTTTCCACCAGACGTATGGTACATACGAGTATGTGCCACAGGTGATTGACACTTTATATGCAACCAGGAACGGCGAGAACAGGCAAGGCTGTTTCGCGAGTGACGCGGACCATTTTACAAACATGTAGTATGCCCACGCCAATATTTGAGTATACCTTCTTGTTTGCACGCGAGGACCTCTGATAACAGTGCAGTTTACCATATGCACAATAGCTCTCACAGAACGCTGCCAATGAGGTTTTTGATAGTTTTCTACAATATTTACTAGAAAGAACTGTGGCACTGCAAATGTTCAGCGTGCACCATGAGAATAATAGGTAGTACGCTGACGTGTCTAATATTAGTGTTTGGAGCTTAGCAAACACTTATGACTGTTTATTTTTGTGTTTAGGGTTGAGCCGCTGAAGTATAACTGTTGAACATTTGCTTAACTCTGTCTTGTGACAAAGCGGCTTCAGATGACCACAAACCAAACAGAGCCGAAACAACGGAGATTTGACAAATCAATATCCCAATTTTCTCATGCTTGCTGAAGCGTTATGCGTGGCAGCTCCTATAGACACTATAGCGCCAGATTTGCCTCTAGTGTTATATTAGGAGACTCTATGAAATTTTCCATCACCGATCACAGACTGCTGTACTCGAAAACGATCATCGCACTGAATGCGACACTTATGCTGTTTCCAGGCGCAAGTTCGTCCAATAAAATGTTTCGTCAACTGCTGAAATTCTGCTTCCCTCACCGTCAGTACCACGTGACGACAATACATTTTGGTTTCTTAAGTTATTTCATCTATGCCTCTTTGTGAAAAAGTAAAAGTCAAGTTATTATGGCGCGTGTTTCAGCGTATGAGCAACAGGCGACATCTGGTAGCCTAGAAGCACAACATGTCACCATTCATGCGTACTTCTCGAAGAGTTCCGAATACAAGTGCGGTGCACAAGCAACGAAAACTAGAGCTGTCTCCCTTGAGTTGTCGTTGCATAGCTTTCTGTACAAGTTGCTCACACCACAAACAAATGAGAGACTCGCCACGTTTTCAATCTTGAGTGCCTGTCTTAAATAAGTGTTGTGTTTTCTTTTCATTTTTCTTGCTTCCTCGGTATAGTTTTCGAGTCTTGTAACAATAAAACTGCGTGTTACCTGTTAAGAATGCCTGCATGAGCTCCTGCGCCCAGCATTAAATCGCGCTCCCGGGCAGACGAGTTTTGTGGTTTTCTAGGTCTTATTCAGGCTGTCCAAGAAAAATTTTCTAACGAGGCAACTTGCAGGCAGGGTAATTGATGCATCACGTACGCCACATTGATAGCAACAAAACCCCACACGTAAAGGGTGAAATTTCTCTAACAAACGCCTCTCTTAAATTTTTCTCTCTTTTTTTGTACTTTCGGTGAGGCAACGTGGCGCTCACCATAGGCCTTCCAAGTAGGGCGGAGCGCGAAAGAGTAACGAGGTAATTTATTCTAACAGCGTCTCGCAAGACCGCGACAAGGAACGTCAGATGGTAATTAGAGCCGAGACAGCAGCCTGTCGCTCTGGTCACTCGCTCCTTTCTAAAGACCGCGCCGCCACGCAAACTCTGGCACATTGGACAGTGCAAGGCCGTGGAGGAGCGAGCACTTCAAGACTGCGGACGTGGCACACGAGTCGACAGGCACCGCCTCGCGACGGGTCCGGAGATTCATTGCTTTAGCATTGGCTGCCCCGAGCTGTGGTTCCGGGGAAGCCGAACAATTCTTACTCAACGAAGACCGATATTAGGACACCCGCCACTCGCATTAATGTCATTTCGCGGACTCTACACTCGACTATGCTTAGATTTAACTATTACGAGTAACCATCGATTGACAATTTTTGTTAGGCAGAGGTGTCTTCTCGCGACACGGAATGAATCATGTGTGCTGAATCAGTGATACTTCGTAGTATAATGCGGAAAATTGATACAAAGGACACCCGAATGTACAATTGTACTACATATTGATTCTGTCTTCTAAAGAACCTGGGATATATAATCATTTCGTGTGATCCGTTCGATGAAAAGGAGCTTACGGTTTTTGACTCGTCAGATGTTTATAATCATGCTGTCGTGTCAGCTGACAAGCTTGTTGGTTAAACACAAAGAAAAAGTAGTAGTATTAGTGTACCGTGACGCATTCCAGGCGTGGCAGCTCGGCAAGTACGGTTTTTTTTATTTTTTATAAGCTCAGGGACGTGGGTTCGACTCCCGGAAACGACGATCGCATTTCGATACGTGCGAAGTGCAACACGCGTGTACACAGACTGGGGGGTACGTTGAGGAATTTCAGGTGCTAAAAATTAATCCCAGGTCCCGCATTGAAGGGTCCCAAACAACCGCCCAAAGTACAATAAACGAATGCGTTACTCTCTCTTGGCGTTTTCCGTCTTTTTGGCAGAATATGTGACGGGAGCAGTCTATTCGTCTGATGTGAGAGTAGAAATAAGGTCTCTATTGGTCCGTGCACGGAGAATGTCCAGTTAGAAAATTTTTTCCTATGCTATTTTACGATCGCTTGCTTCCTTGCTTGGACCTTGTGACTGACTTACCAACTTCAAGGAGAGGGGGAGAGGCTGGTGGTTAATGCAGGGATAAAGTTTAGAATTGAGACAATGAGGAAAAAAAACCTAACCAGTTGACTAAGCATACAGAGCTTTCTTTTTTTAATGATGATTATTTTATGTACTAATACAATTAGTATCGACCATTACAATGGTGTGCAATACCCAATAAGATAAAAGGTTGAAGTGCCAAATTATGATGAAAATAGGTTAGCAACAAATTATTTTTGCATCATCCAGCATATACACATTCGGCTATAAGCAGACGTTCCTGCTGCTGTGGCCCAGATAATAGGCCCTAAAAGAAAGAATATTTCCCGAATCCAGAGTAGTTCCTTGGTTTGTGAACATAATTTCCAAATATTATTTTTTTCAGATAGCTGATAAAACTACCCTCGCCGCCTTGTCTCGCTAGGCTATGGTGCACGATCATCTTCTTTCGCTTCATTTCGTGCGTTTTCGACACAGCAAGCACAAATAACTTTGTACTACAGAACGCTATGAAACGAATATGAATAAATAAGTGGCGAGGAGGAAACAGCATCTGTTGGAAGAGCAGTGAAGGCGAGAAAAAAAAAAACACTGTCTCGTCTTTGAAGTCGGAGTGATTTAGGGACCCTTTACGGCTTTTCTGGTATCTTGATTTTGGTGCATAAAGCCTGAGAATTCATTATTTATAAGTGTCGTGACTATGCTCTTCATATTGAAAACGATCAGCATCGTTTCATCACAATCACATGCGTGGTGCTTGTCGTATATGAATTCAGTGCTACAGCACCGCGCGCCGTGTTAACCGTATATAAACGAGATTATGTAGACCAAGTAAGAAATTTATTTACCTCGATTGAGTCAGTAGCAAGGAACAGGAGTGAAAGGAAAGACAGGGATGTTAGCTATCTAGACAAAGCGGTATGCTACCCTCTACAGGGGAAGAGTTTCAAGAGAGAGGAGAGCACGCGTTCACACGCAGTCGCACTTCACAGTCATCTTAACGTCATTCATCTATCTATAACCGCTGGTCTTCAAGAAGTTCAGGACTGCTTTCGTTGCCTTCACTCGCGATGACCTCTCAAGACGACGTCCGGAATAGTTTCTGCCGTTATCGGCCTGTGATCGATGCGAGCTAGCGCGACTGCAAGTGAGTGCTGTGATTGCAGTGATTGCTTATTGACTGCAAATCAGCAATCAATCACATTATCTATGACAAGATGTGCTCACTTAGCGTTGGTTGACTCGTGATATTTTTGCTTCCGATCTTTCGGTAACCTGCAGATACCAGGCGTAAAACGGAACAGGCACCATAAAACACCAAGTATACCGTCAATGGATGCCCTAATACGTGTGAAACAGTTCTCTAGGAACGCTTACTTTTTTAACTATACGGTTAAATATGCTGGATGGATGATGGTTGTTATGTATAAAGTGTAATTTTTCTTCTTGTGGCACTTTATTTTCAGCCGAGTTTCATCGATTATATATGATATTTCTATGATTTCCTTGCGCCCCACGATGAAATTGATATTGCATGATGCCTGCTTGCTTTACTTTTCTTCAACGCGAGGTAAGTTGGACTGCTCGTATCGCTCTAATCGGTCACTGGGTGAAACTTTAAAAAAACTGATAAAGAAAACCGTGTTCGTTCGCATAGACAGCGATATAATTAGCCATACATTCACCCACGTCTCGGTTTCCTAATTGAACCTGATTGCAACTATTGGGTTCAGCCTCACCTATGTAAGGCCGCTGTAAAATCTGCTTTCATAATTTCTCTTAAAGCATTAATTTTCGAGGCATGACTCGCATTCCTGTTTTTTTTTTGATAGCGGGAAGTGGAAAACTGAACCACAGGAATTGGAAAAAGATTATGTCTTCCTGTATTTCAAAGTCACACCAGTACCTCGTTGAAGCCCGTGTACATAAATGAGGGTCTCTTCCATAGCTATGAATATAAACACCCTCTGTAAGATGGGCAGTCGCGTTAACTTTCATTACTGAAGATTTTAGTCACAAACCGCAAAATATCCTTCTTCGTAACCTTCTTAAACGAAGTGATTGCTTGTGTGTGTTTTTACGTTTTCATTAACGCCTAGAAAATTGGGGTGACTTTGAAGAAGGGTTCCTTGAAAAGGTCGCGGTAGATGGATGCTCATGTTACTTAGTGTCCCCATTATATTGTGGTGTAAGTGGCTTCTACGCCCAGTGATGTAGTGCAGATCAGTAGGTTAAAACCCTACCGCCTGCCTTGTGAAGACCGTAATTAATATGCACCGAGACGGCACTTTTACTGCCTGGGGGGTATGCTACGTTGCTGACATATCAGCGATCAGACATTCTGCACCCCGAATACGACGAAGAAGAGGGCTGGTCTGTCCGCTGTGTGCACTGTCCTCCATCTTGGTTGATGCTATACATCATCATCATCATTAGCCTGACTACGCCCACTGCAGGACAAAGGCCTCTCCCATGTTCCTCCAGTCAACTCGGTCATGCGCTTGCTGCTGCCACTTTTATACCCGCAAACTTCCTCATCTGCCCATCTTACTTACAGTCTCCCCCTCATCCGCTTGCCTTCAGTGGGTAAACAGTCAGTTACCCTTATGCAACAGGCTTTACGCATGATGATGCTTAATGATGCTATACACATCAGTGCAGATACAGCTTGTGAATAGTCACTCCTCCGTCATTGTTACGTAACAATATTTTAGATGTGGGTAAGAGAGAGAGAGGTTCATTTACAAAATGGTGCAATGAGTGAGTGAGTGAGTGAGTGAGTGAGTGAGTGAGTGAGTGAGTGAGTGAGTGGGGTTGTGTACTGGGTATACTGTATACCCTATATACCAAATAGTCGCTTCACGCGTAATTTGCTTCGGAGAAAGAGTCACAGCGTCACACGATGTCCCGGAACTACAGAGAAACACAACGACAAAGCAAATGTTTCCAAGAACAACGCCACGCCTCATCAAGCTGCAAAGCGGGACACGCGACGTCGGTCTCGACGTATTCACGGGGCCAGTCAATCAAATTATCAGTTAACATCCTCACTCTCTTAAACGGCTGCGAGTTCAGCTAGTTAAGGGCAGTGAAATCGCCAGTGCACGCTTGGAACTCGCTCCCCAAATCATGCGCTCTACAGCGAGCGCCGGGCACTGATGAATCTGCCCAACGAATGTGTATACACGAAGTGCGCGGCCCCTTTCTGATGGAATGTTTGCGCAAACAATTTAACTGGTTGCCAGCGGGCCCCCAAGGAAATTTCCTTGCTGAACCTGTGGCCTAAGGGATGCCCCTCCCCCCCCCCCCTCTTTCTGCCAAACACAAAGCCTCCGTCGGCCAGCCTCCTTTGCAGAGCTGGCTCTGAGCAAAGCGTTCACTCTCCGCTATTGTCTCAGCACCAGCGTCCGCCATATTTTCGCTCTCTCTGCCAATGTACGTGTTTACTTTCTACGCATCGGCTCCGAACCAAAGATTCTCGCGAAGACCTGCAATGCGTTTCTGACCGGCCAGCGTACGGGTGAATCGCTTCCTATCGCACCGGAGAGAGACCAAAAAAAAACGATTTATGGGTCAGTACATAAAATCCAACTTAGCGACGATCAGAAAATGAATTGCAATCTGTATTCACGTTCCGTGCGTTGGATACCGACGCTCCGAGAGGGTGTCTTCAAGTAGGAAGCAAAGCGCGCCTCTTTCTGTCTGCTTTTCAAGGATGTACATGCTCAACATATTTCTCTTAAACGACAAATCGGGGACGGACTGTCGTATTTGGGAAAGCGATGCTTCGGCGGCAAGTCACGTTCCATGTGGGCATGCGATGCTTGCCCCCAACATCGAGTGGTCAGCAAAGTCTGATACGGACAAAAAGGCATTATTCGATCGGGCGAGCCACTCTCTCTCTCCTTGGACCCCCGTTGCCATAGAAATAGCGATACCGAGATGAGAGGAAGATCAGAAAGAAGCCTCGTTCCGAACCTGTGCGAACTGCAGCGCAGCAAGCGAGAACATCTTTTTCTACAGCTTGCATAAAGAGAACGTCATACGTATCACTTCCTACGCTGACAGTTTTGCGCTGTTATCAGAAAATCCCCGTCGTTAGTCGCAGTTAAATCATGGAAGAATCAAATATAAAAAATCGTACATTCATGAGAGAGTAAACCACGAAAACCTCCCCTTTTCTTCAAATAGACAACATGGTTTGATATAATCATTGTAAAGACTGAAAGAGCAGCAAATCGAAAGAAAAACTTGTCACTAGCAAATATGTCCATAAGCCAGAACAATCGCAGAGAAATCGATGCGCCATAGTTTTCCACGTATGACAAACCCTTCGTTTTCTTAATCTAATTATTTTCTTTTAGGGGCGAAGCTTCTTATAGCGACACTCGTTCGTCCCTCGTGGCCGCTGTAGTAGTGTGTAACAATTCTAACATTTTGACCTCCAAGCTGGTGCCGGTGAGAGATTTCTTCTGTGCGTTGTTGAACAATAAAAGATGGTGCTCAATGTACATGTCAAAGGCTGCTAATGGGGAATGAGAGACAAGAAAATTCGGCGTTTATTTAACGCGCACGCTGCGAATTTTTTAGTGTTCAACAACGCACAGGAGACAAGAAAGGGTTGCTACGTTATACTCGCTGGGCGTAATCTCCTAGGTTTTAGAAAGGTTTGGCGAGCGTTGGGCCACAGTGCCATGAACTCGAGGTGGTTAAAGGTGGGAAGTAGACACGAAGCGGAAGTCGTAAGAAAGTGTGCGTGTGCCACCTCTCGTTTATTCCTTGAAATGTCCACTGAATGGCGGTGCTTCTATATGGGGAATATATGATGAAAAGATGCGAGATGGTGGTACTTGGAGTGTTGAACAGGTGGACGAACGGACACACAGACAGATGCATGGACAGACGCACGGATGGCTGCACGGATGGATGGACGCATGGACGGACGCAGGAGCGGATGCATGGACGAAAGCAGGGACGGCCGCACAGATGGACGTGCGGACGCACGAACAGACGCACGCACGGATGGGCGGATGGACGTACGGGCGGCCACACAGACGCACGCACGGATGGACGGAAGCAAGAACGAATGGACGGACGGATGCTTCGCGCCACTATCCATCATGCACTTCGTGGCTATGCTGCCATTCTTTTAGCAAACGTGCATAATTATTCTGTACCTTCTATTGTGCAAGTGCATCACCACAGTTATTTTTTCCCAATCGTTCACCTCGGCAATTTTTCGTTTTCGACGTCGCTTTGTCGCTGCAGTTTTTCTTTTTATTTGTTTATTTAAGGTAAGCCCCAAACTTACTTCCCTTTTGTATTTTTCCGTGTCGCATTTTTTCTCTTTCTTTTCATTTCCTTTCGTATATGGCTCCTGTCCTCCACTTGCCCAAGTAGGGTAAACACATTTGTTTGTGAACAACATCGACACATAGCGGGACTATACCACACGAAACAAAAGAATTTTTTATGTCGAAACTGTTTAATGACTGGTATACATTGTTTGTCACTTACACCCAGCTTGCACTAAATATCTCGTTTTCTTGTTAAGTTCTTATGTTGGCTTGGTTTTGAAAGTTGCTTGCCCCTGCTCACATATCCCTACCATATATTTGGTTTATTGCAGTCGTAAAGAAGTAAGCAATACCAAGACAGGTGTATAAAGGCAATGCTTGGCTCCGATGTTGTGCACGTGGCTCACAGTTTTTTTTTTTCGTAGTGTGGATTGCAGCACTGCAATAAATGTTTGTGATCGCAGTAACCTCCGAGTGTTTTGATGGCTATATCGCTCTTAAGTAGGCGCCTGCCTGGTTTACGATATTGGCCTGGAACGAAGGCCGGCGATAAGCGGGGTTCGTTTTTACCCTGTTGAAGTTAGGGCAGAACAATGAAACGCAGGTAATAAGTCCTGTTTTGTTTTGGCAACGCTTTTTCGATTGTCAGTACACGATGTGCGTACGACAATGAGCGTACATGTCAGAAGTGCAGCCTTCATTCCATCAACGCTTATGAATGAACTCCTTATGCCCTTACGATGTGCTCATTGTAAACTTGCACTTGTTGGATGCCGGGAAGACGAAGGACGGATTCCAACATTAAAAAGTAACCGTCTATTAACGTGGTAGCAACAGTGAGGCGAGCATGCCGATGCAGTGCGTGAACGGTTAGAGGAACAATCGTGCAACCGAGCTTGGCAGCTCGCGTTACATATTCACCAGTGGTGACGTAAGCCTCCAGTAAAGTTACGGAGGCGCCGTCCTTTATCCGAAGCGTGTTGCATTAAGTAAGCGGCCGTGTCACGCCGGGCTAACCAGTGACGAGACGGAGGCTGCGCAGCAGGACACCCCCCCCCCCCCCCCCGGAGTGGGGAGCCGTCGTGGTTTGTAAAAATCTAGGAGACGTATACCATACTCCCAGAGCGTGTCGTGAAAGGAGCGGTCTGCGGCGTCCGCTGCTGGGAAAGAACGACAGGGGAAGGAGTGACCAAAGGGGGCTGAACGTTCTTCGCGAGGTCAAGGCTGCGAGTGGCGCCGAGAGTGGACAGCCATCCTGCGCGAACAACGCATGCCGGTGCGTGCGAGACGTGGAGATGCGTCTTGGTAGGAAGCGCACAACTTTTACACAGGAACGCAAGACTTGAAGCGCCCAAGCTCCCGTCTCTTGTGAGACGAATCTCCTGTTCTGGACGGGAAAGTGATAGGGAACGGTGTATTTCCGAGGGTGTTGACGTGATCGAAAGGTTCAAGCCCAAGCGTCAAGTGTTGCCCATAAGGAAGGCAGTCGAATACCTCAAAGAATCAGGACTTCGCGTCATTTTATTCGACAAAGAAGGTGAATTTTGTGTTTTCCCAAAAAATTATTTTTTTTGAAAAGGCGCAAGTAGAAATAGAATCAGTATTCGATATTAAGCTAAAAGTATCACTCAAATCTGTTCGAACAGCTGCGAAAAAACTTGCGGAAAAGTCTTCTGTTGCATGATTTGGTCAAACAGATAATGAAAACAAATAAACTGGGCTTACACATGTTTTTAGTTGCAAGACGCACAAGGATGGCATGTCACTTCCCTGTTACTATTTCGGAAAAGGGTTCTTGGTAAAGAAGTGTGGTGCTTTTTCTGCGAGAAAAGCTAAATTTCGATCAAATTATTGACCCATTTCACACAAAGAATTCTGAACAGATTGTGAATTTTTTTAGTATCGAATGCGAAAGTAGTGGTTAAGGCGTTGTCCATTGATGCGAAAAATTTGCACTATTCTGTTTTTCGTGATATCCTTCTAGGATTTGCCGAACAGTATATACTTTAACATGGGGCAGCGACATTTCAGAAGGCTTGTAGTATTTCATTGCGGATTTTTTATTGGATTTATTGGCTCTATACTTAACATCCACATTTTTTAATTGGAATGGGACGACTTATATCCAAAAACAGATTATCTTTATTAGTTCGGCTATTGCAGTCGTACACAATGATATTTTCATGGCCCACATGAATCGAATAATTAATCAGAACATGTTAGGAACTAAGGTTCAAAAAAATCTTCAGGTTTGTGGACGATTATTTGATACTTTTGAAATGTGATGCTAAAGAGTTTCTAAGTTGTGCTGATTTGACACTTGATGTATTTGGGATGGTTTGCCAGCCTCTGAAAATCGCACATAAAATGCCATGTGTGAACACGCTCAAGTTCCTTAATCTTTCGTTGAAATTTCAGGATGACCACGTTTGTTGGCTCTATGAGCCCAGGAGCGAAAATTCATTGTTTCCTTTCTCTCTTGCACATACTAAAGTAGCCAAGAGGTCTGTCGCCCGTGTGTGCCTTTTAAATTCCATAAAGAAATCGTGTTTTTACCTCACGAAGAAGAGCTTTGAGCAACAGGTTTTGCGACTGCAGGCAGCAGGTTACCCGCAACGATTGGTTATAGCCGTCGCGGAATGACTATTTAGGGTCCTGAATAAAAAAAATAGGCAGCATAATGACACAAGTCTGATTGATCATGCTTATTTAAAAAACTCATACGTCTCGCTGACTTGCGCGAAATACGTCCTGTGTCTGTCTTTCTGTCTGTCTGTGTTCGATCTTTTGTTCCTGTCTTTTGCGCATCAAGATGTGCATGTGTCTCGCTAACTCGCCCGCGTCTGAAGTGATTGGGAGGTAAGCGCAGCCTATCTAATACGGAAGGCAATATTGCCCTCATAACTGTATGTACTGCGAAGGAAAGACGTTCTACACGTGTCTATCCCAAGTTGGCAAGAGCGTGATATTATGAATTATTTCTGACAAATAAAACAATAACGCTTGGTGTATGTGTATAAAACGCTAATGTAACGTCCATTTATCGAAATTGTGCTTTATGAGGCTGATTTTACCATTCTAATAACAATAAGGAAACAGGAATATATCGCAGATAGAATTTTTTTTTAATCAGTATCATTCCCAACTACGTCGGTGCCTAACCATTCTCCAACTTGATCCATTTTTCGCCTCTTGATACCGACGATAGGGCAACGCCGGTTGCTCGCTGATTATTCTGATCCGCCTCGCCATTGAGCCTGCGACGTTGAAAAGCTCGCGGGCAGCCGGTCTTGTAGTGTACTCATGCCGCGCGCTCTTCTACGCAGGAGGATCCTTGGACGCGTCCCGGCTGACGCTGCGGCCTGCCGGGCCGCTCGACCTGGTGGACGCGGGCACCCAGGTGGACCTCTCGGCCGACACGATCGCCTACGACTCCGACGATGACATGATGAAGCGCAAGATCAGCGCGCTGCGCAGCCGCAAGGGCCACCCGATCTACTCGCGCGAAGACATCCGCGAACAGTACTGCATCACGCGCAAAGAGATTGCCGTACTCGACGACAAAGGTGCCACCACCCGCAGCCTGTTCGGGTGCCTGGCCGCGCAGGGAGCCGCCGGAGGAGGAGGCGGCGGGAGCCCCTGCAACGCGGCGCTCTTTTCGTGCGTCCAGCGCGCCTCGAGCGACGAGAACATTCCGCCGCCTCCGACGACGCAGCAAGGCGGTGGAAAAGACGACGACGACGACTTCGCCAGCTCGGGCTTTCGGCGGCGGCCCAAGCCGTTCTGCTTGCAGGACCCGAAGCTGCGCTTTAGCAACCTCGACGCGGCCGATAGCGACTCGGTGCGCATCGTGGTTCACTCCCGCTCCTTCTCGGCGCGTCCCAGGCTGCAGAGTTGCAACAGCTACGGCAGCACGAGCCAAGGCAGCCTGGCGAGCAGCAGCAACCTGAGCTACGCATCGCGCTGCGCGTCCCGACCGTCCAACTTGAGCTTCCAGTACGATGGGGTCACGCTGGGCCAGTGTCACAGCGTGGACGCCCTCAACGATGCCTCCACGTGGAGGCGTCGCAGCGACGGCGGCGTCGCGGTGCCCGACGCGCTTCTCGACGACCGCCGGCCGAAGCACGTGAGCTTCGACTCGAACGCGCTTGTGCGCAGTAACACCGTTGCCGGCGGACTGGAGGACGTCGAGCTCAGCCTCGGGGGACCCGCCGCCACGTCCACGCCGCTGGGGCGCCGCGCCGTATCAACGCCGGACGGTTCCCAAGAAAGGCTCTTGGACGCTCGTCATTACCAAGATTCTTTCGAGAGAGCTTCGTTCGGTCGCCGACGGGCTCTGGTGAAGACGCAGGCCACGCAAACTGAAACCGTGTGCAGGACGAAGACGTCGCTGCCCGCCTACCTCACCCTGTCACCGCGGGCAGCGCGCGGAGCGAAGCACAAAACAGCCCGGCGGCGCAAGGTCAAGGACACTCGCCGGGCTGGCACGTCCGTGAGTGACGACAGCGACGATGACGTCATGGAGGTCGACCTGGTGAGCAAGCAGCAGAGGCTACTTCCATCTCCCAAGCCGCATAAGCAGGGAAAAACCAAGCAAGATTCGTTGGTCGCAAACAAGTACGAAGATGGTGGCTTCCAGGCGAAAAGTCCCCGCACTAAAGGCCAGATGGAAGAACTCAGCAGGGCACTCTGTAAGATTGATTTGCTGAGGGAAACCAGGGGCAGTTCGAGGCCTGCTCCCGTTGGCCACGAGGACGCCATGGTAAACAGTAGGCGAGATAGTGATTACCATTCAGGACCGCGAGTGGAACATCAGTCGAATGCCAATCCATGCCCATCCAAGGAATCCCATAGGAGAGAAGAAAAGCGAAACACTCACCCCGCGCAACCTGAGGGACTCACATCTCCGGAAAGCGAGTCGTCTAGCAGTCAGTTCACTGAGCGCGAATCCTCGCGGAGCGAACGTTCCACCAGCAGTTCTGGACCTGCCGTGGCGGCCAAACTGCGAGAGGCAAACGCAGATGCCGGCCGGCAGGACACGACCAGCGAGAGCACCTCTGAATACGTCACGGCCACCGAGCACTCGGCAAAAGCACGGGAGTCGACGGAAACGAGTAGCACCAGCCATGCCCGCCGCGACGGCACTGACACGTCCTTCGAAACAGCGTCGTCGGCGAGCCTTTTCAGCTCACCTTCGTCCAGGAACGGTGCATGTACGAAAACTCCTTCTCCCAAGGCCTCCTCGAGGGACGTGACTCACGATCTGGACGAAGCGGCCATGTCTTCCGAAGAGACGGAGAAAGGCCACAATGACTCCTCGGACGAATCGACCAAAAAGGAAGAGCAACTTCTCTCATCAGAGTCCGGCGAGTACTCGCTCGGACGTGCAGAAGGAGTCGATGATGAAGATGAAGACAGGACAGACAAGTCGGACGACGATGGAGGTGCTTTAGAAAGAGACGCCGACAGCAGACCCGGATCTCAAGCCGACGAGTTTTCCGAATCCGACGCGCCACCCCGCCAGTCGCCCGATATGATGCGCACGGCGTTCTTCGAGCAGGGAGGGCCGTGCTCGTCCCGAAACAACGAAGACACCGACGACATGGAGCCAATGATGATGCCCTTGATGACGTTTCGAGACGTCCAGAACGCAATCAGTCGCTCGGAAATTCGACAATACGACGAGCTGTCCACAGTGTCCGAGGTGTCCGAGGAAAACAGCAACTCTGACCAGCAAATCACTGAACGGTATCAGCCACCGATGCCAGATGTCATCAGCAAATCCGAGACCCCTCCGCCTGCTTTGTCACCCCCACCCACAGAAGAGCGACAGCCGTCTGAAGGACGGGCCGCACTTGAACAACGCCCACCTTCGGAAGGACGACCCCCTCCCATAGAGGAACCAGCAAGGGCAGAGCAAACTGAATCACACGAGTGGCAAGCAGCCACAGAGCGCCTGACACCGCAGTCTCCCGACCAACCAAAAGAACCATTCCACTATTCTTCGTCCGAGTACCTCGACTCGGAAGTGGCAACTCCGAGCTTCGACAGTGCCACGACATCGTGCAGCTTCAACCTGGACTTTCCATCGTCGGCTGCAGCGGAGCTCTCGCTAGACACGACCAGCCACGCGTCCAACGTCTCCACGACCACGACCGACTCGGATAGCAAAAGCGTGGTAATCGCCGAGAGTGAGTTAGTGCGCAATGACGACACCGACGTGACGGACAGCTCGATGTCGACGAAAAACACGGCACGCCGGCGCCCGCCAGAGGCGCCGAGGCAGCAGCCGGATGGCGGCGGCGCCATCCCCAAGCTCCAGGGGGTCGTCGGTAGCAGCGGCAGCGTCGAGCATCGACGCCGGCGTGAGCGCGCCTCTCGCGTCCGCTGGGAGGTGCTAGAAGCTGCATGCTCCGCTCAGGTGGCGACTTCCGTCGAGGACCTCTGGACGCGGCACCGGGAGCTTCAGGGGCGCCGTTCGCGCTCCCTCCCTCGTAGTCCCGAGAGCAGGGGCCGGGACTCGGTCGTGTGCAGCCAGTGTGGCGACAGAGTGCGCGAGCACCGGGTTCCCGGGCCCTACTCTTGGGAGCGGCCGCTGAGCAGAGGACTCTGCATGGACGGTCGCCGATCGGCGCCATGCCCGGATTACGGCCACGTGCGGATGCCGGCGCCGTACCCTGCGGCCGACTTTTACGACGACGATGACGACGACGAAGACGCTGGTAAGCTGCGTTTGTGTGTAACACAAATTCTCTCTACGCCTCCAGTTATTTTTGTCGGTTGAGATAAGCGAAGAAAAAGTGAGTGTGGTGGAAAAGGCGAGAGGAAGTCACCTGTTGACGTTCAAAAGTGAGCGTGGCTAAACACCACATTGAAGGGAGCTTGAGGGAAGCTTGAATTAATAGAAGAGAGCGGGAATGGGTGACATCAGCTTGGTGGCCAGATTTAGCAACTGAAGGGCATTTCGACCTCTCTGGCTTGCGTAATCTGCCACTTTCTACGTAAATGTGTGACATGGTTTGCTGTGAAATGATCTGCATATGTTTAATTCGTTATCCGACTAGTGTACAGGACGTCAGTTTGTACAAGGTTACGTTATGGAACCACTGCGTAGTTTTGGGGTTCTGCAGTATGCCGAATTTTCTCTTGGCTGCGCCAGCGTACGACTTCCATCACCAGCGGCGGCACGTGTGCCATTGCAATAGCGTCTGTGGGTTAGTAGAAATTGTTACTTAATTCTGTGATATGGCTTCATGTGGTGGCTGAAATACTACTGAATTTGTGCGCGAGCAACACTGTGCAACGTCCGAACCACCTAACCGCAAGTTCCCGCAATATAGACATCATCCAGAGGGGTCTTTTAGATCTGCGTTTTAGATCTGCAGCGTTATGCCTGAAATAGCATCAGCAGTCTGAACGTAGGCTTCAACAAAGTAATCACAAACGTTGTTGTTGTTGTTGTTGTTGTTGTTGTTGTTGTTGTTGTTGTTGTTGTTGTTGTTGTTGTTGTTGTTTACTCGCATATCTACGTTTTGCATGAACAATGCCATATACAAGTTTCCTCCGCTTTTGTAACATTTCTCGATTGCTCTCAGTGGTATTCATTTACGCGACACGTGCCTACTGTTAAAACTTCGATGTCGTTGTTGTTGTTTTTTTTTTCTTTTCAGGTATTCATTCGAGAAGCTATAGACAGACAAACTGGCTATATATTAACAGCGAACACGAAATGTTGGCGTGGAGACAGCATCTCAGGGGTAATTGTAAGTATATTTAAATCATATTTCTAACAATTTTTTTGATTAAAGAAAATAGTTCGCAAATTGCTTAATTAGACGTAACTTGTTGGTGTCCATCGTCAGTTAAACAAACTTTATTACAAAGCAGAATATGAAATATCATTATTAAACATCAATATTGATAAACAGTACTACATAGGCTCTGATCTCCAAAAACAGTATAATACACCAAGTAAACGAGTTCCCTTTGTGAAAGGCTTCAAGGTTGTTGTTGTTTTTTCGCTGATGGCGTTCTCATAGCCGCTTCTGTTTTTCCATTACGCTGCATCATTTCGCTGCAGGACGTGTCGCTCCAAAGCTTCGCCAGTGTGAACACACCCTCTAGCTGCGCATAGCAGTTTCACTAATGAACTCTACATTTGTAGACAGGCGCGACGGATTCATACTTGATTTTGTTTCGTACTAATTAGGCGCTTTACTGGCGTCATCGTTGAGATGAAAGGCGTATACCAGACGAATAAGCAACCGTGTTAATTACGCCAATTCTGTGCAAGTTCCGAGTTAAGAACACATCAGAAAGATGCCCTGCCGTCGTGGTCTTGTGGGTAAGGTACTCAACTGCTGACCCGCAGGTCGCGGGATTCAATCCCGTCTGCGGCATCTGCATTTTCGATGGAGGCTAAAATGCTGTGGCCCGTGTGCTCAGATTTGGGTGCGCGTTAAAGAACACCATGTGGTCGAAATTTCCGGAGCCCTCCACTACGGCGTCTCTCGTAATCATATATACGGCTATTTCGGGACGTTAAACCCCACATATGAACATCAGAAAGATGGCACTAAGCATAAAAACGTTTGTGGTATGCATTGGATGGCTCTTAGCTTCCGCGTAAACTCATTGCAGCATTTATTGTGGAACCAGAGACAGAAGATACATGTGGGTCGCGGCCTCTGAAACAATCAAGCAAGAAGTATTTTACTTTGTTTTACTTGACTTTGGCATAAGGGTAGTTAGGCGCTGTGCGATCGCTGTGACAAACTCGATCGGCAAAGCAATTAAGAAGGATAAGCAGCCCGAAAATGACATATGGCCGGACTAATGAGCTTGAGGGCGCGTATATAATATGATTGTGTCTGGGACAGTGCAAAACTACCTCTGCATTATGCTAAGTGTAGCGTTCTTTTGCGAGCCCATGGCAGGAATGAAGGGGCCTTTTTTTTTTCAGCGTTATCCTTCATTTAGCTCACTTGCTTTGTAGAGCACCCTTTGTTAACTTCATAGCATGACGAATTTCGTTGAATGTGTGTAATAACTCTGAAGATCCAATTAAGTACTAAGGCGACGTACAATATCTGTGTGGTTTTACGATGTCATAAAAAAACGCAGTGGAGGCCTTTGAATTTCAGCAGGGTTAGTTTAGTTAAGCTTGGCTTAGTTAGTTAGTTAGTTAGTTAGTTAGTTAGTTAGTTAGTTAGTTAGTTAGTTAGTTAGCTAGTTAGTTAGTTAGTTAGTTAGTTAGTTAGTTAGTTAGTTAGTTAGTTAGTTAGTTAGTTAGTTAGTTAGTTAGTTAGTTAGTTAGTTAGTTAGTTAGTTAGTTAGTTAGTTAGTTAGTTAGTTAGTTAGTTAGTTAGTTAGTTAGTTAGTTAGTTAGTTAGTTAGTTAGTAGTTAGTTAGTTAGTTAGTTAGTTAGTTAGTTCATCTCAAGGTTATCATCTCACTGATTATTTCTCTGGCAATGACGTGAGTTTAACCAATATAATCACTTAAATGTGTAGCCTCAATTCCTTATTACTTCCAAATAACGCGCATACCTGCGCGTCAGAAGAAACCAGCTAAGTTATGAAATATGCGATAGAAGATGTTATCAAACGAAAATGCCTGTACTCACTTTAACGTGCTTTCGCTTTCTACCTCAAGCAGCGAGGAGAACTAGGAAAGGTGAGTATTTCAGTGCCCTCAATAAAGCGAGCTATTTGTTTGTAACAGTTGTACGACCTATAGTTGCATAGATATATGTGCGCAAAACAACGGGTACACACTTGCCCATACCAGTCTATAGGGGGGGTTGCGTTTTAGAAGGCGTAAAAACATTTACTGAGAGATGCCGAGTGACAAAATACTGAGGAAACTGTAACAGTAAAGAAAATGAACACAAATAAGATGAACAGTCTCGTTACCTCAACAAACCACGTGCAGCGTAATATAGGCATGCGTGCTTCTGAAACAGTGCCGAGGCCCGACAGAAAACTAAGAGTAAATCTATATACAATTTGCAGAATATTGGTGAAGAGTACCTCCAGGATGCCTTTTTGTTTTGCTAATAAACCTGCGACAATGTTGATTCCTTTGACATGGCGCATGGAGGAGCAGGACATCGATTTTGTCTTGCATGCAAAGCATGCTAGACTAGAGTAGTGCATAGACGCCCATGCTAGCGCCGTGTGTCTCGCTATTCGCCCCGTCTTGGATGCGCTACGCCAGTGGTATACTTAATATGACTCACCAATACGCCAAACGACCTGCCTTGATTGATTTCGTTTTTTCATTAACTTTATTTTATCACATTTTCAATCATGCGTGCGTGGTGCTCATTAGCATGAACGATAGTAAAGAGCCAGGACTGCTCGCAACGCGCAGCACAATAACACCGAAAGCTGAATCCATAGAGCCTTTTTTTTTTAACTGTTATGGCAATTCCTATAAGTATACTCTTGCAATGCACCCGCTGTGCCATAAATCATGATCATTGTGAAGGTGGCAAGTTAGTTCCCTCAAGGCCGTTATTCGTCACTCTGCAGAGAAACGAGGCACCCGTTACACATTTGTATTGTGTTGCCTACGCTTTTATGGCACGGTGCCTGACGACGATAAAGAATTAAAGCCGAGCCCCTTGT
Organism: Rhipicephalus annulatus; assembly: GCA_013436015.1. NCBI lineage: Eukaryota > Metazoa > Arthropoda > Arachnida > Ixodida > Ixodidae > Rhipicephalus > Rhipicephalus annulatus. Next base: position 605,517 of record WOVY01003512.1, on the reverse strand, counting down.
GATGTGGTGCAAGCTTTAACGAACCACTAGTTACCTACATAAATCGCACTGTGTGACGCCCTCTCGTTATTTTACTTTTGTACCACACTATACTGACCGGTGTCTACATGTGGACGAAAACGATGATGGGGGGACTTAGCGGACACCAGGTAGTGGGCCTTTGGCTTTGCACTAGAATGAAGAAGACAATCTTGCGGCTCGGCTGTTGAGAACACGCTGTTTTCGCTGTCTCAAGGCGTACCTGTGCTTTGTTCGCGTTGTACCGCGACAATGTTTCATATGAGAGCATGATTCTTCGGCAACTAACACAAGAACCCTTCATGATATTAACTTTGCATGTTGTCGCACTGCCGAAGCGGATCCCCGATGCGACTTAGGAAAAAAAAGAAAAAGCGCCTAATTGAGATCTGCTTCACCAGGTGCCGCAGCAATCCCAATTGCTCACAAAAAGGTCATCTGCTCTTTCATTTTTGTTCTCTCTCTTCCAATAAGCTAATTCTATTAATGTCGACTAACTAGCCTGCCAGTTATTTCGGACATTAAGCCAAGGGTCGGCTACCTTTCGCGGTAGCTAGGGAGGTAACTACCTCATGCCGACTTTCGAGGTAACTACGTTATGCCGACCTTTTCTTTAAGCATTCTTGTGCTCCTATACCGTATATGTATCCAACATAGCTCTTAACTTGAACCGGAACATCGATTTAGTTCCGGTTTTGTTCGCAAGACGGCTTTGAGTGAGCATTCGGAAAACAGGAAGTAAGTGCTAGACCGGAGGTGCTTGGAAGAGGAGCAAAAGCGCGATTCATTGCTCGTGCCCCTAATGAACAACTTATCTTTTCTCCTCCTCGCGCAGAGAGCAGCAGCAGCAGCGTGCTGTCGGATTCTTCGCCTTCGTCCTCGTCCTCGTCCTCACCGGCGCAGAGCCGCTCGAGCTCGCCGGAATCGACCGAGTCTGAGCGCGAGTTCCAACGCCAGTACGTGACCCTCACGCATCGCATGATCCACCGGAAGGCGAGCCTCGAAATGTACCGGCGCATCGCACACCGCTGCTTTGGTGAGTCGGCAATCACAATATATCGGCCCATTTGGTGAAAGGGCTCAGAACTTGTATACACTATAAGAAAAAAAAAGAAAAGCGCTTCGGCTCATTTTTCTGTCGCATTTTTTTTTTTGTGAGCCCACACTTTCCACGTGTGAGGGTGGCCGAGAGAGGGCGCTACGTGACGGCGTCATCATCATCATCGGGACTTGGCCGAGAGAGGGCACTACGTGACGGCATCATCATCATCGTTGGGACTGGAGTGGTGGGGGTTGCGTGTGTGGGGAAGGGGGAGTTCGGCCTGGTTGGGAAGAGTGGCAAGACGTAGCGGTGTGTTGTGTGCGATTTAGGGTTAGCGCGTGACACACGCATGTGACTCCCTTTAAAAAGACGCGGGTGAAGTCTAGGTAATTACACTCTCGTCGTAGAGTCGTAAGACACCCTAAAGAGAGTTAGCGTGACATCTTAGTCATATACGTAGGAATTCAGCGCCCGCTAAAAACAGTATACATATTACTATTGTTACTTGGAGTGTGCATCACGCATAATTAGGAAGTGATTGTCCTTGAATCATTATGATGTGAACCGGTACATATACGAGCAAAGCTAGCCCGTGTGCTCCGATTTGGGTGCACGTTAAAGAAGCCCAGGTGGTCGAAATTTCCGGAGCCCTCCACTACGGCGTCTCTCATAATCATATGGTGGTTTTGGGACGTTAAACCCCATATATCAATCAACGAGCAAAGCTAGCCCCGCCGTGGTGGTCTAGTGGCTAAGGTACTCGGCTGCTGACCCGCACGTCGCGGGATCGAATCCCGGCTGCTCGGCTGCATTTCCGATGGAGGCGATAAATGTTGTAGGCCCGTGTGCTCCGATTTGGGTGCACGTTAAAGAAGCCCAGGTGGTCGAAATTTCCGGAGCCCTCCACTACGGCGTCTCTCATAATCATATGGTGGTTTTGAGACGTTAAACCCCACACATCAATCAATCAATTACGAGCACAGCTATTTGTGATCAACTAAAAAAATGTTTTATTCAAGGACACGATGTAACGCATTGACACTCACCGTCACAGTCTCTTATAACAGTACGCTATGGACCTATACTTAGGTCGATTCACAGTTGTATTTGAGCCCTGTTTCTGAAACCTCGCAAGCCATTATACGTCCCTTTGCGAGAAATACATGAGGTGGTGCCATGTCCACACAAGGGCGAAAAAAAAATCGCCCGATTTTCCCGCGTTCTCTACATCCACCGCAGCAACTGCTGCACGTGTTTCTTTTTAGCTTACTAGCGCGATTCCTCCGCAAACACCGCGCGAGGCGTTCTTAGGCGACCACTGCGGAGAGGCAGCATACAATATTTACCAGAACGAGCTCCGAGCAGAGCGATATGGCTGAGGTGCTTTATTAAGAACGAGCATGCAGCGCGTGTTCGTCGGTCCCGAGTACTGAATATTTCAGATGTGGCTTAGCTTGGGCGCAACTCTGGTGGCTCACTCGGCAGTGTTTGTGTCTTCTTTCGGCATGTCGACGGGCTTTTCGCCAATGCTGTCGCTGTCCGTTGTTATATAAACACGTGTATATGCTCAAGCGCCAGCCCTTGCTGTGCACTAGTTTTCGCCACGGGAATCTTGCGTTCTCAGAAAGTAGGTCAAAGTTGATTAATGGGAGAAGTTAAAAAAAAAGGTTTCGTAAAAGTAAACCTCTACCTGTGAGCCAGGATTTCCCACAGATATATTTACGAATGACCATCCCGGCGGGAGAGAGGTGGGGGATTATAGCATTTAACAATTTCAACTTGCGTTCTAGTAAATGTTCGCGTTTAACGTCACAAAACAGCGACAATATTATGACCCATAGTGCAGGGCTTCTGAAATTTCGACCTCCTGATGGTCCTTAATGTTCACCTAAGTCTAAGTACGCGTCTCTCAAGCATTTTCGCCCTCGTATACAAAATGCTGGGATTCGATCCCTCGACCTTCGGGTCAACAGCCGAACACCATAATGACTAAACCACTGTGTGGACTCAACGTGCGTTCTGTAGCGCGGACATTGGGGTTGGCGACCCTCGAAACCAGGAGGCGACCTGTTCACATCTTTAGGTAGGTGCCGGGAGATGCTGTCGCTGCACGCGCGTGTAGCTGCTATTTATTGGTTCTTCGAACATTTTTATCGGAGTGTTGGGCTCTGTCAATAGTGGCGGCCGGTGAAGCAGAACGGTGGGTGACATTTACCGCCGCCCGCCGTGCAGAGAACCCCGCTCCGAGCAGTAATTCTAAAGTACATAATCACGTGTCAGCTGACTTACTGAATGACATGGAAGCGAAGCGTCGTACTTTTGTCTCTCTTCTACTGGATTTTGTGCTCGGTGGTTGTGCACCAGAACTTTTCAGGCACTGTGCCCGGTTGTTTATTCTCGACAGTCGATGCAGCTCTTCGTGTCCCGTTTTTTTTTCCTACCGCTGTTTTCCCCCCAAGACAAGCACAAACATAATCATATGAACCCCCCAATGGACGCGAGTTCGATCATGGTGACGCGAATTTCGATGGAAGCGAAATGCCGAAGTCCGTGTACTAAGCGACGTCAGTCCGCGTTAATGGACACCGCATAGTCGAAATATTCGGAGCTGTGCACTATACGACGTGGCTCGTAATCATACAATCTACGAAAAAATGCTGAACTTTGCCCCGCCGTGGTGGTCTAGTGGCTAAGGTACTCGGCTGCTGACCCGCAGGGCGCGGGTTCGAATCCCGGCTGCGGCGGCTGCATTTCCGATGGAGGCGGAAATGTTGTAGGCCCGTGTGCTCAGATTTGGGTGCACGTTAAAGAACCCCAGGTGGTCTAAATTTCCGGAGCCCTCCACTACGGCGTCTCTCATAATCATATAGTGGTTTTGGGACGTTAAACCACACATATCAATCAATCAATGCTGAACTTTCTGGGAGTATTTCTACTGCACAGATATAATCGCCACCTGCCTTGCGTATACTTTCCTTGTGTTATCGCCACGGTTCTGGCACTTTGCGGTCACGGGCAGTGTGTGCGTTATCAGTGTGACGTAACATTCTTGATAAGCAAAAGTCGAGAGCCGTGTTGACAAGAAAGAGAAGGCGATCGATACCTATATGAATATCTTAGTTGAGGTGTGATAAAAACACTCCCGAAATACTAGGTTTTTTCGCATCGTATCGTGGTTTTGGCACACACCCAGAATTGTTTTTTTTTTATTTTTCATCATCTCGTCTCGTTACCGTCATTTCTCAAGCTGCGTAGTGCATGAGCAGCGTAATGACTTACCCCCTTAATGTAATAATGCCCGGTTAGCATCTAAAGCTCGACCACGGTTGCTCTTGGGCCGTGCGAAGTCTCCCGCAAAAGCAGCCGAATGCTCCGTCATAACTGGAACACTGAGTATTTTCCCGACTCCAAGTGCTTGTCTTTTCCGAAAGCGTACTAATTGACAGAGTATCAAGGTAAAACATTAACATGGTTAACTGTGTTTTTTTTTTAACAGCACGGCTAACCTCTTTGGTGGCTCGTCGAGTTTCTGTGTGCCCTACCAGTCCTGTTACACTTTGTTCAACCCTTGTCCTTCGTCACGCATGCTTAATTGGCGCGTGCGTCACAGCAGCGCCACGTGTTACCTCTATTCGCGCTTGGCCGTAAAGCCTGCCACACCGCATCCCTATTAGTTGGGGGTTCCGTAAGTGACAGTGTCATTTATAAAACGTAAGCACTCCGTTGAGAACCGGAAATGTTTGCCTATTGCGACGCACTAGTGTACGTGAACTCGGCTGTGAATAAAAGGACACACTCAAAGCACGCTATTAACATACATGCAACGCCTGTAACACCCGCACGCATAACATGATAGTGTAAAGCATTTTTTTTCGTTAGGCCAGCGTTTCTTAAAATAATAATAATAATAATAATAATAATAATAATAATAATAATAATAATAATAATAATAATAATAATATCAGCGTCATTGTAGCACGGAACACGCAGTGGGAATCAGTCCACGATTCTGACACATCTTGCAGCTCAGTGTGGAGCTATTTGGTGCAATCACTATGTGTTTTTGTTTTTTAAGAACAAGAGTTGCGCATATAGTATTGAGCAGATTGTAATATCGGATCTCCGAGTGGCGCAGCGCTTCTAAACGTTGTTTCTCGCGAAAAGGCTTCCTGGTGTGCCGTCACGTAACGACTCCGTTCTTAAAGCAACCGGTGAGTCAGATAACCCGAGCTATTAAATAAATCCTCTAAGCAGCAGCGATAGTGGCACTCCCGATTCGATTCGAACGAGAAAGCCCAAGTGGTAGGTGACAAATCCTTCTCGCAGAGGCTAACTTGCCAAACAAGCTGTATATGATGTCCCCATTAGCGTCGTCTTCCTATCCTCTTCTCACTCTTTATCTCTACTCCGAATATGACAAATCCCGGCGGAGGTCCGCAAGGCTGAAGAAAATTTACCACGGGTAAACGCTGAAATTCACCCGTTTCTAGCGTTCAGCTACAAGCTTCTCGCGCTTCGAACGGGTTGGGGACAGTGTTCTAGTTTTGTACCATTAATAATTATAAACTAATTATGGCACGAAAGTGGCCCGCAAGTGGCAGTCAGGAATAACTCAGCGTGCGGAGCTGGAGGGCTTAGGTCGATACATGACTTATCAGAGCTAAGCGCGGAAAGAGAGAGAAAAAAGAAATGTATATATAGACGTATAGCAAAGAGGAAAATCGACAAGCTGAGCGGGGCAAAACACGTCTCTACTCGGCGAGTCTGTAACCCACTTTCAGACCGCGCGCTTTCAATGCTTACGCGGTACTCTCTTGCGCTTTTCACGCGATAAGAAGCGAAGAAGAGCGACAAGATGAGAGGTTGGAGGGCGGGAGACAACTCTCAGTGGTATTTTTCCCCCCAAAGAAGACGCCACCCGAAAGCAACGCCCTTCAAAAGGCTGGCACCTCGACGTCTTTTCCGCGCTGCTGAACCCGAGAGGCAAGAAAGGAGCGTGCGCGAATGAGCGGCGGCGCTCGTAAGCGAAGGCGACGTTATCTTCTTGCCAGTAGGGATGTGGGCCCACACTCCCGCTCGTGCCGTTCCACCTCCGCTTCACCGCAAACCCGTGGCCCTCACACTTAGGCCTAGTAGAACCCCGGGTCTGCCAATGCCGCAAAGCACAGTGTGTGCCGTCTTATACAGCGGCACCTCGAGAATTCTTGCTGACAGCCTCGATGTTGTCATCAGAGCACCGCACGTATGTGCCAACAAATTAGATCGGTCGGCCGCGGCAGAAATCGATAAGCAGCGCGGAGCACCGTTTTCGCCAACCAGAAATACTCCCCTCTCCCTTGATTTTCTTTTTTTTTGTCCCCTTCGATACTTCCCTAGCTCCTTATCTTCAGCTTAAGAAGGCTTTTTATGTTGTTTTTAGTTGATTTGATTTGATTTGATTTGGGGGGTTTAACGTCCCAAAACCACCATATGATTATGAGAGACGCCGTAGTGGAGGGCTCCGGAAATTTCGACCACCTGGGGTTCTTTAACGTGCACCCAAATCTGAGTACACGGGCCTACAACATTTCCGCCTCTATCGGAAATTCAGCCGCCACATATGTTGTTTTTAGTGTAGTCATTAGTTCGTTCGTTACAGGCAGACCTTCGCCCGACACCTTCGTAACCCGCCCTTCACATCTGGCGTGTGGAGCCGATTCTGCGAACTTCTAAGGTGTAGGGCGAGATTGGCGACCATCTATGTATATCTGCATATTTTTTTCACAGTCTTTTTTTTTTACCGGAGCAAACACGTTTTGCGAATGTCCGAGTATCTGCACGTTGACTTCTGGCGACTCATTTTTCGCTTATTCATATCTAGTTGTTTTCTCCATTTACTCATTTATTATATTTCTCCTCGCGCGGTTCGGAAGACGACGGTATAAAAACGCGTCGAAGCCTGCTAAATTCTGTATTGTTCATTGTTCGGACAAGCGTAAATTTTTTGCCTAATTTGTCTACGGCAACCGAACACAGCCTTTCGTAATGCCATATATATATATATATATATATATATATATATATGAGAGGGAGAGAGAGAGATCTAACACACAATAACATTAATGCCAAGGAAAGTATAGGGGAAGATATTAGAGAAGAAAAGTGGGTGAAAAGATACCTTGCCGTGGGCAGTATCCGATCGAATCCTCCCATGGCAAGTTATCTTTTCACCCACTATATATATATATATATATATATATATATATATATATATATCATGAGGAATAGGTGGGGCGGTCAACAAAAATTCCAGCGTCTGCTTTCCTACTGTCCTCTAAGAGAGGATAGGGGAAATACATACGAGAAGACGAGCAGACGCGCAATAGTTGTATCAAACACAAGGCTGTACAAAGGCACATAGTGCAACACTCCCGCGCTCAGTTCGAATTCTACAATACAAGAATGTGCCCACGCAGCCCAAAAGTTGACACAACAGAGCAGCTGGTGCCACGCCTCACCAACCTCTCCTTACACGCATTTGATTTTAAAAAAGGAACACTTGCACGAAAGCAAACAAAAAATACAAATACAAATGACGTCAATACGGGTCGGAATACCTCGCTGTAAACAAACACTTAAGTAATCGACCAATTGATCCGTGCAACTGTGCCCATTGTACTGTATATATACTTGGCATTGCAGTGAACACAGAATGCCCTGGTTTTCCTTCTAGAAGCCACTAAGACCGTGCGGATAGAGAAAAGCAACGGGGAGTTCGGGTTCCGGATTCACGGGAGCCACCCGGTCGTAGTTTCGGCCATCGAGAAAGGTGAGTAATCTTCCATATGACTAATTAAGTAATTATATGGGTGATTGGTTAATTACACTACTTAGTGCGTTTACACGTCGCAACGCAGCATTCTTACGATGGCAATTGTGCAATCTTACATAACTATCACTCCTGCAATCCGCGCTAGTCTCGCTAACTATTACTGCGTATAATGAGTGCAATTACGAATAAGCTGCCTTCATAGGGCCCAGAGCATCACATTGTAGGGGCATCCAGAATGGGAATAAGAAAAAAAAAGAGGATCATTAAAATCGTGCTCCCGCAGTTCCCCACTATTTATAGATGGTCGTGTCTTCTTCTCGCGTAGTATTTCACGGCTCGCGTTTCCACGGGCCACTTCTTCATCACTTTCTTCTTTTGTCTTCGTCTTTGTCCGGTAAACTCCAGCCTCACCCTTTATACAGCGCGCGAGGAAACGAGAGCTTCGACGCTTCGCTTTCGGCGCACCACCGTTGTGATAGCCACTGCGAAAAGACAAAAAAAAAAGGAGCACGCGCAAATTGTCGAGCAATAAATCGGAATAAGAAACCACAGCAGCGTGTTTTCGAAGCCGCGTCCTCTGCGACAGCTGCATGCACGTTGACGCAACCATTTCGCCGATGAATGATTATGCGTGCTCGGCAAATCGAGCAGGGAATTTGCGGACGCAGCGTGTTTTGATCGGATGGCAAACGACACGGCGTTTCCTCATAGACATACGACGGAGTTCCAGATTGAGAAAAAAATAACATAGGGATTGCAACTTAGAAGTGGGGAAGCTTGGGCTAGTTGGCATGGCATGACGATAGTTATAGCGCGAGAACAAAACGACCAAACAGAGACAAGAAGGACACCGTGTCTTCCGTGTCCTTCTTGTCTCTGTGTCGTCGTTTTGTTCTCGCGCTATAACTATCGTCATAGGGGGTGCTTTTGTACCCTACTCGAAACAAAGCAACCATCTTAGTGGAGAAAAGGTCACGCCCCTATTTCACGTCTTATATTAAGGAGGGAGAGATTAGGAAAGCTGATAGTTAACCAAGGGGTCCAATCTGATCTCACAGGGGCGAATGAGAATAGGGCGGAGACTGCGAAGAGGGAAATGGAAAGTAGCGCACCTGCTCATGAAGGTGATAGTTTTGAAATGGCCTTCATAAGGTCACAGAAATGTCACCCGTACACACTCCATCGTGTGCTGCGCAAGGGTTTGATATAATCAGCGCATCAGAGCTTTTTCGTCTAGGTCCGGATGTACTTGTCTGTTCCAACGAGACCTGATTGAAACTGAATTTGAGGGATGCATTTACGCTTCCGCCATGGTGGTAGTGTTTCCACGGCTGCTTTTTTTATCAGTAGATCTACTGATTTTTAAAATTTCCTGCTGATTGAGTGATAAGGCGTCTGAATCTACTGACTTTCTGTATTTTCTACAGAAATGATTGAAAAAGCTGCTACTTTCTCAGCGTCAAGTTTCGTTTGACGTGGTTCCGTTTGTGGTGACGGAAAAAAAGAATCAAAAGCCATCAGCTCGCTCAGATGACACCACATAATTATTGGGAATGCTTGGGCGAGATTTTTGTAATTATAGATTTTTCTAATCTATTGACATTGCGCAAGAATTTTACCGCGCATCTGTGAGCCAATGAAGTTTTCAAACGGGCAACCTTAGACCGCAGCTAGACTACCAGAACAACGTACTTCTTTTCATGCTACGCTCCTCTGTTTTTATCCTCTGCCACTTCTCTCTTTTTCTAAGTATACAGAATTTACAGAACTTGCCCGCAGATGTGACTTCAGGCTGTGCTATTACGAAGAGCTTTTATCGCTCTGGGGCACTCTCCCTGGAATGTGGAGGGGTGCGTACACGTAGAGGCAGAAAATTATTTTGTGCATGAAAGTCAATGGGAAAACATTGCAACACGATGGAGGCATTGATTGGCTACGTGGTATATACTTCCAAGGTAAATAGTGCGTAAAGACGTACGACGAAGAATCGGCGATGGATATGTTGTAACGTAATGGTTTTTACCTCTAACGTCCCAAAACCACGACATAAGAAGGACACCGTAGTTTAAGGCTTCAGAATATTTAACCACCAGGGTTTTTTAACGTGCAATAAATCGAAGCACCGGGATGTAAAACACTCTTGTAGGTGCAGATCCAAGTAGCGGGGGAAGATGTGCAGAACCACCTCGTCTTCGCTTTATTGTGAACTTCCCAAAGTCCTCTTCCAAGAAGAGGATCTACTAAAGGGCCCTAAAGGGCCTCCCATTGCTCACCATGCACCTCCCTTGAGTTGATTGATCCCTTCCCGGAAAAATCTTGTAGCCGCACCTACCTGCAAATGGCACTGCCAAACTCCCATTATGTCCGTCTTCTTCAGAAGGTGGTTCATCGTGTCTGTTGTCACACCTGAAAAAAACTAAAATTACAACGTTCTGCTTGCCATCAGGAACTTTTGTATATTTAATCAGTCTTGAATCGTGCTACGTTGACATCTTCGGGACACCCGTAATCTCGGAGTCAATATTTTGACTACTTTATCAAAGCTAGAGTACTCTATGATATATTACAAACATCAGCACTGAACTTGCGATCCAGGAACTAAGCGCGAAGATTAAAATTTAATATCTACAAATTTCTACTGATATTCCAAGAAAACATCTGCTACCATAGTTTATGCATCGCGGCACACTGCATGGGGACTTGGTGACTTAGTAGCGTGCCCTGGATGTTAAGCACGAGTGCGTGGGTAGACAAAGTTAAATGGCAGGTTGTCAGAGTTAACCGTGGGTCCAAACTCTCCCCCCCCCCCTCTACCGCACCGTCTAAATTCAATGAGCCTCATAATCATGTTCTTATTTAGAACTTAAAACTCCCGAGTTAAAATATTTTTAACGTGTGTATGCGTCATCTGGAGGCGTCCACGCCAAAGAAGACAACGACAAGTCTGCAGGTGGCAGATAGCAGCAGCACTTATAACGACAACTATAGTGTAGCTTTCCTGTTGCATGACCGTTTTCGTTGGAAGAATGGTGAGGATGTTACTGTAGGTACCAGCAAATTCCACAATGTCAGCTTCCCTTCTTCTGCGTTGACTTCCTATACTCTATAGCGTAACACTAACCATGTCTCATTACCTATGATTAGCTTTTCGGTTCATTAGGTCTTTAAGCGAGACCCACCCATTACGTGACTAGACATGCGCCGAGGAAATGTGGGAGGGCATCATGAAGTAATGCGGAAGCTAATCATAACGATAATCTAAAACTCCCAGTTATAACAAGAAGTTCTTGAATAACTTGACGTCTTTCGGCCCTCGTCGTCATTGAAGAAGGCGCACTGTCGGTTACGACACCTGAGTGAAAGGCGTATACAAGGCGTCACTATTACGTTTACTTGAAAGCCACCTTACGGGAAGTGGACATCTTTTGTTGTTTGGGCCACATAGCCTGATTCTTAACCAGAAACCGGCTCCATCTTCGACCGTAGCGTATATAGGTTGCTTGAAGTCACATTGTGATGGAGGCGATATGCACGCACGTTAGAGAACCCCAGGCGGGCTAAATTTCCGGGGCCATTCACTACAGCGTCTCTCGTCGTGACATATCGTTGTTTTGGGACCTAAAACCACACCAATCGTTAATTAGCACTATGACGTTCTCATTAAAGATTCACCCACCGAGTCATGTGACTCCCACATTGACACGGCTTGGGGCGCGTCGGTCAAATTCAGGCGCGCCTATAGCACTCATTTCCTGTGGGCGGATATTCAAATCCGCGCTTCGGCTTATTAACATGCCCGATCTAATCAAATTCATTTGTTTGTTTTGTTCCTGCTAGTTTCGCTCACATCTATATCAACATACACTTTTCCTGGATCCCCTTCCCCCCCCCCCCCCCCTCTGCAGCCAAAGTCAACTAATTCTAAGTGGTCGCCGCGCTGTTTGCTGGACATTTAATAAGGACAGCTCACGCGCCCGGCCATCAATCGTAGACTTCTTCTTTTGTGAACATTTCCTTTCTTTTGCCGTTGACTCACTACGCTTTCGATGTGAGTGCGGCGGTGGTCGGGAGGCCTCGATTCATTATGCAGCGCATAATGAATTCACAGCGCCAGAGTACTCTCTTTCTTTCATTACAGTTGTTTGTTTTTCTCGTCCCGCCGGGCGAGTCCAAGCACCAACGCGTTATCACAAAAAAAAAAAACTCCGGTGAAACCACAAGCTATGCATGATGGTTTCATTTTTTTTTTCTTATCTTCTTCTTTCACTGACCCTTTCTTGTCTTTTTATCTTCCCCTTTCGCGCCACTTCATCCACTGATCACAAATGCACGTCCGTTGTCCACGTTCGGAATCGATCATTTATATTTTCACGCGTCGTTCTGTTTTCTTTATTGTCACGAGCGAGGAGCCTCATGATAACAAATTTTGCCCACTCGACTCGCCGTCGATTTTTTTCTGTGTCACTTGACCGGTTCTCTGCATACGGATGCGCACGTACTTTTCTTTTTCACTCCTTACATTTCTCCGACGCGCCTTCTCGATGCGTTCGTGCTCTTTCCTTTGACGAATTCCCGATCTAAAAGTGTCATTACGTTGCTGCAAACTGGCCGCTCTCTCTCTCTCGCTTGCATGGAACGAGCAATCTGCGTCTAGCGTATTCCCTGCCCGGAAACCCTCTCACGCTCTTCTCCTGCCTAGTATGCTAGTATTATATTGCAACGTGCGAAATATTACAGACAGCCAGGAGTTGACGTCTTTCTCGGAACCAGACCAGAAAGCAATGCTCTCTTCTTCCCCCACTTCTATGCGAATACACACCGCAATGGATGGCTCATGCGCATTGACACGGTTTCAAACGCCACACGTGTCTATAACCTCTCTCTCTCTCTCTCTCTCTCTCTCTCTCTCTCTCTCTCTCTCTCTCTCTCTCTCTCTCTTCTCTTTCTTTCTTTCTTTCTTTCTTTCTTTTTTCTTTGCATATGGCTGTTTCGCTCGCTTTCTCTTTTTATCTCTTTACCTCTACCTCTCCTTCTTACAATTGAATCTAACGAATTTCTTTCTCGGTCTGCAGCGGGCAGCTATAGCAATACCCAATGGCATTAGCGCTCCACCACCCGTCGTCGTTACGGCGGCGCTAATAACTTTCTCGAGCCCTATGTAATCGATGCGGCGCTCGCCGTTTTCAAGGAACTAAGGAAACAGCGAGAATTCAAAACGAAAACTACGGAGCGAGGGAAATAAGCAATGTATATAGACGGTGAGTGTTTAAGTAGAACGAAAGAAACATCGGTCATGCCTTTCCTCTCTATTCGTGCTTCTTGAAGCTGCATGGAGAGAAAATTAAACGGCAAGTTCGAATGGGAGCCCACCCCTTCTGCTCGCCATTGCACCACGACTCAATGCGAAGACATACGAGAACAAAAAACGGCTGGCGACAAAAGATTTTATACCGCTACAATGGACGGAAGACACGAAGTACCCGTCACGGGGGTTCTTTCTTTTCCCTTATTTGGCCATTTTCCTCATTTATTCTTTCTTTTGCATGTGCGTGTATCTCCTTATTATTGCGGCAACAGTATAGTCGTCTGATGACACAACGAAATCGCTTTGCTTCACTTTCGGTGCCGCAAATGTCCTTGTACTGCCTTCCTTTTTCTTTTTTCCAGATTTGCTATATTTTCTGGCATTCAGCAGAGACACCGTTTGTTCTTTCCTTCCTTCTTTCTTTCTTTCTTATTCATATGTTTTTCTTATTCATTTGTCTCATTGTCAACGCGTGGCATACGTATTCGAGCAACGACTCATGGAAAATACGGAAGCGAGAACGTGTGACTGAGATTGGTCTCCCGAGTGCGAGACATAACAAATGGGACTTTGTTTTTTTTTCATTCTTGTTTATTTTTCCTCTTTTTAATATGCGTTTTCCGATTTCTCGCAGTAAAAGTGGCCTAGGTGGCTAGAAGAATAACCAAAGGGATGTGGCGCTGCGCACGACAGCAGGACGTTTGCTTTCAACGACACGATTCGCGCGCATTGTATACGCACCAATGTGCAACCGGCTCGGCTAACAAACGTTCCGGGGAAGCTTGTTTTTTTTTTTTTTTCACGGTGCGATTCATAATCATTCGCGTTACAGCGCTTTTCTCGCGATTTCTCGGCTTTGCCTCAGAAGAACTGTGTAGGTATCAGAAAGAAGGGAGACAAAGCAAGAAAGAGAGCTGAAATGTGTGTGTGCGTAATTAGGAAGGAAAGTTATTCTAGCGTAGAACGACACTATGTCAAGACAGTTAGCACGAATTCGTGATAAAAGGCAGTCACGCAGACAATGATAGACGAAAAGATATATAGCCGACGTTTGTCTTGTCTTGATCTCTTCTCTTGTGTGTTTGCCCGCTTACTGTCACTAATCATTGCGTAAATTACGATTGGTTAACTGTCATAGTACTTACCAATTGAAATGGTACAATTTGAGGCAAAGTAACGCGCATAATTCAGTTACCGCCGCCTTCAATTTCAATCGTGTCGGTGCCATTTCGGCTCGAACGTGCAGATAAAAGCCAGCATTTTCTTTAAAGACCAGATTAATCGCGATACGATGTATACTTAAATCGACAAATTGTGCTTATTAGTCATTACAGCGAGAACTGCGATGTCCCGTTCAAATTCCCGAGTACTGTACAGCGTCAGTTTTTATGAAAGGGAACACAGGAGCGCGTGGCCTGCAGTGTGCGCTTCTGGCAGCTCTTTTAAGTGGGAGCGAGAGCAGCCGCCGCCTCTTTTTGCGTCATCTCGCGGCGATCAGAACAGCAATTCATTGCTGACATGAAACCAGCGGCAAAATTGTAACCCCCACCCCCTTCATGTTCATTACCGGCCTCTTACGTGATCGCCTTGACGTGGGAGGGGGTCGCTATCTTGCCGTTCACTCCGTTTCATCAACGACAGCTTGTTCTGCTCCCCGAAAGATGACGCCTAAATAGGTTGTGGTTGCTCTAGCTCCCACTTGAAGGCGCTGTCAACAGCGCGCAGGCACGCGCTCCCGTGTTCCCTTTCATAAAAATTGACACTGTACATGTGGTGTGATCGTAGGTTGGCGAACTCACTCATGAATCGACTCATATCCCGTACGTGAGTCTGGGCGAGTCCGGTTGAGTAACAGTTTTGTGAGTCTGAGTCCGAGGGAGTTCGGCCCAGGAGAAATTCGATGAGTCTGAGTGAGTTTCGACGATTTCTTTTGCCGACCTGAGGTCCTATCTAGTCATCTTCAGCAATCATCAGCCTTACCTGGATTCACGTTTACACTCGCGTCTACTCACAGCTATTCCAAAGCCGGTTGTGCGATACACTGTTTCA
Organism: Rhipicephalus annulatus; assembly: GCA_013436015.1. Taxonomy (NCBI): domain Eukaryota; kingdom Metazoa; phylum Arthropoda; class Arachnida; order Ixodida; family Ixodidae; genus Rhipicephalus; species Rhipicephalus annulatus. The sequence continues at coordinate 590,292 of WOVY01003512.1, read as the reverse complement.
GTATTTATTAATTAGAGGCGGGAATTACGAAAGGGGGGGTGCCATTACCTCCCCCACCAACTCTTGTACGCATTTTCTTGATTACTATATCTTGTGTCGTCACCTCTTTCAAGAAAACGAACCTTACTGGTTTGGAAGCACTGAGAACTCGTTTTCGAAGACACTGTCAAACGGCACCAAGAAGAGCACCGAATCGGTGTTATAGAGCACTGAGACCACGTGCACGGTCGAAGAAGCTAACTCTAACCTGAAGCACTCATGAGTAGACTCATTAAGACACAGATCGAGCGATGAGTCTGAGTGAGTCCGGGTGAGTGATGCTTCAGTGAGTGTGAGTTCGAGTGAGTCCAAATATCATGATATATTTCATGAATGAGTCCGAGTGAGCTCCACAAGTTTTGTGCCGACCCATGTGCGCGATGCGTCAGGCACCGTACACCGCGTGCTCACTTACTCGGGAACATTTCGCGACGCCCGCATGTGCCCATGCATCGGAGTTGTGACGGGCGCGCATGTCGCTTCGAATGAAATGGCGGGAGCGTGGGATATCTTTTTGTATCAAATGGTTAGGCGGGACCGTATCAAAACTCGCACGAATTCCAGGGGATAAGGAGAAATCGATTTCTGATCGGTCTGCCATGCCGCCGGCGCCGGGGACACCCAGCGCGCAGGACGAGACGCCGCAAGGAATACTCCGGGCCAATTTCGGTCCGCTCAGCGGCCGAACAAAACGACCAACCCAACATCTCTAGCACCTCCCAGCTCCCTCTGGCCTCATTGATCGCTGCACACAGAGGCCTGCCAATGACGTCTCTTATAAGCGAGATGAACCCATTAGGCCGCCCACGCCTTATATTTTGTTTCCTTCTTGGGCTACGATGAAACTTGGTTCGATACTTGAACGAGCTCCCATGCTGCGTCTTTTCTCTCGGTGCCGATCGGAGCTGACTTTCGAACGGACGCCGGATCATTAATTGTCGCGTAGGCTTCCGACGGCGTTGGCAATAAATGAGCGGCAGTAAAACGGGACGGTGAATGGTGCTGGCACGAGCAATAAAACATTTTCTGTTGCTTAAGCGTGTGTAGTGGTATAGAAGATCACAGAAGCGAGAATACACCACGCTTCCGCCAGCGTAACCACAATCTCTGTCCCCAACTGCTTGCCGTGCTGCAAAATCTATATGTTGCGTCAGCCGACTATAGACTTGTGTCAGAGGAGCGCGCTAACGATGTCGATGAAAATGCCTGAGGTCACAAGTCTGCTAATTGCGTGAGATGTGCGCTGCTTGCCGTTTTTCTCATCGACGCAGGTATTTCGCAGTATATAGTAACATTGCGCAAGATGCCGTAGAATGTTAAACGTGTCTGTAATAACTTCGATCGCTGTAAAAGCCCTTACTCCGCTTGGTGCGGATGTCTTCAGTGACTGCGCCGCTTTCATTCTTGATCCTGCTTTTTGCGTATGCGTGCATTCAGTGAATGTTTTACGTGCGGTCTCACATGTGCTGTCTCACCTGATTTTACGAATTTCCTGCTCTAATAATAGAATCTTGAATAGTTAACCTTATGGGTACCGCTGGCCGGCATACCCGTAAGGCTGAATGTGTTCATAAGCTTCATCAACTCCAATTTCTCTCTTTTTTTCTCAACACGAACTAAGAAAGCTATTACATTGATCCCCAATTAACTGAATTGTTTTCGATGATAAATAAGTGAAAAAATGCAGTGATTTCTTTGTACATTTCACAAAGAGAGGGTGTTTATCGGGTTTATATCGCGTTAAAGCACATAGCCACCTTATATTTATAGTGACGACTGTAGTTTTATTTTGTGAAGATTCAAGCCGCGTGCACGCACTGAACAATGGAGTCGACAGTCGGTAGCACTTCTTAGTAACAAATGGCACTTTTAAGACAGTGGTGGTTTGTTTTCAGTGTAAATGCTTCTCCAGAAACCCTGTGTTTGCTTTCGTAGTTTAATGGTTTATGCGACAGATGACACTGATCACCTCCGTGCTTGTTTTTTTTTTCTCTGCCTCCTTGCAAAGTACTGCATTCGTTTTCTCCGTCTTTAAATATCCGCACATTTCCATAACCTTATGTGACGGTTCATCCTGCCTTTTCGTACCACTCATGGGAAGCCCCATGTTATGGCTTTCCAGAAGCTATGCTCCCTCAGTGTAGTTTATAGACTAAGATATAATAAAGTTAAAAGTTAGTTCTCACACATGCAGCTGTGAGTGCTATATATACAATGCCGCGGTAGCTTTCGGGTGTCGGTACGTTACAATTTTATATTTCCAATTATATATTTCCCGTTTTTATGAACTTCTCAATTCAACGAAATTATTCGGGCACCCTAGTCGCTTCGTTAATTCAAGTTCCAGCTGCATATCACTTTCTTATGCCTACGTTGACTCCCCTGCTACCTGAAAAGTCTGGCTCCCAAATTGTTCGATACTTGTTTTTCTTCGCGCTAGAACGTTTTCTACGATCACTGTGTTTGATTGCTGAACTCTCAAGTTGCAAGCTTTTTCTCGCTTCCGGCCTTCGAAGCTTCACTGACAAAAATACCACTTTACCTAATTAGGAACTCTTTTACCTACCTCATTCTAAACATAGGGCCATTTTTGCTAGGTGGCTGATACGAGCCTCTATTTGTGTTGCACCGCACGTAATTACTGCAGCAAGCTGTATGCACTCAAACATCTCTAGCCGTGTGCTTTTTTTTTTTTTTGTCAACTTCGGAGCAGTGTTGCGGTGAAGCCGGTAACAACTTTACTTGGGCGAGTTTCTTTATCTCCAATATACTTTGACACAGCGCTGAATGGAATGCAAAGGTCCCGTATATTTGTATCTGGCTTCTGGGGCTCTTATGGTCTATTCGCACTTCTTGAAAGTATGATCGATTCTGATAGGCGTGTGCAGGGTTCTCCATCGGGAAGGGGGTGGGGCTGGAGAGAACGAAGGTTTGCTGCAACACCCCCCTCAAGTCAATGTATGGGGCTGAATTTGCGCTCCCACCCCGAGTCACAGCGCTTCCCTTCCCTATGATGCCAATGTGTCGGGCCGATTATGTGCCCCCTTCCTTAGGGAATTAGGGGGCGGGCTCCCCCTTCTCCGTACCTTCCTCGTGAGTACGCCTATGTCGATACTGCAAGTCTGCTGAACACTTTTTGCCAACGGATGTGTCTCCGTGCTGCTCTCTGAGAGAGATTAGTGACAATCGAGGCATCGTCACCCGACACGATGTTCTAAGCACTGTGCGGCCACAGAGCGCTGCTACCATGGCGACGGTTAATGCATGCGCGTAGATCACCAGTTTATCTAAGTAATCTTGCACGGCGCTATCTTGATAAGCCTCGCTTAGCATTCACCGGAAAGAAAAATGCGCACACTTGCTCCTACCCTACATGCACATTTTTGCGATTGGTGTGCTGATAAGCCAGAGAGAGAGAGAGAGTCGTGGTTTTTGAAAAGCTACGCTGGAACATCAGAAATATCTACGCACATGCGCCGCCTGCTATGTATAGTGGCAAGCAGCCACTTAATCTATTCTTTTTTTTTCTCTCTCTGAACACATGTAACGAAGGAAAAGAGGTAAAGTATAAAAAAGAACACGCTCTCGACGTCTAAAAACGGCGTGTTAGGCATCGACTCCGTTGATTTCACCAGTGTCTGAGAAACATTCTTTACATTTTACATCGGGCCACCGACAATCTGCTTTTATGCGTGCCCGCCCCAAAGGCAGCCTTTTCAATAGTAACAATGAGAGAAAATGTTGTACGTTCTCAACACTGGGCTCTCAAAAATCTTCAAAAACACGTGTCTCATACATTGAATATTTTTCACTGCTGTATTGCTGCGTCATCGTGACCTATAAAGGGGACGCCACGTCAATCACTGTCAGCTGCAGGAACACCGCGAGCGTAGTTTCGATACGACGAAAAAGGCGAGAATTCTGAAGTATGTCGTTAAGATGTTAAGATGAAGCAAGCCCTCCCGTAGTCACATAAAGAATATATATATATATATATATATATATATATATATATATATATATATATATATATTATATATATATAAGGTTGACGAAGGCTGGTCCACCAGCCGAAACGTTAATAAATCCACATTTCGTACGTGCGTCCTTCTCTTCAATCATCTATTACACCGGACCATCGATCTTCATTCCTAAAATATATATATATATATATATATATATATATATATATATATATATATATATATTATGGAAAGAGGAGTATACTTAAGGGCTCGTTTTTCTGTGTTTTGACACAATATAATGAGATCTAACAGCCAATAATGCCAAGAAATGTATAGGGGGAGTTATTAGACCAATCGTTTTGTAAATGTGAATAAAGAAAAGTGGGTGAGAGGATAAACTTGCCGTGAGCAGGAACCGAACCTGCGACCTTCGAATAACGCGTTCGATGCTCTACCACTGAGCTACCACCACAGTTATTCCCCCAGCCACTTTATTGCGTTTATATGTGAATTCAAACGTGGGAGTGTCAGTGAGTGCCACCTGTAGCCATGGAGGCGAGTGTGGCACACTCTTTATGAGCCTGTTGGGCGTCACGTAGCACGTGAACTGATTACGAGCTGGCAGCTGACGAATAGCTCCTCGTATACAACCTAACGGCACCAAGTCTGCCAGTACGAGACCCTGGTTAATGAATAAGGGAAAGGAGAGTATGTTTAAGGGCTCGGTTTTCCGTGTTTTGACACAATAATAATGAGATCTAACTGACAATAATGCCAAGAAATGTATAGGGGAACTTTATATATATATAAATATGTAGTGTGTGTGTGTGTGTGTGTGTGTGTGTGTGTGTGTGTGTGTGTGTGTGTGTGTGTGTGTGTGTGTGTGTGTGTGTGTGTGTGTGTGTGTGTGTGTGTGTGTGTGTGTGTGTGTGTGTGTGTGTGTGTGTGTGTGTGCGTGCGTGCGTGCGTGCGTGCGTGCGTGCGTGCGTGCCAGCGGTCGTTATTTCGAGAATGGTTGCGCGATCGAATCAGTCGTGAACCGGCTTGCTCTAAGCACTCTCAAGAATGTAGCTGTTGTAACAGTTCCATAGCTGAAACATCTTGTCGTTAGGTAAGCGGCATAAGCGAAAGCACAATATAGTGCTATATTTTATGCCGTTCGATTAGAAAGTGCTTAAGGTAATGACGTACTACTATAAATATGGCTCTCGCAAAAGCTGCGCTTACGTATGCCGTATCTTTTGCGTTATAACTATCTTCGGCCAAATGATAATGGCTCATAGCACTGCATAGTTGATTTCAGTGTCACTCCTTATGTTACTAAAACGCTTTGCAAAAATGAAGCCTCCATCGTTGCAATATCAATATTTGCCGGTGACATTTATACGTGCTTGGCACAGCGTTCTGGATACGCGTCCCTACGTGTTATTCGAAGGTCGCAAGTTCGATGCCTTCCGGCGGAAAGTTGTATTCTCGCCCACTTTATATTCTTCGCATTTATAGCATGCAAACTACTTTCCCGGCGCTTGTCTTGCTTGGCCTTATTATCTGTTTGTTATTGTTTGGGCCCCCGTATTATCGGAAAAATTTGAAACAATTCGATGATCACTTGTTAGTTATATGTTTTTAAAGTTTGGATTTACCCGATAGGCTCCCATTTTAAAAAGGCATTTGCGAAGCTGACAATCATCCGTCGAACGGAGCGCTCCTCAATCAAAGGCAGCAACCTCGCAAGGTATGCTAGTGTCACAAGAACCTATTATACAGAATTACACGCCAAATTTCGAAAAATTCGAGATTTACGAGAAATAAACCCCGATACACGTTGATTGTTTTATTAAAATACGAGGAACACCCTCCGAACTTCAATAAAGCTAAACTCTGAAACCACGTAGCCCTAGTTATCGTTTACGGTTTTTCCAAAAAAAAAATACGAGCCCCAAAATCATGGTTCTTTTTTCATTTATTGGTGTTTGTGGCCTACTGAACATTAAAGGTTGTTGAATAGGTTGCCAGATCGTACCAGCTTTACAATATTATGAGCACCTAACGAATTTCATATTTATCTTCTGTACGTTTCCTCATTTTCTCTTGTGGGTTCATTTGTTCGACGTTGCTCATATTTTTTTATGCGTCAGCAGCTTTCCGTCCCTGAGTGGACACTGCCAAACTGTGAGGACGCGCTTAGCTGATGAGATAATTATAAGGAGCTTCGCTATTCATTATTACTTTTCCTTGTTTGTTCCAGCTAGTTCTAGTTTATTATTATTATTTGCACGGGCAGTAAACGAGCGTGCATATACTTTATAGAGCATCGAAAAGGGACAAAGTAAAAAATTGTCAGGTGTACGTCATATTATTACGTGTCCATTACGGTAGTGGCGCACCCGTGAGAGAAAAAAAAATACTACGTGTAATAAAGCTACGAGAACAATAAAGTCTGCTTTAACTAACTAGCGTCGTGCAGTTTTGTACTTTACGAGCATACATAATCTTCACTTTCCAGGGACGCCTGCTCAGTCATGTGGCTTGGAGGTGGGCGACATCATCATCAGCATTAACGGCATCAGTGTGCTGGATGCGAATCATTCCGAAGTGGTTCGGATAGCTCACGCCGGTAAGTACCAAACTGTCACTACCCGCTTAAAAATACAAACGATCAAATTATCCAACCGTAGCTCTTAAGAGCAAAAGGGACAGTTCGGTCACCTGATAGCAATATGTGTACACAAAAGAGAATATTGATTAATATATGGGGCTTAACGTCCCCAAACCACCATATGATTATGAGAGACGCCGTATTGGAGGGCTCCGGAAATTTCGACCACCTGGGGTTCTTTAACGTGCACCCAAATCTGAGCACACGGGCCTGCAGTGTTTTCGCCTCCATCGAAACACAAAAGGAATGTTAGGATATAAATATAATACGATTGCACGCATGTCGAGTAATTATGTCGTTTTAAAATGATCATACATTAGTTTTATTAACATTATGACGTCATTACTTTGCAGTTACGTTGCCTATAGTAAAGATATTACTTATATAGTTTTATTGTGTTCTACTGCCTTATCCTGTCTTTATTGCTTGAATTGTTTTATTGAAGTTACATTGTGAATTCTTTTTTTTTTGTTATGCCCCTCTGCTCGGCCTTTCGACCGCAGTGTGTTATAAATAGATAAAAAAAGTCATTACATCAAAACCTAGCTTATTTTACCCGAATGTGAGTGGTCCAGTCTCTCGGACATCTGCATCGTTTTAAAACACGGGCGTTTTTTTTTTTTTTTTATGCCTCATATGCCGCTTAATGCATGGGTTGAGAAGGTGCGAGGCAGATAGAAGAAATGAAAGGCAGGCCACGTGTTACCAAGCACGTGACGAAGATAAAGAGATGAAATATATTATAAGGGAGAGAGCGACAACCTTGAATAAAAAGAGCGCACTCGACAGAGGACCGGTGAAATGACACAGCTGGGGCGCAAAATGTACGAGGGTTCAGAAATTGCTAGGCTAGCCAGCGTGCTCGCCAGTAAGTTTTCGATCGCTTTATTTGACAAAGAAATTGATTTTATTGAGCACTTTCGTACCCCTTATGTTCATGGCACGTATTGATGTTGTTGAACGGTGTTTTTATTGTTGAATTGCCTTTGCGATTTTCATCAATCGTCCCTTGTTTTGTTAGACTTCGAAGGTATATATTTGCGTGGTTGTGACGAATAAACCTTGTACGCTGGCTCTGCTGTCTGTATCTTTCTTCTACTAGTACTTTGTTTCTTTTTTTGCGCTGGTTTTCTAGTTCTGCTGTAAAATAACGCACAATACGAGCAGTGCAGCCGCTTAAGTCGAGCTTTGTCCGTGTGCAGTGATGTTCTCAGCATAGCCACGTCGGGAGAGAGAGAAAGTGTGCAGCGAGAAAGAAAAAATAGCACGAACTAGGAAGAAAAGAATGAACTTCACGTAACTCTGCTAAGCGTTCCCCTCGGCTCTGCTGTTCGGTAGTGCTCGCGATAAAAAAGCCAAGCCTAACCATTTTTATAGCGAGTATGCCACACCAAGCATCCACTTTATATGAAAATGTCATGATAGCCTAGATTAGGGGTCGACAACACACCATAAAGTTTTATGCGGAGACCGGCACAACGTCAACACCCCCTCCCCCCCCCCCCCCACCTTGTCCCTTCTCATCTGAAGGCAGACACGGCAGATTTGTCCCTCAACGGCATTTTCGCTTCACTTGTAACCTATGTTTGAAACTTTGTGCCATACCTGCTGAAAATAAACACAACTTTTCTAGTTTTGTATAATCAGTCAATTTTCCTAATTTTTCCTCTTTGCCTGCCAAGGCTCCCTCCTCTCCCTGTTACTGTGCTCCCCCTCCCCTTTGTCGGCATTATTTAGCCTGGCCGTCCACCTCAAACATTTGCTCACCCTGCCCGAGATGATTCACAAGCATGATAGTTACAGCCATGTGCTCAAGCCCTGCTCAAGTCCTTTGACGGTGCTTGAAGAAAGCCAGCACAAGCACGGGACACTATAAAGAGGCAGACGCAAACACCTCTCGAACACTACGATTGCATGGAAGTTCATAGGTAAAAAGTTAAGGGTGTCAAAAGCAATCGTTCCATCAGACTATTAAAGCTGCAATTAACATTCCACGGTGAAGACCATGTTTGTTGGTGTATTACGCGTGGAAGTAGAGCACTTTAGCCGTCTGGGTTTACACACTCAAAGATTCTTAAGAGACATTATCTCAAATTGTTTTTAAATGCATTCAAAAAAGTCGCCTTCACCTTTGAACCATGCCTGTGTATTCAGGCATGTGTCGGTGCACACTGAACCATGCCTGTGTATTCAGGCATGTTATCGGGACGGCTTTAAGCTCTCCCATAGTAGAGTACTCTGTGCTCTAAATCGTTACCCCCCTTTTTCTAACCCCCCCCCCCCCCCCCCGTGGGACGGCTTTTAAGCTCTCCCCTAGTAGAGTACCCTGTGCTCTAAATCGTTACCCCCTTTTTCTAACCCCCCCTTCACCTTGTGAAGAATATAGTTTATATAACCAGTTCGAAAGGCTGGAAACTGCTGGTTAACCTAAGGATCTGCTATACGCGGTGGCTGAAGTTGTACTTCAAAAGTCAAGAGCCCGCAAGCTCTAGTACTGGTATACCAGCACAATATATTCGGGATATACCTTTTGAATTCCTATATATACGTAATTACGGACATAAAATTTCACATAGTATCACTGAAGTTTGCTGGGCGACGGGGCTTAAATGTTGTTATTTCGGCTCCTTGCAAACTTGCTAGCTCACGTGTCTACAACTTGTGGAAAGACAAGCAATCAGGTGTGCACTACGAAACACGAGCGTTGTTTCACTAGACGTGCCACTCGCACTGTGCACAACATTCCGTTGACCTGCGATAAGGTAAACATCGGTCAAACCGGCCGACGTATCAAAATACTATAGGCTGCGTGCTCATTACGTTTCTTTGAATTCCAATGTGGACGCTAATCTTGCACTTCGCTATCGTGAATGTGGTTGCCACCCGCTTTTCAATATAGTCACTTATCTGGGAAGATTGAAGGGCAAAGAAGAACGCGAAATTGTCGAGACATAGCACCCCAGGAAAAGCGAAGAAAAATCTATACGCAAGCCGTCAGTTTGCCTCATTGACAAATGTGTTGCAACGGTGTCAAGAAATTTGATAATGCACTCTATCTTTTCTCGAATGACGCTGTAGGTGATACTGACGTGCTGCACGTGCGTTGTGAGGTCACTTGGATGCATGATTATCTTCATTAAAGTCGCAGTTGCTAGTTCCAGCGGTGTCTGCGTCTGCCTCTTACTCGTGTCATATAGCCTTCTTGGAGTATCGTGAACCAAGTGGCTCATACTATATTCCGGCTCTTCTGCTTCGATGGTGCTTTAAAGCTCGTCGCGACGCAGGCACCGAGGTGCTGGTGATGGAGCTTGCCCGGACGTGCCACGTTCTCACGCCCAAGGTGAAGGAGCACCCTCCCATCATGTGGGGCTACCTGCAGCGTCTCAGCAGCGGGGGCCGCAGCAAACGCTGGTGCCGGCGCTGGTTCGTGCTCAAGCCCGACAACCGCCTCTACTGGTACAAGAACGAGCACGTGAGTGCCATCCACACCATGTAGCAGCATCTGTGTACAGTGGCGCCCGCTGGCAGTGTGCCGCGCATCGAAGCGTAGAGACGCGTTCGCACACGGACACGCGGGAGATTCTTTATGCCGTCTACTACATCGCTTGAGTGCGCCATTCCGTAGTAGCCAGGTTAGTTAAAGGGGTCGTGAAACGGCCGCTTTACAACGACAATGTGGCACTATCGGCAGCCACATGCGCTAACTGTATCATCTGCCCGAGTGGACCTGCATAGACGCTTTGCCTATCGAGGAACGCGGAACTGTATATATGGCATATCGGGCACGCGCAAGTGGCGCTCATCGGCGTCTGCCATACGCGATCCGCGTCCCACAAGGACGCTGCTTAATATGACGTCAGAGTTCAAGTTAGCGCCGATTGCGTATGACAAAGACGCCGACGAGTGTCCCAGTTACACGCACTCGCAAGTACCGAAGAGTTCCGCGTTACTCGATAGGCAAAGCATTACTTATAATGACATCACCTAGTTAGTGCGTGTGGACGCTGGTGGCTTCACATTGTCGCTTTAGAGCAAACGTTTCACGAGCCCTTTAAGCATCGGTGTCTCTTATTTGTAGTGCAGCAAGAGTGGCACGTTCGTGTGCGCCTGCGCCGCTTCGATTCGATGCGCGGCCGCGTCGGCTGCACTGGCGCTTCGCAGAGCGCTGCCACGCTGAGCCGTGCTCACCATAAGAGTGGACGGTACTGGAGACATGCATTCTCGCGTTTAACTCTCACGCTCTGATTTGATTGAGTGGTGCAAAAATGACTTCTTACAGCGTACTTTCATAATGCTACTTAGCACGAGACAGTGGCTTCGATTCTATAGGTACAATGGTAAAAAAAAACAGACCTGATAATAAAACTGACTGCCACAATGCACCCTGATTTTAAATTAGTGGCATTCTTAGAGCAATATCAGTAATTATAGAGTTAGGTGGGGCAGCTAACAACTTGCTCTAAATCTGCACTTAAGCTCTCGGCATCTTAGTCTAAGAAAACAATCCTGCGGCTCGATTGGACAGTCTTAACTTGCCACGTAAATGACTGAATAAAGAGACGCCAAAACTCTCCTAGGGGATTATTATACTCTCGTCGAAGAGTCGTGGGACTCACATTTAACCTGTCTCCTCAAAGCTAGTGAAAGCCCCGCCGCGGTGGTCCAGTGGCTAAGGTACTCGGCTGCTGAGCCGCAGTTCGTGGGTTCGAATCCCGGCTGCGGCGGCTGCATTTCTGATGGAGGGGGAAACGCTGTAGGCCCGTGTGCTCAGATTTCGGTGCACGTTAAAGAACCCCAGGTGGTCGAAATTTTTGGAGCCCTCCACTACGGCGTCTCTCATATGGTGGTTTTGGGACATTAAACCCCACATATCAATCAATCAATCAATCAAAGCTAATGAAATACGAGGCAAGTGAGGACTTACGTAACACATACTCTTTCTCTTTCTTCTTCCCCGCCGCAGTGGTCTAGTTGCTAAGGTACTCGGCTGCTGACCCGCAGGTCGCGGGATCGAATCCCGGCTGCGGCGGCTGCATTTCCGGTGGAGGCGGAAATGTTGTAGGCCCGTGTGCTCAGATTTGGGTGCACGTTAAAGAACCCCAGGTGGTCTAAATTTCCGGAGCCCTCAACTACGGCGTCTCTCATAATCATATGGTGGTTTTGGGACGTTAAACCCCACATATCAATCTCTTTCTTCTTTATCGTCTTTTTTTCGAGTGTATAGTGTCCTTTTTTATGAAAGGGAACACGTGAGCGTGTGTTCAGCGCTCTGAAACGGCTGCCAACAGCCCCATCTGCCGAGAGATAAGAAAAGTGCGTCTGCTTTACGCGGCATTGTCCGCAGCGAGGGCGAAGCGAAAGTGAAATCTAGCAACGCTTCTCCAACGGCCATAACTCGTTAGTTTGTTTGGTAATAGTTGACGCTAAAAGTGAAAGCGCTTTCTTTATCTGTCCGTTGACGGTGCTGTAGGTAGCCGCGGTAGAGCGCAGACCATGCACGCTCACGTGCTTCCTTTCATAAAAAGGGACACAGTACGTTCCTTAACAAAGGACCAATGAAAAAAGTCAGTTCCGCCACAAGGGCAATGCAATGAATGCGATAGCAATAAATTGAAATGTCACGCTTAGAACGGCTAGCAGATGATGACGCACGAAAACAACACACACAAGTCGATTGCTAACTAACGTTTACAACTCAACGCTTAACGCCATGTTTAAACAAAAGTGACACACGAAACGTAATCACGGGTACAGATGTGAGTGCGAACTAACGAGTGTCCCAGTTTTTACTTCGCTGTGTTTGAAAAGCGCGCTCCTTTCGCAAACAGGGCCTGCCCAGGGAGCGAAGTCGAGCTTTGTGGCCTAGGCAACTAACGCAATCATTCCGGTGAAAGGCCAAGGCACACGATTCTTCCCACCGAAGGATAAGCGCGAACGCACAAGCACCTAACCCCCGCCCCCATGCGTGGGGCAAAGTGCGTACGCGTGACAGATAAGCACGCATTCGCGCATTGCGAAGAACTGCATGAGTGCCGAGCGTGGGTGGCCTTTAAAGACGATAGTCTTTTTTGGGGACCTTCGAAAGAAAAATTTTGGTCTGTCTGTCTCTCTGTACATTTGTCTGTTTTTCCTCCTTTAACGATACCTCAAATGGCCGACCCCATCCGCAGCGCCCACCGATATTGTTCAAGGTTCAGCGTTCGTACTTGTGCGAATCTCAATTAAGAAGCAATTATTGCGCATATCTGAGACACCATAACAACACGTAGATGTTTTGTATGTGCGCCTTTCTACTAGAGGAAGCACACACAAGTAATTTTAAGGACCGTAGCGTTTATCACACTGCGCTGACAGTGCAAGGTGATGCTCGAAAAAGCAAGTGTTTCCAACGCTTTGCTAAGACGACACGGTGGTGGCACCTGTCCGTCGCTTTGCGTTCTACACCTTATCGCCTCCGAGAATGGCACGCATATTTCTCCTCGTGCGCGCGCGCCTTCGTTTTGAAAAACAACTGCCAGATGGCGCTCGTGTCTAACATGCCTCCGTTACACGCTCGAGGCACTCTAGTGCAGCGCCTTCAGAATACCATTCACCGATTTTCTTGCGCAGAACATCAAATAAACGTTTTGTTCACTCTTTCCAGACGCAAGGCTATCGTCTTTCGACGACATTTACAGTGTAACATTTAGATTAGGGCCAATGTTTTTTTCCTTGGTTTTCCTAAATGAGAATACGTATACATATACGGTGCATGGCGGCAGTGGTGACAACGGTAAAAACCAGCTGAGATTATCCATATAAATGCTATGGCAATAATGAGGCACGCCGTTGGGTGTTCGTAGATTTCAACCCGGGCCGTTTCCTGCATTTCACCCCGTGCAACCATCGCTGTCGCTGGTCACACTAACAACTTCGTAGTCATTAACCCGACGCCGTAGCAATACAGCTGTGTCTACCTCGATAAAAATATTGAATCTGTACATACAGCGAAAACACGATGCCGCGTGTGAAGATAAAACAGTTCACTTTTTTTTTTGCTGGCATAGTGATCGGTGCACAAGAACTGCTTACGTAGTGACCTGCTCACGACGCATTACAAATAGCTGCTGATAGACGGCAATGCAAATGTTCCTCGTGTCGCTTACGCTTCCTTGCCTGCGTTCAGCCTGTCGAGAGTTGTACAGAGTTGCCATACTTGTGCTGTGTCTATTTATTCCGTTTGCATGTTTTGTTATTTTATCTTTCCGTTTCGATTTTTTTCCCCGAGAGCCGAGTTTCGCGTTTGCTACCACGATGCCTTTGTCGCCGATTGGACAAGCTGCTTACCACCGAACTTCTCTAGCGCCACTAACGAGCTCATTAAGGCGTTACGTTAATGATCCATAATAAATACCAGACCCGATTCGGCACTCTATAGCTTGCGTGAATCGATTACTGCGGGGCTCTAAATTACAAAGCAACCTCTAATGCGCTGTTATATCTCCAAAGGCCCCCGACACCTTTTTCTTTGTAGTTTTATCGCTTTAGGTTAAAGGCCAAGCCCTCAAGAGCTTATAGAATGTGCTCGTAAGGGTGAGTGCCTTAAAACATTACTCCGTGCTTTTATTGTAAAAGCTAGTTTCAGTTCCTACTGTACCATGACGTCATGACATGGTATGCGCTCCTCGTCCCGTGATAACACGAAATATCGTTACACACTTCTGCAGCTGCTCGGCTCCATGGCTCTGTTGGTGGCGCTTAATTGCTACTGCATGCTTTGGTACATTATGTCACAGATCGTACATGCGCGCAAAGTCACTTTAATTATCACAGTAACTTGACGTCATTGTCAGTTTTCCGCATTTTTTTTAACCTCCTTGGGTAAGATACTGCCAACGACGCAACTGATAACACAGCCTATGGACACCGCTTATGACCCCGCTGCCGGACGGTTTTTCGTTTCTCATAGCCATATACAGCTTTCGCTGTAAAAACATGTTAAAAAGATATACTGTACCGTACAGGTCACTTATAAATGAAAGCACATGAGTGTTTTCACATGCAATTCCGACCAAGTGTTTCCCGCAGCCAGGTACCATAAACACTTGGATACTTCAGCTATAGTCCTCACTGCTATAGCTGCACTTTTTTTTTAATGAGCGCGTCAACGACAACAAATGTTTGCGCACATGAGCTTCACGAGTGCATTTTGACGCATGTCTCCCAATCGATTTGAAATGTGCATTGTAATTTTCTATTCCCTCGCATCTCTTTTTCGTGAACGCCGCCTCGGTACCCCGATAACGCGTTCCTCTATAGTTCAGTCTAACATGCATTCTGACTGCCTTTTTTGTTTACTTGATGGTATTTTATGTAAGTTCACTGTTTACTTTTCACTTGTGTTGCGTATTTTACGTGCTGTTATAATTAATAATTTTATTGTTAACCGAGGGTCCCACTGCAGTCGCTTTACTTTGGGACCCTCGTCTGCATACTACATTCTACGAATTTTTGTATTTTGAATGAATGAATAAGCTGAATGAATGAATGAACGAACATGGCACCTCCACCGTCTGACACGTGCACCGCCCCCCTCACAGGCCTACGACATGGTGGGCGCCGTGATGCTGGAGGCGGTGTCCGTGAGCCGTGTCGTCGAGGCCGGGGCGGAGCACGCCTTCAAGGTCGTCAAATCGCCGGGGACCACAACCAACGCCATCTACTTCGCGGCCGACGACGAAGAGGCCGCCGGAAGGCACGCTTTTTTTGCTCATTTCCCGCGCGTTCGCGTGCACAATCTCGCAAGTTCCGTACAGTGCAGTGAAAGCTAGTGTCAGTGCCACTGAAAAAGTTCCGTCCCTTGATGATGGAATAGTTGTCTCAATGAAAATGGGCGCTCGCCAAGCATTCTCCGCGCCCAGCATTACACGGGCAACCATTCCACTATCAGATGCCTGACAAGATTGGTGTTCACTGCTTCACATCTTGACAGCCCACCAAAAGATGAAAACATAAAGGTTATTTTCATTCGTTAACGTAAGTTATTTTCATCCATTAATAAAGGTCTTTTTCATTTGTATAGTGAATGTATTCTTTCATTCAACAGTGAAGGGAACGAAAACCCGGGTGGTCAAGGTGTCAAGCTTTGTTTTTTTTTTTTTTACCGGTCAAGCCGTGTCTGCGCTGTTGCACGTGTTCTGCTGGTGACTTTTTCCCTGCAATATGTCAAGCATTCCACTATCCTTGTGTGAAAGGGTGTGAAACAATAACTCAGTTTAGACCAATACTTCATGCGCTGAATATTCTTATCATTAATTTCACCGCCAAAAAGTTTACTAATGTATGAGGAAATCAATGTCAGAAGTTTCAGCTTTAAATTTCTTACCTAAATCTCTGATGTTGAAATCACAAGTTTAGATGTTTGGTTTTTTTTTTTGTACTTTCATCTCAATGGCTCAACGAAACATCCCTGAGACTTGCTATGTCAAACCTCCTGCTCCCTCACGCGACACCGTACAGTTTCAACGGAAAAAATATTACGAAATGTGAACGGTGCCGGGAGCCACAAAATTGCGACACGTGGCGTTGCATCTCACGAGCATGCCGATAGCTAGATTGCCATGCACATTCGATTTTCAAAAGGCGGGGTTGGCTGGCGAAAAGCAGCCCACCTTGCGGTTAGCCCGTCCGAAGCCCAACATCCTAAATGACGCTCTTTCGTTGCTTATCGACAGATGTGGCTATGCACTGGATATCCTTTTTGTTCGCGGAAGTTGCGAGCAGTCGTACTTATCCCAGTTGCCCGAAAAATCTGCTTTTATATATATATCTTTCTGCCGGCCACCCCTGCTTAGGAAAATGGAATGCGCTAGTCACTTTCGAGATCGGCACTCTCGGGAAAAAAAAAACCCAGTGCCGTGTATCGCAATCTTGCCGCTCCGGCAACAGCTCACTTTTGCCAATCTGTTACTGTTCACACTGTAGTTTATTTTTACCAATTAAAAACTACGTGGGGCCAAGTATCTATGACGTCATGCCAACGGGTGCGGGAACTTCATGGCGACATCGCCACTGGCGCTCTTTCTTTTTTTCTGTTTTTTTTAACGTGTTCTCGTTTATCAAGCGCCTTCTCCCAGCAAGCGGGTTGTTTATGATGTCGTGAAAGACTCCAGATAGATATGTGGGGTTTAACGTCCCAAAACCACCATATGATTATGAGAGACGCCGTAGTGGAGGGCTCCGGAAATTTCGACCACCTGGGGTTCTTTAACGTGCACCCAAATCTGAGCACACGGGCCTACAACATTTCCGCCTCCATCGGAAATGCAGCCGCCACAGCCGGGATCTGAACCCGCGACCTGCGGGTCAGCAGCCGAGTACCTTAGCCACTAGACCACCGAGGCGGGGCTCGTGAAAGACTCCAAAGTAGCGCGCTAACGCGAAAAAAAAAATTTCATCTTTGTCTATTGTCGCTTGGAAAGAACGCATCGAGTTTTTATTGAAGAGAACACAAAACGATGCAAAAATGATCGCACAACGTGCAGCCCATAACCATGAGCCACACAAGGAGAGAAAAAAAAAAGAAAGTCGTGCGTACCATACAAATAAATAATTATGATGAGGTCATCCGTATGAGAAAGAAGGTCACGGAAATCTGTTAATCTGCTAAAGTATTTATCGCAGTGCCATTGCGCAACTTAGTGATGTTCACGTTTGAAGTGAAAAGTATTTTTCGGCATACTTAGAAAAGCTTAAGAAGAGGACGCTGCTGCATAGGCGGCTGAATTCTTCCTGCAGCAGCTCGTCAGAACGCACATTGATCCTACCAGCGTACAGCAGTTTATCCTGTACTAGTTCTAAAACCTTCGAAGCATTCTACTTGTTTTGAAATGCATTATCTGGTTACGAAAACTTTGCAGCGTCAACATAGCCCAAATGCGATATTTTCATTGAAATTCGTTACACGCAAAGTGGTGGGCGTATAAAGGAAGTTTAGGTAATACAGGATCAACGGGTAGGTAATAGTATGGCCCTCAAGTTGTGCGCTGGTAACATACCTATTTATTTTCACCGACGAATTAATTAGCTTATATGGATAAAAATATACTAGACCAGTGTAAAGTTGTAGAGCGCTAATCCTTTGAGCTAAATTAAATTGGCTTAACACAGGGAAAACTTTTTAGGCATGCAGCTAATTAGCCATCACTGTGATTCTAGTTCCTGACCTTTCCTCTCTATTTCCCCCTTACCCCCGTGAGGAGTAGCAGGCTGGAAACTCGTTCTCCACGCCACCCTCTCCTCATTAAACATCTTCTTCCATGGTTCCTGACTATTCTGAACCAACGCGACTATCGCAGACTTTTGCAACACTGCACGGATTTGTTTAACTCAAGAGAAGTTCCCAGTTTCCTTCGCTGTCCTCACTCTAGCCTCGAGTTCCTGCCTGGTTTCCCCGCCGGTTTCCTGTCTCGGTACTCATACAACGAACCAACCGCCGCCTAAAACAAATGCGTTCATCTCTCCTCCCCTTTTTGAGATGCCTCCCGCGTCCCTCAATTTCCTTCTCTCTCTTGCCAGGGCCTGTTCATCTCTGTCTGTCCATTTCCGGTCTTGGTGTGTGCTGCAAAAGAAACATACAAAAAAACACAACAAGAAGGGGTACCACGAAAAGGACTTCTATCACTTGTGTTTACTATCTCCACCATTTTCGCTGGTCTCTTGTGTTCATACTGCTTCCGCCACTCTCCCCACTCCTTAATTTCTTTCTCTACATCCCTCTAAGGACATCCTTAGAGGAATGTCCTAATTTTGTCCTATTTTGTGAGATGTAAGCCAATAAAGAACTGAGAACTTTCTTGTTTCGTTTTCTGTCCTTTGGTGGTTTTTATTCTTTATTGTGTTTGCGCTTTAAGCCACAAGTTCATTTCTCCTGAGAAAAACTGCATTCCGCCTTCGTTACGCCTCCCCACGCAGTTACAACCTCCTAAAGCAGCTCTCTACGCGTGCCTTCTTTTGTTTTCTTTTCATTGTAGCCATTGGCATGCATGTAGCTTTGCGAGACCTTTGTATAGGCCATGCTTTTCTATCTCGATTCACGTTTCATCTATACGTCCTTTTGGTACTTCCGAAGTGACCGTACAGGATCACTACTTTGCCATTCGCTCTTCGGCAGCACCAGAAACATTGACCCTCAAGTTGGGTCTTTAGTTTTCTTTATTGTTCTTCATTGTTCCTTGCTTATCTTGCTTTATCTCAATAGTTGCCTCAGTCTGAAAGCACGCTTTAGGAATACAATACTCTGATATACCTGCCGGGAACGTATACTAGCGAGATATTTCAAATTTTTAGCATGTTTCGTAATCTTAGGTCACGCATCCCATTTCAGGTTATTTTCCTCTTGAAAAAACACTAATGCAAACTAACAAACCAATAAATTAGTTTAGACTGATTAGTTATAGTCTCAAATATATATTGTTCAATCACTATACGATAATTAACAGATGAGGAAATTAATGTCGAAAGTTTCACATCTATACCTCCTGCTCAAGTCTCTTACGGTGACTTCATGTATTTAAATGTGCGGGGGGGGGGGCAGGGAAGGGGTCGTTTTTTGGCCACATCAACCACACGAAATTTCCTAAAAATTGGCATGGTAAGTCTACGTAGACCTCAGCAGAGGCCGTCAAAAATTATGACGTAATGGTTACAGCAGTGGCAACTTCCAAGTGGCGGTGGCATCCACGTTTTTTTTTTTCTTGCGCATTTTCTTATTTACAAGGTGCTTTTTAACAACACGCCTGATGTTTCGGGTATTGCAAGAGTCTTTTACTAATAAGAGAAAAATTGTTCGTCTCCTTAGACGCGCCCTACAATGTGATTTGATTTGAAATCGCGATGTGCTTTTTCTTTTCTTTCGTCCTTTATATCCATCTCATCAATATTGAATGCTTAATTATACCCGTGACCACATCTAGGCAAAAAAATAAAATAAAACAAGATAAAAAATGCGTTAGCGAATTACCTTACCGTGCTTTACACACAAGCATTTCTCGTGATAACTTTACAGTGTTAAGGAAGGCTAATTGGCCATCGCCGTCCAAGTCCTACGGCTGCCGAGTATCTCACGCCAATATTTCTTTCCCATATCTCTTGTTTGATAGATACCTTTTATTTGACCACAATACTGCCACATGCTGAAATGGTTTTTTTTTTTCGCTTTTTCTGCAGATGGATCAGTGCCTTGAACCAAGTCGCCTGCATTGCATCGAGGGTAAGTCAAAAACATTATTTCTGCAATGCCTCCCTAAATATAAATGACCACTCGCCCACCTTATCTAGCTTGTCTTAAGAACTTCTCCCTCGCAACAGTGTCGGCTACATCAGCACCACTCCGCAATTGTAACTCCTCTACCATGGCTCCATCAATTATCTTAATGCCTTTGTATAATTTAATTCAGCCAAGTAATACTGATTCGTAGTGTAAGCAATATGCTAATAGCGGATATATATAATCCATGCTCAAGGTCTACATTTAGGAGCGGCTGCATCGTTATCTGATTCATCAGGGGAACGAAGGCCCGTGAAGCTTTTACCAAAATTAAGACGATGCTGGGACGACCGCTCGTACAAAAACGGCGAATTATTCCCGAATATAGAGAAAATTGCCGTTAAAAGGACTCTACTTCGCTAAGGAAGACTCCATCAATCTTAATCCTAACGCCACCCAAACCTCAATCTTGCGCCTTCCACTTGCATTAGACAGGCGCGGTTTCATGATTAAGCATCGAACGTTCTTGTCCGGCTTTTTTTTTTTTGCATGTTGGAGTGGGGTAACCACGCTCACATGCTAGGCTCCTCTGTTTGTTCATTAGTGGTACGTCAGGTGAGGCTTCCAATGTGGTGTTGTAGGTGAATTACTTGAACCACTTATATATGGAGGAAATATGGAGGATATATATGGAGGATATATGGAGGAAATTGTCGCAGACCACGGCTGCTGGATCAAAACGCGTGATCCAACGGCCACGCCGACATTACAAGTCCCTGTTTCGTTAAGGCGGTAGCCTGAAAAGCCTCATCCAACGTCATAAGAGACCATCGGTGACGTAGGCGTCAACACAAGTGACGGAGCAAAAAAATGTGGCAACGCTGCCTTATGAAATCGTCATGACGTCACACAACGTGACATCACCGTATGTCGTCATCAGGCAGCGTCGCTCGGTTAAAGGTCGAAGCACGGCGATGCCGCGAGAGGTGAAGTGCATAAAGCTGCCAATTCTTTTGATCTCGGAAGCAACGCGAAACCTCGTTGGGTGCACATTTATTCTGGGAGGGGAGGGGGTTGGGGAATCAATATGATTGGCTGAGAAGAAAAAGATGGTTTTCGTATTTGAGTAGCCTTAGTCAAACGCAGAAGATGCCGCATGACCTTTTGTAACTTTTATCTTCAAGAAATTGTTAAAGCTATGAATTTGAGTGGTAAGAAGCATGATGTTTCTGACAATTCTAATCATCTTCAACTCTTTTGAAAACCACCGTCTTTTCTTCATCTTGACAGCCTTTTCAGTAGAGCGTGCTTAGTACACTAAATGATTCCTTTCCCCACCAGCTCCCCGTTTTTATTTGTAAGGACCCATGATATGAGCTGCTTGTCGTGCCCTTCCTAACATGGCGGAGGCCTGGCTGCTCTTTCCGGGCATAAGTCACGCTTCAGCAACGTTCTTGTTCAAATCTCCTCGCATATAGATTCGAGATCGTTGACTTTCCCGTCTTGCGTGCCAGGGTACCTCGTACATGGACACCGTGGTCAGCAACATGCACTCGCCGTGCGGTTCCCTGCCAGACCCCGACTGTCAGGGCTACCTATGCAAGCTCAGTCAGCAGTGGAAATCTTGGAAGAAGAGGTTCCTCGTGCTCAAGGACGCCTGCCTCTACTTCTACAAGGATCGGAATGCTCCAGTCGCCGTGGGTCAGTATACAGCAAAGCAAACAGTTACCACGCGTACCACGCTACAGAGTGGCGTTCATACTTTGCAAGGTGGTCTTAGTAGGTGCACTAGTTGGCTGTACACGGTCTTCAAGTGTGCATCGTTGCGTAGATGATGTTGAACTGTCTAAATACGTACGTAGGGGCGCCTTGAGTTGATTCAGCACCTGTGTTTTGTGCATGTATCTCTGTCTTTCCATGTTTCATTTTTTTTTGTTAATTTTGCACGGTTGTTCTCGAAATAGTTTGCAAGTTGAACTATACGCATTGTTTGTCGAAGTCCTGATTCTTCTCATGTGCGGAAAGTTCAAGCTTGCCTGTCCTTGGCGTCTCAAACGTTTCAGATTCCGTCTCAAATATTCTGAGGCACACGAACATATATCTCCCTGTTTCTGGGAATTATAAAAGATATACTGTAACTTTTCACCGCTGGAATACGGTTGTTTCCAGTAGCAATTGAAGCTTTGTCCGAATTGGTTCAGATTCTAGCCGTCCCACCTTCATAGCTGCATCTTTTAAAAAAAAGCTCCCAACACCCACTTAAATAGGAAGGCGATGAGTTCAGCCAACTGGTACACGTTAGTAGTTGAGACAGCACAGTCGCTCATGCGCTAAGACGCTGCTGCAGGATTTATATGGCTCATGTAGTGACAGTAGTTGCTAGTTTCAGCCTCTTACATGAGTCTTTTTCGTATAGGGCTCGGTGTCTTACATGTGGATTTTCAATTGCTATTGACTCGAATGGTAATCAACGTAATTTTGGGACATAAAACCCGAAATATTAAGTTAGAAAGAGAGAAAGGTAAGGAAAAGACAGGGACGTCAACCATAAAAAAGGCTCTGGTTTGCTACCCTGTGCTTGAGAAAGAGAAAAGAGTGTAAAATAGTGAGAGAGATAAAAGAAGAGTTTGTGACGACAGGGTAAAAATAGTGATCCGAGCATTGTAGGAAGTAACGCTGTCCGCGAACAGTCACAGTTTGTCTCTAAGCCCGGTTCCTCGAAGGAACCGCAACAACGCCTGAAGAGCAGCTAGTGTTGTAGACCGGGTAGGCCAGGGCCCCAGGATTTTGTTCTCTGTCTGGGAACGGTTGCCCAGCTGACCTAGAGCGATTGAGAGGGTTGCTCTTTCTCAGTTGAAGCGGGTGCAGTCACCGCCCCGCCACGGTGGTCTAGTGGCTAAGGTACTCGGCTGCTAGCCCGCAGGGCGCGGGTTCGAATCCCGGCTGCCGCGGCTGCATTTCCGATGGAGGCGGAAATGTTGTAGGCCCGTGTGCTCAGACTTGGGTGCACGTTAAAGAACCCCAGGTGGTCTAAATTTCCGGAGCCCTCCACTACAGCGTCTCTCATAATCATATAGTGGTTTTGGGACGTTAAACCCCACATCAATCAATCAATCAATCAATCAATCAAGCGGGTGCAGTCACCGAGAAGGTGCGCAGCTGTTTCGTGACACCCGCATACTTCACAAGACGGGAAAAAATTAAGGTGGTCACTATCATGGACTAAAGCCTTGTTAACGTCTACTACTTACACCAGTCGCGTTACCTAGTTACCAGTCATAAAGTTACGGGTCGCAACTGGTCGCAAATGGCCGCTTTGGTTGCGAAGCGGCTACTTTGGCTCCGTAGCCCGTTGCCCGATGGCTAAGTGACGTATCTGCACTCACAAATCTCTTGGTGCTCAGGCACAGGACACCAGATTACATCTCTTGGTGCTCAGGCACAGGACACCAGATTACATCTCTTGGTGCTCAGGCACGGGACGCCAGATTAGATCTTTTGATGCTCAGGCACAGGACGTCAGATTATTTTGTAGGCGCAATGCCGATGCTATAGTAGCCGTGAGTTCTGTGTGGCGACGGGCGTAAATCACACGCAAGTGTGAACGCTGGTCATCTTGAGCCGCTTTTTGGTCGCCAGTCTCAATTGGTGGCGCGGCCGGTGTTACTAATCCTGCGCAAGGCCTGAAATCTCGTCGTGCTCGCCCATGAGCTGTTGATTGACGCGCTCTTTCTTTCCCTTTCTTCTTCTACGCAGGCGCGTTTCTTCTTCACGGTTATCGCGTACAGAGCTGCTCTATGACCGGTAAGAAGAACACGTTCGAGGCGATACCCCCCGAACCTTTGATGCGGCATCTGAGATTCCTGGCCGACACCGAGTACGAGAAGAAGCGGTACGACTCCTTCTAATCACTTTTCTGTCTTTACTTTATCTAAACGTAACTGTTTTATCTTTAATGCCGTTTCTTATTCGGCAAGAGCGCATGCCGAGCAAGAACATTGAGAAAACAAAAGCTAGACACACCAAGGACAGTGGACATGTGTCCGCAAATAAATATAAACCTTGTCACCTTTTGCACTGAGTCAGCGTGTCGGGGATTTCTGTTTAAATATCAGTAAGAAATACTAACATATTGTATTGTAGAATGAAGTCAACGTAGATGTCGCCACCAGAAGTACACTAACGACAGAAAACACGTCCGTATATAGAGAGGTGCACCGGGATTAAAGGGAAAGAAACATAACTTGGCAAACGAAATTTTTATATATTGTGCTTTAGCCTGTGCCTATTGACTTGGTGAAGCCGGTTCACAATTTTTGCCTTTCTTGGAAAGTTCTGCGGTGATTACGTTTGTTTTTTTACATTCTTGCGACAAACGATAGATGAAAGAAGCCGCTTGATATTTCGTGTGAAGCTGCGAATAAATACAAGGAAATATTTCAAGTTCGAAGCGGCGCATTTAAACTTTTTTTACAACTATTATTCGCCTCATAAGATTTTGCGAAGTAATGATAGGTGTCTTCATGTCATCTCTTTATACTCTGCAGCTCCGTGTTAGAAACAGATTTATTAAAATATCTGCCTGCTGTACACGCTACTGGAGAAGCAGTTTGTCACTTTCTATATTTACGTTTCTAGTAAATCTGCGAAATTGCAAGTAAAGTTTTTATTTTCTTCGCAATTACGAGCTTTTAACATCATTTTTTTGCTTCATCCTTTAAGCCAAAATTCTTTTCAGTTCGGTAATTAGAATATGTATTGCTTCCTTTGAAATATAAGATATTCCGTGTGAATACATTTTTTAGTTTTATATTTGGGGGCCTTCCACGTTTTTATTGATTTAATTTGGAAGGCAAAGCAATAATTTCGGGTCGTTTTTTTTTCTTTGTCAAGGAGAGAGAGACAAAGAATAGTAAAGAAATTATACCCATTCTCTATATCCTAATGTAACGTTTTCAGCCTTTTAATAAATCAAACCGCGTAGAGATCAGCGGGCCATCCACACTGAAAAAATAAAAAGGGGGGGGGGCAGTCCTTCGATCTTTTTTTTTTTTGCGAGAGAGTTCTAGTTAGCACGTATATGACTGTCCTTGAAGAATCACGTCCGCTCTTATCAGGGGTGACACTCATTATGCTTTTTCTGAGAGTCGTGTGACGCAGAAGAGAGTTATATACGTGGCCAGCGAGAACTTTAAAAAAAAAAGGTTAACGCAGCTTCGCACTAGTGAGGCTAAGGCTGAATCAATTGCAGTGCCGGGCAGCCTTCTTCGTTTCTCATCAGTTTTCTCTTTCTTTCTTTCCCTCTTTCTTTCTTTCTTTTTCTGTTTTCGTGTCTTTTTTTATTTTTATATTAATTTTGTTTATGCCTACCTTTCTTATTTTTTCCCTTTCTCTTTTTATTTCTCGCTTGCTTTTTTTTTACGTGATCTTACCTGAGCCACGCCAAGCGCCGCACTACATGCGACTACCCGAGCCGCTAAAGTTTTCCGCGCTTAAAACGAATCTGTGGGCTCCCTATTACTTCTTTTTTTTTTCTTGGAGTGTGCGAAGAGGACAGTCATGTGCCAAACTGTCCGAAATAACCAGGCTCACGTTGTTAAAAACGTAATACCTAATAATTGAAACTTCTGTGCGTTGTGGTTTTAATTAGGTAATAACTTGTCAAAACGGTGAAGGTAGCGGTTTCCTGCTTCCACGGACAAAGGCATCACAGTGCGCTACTCTTTTGCAAACATGAACGTCGTCGATGTAACGATATAGAAGCTAACGTGCCTTAACTTCAAGTATCTCGATACAAGTGTAATTTTTTTTTTCACCTACAGCAATCGTTTTCTGTAGGGGTTATTTCGGTTCCGTTTTTTCGACGTCCATTAGATGTTAAGCCGGCTCGACTTAAAGCCTCATCGACAGAGTAGTCGGGGAAAAAGATCGATTCCAAGTATTGATTTTTTTCGCCTGGCTCAAATAGCTTTATTTCCAATAAAATTATTTTCAATATACAAATACTGTGAAGCCCTTTTTGCATAGAAGTGATTGAAATAATTTTCTCAGCGCACCCTCCTCCCTCCCCCCAAAAGCTTGAGCAGAGGCGGCGGCCAGAGCACACGCAGAGGTTACCAAGATTTGACCACTTCGTGCGTTTTTTTTTCTTTTAGATAATTTTCAATGAAAAACGTTTTTTTTTCTCATCTCTTAAAGACTAATCACTCGAAGGAAACTTTCAAAGGAGTGGCACGACGTTATACCGCCGAGCTTTCCCCTTTTTGATGGATCGCTCGCTTTACAAGCATCGCCAATGATCACAGAAACATGATTGTTATTTCTTACACACGCATTGCTGTCTTTCACGTGAATTACGGGAACTCATTGCTGCAGTATGTACGAAGTTACGGGTTAAGACAGAACCACGTATCGGCAGGCACAGGCGTAGGCGGAGTACTCCATTGCGAACCCCCCAAGATTTACTGCAGCGCCCCGCCCCATTTCCCCTTCGGTCGAGTTCGAAAGAAAACGAGCTCTGTTGTAAACGCGAAAATCTAAATGAAGCGATAGCGTGCTTCTCGTAACGGCCTACCCCGACTTTCCGGAATTAAATTTGAGAAGTAAACAGTTATTGTGATGCGAATCATCGGTCCTCGGTGGTCATTATCGCCAAAAGCATGCGTTGCCACAATCCTGCGCATTAAAAAAAAAATAGGTATATGAGTGGTCCTATGCTGTGCGAAAGAGTGGAGAATAATTGTGCCCCCATCCCCCTCTTTCGTGCGCATTCTTAAGTCGACCGCCATTCCGTGTTTACAGTTTTGGCTCTGTTTTAGACATTTTAGCGATCAAATATTTCGTACTGCAGGTGACGCCCTTCGCGCTTTCATGCAACTATCGTTTTCCCAATTTTACAAATACGTTCAAAGAAACAGCTAAGGTGTACAATGAAAACTGACGTTTAACCGTTTGCTTCCAGGTGGCTCGCTTCCATGGAATATTCTATCGACCGGTGGATAAAAGTTTGATGGTAGCTTAAATTGTGTGAGTACGACTTTCATTGCTTGCTTATTCCAGATAGTTGGTACAGCCGCGGTTTCGATGTAGGTTTCAATATCGAACGGTACAATTACACTTCATGCTGTTTTTTTTTTTCCTGGATACTGCTGTTTTCTTTTTTATTATTTATGCGTAAAAACATGTTGCCGCCTGTGAAAGGCACTGGCTAAGTGAAACATGAAAGCACTGAACAGCATGCAAACTTTCCATTCAGTAGTTTATTTTTTGTTTCACTTCATTAGCACATTGTACGCTTTCTCGTGTACTCTGCGCGTTCACCTGTGAACACAAGACTCTCAAAGAAGCGGCAACCATCTTTATTTGGTTGCAACTAGTTTGCATTACTTTTGGTTCAACCAGGCAGTGCGGTTGCACAATCACTGTTCGATCGAGAGTTGCTGCCCTGCGCGCTTCCCCGATCACCGGCTCGAATGGCCATGACAACGAAATGGCCGCCTACCTGGCTGCCTTTCGTGCAAGCTCGCTATGCTTGCCACCGAGCCTCGACAGATCCATGAACTCCTAATCGTTCGTATTAAGTTCTCTATCAGTAGCAAATGCTACGCATTTTTCAGAGATAATAAAATAATTAGGCAAAGGCACGGAGGGACGGCTGATCCCGGCAGGCTTTCCTCTAAAGGGGAAGAGGGAAAAGGGAAGGCAAGTTACAATAAAGATATTGAAGTATAACTTTTTCTTTAGCTAGTTAGTGCAAGTTTCACGGAACGAATGAGGTGCAAACGACAAGAGACATGGACGCCTATACGACCAACTGTCCATGTCTCTTCTTGCGTTTGTCTCGTTTGCGCCGTATTCCTTCCATAATGCAATAGAGGACATTTTTTTTATATATTTTGTTTACATCAGTGATTCTCAACTAGGGGTGTGCGGAGTTATTTTTGGGGGTTTGCGAAATCCATCCACGAGAAAAAAAACGAATTTTCTTTTTGGAGGTACAGTATGCCCCGCAACACCCTCTCCTGTAATTTTTGAAACGTTTCACCGCATACAGCACCGTGCACAGTATAACAAAACTGCAATACAATGGAGCTGACTTGTGTTTATCTATCTCCATGAGATTGTTGTAAAGCATTTGTTTCAGTTTTCTACGACACATGCGCATGACCACACTTTTTCGTGGCTTTCAGATATGAAGAGCAAACAGCTGGAAACAAGCTGCACGACTCATTGACAAGCTGTTGAGTTCGAGTTGCCGTTGCACTCTCGTTTGGCCGTTCTTTGCCAGGCAGAAATAAAATGCGCCTATATCACGCTGCATGGTGTTACTTTACTCATCTCCCCCTCCCCCCTGCTTTCGGTAAAGGGTCGCACATCACTTTCATCGGCACACAAGGTATCCCCGAATGTGTTTGTCGTTGTCAGTTCTGAAGGTGTGTGTGTGGGGGGGGGGGGGGTTATGTTTTTCGTGCTGGTGGTGTTGCTGCTGTTGTAGCTGTTAGTGACAATTTTCGTGATGGTGTCGTACGTGCTGGTAACTGCGTCGTATGTATTGGTAACCATGTAGTATATGCTGCTGACGGTGCTGTATGTGTTGGTAACTGTTTTGGATTCGCTGGTGACGGTTTTGTACATGTGCTGATGATGGTGTCGTATGGTGGTGGTGGTGTCTGTTCTTTTTTGTATTTTTTAGCTCTTTCGCAGTTATTAAATGGATAGAGAACACGCTTAGGCGTGTAATCAACTATGTATCTGCCTGTTTCTTATCTATTTCTAGAGTTTAATCGTGCCAAAAGCAGCTCCAAGATGGACTTCTCTCCAACAGTGGCTCGGACAACTTTACGTGTGGTGTCCAACGCGACCTCGACGGAGGAAGGCACGGCAGAACAAAGAGAAGACCAAGCGAGAAAGAGAGAATGAACGATGAGCGCATGTCTAGATTGCAGCGATGTAGCCCGGACCTTGTATTCGTGGGACTGCGTCTTCGAGTGGATACACCTGCAGAAGACGTGCCAGAACCCCGAGAAAAGATAGCGCAGTTTGTTGTGTTGTGCGCGGTGTGCGACGTAAGTTGTGTTTGAGGCGTCGTTCAAGCTATAAGAGGACACTATTATATTTAGGAATCTTGAAATTGGGTGTCTCTTCGCGGAGTTCGCCCCTCGTTAACAGTTGTGCGTTGTTGTCGTCTTCTCTTCCGAATGGCGTGCGTTTCCGTATGGGGGTCAACAAAACAAACCCTTAGCTGCACGCGTCGTGAAAAAAAAAAGTACCACGCGTTCTGACGATGGCGTGGCGTAGACTATGGTGGCCCCCCTATCTTGTTTGTCGTTTTCGGATGAACGGATGATCGCTGCTTCAGCGCTTTTGAAGCCTTCGTGTGAGTGGTCAAAGAAAATTAGTTGCAGCTTTCACATTTAAGCGAGTGTGAAGCGGAAAGCGCAAGTTCATTTCAGTTTTGCGCAGACCGAAGTGACGTGTATAAACGGGAAAGAAATTCGCGAAAGGATGCTTAAAGAAGGTGATTAACAACAACGTCCCTCACTTTTATGCGCGTCTGTTGTGATTCTAAATACCTCGAAAACAAAGCGACAGCTGGTATGTTGACCTGATCACAGAAATGTTACGAAGAGGGAGTGCATCAACCGTCGCAAAGACACTCAAAAAAACACACACAAAAAAAGACCATCCACATGGTCGGAGAACACGTTTGATGTTACGAAACTCGCGCTGTTTGGTTAATTCTACCGGCACCCGAATAATTGTCACCGCTTGCTTTCTTTTCATTTGCTTACCAGCATTATGTTGAACGCATTGTTTTGTTTTCTCATTGACAATTGTAAATATCATTTTTCTCTGTTATACCATTCTGAGCAATGCAAAGGCAAACAAGCGCTGACCGCGTGTACCGACTCGTGATTTTTGTTTTCCTACTGCATGGAAACAACGAAAAGGACACAACAGACGAGAACAAGCTACCTGTGACCCTGCACTAGAATTCTTGTTAACATAAGCTCTTTGTTTTGCCAGCTAGGCTGTCCTTTTTGCTTTAAATACCTAGCGTAACAAAATAACGGCAAAAATATATTATATTGTGCAGCCCCTACATCACGTGTCTACATCCGTGATGCCCTTGGGCTTACGGTGTTTAACCAACTAATTTCATCGCGTCCCCAACATCTGACAAAAGTATGTATACCGCAATCCAATAGTCTGGCAGATGACAAACCTACGGCCGTCGCCTACTATGCTTCTTATTGAGTGCAGGGATTTCAAATATCATTGCCACATTACTACCGGGTCACCACGATCCTATTACAGGGCACACCACATGTTTATAAGGGAGTCGCACTTTTGTGACATGGCGTGCGTCTTCGAAAAAAGCTTTATGTAGAGATCAGCCGCGTGAACAAGTGACCATTGGTCGAGTGACACACGGGGACGTCAGTAACCTGATTTTAAACCAGACAAACACCAAGGCGCGCGCGTCGAGCGTGTGTAATAAAACCTCGGACAAGCCGCGGATAGACACTGCCCATGGCTCCACAGCTGCACTTCATGATTACGCTCCATTGCGCTTTTGTAAAAGACTGGCACATGATTGTGTAGAAGAAAGCACTAGAAATAACGACACAAAATGGACCAACGAACATCGCTTACAGAGTGCCAAACGAAAACGGCGAACAACATAGAACATGAACATGCTTTCGTGAACTCCTATACACTACACCTTCGCGCAGACACGATCAATGGAGGTTACCCGCGCTGCACAGGAGGACATAGTGAACTTTCGAAATTGATTATATTTAGATTACGAGTTTTACCTCCAGGAGTATAATTACGCTCGATAATTTACGTGCAGGAGAAGTCGCGGAACGCGACTGAGGCGTAATGTAACGCATTCATTGAAGTAGTAGAAAATATTCGGTTTATCATTTGCATTCCATGAGATCACCCTGAGGAGTTCGAGCACCTGTTAAATGAGTCCACGAATTCACATTCCGTATTTCACTGCGCCGTCGCAGTATGTTCTCCGAGTGCATGCCTTGAGCATCCGAGCGCCATTTTGCTTTCGGCCCCGGGCATGTCGTTTTCGTTTGAAATTCAGAATTTTGCCACACTAAACGCAGGCTTCAACCGCGCTCGAGTTGCGAGTTAAACGCCCCCTGCGTGAATGGGTGAAAACGGCCACCTCAGATATACTCTAATATTAATAACCAAGATCCGCTGTGCAAGACACAACTATATACTTATAGAAAATCTTCCAAGTCACAATTTCTTATTAATTTGATAAGTAACAAACCGTTTTTCCGATACAAAAGTTGTTTGAATAAACGACATAGAGAAATGGTGTGATCCTTTGTCCTGCTTCCCGCCCGAATTGTACTACTGGAAGCGGCACGACAACAAAAGAAGACCTAACCTCGGTGACCCTCCCCTCTTTGGCAGCATAAAGCAAAATACCGTAAGTACCACTGTACATGCACCTCTGATCGTAAGTATCGAAGTGTTCGTAAGTATCGCAAGTATGACCTTGTAATCGACACCTTAGAACCACCAGGCAACTTCTTATGTTAGGGATCCATCCATCAGCCTGTACAGTGGAGAGAAACTGCTTCTGGCGCAGCATCTAATTCTTGGTTTACGGGTATTTTATATCGGTGTTACATGCATGTTTCCTATCTTTCCAGCGGCTCCGCCCGCGAGTAAGCAGTCCGAGTTCGCGTTTGTCCTCGCATCCTGTCGTGTGAACATGTCCTCTTTTCGTGCAGCCTTTTACTTTTCACGCAATCTCTGCTCGCCCTACTTCACCATCTAAACCCCAAGAAGGCCAACCATAAAATCGCAAACCTGAGGTCCAACTAATCGCCATTCATACAATTCACCCGACACATCAGCTAAATGGTGCAAAAGTTCGTCACTTAAAATACTCTTGCAGCCCATAGCAACCAAGACCTCAAAACTGGCCTAACGCATCCTCACGTATTCCCATCAATGGTATAAGACGAAATTGCATTAGCGGTGATCTTCATCTGACTCGGAAGTGTCCGCCATGATTGGGTAGTGATTATGGTCCTCCACTGCTGAGCCGAAGATAGTGAGATCAAAACGAATGCGGCCGCATTGTCAATAGAGACGCAGATGCACGAGGCCCATGTGCTTAGATTTAGGGGCACGTTAAGGAACCCTAGGTGGTCTAAACTTCTCGAAACCTCCACTATGGCGTGCATTATGATCATATCATCACTTTAGAACGCTAAACCACACAAATTGTTAATATTACTCCGGAAAGGGCTCCCAGCAAGACCATTGAGCGCCGGCAAAGAAGATTTGGACAACTCCAACTGATTAAAATGATTGAGGTGCTCGAGGAAGTCTATATTTCTTATTTGGGCCCAGTTTTTTACACCAGTAATCCTAATTAAAATCTGTGACCTAATAATACACGGAGTATTTTAGAACCGTTTACGGGATCCAGGATGTCCGGGATTAGAACACTCCTAGCAACGCCACTTGCTGACCAAGTCCAACACGTCGAGGCCAATGTCCATCTAATCGCATTGCTGCCCATCCCGAGGACAAGAGCCGAGGGTGCGGTTGAGCAAATTACAGTGAAAGTAAAGCCAGGAACTGTGGAACATAGTCTTTGTAAATTTCGCATGTCCATTTTGCGTGGTACGTCTCGTGTAGACCCGCTATGCTCAACATCGTCTCATCGGCTTCCGCCACGAAACGGGCGTTGGTCCTTGTGAGAGTGCAGCAAAACATTCGAGGACCCTTCAGCGTATTTTAAAAGTTGTGAATGCGAAAGCACTAATATCCAACTGATTGCCCAATCCAGCAGGCAGCAGCAGCATAAAGAAGAAGAATGTGTTTAATGAGATGAAAGAGAAGAGGTCAGCCTGAATGCGAGTTTCTAGTCTGATACCGCTATCGGGGGTAAAAACAGAGGGAAAGAATTTCGTCGAAGTCCTGCGCAAGGTGGTCTTGCGCGAGAAGAGGCAGGGAATGAAGCGATGGCCACCAATGCTGACAGACACGCACAATGCTAAAACAGCGGAGAAGGGCGAGAGCAATAAACCTTATTCGGAAAGAGAGGTAGAGAAAGCTTCATTACATTAGTGTAAAATGGCCCGGTGGGGGAGACCTTGCTCTCTCTGCAATCACGTGATGGCACAGCAGTCACAAAAAGAAAGAATAAAGGAAATAAAAGAAACAGAAGACCCGAAAAACAACTGGAATAAAACGAAAAAACCGTGGCACAGTCTGTTGGACAGCCACGCACTTTCACTGAACACACTTTACAATTTACTGTCCTTCAAATTTCATCGACACTTGCAAGCTGCCATAATCAGTGCTGGCGGTTAATGTTCTCCAGAAGAGGGTGCCCCTCCGACTTCCACGAGATATTTGAACGAAGCGCTTCAAACAAACAGTTGTTTCAGTTTTTTATCGCTACTACAAAGCATTGATAGGATTCAGGTACGTTCACGCGCCGCGAGCGCTGGTGTTTAGCCTTGTGGGTAAGGCACTCGCCTGCCAAGCACGAGGTACTGGGTTCGAAGCCCCAACACCACCAGAAACATCTTTTCCCTCTTTTTTACGGGGATTTGTGAAAACTGTTAGAAGGACGTCACCGCTTAGAGCCGCGAACGCCTTGCGAGCGAATGTCCCCCTGATGTGTCGGCTTCCCCGCAGCAAGGGTCGAAATGTGGTTAAAAAATGAGGCTCTTATCACCCCTGATAAGGCTCACTTTTGTCTGGCGTCACAACTTCTCACGTGGGCGTACTGTACGTTTGTTCCGAACTAAACCCCCGTATTCTAGAACGCCCCTTCACTCAACGCTCCACCTTCACTTGAGAAAGCCGATTGGAGCGCCATCTCTAGGCTGGAAAGTCGCTGCATATCAGTGATAATTTGCTTCTATTGTTGAGTAGCACAGCGTCATTTTCAGCCAAGCAGCGGCACAGTGCGCAACTCTGTCAAGTGAAGGGTGAAAGTCGAGTCGAGGAGCGTTTGTGAATACGGGGGTAAAAGTGTCCTGAGAGAAGTTGGCTTCTCCACAATTGTCGAAACAAGCGAAAAAAGTTGACGCCCTTATCACCTCTGATAAGGCTCAACATTTGTCTGACGTCACAACTTGTCACGTGGGCGTACTGTACGTTTCTTCCGAGCTAAAGTGTCCTATTAAGAGTTGGCTTGCCCGCAATGCATGGTCAAAACTAGCGAAAAATGTTTAGGCCCTTATCAGCCCTGATAAGGCCCAACTTTTGTCTGACGTCACCATTTGTCACGTGGGCCTACAGTGCGTTTCTCTCAAACTAAAGCATTTCCTGAAAAGTTGACTTCCCCGCAATGCATGGTCAAAAGTAGCGAAAAAGTTTAGGCCCTTATCAGCCCTGATAAGGCTCAACTTTTGTCTGACGTCAAAACTTGTCTTGTGGGCGTACTGTACGTTTATTCCAAGCTAAAGTATGCCCTCAACAGTTGGCTTCCCCGCAATGGATGGTCAAAACTGGCGAAAAAAGTTTAGGGCCTTATCAGCCCTGATAAGGCTCAACATTTGTCTGACGTCACAACTTGTCTTATGGGCGTACTGTACATTTATTCCAAGCTAAAGTATTCCCTCAGCAGTTGTCTGCCCCACAATGGATGGTCAAAACTAGCGAAAAAAGTTTAGGGCCTTATCAGCCCTGATAAGGCTCAACTTTTGTCTGACGTCACAACTTGTCTTGTGGGCGTACTGTACGTTTATTCCAAGCTAAAGTATGCCCTCAACAGTTGGCTTCCCCGCAATGGATGGTCAAAACTGGCGAAAAAAGTTTAGGGCCTTATCAGCCCTGATAAGGCTCAACTTTTGTCTGACGTCTTTACTTGTCTCGTAGACGTACTGTACCTTTATTCCAAGCAAAAGCGTCCCTTCAACACTTGGCTTCCCTGCAATGAATGGTCAAAACTAGCGAAAAAAGTTTAGGGGCTTATCAGCCCTGATACGGCTAAATTTTTGTCTGACGTCACTACTTGTCTCGTGAACGTACTGTACCTTTATTCCAAGCTAGTGTGTCCCTTCAGCACTTGGCTTCCTCGCAATGGATGGTCAAAACTAGCGAAAAAAGTTTCGGGCCTTATCAGCCCTGATAAGGCACAACTTTTGTCTGACGTCACTACTTGTCTTGTGGGCGTAGTGTATGTTTGTTCCGAGCTAAAGTGTCCTCTAAGGAGATAGCTTCCCCTCAATGCATAGTCAAAACTAACGAAAAAAGTTTAGGGCTTTATCAGGCCTGATAAGGCTCCACTTTTTTCTGACGTCACAACTTGTCTTGTGGGTGTACTGTACGTTTATTCCAAGCTAAAGTATGCCCCCAGCTGTTGGCTTCCCCGCAATGGTGGTCAAAACTAGCGAAAAAAGTTTAGGGCCTTATCAGCCCTGATAAGGCTCAATTTTTGTCTGACGTCACAACTTGTCACGTGGGCGTACTTCACGTTTGTTCCAGACTAAAGTGTCCCTTCAGCGGTTGCTTAACCCGCAACAAATGGTCAAAACTAGCGAAAAAAGTTTAGGGCCTTATCAGCCCTGATAAGGCCCAACTTTTGTCTGATGTCACGCCTTGTCACGTGGGCACCCATCACGTCAAGGTTACGTCAGACACAAATTGGTCTTTATCAGGGCTGATAAGGGCCTCAGCTTTTTTCGCTGGTTTCGACTATGCATTGCGGGGAAGCCAACTGCTGATGGGACACTTTAGCTTGGAACAAACGTACAGTACGCCCACGTGACAAGTTGTGACGTCAGACAAAAGTTGCGCCTTATCAGGGCTGATAAGGCCCTAAACTTTTTTCGCTAGTTTTGACTATGCCTTGCGGGGAAGCTATCTTCTCAGGGGACGCTTTAGCTCTGAACAACCGCACAGTATGCCCACGTGACAAGTTGTGACGTCAGACAAAAGTCGAGCCTTATCAGGGGTGATACAGGCCTCAATATTTTTACCACTTTTCAACACTTGCTGCGGGGAAGCCAACGCATCAGGGGGACATTCGCTCGGAAGACGTTCACGGCTCTAAGTGTGACATCTCTGTTCACTATACGAGCGCTAAACATGGCAAAACCGCGTCAGGCTTATGCTCAGATCCTTGCTATAGGCCTTACATAGCCCTGCCTAAATTACCTCCGGATGGTGCCGGTTTTAAGCCGCTGTAGAGCAACATCGCGCAATATATATGCAACGTGAACGTTGATAGCCTTGATGTAATTATTCTGTCCGATGATGAGTTTAGTACCTTTCATAAAATGAACCTCTGTGTGCCCTATCTCTTGGCGTTTCTGACGAGTCCACGGTTGCGCGATCGAAGCCACAAACACCTAGCTTGCGAGCGAAAAGTTCCCCTGGTGTGTTGGCTTCACCACAACGCACGTTGAAAACAAGCAGAAAAAGTTCAGCCCCTATCAGCCCCGCTTAGCCCGAAGTTTTGTCTGACGTCACACCTTGTGTTGATGGGGTTAGCTGCGTGGTTGGTTTGGCTTCATGGTACTATAGATACCGGATAAGCGCAACTAATTTTTATATTTCCCGCCATCGCACCGGCTAATGATGTAAATTGCTAGCGTAGCTGAAATTTAATGTGATTACAGGAATGTTTCAACGGGAGCACTATTCATAGCGTGAAAGGTAACTGCACACTGTGATGAATAATGATGACATGAATTCTGCTTGAGCCAGGCTTCAAACTTCCATTTATTTCGCTCGGCCCTTTTGCTTCCAGAAATGCATCTCGTAAGACATCAGCGACAGCTAAATTGACTGGTCATGCATTGCAAGCCAGGCATGTATGCTCAAAGATGGCAGCAAGCAAA
This sequence comes from Rhipicephalus annulatus, assembly GCA_013436015.1. Taxonomy (NCBI): domain Eukaryota; kingdom Metazoa; phylum Arthropoda; class Arachnida; order Ixodida; family Ixodidae; genus Rhipicephalus; species Rhipicephalus annulatus. The sequence continues at coordinate 553,533 of WOVY01003512.1, read as the reverse complement.
TATATTTTGTGCGGCCAATGGTTGTTCTGTCATACCGTGTACAACACTGTCAGCGATTTGGTGACGCTTTGATTCTAGCAACGAGTGACTTACGAAACTGCGAAAATAGCTCTCCCACGCCTTATTTACAGAACATCCACAACAAAAAAGAGCTTTATGCTGGGTTCACTTGCGGTATTTTTCAAGAGGAACAAATATACACAACACAAAACAAGGCCATTTAAGTACAAGAAGAAAAGTCTGGATTCGCATTGTACTTACAGCAAATAATTGACAGAAATGTAGAAGGCCATCAATTCGGCGCGACTTCACAGCAAAAATACCACTCAGTCTCTCGTCATTTTATTCTTTAAACTGAGTCCAGAGACCTCCGTGCCCTACAGCTCCAATCACAGGCGGTGGGAAAGAACAGCTGCACCAATTTCGCTCTCGCCAGCGACTCGCACTCCTCTCTTGACTATTGTGATGCTTAGGATTCACAGAACAGGCGTCTCTCTCTTTTATACCTGCTTTCCTCTGAGACACTGAAAAGTCCACTCGTAGACAGGTACACGGGCTGGGAACACACAGTTTGTTTCTCGCAAGTGTCAAATTCCTAATCAGGCAAAAGGAAAGGCCCGCACTGCCCACCTGCACATGCACGTAACAATCAAACACACCACTTCGGTTAAGAGTACGTGCTGACGCTGTATCGCTGCGGATGTTGCAATCTCGGATACAAAGGTGTAGTCATCATGGCGTCTAGACAAATCCTGCTCACGTATTTTTCAGCGCCCAACACCGCCATCTCCACGGGGTTGCTCTCGATGGGACCGTGCAACAAGCCCAGAAGCGTCGGCGTCGTGTCCCCGCAGTCCAAGCTGTCAGCCACCGTTCCTGGTACGAAGAGAAGTTCGTCGCGGGGTCCTCTAGCTTCTGAGCCAGGGTCGCCTAATACAACATCTTGAGCGAGTATAGGGAGGCCCGTTGAAGCCAACGTGATGTGCTTGCGACGGCCAGAGCCATAATTCCGCTGCTGGTTCGTGCCGTAGCAAGGAATCTCCGGCGAGGACGAGGCATAGTCCCTGGCAAAGCCCTGCATGACGTGCGCCAGGGACATGGCCTAGTAGTTTCCCGGCAATGGCGCGACGAGTAGGGGTCGCTGATCATAGCTGTTGTCAGACGAAGAATGCTGGCTCATGTCGGGCAGGCCTCCATAGAAGGCCTGGGACTGGGAGGCGCAGGCGGCGGGGGGACGTCGGACAGCCGACCGACCAAGGAGACATCACTGTCGATGGACTCGAATGTGTTCTGCAAGCGCACTGTATAGACGCTCGGCGAATCAGAGTAGTGTCCTGACCTCTGACTTTGAGCCCAAGTTCGGTGATGGGGTCCGTTCTGGGTCTCTTTGCTCCTTTTCATATGGCTTGGGGTACGCTGAAGGTTATTAGGGTGCGACGGCTGCTGATCGGGGGCTGTTTATGTCATTTATGTTATTGCTTGGTGAGCTTCGGTGCAGCGTGCCGTCGGACACTTGGCTGAGGGCATCGATGTTGTTCTGCCCTTGCTCTAGTATGCGGCTGCTAGCATCGGGCGAAACGAGTGCCAGGCTGCGGTTGTCGCTGACTCGGTCCATAGATTGGTGACCTGGTACATAAAGGAACGCATTTGTTCATGAGAATGTGCGACGCGAAATTAGCTCGAAGACTGCGTATGCTCTAGCAGACCTTACTCTGCATCACTTTTTATCAATACCGCATCATTTTACCAACACAGTTATGCACTATTCTTGAAGCTAATTCATTCATAATTAAGTTGTTCATATGCTGTAAAAACAAGTTAGCTTAAGGTATCTAAGGAAACACTCTTTCTCTTTTTGTCTTTTTTCTGCACCTTATTTTGTGAAATGCTAACCGTTTCAAGTTATATTTCTACATTTTGTTCTTTGTACACCGATAGGCACACAAACGAAAATGCTTGCACATCTGGGAAAAGTCAGGTGTGAGTAAGCATATTGGCATGGTTGGAGCGAAATTATGGTCAAGGTGTAGAATTTGCAATGCTTGGCATGTTCACTTGCATTAAATTATGCATCGACTCACCTAACAACATTGACTTTTTTTATTAAGATAGCAATTATATGAACACTTTCGGCTGGATTTTGCCGTCGGCGTCGGTGACCGCCGTCAGTCACCGTATACGTCATCATCATCATCATCAGCCTGACTACGCCCACTGCAGGACAAAAGCCCCTCCCATGTTCCACCAGTTAACCCGGTCCTGTGCTTGTTGCTGCCAATCTTTACCCACAAACTTCTTAATCTCATCTGCCCACCTAACCTTCTGTCTCCCCCTAACCTACTTGCCTTCTCTGGGAATACAGTTACCCTCAATGACCAGCGGTTATCCTGTCTACGTGCTACATGTCCAGCCCATGTCCATTTCTTCTTGATTTCAGCTATGATATCCTTAACCCCCGTTTTTTCCCTAATCCACTCTGCTCTCTTCTTGTCTCTTAAGGTTACACCTACCATTTCTCTTTCTATTGCTCGCTGCGTCGTCCTCAATTTAAGTTGAACCCTCTTTGTAAGTCTCCAGGTTTCTGCTCCGTAGCTAAGTACCGGCAAGATACAGCTGTTATATACCTTCCTCTTGAGGTATAGTGGCAATCTACCTGTCATAATTTGAGAGTGCTTGCCAAATGTGCTCCACCCCATTCTTATTCTTCTAGTTACTTCAATCTCGTGGTTCGGCTCCGCAGTTATTACCTGTCCTAAGTAGACATAGTCTTTTACAACTTCAAGTGCACTATTACCTATCTCGAAGCGCTGCTCCTTTCCGAGGTTGTTGTACATTACTTTCGTTTTCTGAAGATTAATTTTAAGACCCACCTTTCTGCTCTCCTTGTCTAACTCCTTAATCATGAGTTGCAATTCGTCCCCTAAGTTACTCAGCAATGCAATGTCATCGGCGAAGTGCAGGTTACTAAGGTACTCTCCATGAACTCTTATCCCTAACTGTTCCCATTCTAGGCTTCTGAAAACCTCCTGTAAGCACGCGGTAAATAGCACTGGAGAAATTTCCCCCCCTGCCTTACACCCTTCTTGATTAGTATTCTGTTGCTTTCTTTATGAAGCACTATGGTAGGAGTTGACCCTTTGTAGATTTCTTCCAGGATGTTATGTGCTTCATCGACACCCTGATTCCGCAGTGTCTGCATGACGGCTGATATTTCTACTGAATCAAACGCCTTCTCGTAATCTATGAAGGCTATGTATAGTGGTTGGTTATACTCTGAGCATTTCTCTATTACCTGATCGATAGTATGAATGTGGTGGATTGTTGAGTAGCCTGTTCGAAATCCTGCTTGTTCCTTTGGTTGATTGAATTCTAATGTTTTCTTTACTCTGTTAGCAATTACCTTTGTAAATAGCTTATATACTACAGAGAGCAAGCTGATCGGCCTGTAATTCTTCAAGTCCTTGTCATCGTCTTTCTTATGTATTAAGATGATGTTAGCGTTCTTCCAAGACTCTGGCACTCTTCCCGTCAGGAGACACGTCGTAAACAGGGTGGCTAGTTTTTCTAACACAATCTCTCCTCCATCTTTCACCGTATACGTATGCGTATTTATATACAAGAGAACGTGAGAAAGAAAAATAATTCAGAAAAAGACTGCGGCGCCCAGAATCGGACGCCGGACATCTTGCTTAATTGTGAATGCGTGGCGTCAGCCACTGAGCCACGAAGAAGCACCTCCTTCAACGTTGAAACGGCAAGCTATATCTTTCACCGTTGCCGATCACGGGGGAACTCTTGTGGTATCAGCACTGCCAGCGAGATGGCGCAATCAGCGGAGGTCGCCAAATCGTCAAGACGCGGCGACACACGCTAATGGGTTCACCTCCCACGCGTACTTTGCCCCGCAGGGGGGGGGGGGGGGTAGACGCCGGTGAGGAGAATCCTACGTCTTGGGTTTTCACCGGAACGATGATGTTCTAGTTACCGGGCGCACAAAGATCACTGCACTCGCTGCACAGTCTCCGTTCGTGAAAAGGGCGCGCTTATCAGACAAAGCGAATTAACAACTGAGACACTTATTCACGTTCACGTGTACCTGTTAGTACGTTTCGTGCGTCATTTGTGCGTGAGCGACGCGGGGCACGTTTTGATCTGCTTACCATTCTTCGTGTGACATTCCAATTTGTTGCTATCGCATTCATTGCTTCGCCTTTGTGGTAAAGCTGTGACTTGTTTTATCTATACAAGTAAACCCAAATTCAAAGAGGGAACTTCATTGCCTCTACATTTTGGTTTTGACTTGGAAATGACCAACAAATCTATGAGCCATCACATTTTCCATTAACTATCGTCGGTATTGTGACCTAGCCGTTAATACAAGCAATCTGTCTGATGTATCTCACTTGTTATGGTGAACTTTGGGGTAGCTCTAAAATTTTTCTCCTGCGAGTTTCAAGAATGCTGGGCAACCTGAAAGAGAAGTCTGAGAACAATGACAAAGCATAAGCATAATATAAAGAATATAGAACTGATTGGTTAGTAATTAGTCATAGATTTTTTATGTACAGAGGAGTCTAAAAACTTTATAATTTGTGAGTCAAAGCTGCCTTTTTGCAACAGCAGCAATTATATAGTGCGCGCTAACGAGCCCTTTCAGTACAGTAGCAGCAGACGGACGGACGGACGGACGAATGGACAGACAGACAGACAGACAGACAGACAGACAGACAGACAGACAGACAGACAGACAGACAGACAGACAGACAGACAGACAGACAGACAGACAGACAGACAGACAGACAGACAGACAGACAGACAGACAGACAGACAGACAGACAGACAGACAGACAGACAGACAGACAGACAGACAGACAGACAGACAGACAGACAGACAGACAGACAGACAGACAGACAGACAGACAGACAGACAGACAGACAGACAGACAGACAGACAGACAGACAGACAGACAGACAGACAGACAGACAGACAGACAGACAGACAGACAGACAGACAGACAGACAGACAGACAGACAGACAGACAGACAGACAGACAGACAGACAGACAGACAGACAGACAGACAGACAGACAGACAGACAGACAGACAGATAGATAGATAGATAGATAGATAGATAGATAGATAGATAGATAGATAGATAGATAGATAGATAGATAGATAGATAGATAGATAGATAGATAGATAGATAGATAGATAGATAGATAGATAGATAGATAGATAGATAGATAGATAGATAGATAGATAGATAGATAGATAGATAGATAGATAGATAGATAGATAGATAGATAGATAGATAGATAGATAGATAGATAGATAGATAGATAGATAGATAGATAGATAGATAGATAGATAGATAGATAGATAGATAGATAGATAGATAGATAGATAGATAGATAGATAGATAGATAGATAGATAGATAGATAGATAGATAGATAGATAGATAGATAGATAGATAGCATCATTAACGAGCACGTGCCGAAAAATCGGGTAAATTCCTCTACTTTCCACTGTCCAGGAAAATGGAAAGCAGCGCTTAGTCCAACACGGGAACGGGAAATGCAACGGCAACTGTAAGAACCCAGAGCGATGGAAGGTCAAGGACGACTGCCTGTAGATCTACGAGACGTAAGGACGCTCTGTTTCTGCGCGAGTTACTCCTCTCTCTCTCTCTCTGGTTGGACACCCATGTCGTGTCTGTGACAGTATTTTGTTTAACTCGAACACTTCTGCGCTGAGAATCGCCGCAGAAGACATAGAAACAACCCTCACCAACTAAGGCGTAAAAACAGCATAGAAGCAACCAAATTTGTCTTCAGCAGAATCGTCCAATATCGCTTTTTCAAGGCTTGTGCGGCTTGTTTCTTAATGAACGCTTAGCCAATTTTCAAGACGTGTACGGCCAACGAGATAACTGCGAGGCCAAGCGTCCATCGCTCCCTCATGTAAGACAATTAACTGCAAAGGAAATAAAAATTAGAGGTTGTTTTTTTTTTTTGAGCGTTTCACCGTCTATACTACACATTCAATCTTGCAAAGAGGTAATATATATGCCGTCTGGTGGACGCAGGGCGTTATACTTAACCATAGTGAAAACCAGTCGGCACTTGTCCATATATGTCAGAAAAGTGGGTTGAAAGGGATGCACACGCCGTGCAAGCGGTTTCCGACACAAGAGTAATCTCGACTGCGTCAGCGGTCGGAAAGGACTCGTATATCCGTGGATGTTCGATTGATCATAGCGCGAATGATAATAAGCTCGACTAGCTCGGTATGACGAAATACACGGGCCAAGCAGACGTCACCATTAATAAAATTGGTCGCGGCTGTACGCGAGGTTGGATGAAATGAATTGGTGTAGTGGGGAGAAACGATGTAGGCGACGCGAGTGAGTGCTTCAGTCGAGCAGGCAACAGCACCCTAAATGAATATACTACACTAGCAAATCGATGGCGTTCTGTAACGGCCGATTCATTACATGCAGGGGCGGATCCAGCCACTCATTTTAGGGAGGTGGGGGAAGGGTCGGTCATTTAAAGTAGCACTGGGAAGAGGAGCGGGGTCCTAACTTTGTTTTTACTAGCAGAAAAACCCCAATGATAGAATAAATACTGTTCATGTGTGCTCACAGTGGTGATAGGAGGTGGACAGCAAGAACTGGACAGGGGGGGGGGAGGTGATGACACAGGCTTAGGTGGGGGGGGGGGGGCGATCACCCCTACCATTCTTTATACATGCTATGCTATAAATGTGTTTTATAAATGTATGCCGAAGTCTTTATAGTTATTCCAACTTCTCATTTGCAGCATGTTCAACCAATTTACATTCGCATATATCCTGACTATCATGCCTTCCCTGCTAATATCTCCGTTGGCAGTGACATGCATGTCTGAAATAAATAAAATAATGAAGCATAAATGCAGGCTCCCCTTAGAAACGTGAACCCTGAATACAATACGTCTCAATCGCTACTAAAATACGCAATCATTTCCCGCATGCGAAGCCGAGTGATTGAATCCGTTAGTTCAAGGCGTTGTACACCGCTGCCGTGAGGGGCCACGGGTCACGGGACGCAGTAGAGCAGCGGCCTTCGAAGTCGTCGAGCTCCATGTCCCAGAGCACGACGCACGGCTTCGACAGCACGGTCAGTTTTTGTCGGATGGAGAGAGGGCTTTCCAAGACGAGCTTCACGTTCCCCGCGGCTGACGCGAGCGTGCAGTACTTGACAGGGTCCAAGCTGATGTCAAAGGCCCTGCAGACTTCCGAAAAGGCGCGCAGTCCTGGAGTACTCGTGTACCCGGTAGGGTCTGCCGGTTCCATCCGCGCGTTGGTCTCGGAACGGTTGGCGGGAAGCTTGAAAGCGAGCACCTGTTTCCACGAAGCGGGATAGACTGAGTGAGCTATCACAGTAAGACATTAGGAAATCGTGAGTACGGATTGTCGCTAGAACCGACCTTTAGACAGGCGGACTTCCCTTCTTCAAGGCTGCATCGATTATTGCAGTTGCTTCCTTGAAAAAGGTCAGTCCACTTGTCGAAACCTTGGCTCCAGCGACAACCCGAGTTCACAAATGTTTCATGTCTTTCATCCTGCCCTGCACTTCTGCTTTTCTTTAATATTTAAGAGGGAAGGAGGGTATTTTTATATTAAGAAACGCCGAATTATTATGCAACAATAAATTATACCGGTAGACACACCTCAATCACATATTCAACCATCGTAAGGTTTAAAGAATATGTTTCTGCCACTCTGCGCGCTTTAGTATTTCTCAACCATATTGCACGAAAATGCGCTTTGCTGTTATCCAACAAATTACACAATAAGACGTTGAAATACTGGGCGAGTTGGTTAAAGGGACACTAAAGTCAAATAGTTTATGTCAGAGAAAAGCTAGAAGTATGACGTCCAAAACGACAATATTATCAACAGCAGAGCTCTACTTAACGAGAAATTAGGGTAAATGCACAATATATGCGCCGCTGTAGGACATTCTCAAAATGACCCCGATTACATCAGACGATCCACCTGCAATTAATCACTAGTAATCGATCTAGTTGCACCAAAATAAAGAACCTTCCGTGCATCGAGAGGCGCAATACAATGCTGCTTGTTCGTTTCTGTTTAATTCATGAAAAACAGAACCACCGGACGTTACTATAAAGAACGCGCAAGTGGTTCGAAAATTCAATTTTCGCGTCGGTAAGCTGGACAGGTGATGCCATCTAGCGGGGCCGGTGGAACCAATCAAGCATGCACTTTTGAAGGTCATAACTAAAAATTGTTCAATGGCCGTTGTTGCTGCTGTGGCTGCCGCTATTTTCCCTCTCCTGGTACTTTTGCCGGCGACCACGCATTAAACTCGGGTAACGTTCTGTACGGCAACAGTGACGTCAGACATTTCGTTGAGGAGAGTAATTTGAAGTGCACTAACCTCATTCAGACAACTAAAACGCAATTTTATTACAAAATAAGCCCTTCATTGGCACAGAAGTAACACTACAATGTTTCTGGACCGCTATTGCAGCAATCACCGTTGACTCAATAGTTGCCTTTAGTGTCCCTTTAAGGTTAATATTTAAAGCAGTGGGCATAAAAGACTGGAGCACAAAACAAGAAATGGCATGAGCCCGTTGTCCTGTATGGTCTTCGTTCTTTGCTCTCACCTTTTGCGCTGCTCTAGATATGAAATAAACAATCTTCAGTTTTGTTGATAAGAATCTCTTGAACAAAGCCCGAGTATAACTGTACAAGTTCTAACCTCGAAGGAAATTGAGATGCATATCTTGACGTTCGGAGCCAGAGCCTTTAGGGCAAAAAACACTGGAGCGACCGCGTGGCCGGGACAGTCGTACTGAAAACGGTCCATGTTTCTGCGCCTGTGGGACCTCAGGAGCAAAAAGTCGGCAACCTCGCTGGCGGCGAGCAGGTCCAGGCCCCTGCTCGCGTCTTCGAGTTCCCCGGGTACTGTGACTGTTAGCATAAAGCGCGACTGGAAGCGAGTCTTCAAGGACCTCAGGAGCGCCGCGTAGCGGCTCAGGTCGGACGAAGAGCCACAAGGACCTCCGGCGTACGGCCAGTCCAGGTTGAGGCCGTCGAACCTGTGACTCGTGAGCCACCTGTACGCGGCCTCAGCGAAGAAGATCCCGTCACGGCCACCCTGAATGCCCTCCGAGAACTCGGCCGTTTCGGACTCGCTCACGAACAGCGTCAACAGCACTCGCAGGTGCCTCCAGACTCTCCGCATATTGGCGGCGATCGTGAAACCCTGGTACACTTCGTCGAACAGATTGTCCCGGCTCGCGATCGCGCCGGAAGAATATTTAGCCGAGTGGTACAGCAGATGCGTGCATATCGAATGAGGGACAGTGCCGAGCCTGTAACGGACCTTCTTGAACTTCCTGTACGCGCTGTTGTGGAAGACACAGAAGATGGGAACCTTGCTCGGGTCCACGTCCCTGCTTTTGTTGGAATGGAGGAGGTGGTCCGGAACATATCTGCACAGTCAGATCAATAATTCTCGAGTCGCGAAGAGCAGCAAGGTCATTAGAGTTCCCTGGGACACCTAGCCATTGGGTGCACACATTCCTCTGTGCCCCTGTAGATCTTCTTGATTTTTTTTCTGTCCGACAGCAGCACCCAAAAAGAGCACAAAGCAACGCATGGGCTTCTGTATGCAAGCACCTTAGATGCCCGGCAATAAAAACATCTCTCATAGAAAAGCTAGTTTTTAAAAAGCCTTGTGTGTTCGATATGAATGAAATATAAAAGGTTGCACGAAAAAACGAAACGACACATTCACAAGCGCAGGTACAGGGACAACTTTACGGAACGCAGACAAGCGCTCCCTGATATGGTTTTCAAGATACTTGAACAGCAAGAATGCACGGACCCAACGGGTAGACACACCAAGCCGTTAGGTTGGTGTGCCTCGTGACATCAGCCTATTTCAAGTATGAGTATCTTGACATCAGCCTCTTTCAAAAGCATGTGTCGTTTGTGGCTACTTGATCGAGGCGAGCGCGCGTCGGCCGATGCCGGAAAGCCAGTGATCCACGGAAGATTTTTTTGCCACCGATATGTTCGCTTGACTGAAAGCTTTTAATTTGACTGAGACAAAGTCGATTTTTGAAAGCAGCATTTGCCAGGAGCTAATACTGAAAGCGCACGGTAAACCGCTTTGGGGAGATCGTATCCCCTTATCTTACACCCTTCTTTATTGGTATTCTGTCACTTCCTTTATGGACTACTATGGTGGCAGGAGGTTTTCAGAGGCCTAAAATCAAAAATTTAGGGATACGAGTTAATGGAGAGTACCCTAGTAACCTGCACTTCGCCGATTACACTGCATTGTTAAGCAACTTAAGAGACGAATTGCAATTCGTTATTACTGAATTAGACAAGGAGAGTAGAAAGGTGGGTCTTAAAATTAATCTGTAGAAAACTAAAGTAATGTATAACAACCTCGGAAGACAACAGCGCTTCCAGATAAGTAGCAATGCACTTGAAGTTGTAAACGATGATGATGATTGATTGATTGATATGTGGGGTTTAACGTCCCAAAACCACAATATGATTATGAAAGACGCCGTAGTGGAGGGCTCCGAAAATTTTGACCACCTGGGGTTCTTTAATATGCACCCCAATTCTGAGCACACGGGCCTACACCATTTCCGCCTCCATCGGAAAGGCAGCCACCACCGCCAGGATTCGATCCCGCGACCTGCGGATCAGCAGCCGAGTACCTTAGCCACCACGGCGGGGCAGTTGTAAACGATTACGTCTACTTAGGACAGATAGTAACCACGGAGCCCAACCATGAGACTAAAGTAACGAGAAAAATAAGAATGAGGTGTAGCACATTCGGCAAGCATTGTGATATCATGACTGATAGATTGCCACTATTCCAATAGGGGAAGGTATATAGCAGCTGCATCTTGACAGTACTTACCTACGGAGCAGAAACCTCGAGGCTTAAATATAGGACGACTACCAGAAAATGCCAGAAAATGAGGAACTATGCCAGCTGCTATAGGTGCAATGGTTCCATCATTTAAGAGCTTAAAGCGATGAAATCGAAGTAGTACGAAAAACAATCAACGTGAGTTGCATATATGTGGTGCGATTCCTACAACCATGGCGGATGTGTTGAACGGGCGTTGTTAACTTGTTCGACTAAGTGCAATGCCGACTATCCACGTGAGCCGATGTAACGGGCACGTAAAATGCGGCCTGTTGCAAGTTTCTTGGGATATCGGCGTATTCGCTGATGGATTATTGTAGCCTCAATATCAGGCTCATCCGCTCTGTTTCTTTTTTATTCCCTCTGGCCATATTGAGCAAAGTAGAGGCTTAATGGCATCCTGCTAAGCATTATAAGCGCGATAACTTGTTTAGCGTTGCAAGGGGCAGTGATCGCGAGGCATGCAGCGTAGCTACAGATAGACTCATTCGTTGACAGTTCAGACGCAGCGCGGTCACGTTTAGTTTAATTGCCATGTTTCTAAACGGGAAGGGTAGTCTTGAGCCGCCATTTGTAAAAATAACCTATAATACATTCGGGTTCTAGATGAGAGCTACATATTAGAGTGTAGTTCGAAGATCTATTAGGAGACCAATCATCCCACCTGATTAACTGCGAACTCCCTCCCCCAAACCCATAAGGCAGCTGCAATGTCATGGAACGACAGCTGTAGTGTATTTAGGCTAAGGCCTCAGATTCCACATCAAAAGCAAAAAAAAAATCATCGGCCGCGTCGTCTCGTGTTGGATCCGTCAATACGAGTGATGCAAGCAATCATCATTCAGTGAAGACGTCATCGTACGACGTCACAGATCGTAAAATTTTATGACGTGTTGCAAGGTCAGACAGCATGACGTCATCATGTTACATATTCGCAGGGTCGAAATGGGCCGATCAAGGAGACAGTGCCAAACCAGCTGAAAGGCAGAGAGTAAGCATTGTCTACAATCCTTGATGCAGTTGGAAGAAAAACGTTAGCGCAGAAATACCTCGGAGGGAAGCAAGGAACGTTCAATAGCACGGATAATTGGGCTATTTGGTATTGGTTTATCTTTTAACTGAATATTTTAACTGTTTCACCTGCCAGGTCATGTGACAGAAGTGATATATATATATATATACCTTTCTTTCGAATAAACTTAAGTTGCGAGTGGCACTTATCTTGGGTGAATTTTTCTTGTTATAGGGTGTCCGTGTCTTTGTGTGCGCCCTTACTCAGTTAAAAGATGAACGTTCAATACATTGAGTGGAAAGGTAAGGAATAAGATGGTTATCGCCTCTCAGTCGTCTCAAAAGAACATGTGAGTTCTTCCTTTTTCCTCTTTGTCACTAATGAGAAATAGAAAGAAAGAAAGACAGACAATCTGATTTCTTTGCGTTTGATATGCAGAGTGGTAAACAACAACACGACAGTGAGGCATGCAAATGATGAGGTTGCAGTTGCCCGAAACATAATATGAAAACACGAATACTGTCAAACTCGAATGGAGGCACCGAACCAGCAGCTCGACCTGACAGACGGTAGGCCCGCGGAATGGGTACAGTGGGCGTGGGAAAAAACGCGACCATGCTGTATCTACCTCCTATGCTGTTTCGCAATAACATTTTTAAGCTGTGTAGCCTACATGAATGATTTTTAAAAAAGCCTTCATACGTGACACAATCAAAGACAATCTACCAGATTTGACTGACGGTCAGAGCCCCAGTAAAAAACAGCGCGCCACTATGCTCGCGTTATTTGCATCCCCTCTTTAATCAATGAAAGCCTGCGAGAAGCAGCAGTGCAATTAAAATACCGCGAAAACAACAAATTCCTGAGCTTCCTAATACGCGCGGTTGTTTAGCGATAGCTTCCCGTAGTCTTAGAGTGCCTCGATGTGTGCACGCCTCCCATTAAGGAACCCTACGTAGCCTACTCATAGAATAAAGATCCGATTCAGAGAAGGGAATGTAGCCTTGTCAACAGTACGCAAGATAAGCAGCCGATGCACATGAAACTACCGAGGGCACCTAAGAGATGGCGCTGCATGCGTAAACAAAAAGCGGGAAACAATTTGTTTTTTTTTTGCTTTTTAGGCAAGGAAAAAAACGACTGACCGCACTTTTCACTTCGTACCGGGTGTGTAGGCGCCTACGCACTTGCACCGGCTGATTCTTTATTCTATGGCTATCCTTTCGAAACAGAAGTGCGCGAAAAAGGCCGGGGCTCGTGCAAGGCTACGGGTGTCTCGTTATCTTTCACCCGCTTGTTTAAAGCGCGCCGATACGCCCGACAGCACACCAAAGCGCCCTTCGGAACGCAGTACTTGTGCGCATACACTGTCGCCTTTTATGAAAGGGAACACGCGAACGCGTGGCCTGCGCTCTGCGGCGGCTGCCTACAGCGCCATCAACCGGCAAGTGAAGAAAGCACGTTCGCTTTCGGCGTCATCTATGGCCAAGCAAGATAACGAGACAAGCGCTGCTAGATTACGTTCCCTCTCCGCTCGCGCAGCGAGCAATATCGGGCGATTACTGCAGCCTGCGCCGTGGTCGCAAACAACGTTTGATATGTTGGCAGCGAATTACGCACTACAGGCTTGAGCCAAGATGGAGTGCAATCTAGAAGCATGCAATCTACCGGCCGTAACTCGTTATTTATAATTTTTTAGCAACAGATGACGCTGAAAGCAAACGTGTTTTCTTTTGCTGCAGTCGGTTGATGGTCCTGTAGGCAGCCGCCGCAAAGCGCAGGCCACGCATTCACGTGTTCCATTTTATAAAGGACGACAGTGTACAAAGATTACATGGAACCGAAAGGCATTCATTGGCAGCTGGTAACGATAAAAATAATTCTCGAGTGAGTACGGGGAACAGTATTATTTATAGACAACAAACCATCAATCATGTTTCAATGCAAAAAAAAAAGAAATCTATCGTGTTAGAACCATTATCGAGAGTTAATTCGCAAACGGCATTTCGTTTTCAGAATCAAAACGAACAGAAAAGCGTGTCTCGTTTGTAGGAACTATCGTTACAGAACAGTCGTAAAAATCAGCATATGAGGTGCTTCAGTGAAAGTATCGAATTACAGCTCCTGCTTTCCTCGAGCAAGACTTAAGACCTCCCGTTTTTATTGCATTAGGGCATTGTGCGATCAAGCTGAGGACACAAGGAGATAGGGTTTTTCGCAAAGAAATTGCGGTAGGGGGAAAGTCGAGTGAAGCGTGAGCATTCGAACATGTGCAGGATCAGTGCAAAGGAAGGTAGTACACAAATACACAACACTAACAGCGGTAACAATGTCTCAAAGGGAAACCACTGACAAAAAAATAGCAAATGTGCGCGTATTGGTAAAAAGAATCTACCTGTCATCGCTGTGTAACTTGCTGGAATCGATGCCTTTACCGGTAGGACAGTTCCATCGGCGCCTTACAGCAGTACAACTACTACACCTACAACTGCAGCGACCTACAGAAGCGAATAAAAAATGCTAGAACGAAAATGGAACGCCGAGAACCCGGCTAACGTTCGGATGAAAACTAACTGCGCATATTCGCGTCAGCTTCTCCCGTCGATCAGCGGCAGCGCATGTTTTCGCTTTAACACCATCACCGATAAGATAATTCATAGCTTACTATGGATTATCTTACTTTAGATTACTCACGTGGCACCGCGATCGCTAAACTAATTTAGTGCTCAGAAGTACTACGCACAATGCGGAATCCTAATGTTACCCTTTCATTGTGTAGAAAAGAACACTTTTTTTTTTAATGGTGGCTCTCCTCACTTTAAATTTTAAGCTTCCAGATTGCCACTAGCAGATTTCTTGGCGTCCCCGAAGGTAGATTTGAATGGAGCCACTACGGTTGTTCATTAACTGTCAATTTTCTCGCCCCAGTTCGGCAACTAACTATATGATTAGGCCACCACGGTGTGTAACATTCAGACAGTTTAACTCGTAGAACTTTGCACACCGACAGCATTTGCGTAATTTTCTAGAGGCGCGAGTGACGATTGACACGGTTTGTCCTCGTGCAATCCCTTTCGGCAGAACAACTACTCCCCGTTTTCAGATTGCTTAGAATATGTGTTTGAAATATTAAATCTGGTTGGACGGCATGAGTTAACGCTGTCGCTTCATCTTGCGACATGGTGGTCTGCTGGCGTAAGCAGCGCCCTGAGCGGAGCTGGAATGTCTTTGGATAGATAGATAGATAGATAGATAGATAGATAGATAGATAGATAGATAGATAGATAGATAGATAGATAGATAGATAGATAGATAGATAGATAGATAGATAGATAGATAGATAGATAGATAGATAGATAGATAGATAGATAGATAGATAGATAGATAGATAGATAGATAGATAGATAGATAGATAGATAGATAGATAGATAGATAGATAGATAGATAGATAGATAGATAGATAGATAGATAGATAGATAGATAGATAGATAGATAGATAGATAGATAGATAGATAGATAGATAGATAGATAGATAGATAGATAGATAGATAGATAGATAGATAGATAGATAGATAGATAGATAGATAGATAGATAGATAGATAGATAGATAGATAGATAGATAGATAGATAGATAGATAGATAGATAGATAGATAGATAGATAGATAGATAGATAGATAGATAGATAGATAGATAGATAGATAGATAGATAGATAGATAGATAGATAGATAGATAGATAGATAGATAGATAGATAGATAGATAGATAGATAGATAGATAGATAGATAGATAGATAGATAGATAGATAGATAGATAGATAGATAGATAGATAGATAGATAGATAGATAGATAGATAGATAGATAGATAGATAGATAGATAGATGTGAACGCTCAAAGTTCCTGCACTTCGCAAAGAAGCGCTTCGCATTTAAGAACCAATTTCTGTCGCGCTTACGCGAAGATGCGTTTACGTACGTCGGATGGATAGATTTTAGGAATATTTCTTCAGAGACTGGGCTGCCTGTAGCAACACTTGGTCCCGGTCATTTTATTGCGATCTAGAAAAAAAAAGAACAACAGCGCCGCAGATTAAATTTAATCTTATCAGCTATACGCTACAGATCAACTTTAATCAAAATGAATAGATGAAAAATCTCGAGAAAGTATTTTTCTTTATTATTATTACTCTGCGAATTCACCTGGGAGCTAGTATGGGCAATTCTTCAGAAACGAGAGGCCTGCCTACACGCAAAAAAACGAGCCCTTCAAAAAGCCAGCTAGGCAAAAAAAAAAAGAACAAGCAGTAGTGAAGCCTCGCGGTTCGTGTCTGTGCGCAAGCGCCGCCTCTGTTTATTGGGAATGAAGATCTCAAAATGACAAGAACGAGCGGCGCCAAATGCGCCTGCGCGCGATGGCTAACTTGGTCTTTATAAACGCAATACGCAGCAGACCTGAGGAATCACTCGTTGCTGCCCCTCATTGCTGCGTGACACCCGTGCTGGATACAGACCTGTGCTTCACGCCGAACTATGTGCGTGCTATGTGCGCGTTCTCGACCTTCCCACTGTTCGTCGAGGACAGCTGGACACGACCGCTTCCACGTCGCCGAGGACCTGGCTGAGGACAGCGTGTTGCGCCAACGAAAGGTCAGAATCATTGCTAGCGAGGGCGATTGTTGTTCAGGAAACCGTGCGCGCCTAGTTGGCGTTTTGCAGTTAATACGGAATTGCGTGCAGTATTGCAACGCGTAGTTAGTTGGGAGGTTTCCTGGACCTTCGTCGTCATGCCGGGTCCTGTCAGTGACGGAAGCGCGAGGGGTGCCCTCTGCACATCAGCTTCAGGTTCACCTAACATTAGCTTCAGGTTTTGCCCCCCTCCTGCGTTTGCGTCACGAGCAGTGCTCGTTCCGAATGCCCGCTGCAAACGGTGCACGTTATCGTGTCAAGGAATGCCCGCGCGCCTGATGTGCTCTTGAACGATAAGTGCTTGCCCGGCGCAATTCGGCGTTCGGAATTCAGGGATGCTGTGGTGTCCTCGCCTAACTTTTTCTCTCCTTGCAGCCTCGGCTTTTTTTGTTTTCCCGCATTTCTTCGACGCCTTTTCGCGTGTCTTCAACGAGCGCGCCTCGCCTTCGATTTTTCGATAAACCGCTGCCTCCCCAGGTAAGCTCATAATGTCCTCACTGCTACGTTTCCGCCTAATTGTTTTTCTTCTTTCGCTTTTTTTTTTTCAGACTACCCGCACGTGGGTCTTGGCACAAATGTGTGCGACTCTCAGCATCCATCTAGACACAGCGCCCAGACAAACCGTGCCAAGAACAGGACTCACTGTGGAACAGCCTCCGGGCACATACGCAGTCAAGTTGACATAGCGGCCATGAATGCGGCAGCACTCTCATGTGCGCTCTTTCACTGCACCTTTCGGCAGCTCCGTTTTTTCCGAGTCGCTGTTCTTTCCGCAACGTTTCCCGTGTTGCGTGTTTTCACGTGGCTTTTCGGGTGAGTACATTGCACTTTGGCTTGCGAGTACGTTAACGTTCTATATTTTTCTGCAATTGCAGATGACTGACCCCTTCCACTCCTGCTCGGACGGATTTCCCTCGGCGGACAGCCTTGCCCACGTGGCTCGCTACGACTTCCTGGTCTTCGGACGCCCGGACGCTCGGCGTAGACGCGCCATCCGACCAACCCGTTCCGGACATGGCTGCGCAGTGTTTCTCGGTCCTGGCCTTCCTGCCGCATGAATTCGTCGCTAGTCTTCGGAATGGTGGGAATTTCGGCGTAAGCATATCTCCTACAAAACCAACACGATTCGAAAGTGCTTACAAAGACCACATTACCTGTCGAACTTGTGTGTACATGTCTTTACCGCGATGCCAGTCTGAATTTCCGCTGTCGTCCCAGCTAGTTGAATGTCGCTTGTGTCGGTTAAAAATCTTCGTTCTGTCACCGCAGGTCTACCAGGTCATCTGCGGGAGCCGCCGGCGGTGTTCGTGGCTGTCCCATTTCGTGCTGCATTCGTGCTGTCCATGCTTCTCCCGCTGCCAACCCCCCGGACCTTTTACTGCTGCCTTGCGCTTCTCCATCAAGTGCACGGCCTTTCTCACTGCGGACACTGCTTCCAGGATCCCAGAAGAGCCTCAAGACTCCCTGGACTACGCCTGTGTTTAAATAAATTATCTTTCGTGATGAGTCACGCTGTCTCGCTCCTGTCGCTGTATTATTGCTCGCTCGCTGTAGCTAGCTCGAGCACATCGATCCTTTGCGAAATCAGTATTTGAGTTTTCATTTTTTTTTACCTTAAGGGTTCTAAAACGGGGTCAGTACATTCGCACAATTATGAAATACAAGAACACGTGGAAACAAAGCAAATAATGTAAACTACAAGATAAAGCACAGTAGGCATAATTAATAGACATAACAAAGTAAAGACGTGTCAAGAAAAAAACTCAAATAGTATAGAACGGAATTCAGCTAGTATGGCAACGTTCTAGAGCTGACTGAAAAGTTGATACTTTATTAAAGAGTTTTAGCTGGGCGGATTAGCGAGCGAAGAGGGCAGCAGAGCACGACGCGATAAGATTTCTTATCGGGTCGCACTCCGCTGCCCAGCTAAAGCTCTCTATTGTCTGCCATGGTACGCGGAAAGGCGTTCCACCACCAGGGTGCGGAAACTTCCTGTACCTTCCATGGTACGCGATCTCGCAATGCGATTCAATGCGGCTGCGCCGCTTCCACCACTGGCAGCCCCACCCCCCCTTGCAGTGTATTCTACTAGAAATAATTCACAAACAAAAACCGCTTTCATGACGGCACTGGTGAGATCAGCAAATGGAGGGAAAGGGCGTGAAGCGTGGGTTACCGCGAAAGCTTAACCAAAGCTGCCCCTTCCCTCTTCGCATGCAAGCGGAATGTGTTCGCGCTATCTTGCACGTCCTCTGGCCTGGGCAACGCTGCCATTCATTAAAATCAGTTGACACTTTTTTAGATGTTAGTCTCTTGTTTTGTATCACACGTGTCGTACTAAAACGGAGACATGCACGTAGTATAAAGAGTCAATGTGCAACAGCAGCTTTACTTCACAACTGAAGAAATGCACATAGCGAGGAAACGATGATTTAAGAATATCTATATATGTGCCCATGCGAAAGTTGTTAACATTCGCGAACAAGTGACGTCGTACTTGACTGAATCGCGTCTTTTTTATCACAGCTAACATATTTTGTTTCAGATCTGGAGCCCCAAACAGGACAGATGTTCATGTGAAGAAAGAGGCCAGAAGCGAAGAGAAACCGTTGAGCAGCGAATGCCGCTGAAAAATATGTTACGACTAGTTTTATTTTCACCAGTGCATTGCCTTGAGAAATAAATGTTCACTTTTAAAAACGTTGGTTTCAGCGACAATCCCTGTTCAACTATTTCTCAAAGCATCAGTGAGTCCATCACATGTATTTCATGGACAGCATTAGAAGCAATGGCCCCTAAAGTTCATAACTGGCTATATGCATTGCCATGAACAGGAAGAAGGCTACGATTCCGTTTCGTCGTTTCAACTATATACATGCCAAAAGTAAAGGATGAACAAACTCCGCAGCCGAGTCAACATGCATTCAAGCCATTCGTGAAACATTTTGTGAGCAGCAGATACATGCCCTCGTCATCAGGTTATTCTAGTGCAACTGCATTCATGTCAGTCTGCAGTCAGGCTTGCAACTAGGTTTAATCATGTACTCAATAAAAATCAATAGCTGCTCAAATAATGGACCCGTATACTTGTGCTCATTCGTTGTCAGCCCCGCTGCGGTGGTCTAGTGGCTAAGGTACTCGCTAGTGGCTAAGGTACCACAGCCACAGTGCATTTGCACTGTGGCTGTGGGACGTAACGATATCTGTTACTTCGCTGTCATGGCACAGTGCAGCTCATCTCAAATATATTCCTTAACTTTGTAATAAACACTTCCCCACTGGGACTATCAACAACTTCCTTTGGTAGTTTCTTCCAGGCACTTATGGTCTTCAGAAAAAAAATATACTTAAATGTATTGTTTAAAATCGGTATTCCTGTATCGCGTTCCCATTATCCAACATGCACTTGTGTGCAGTGTGTTATGGGTAATTTAATTATGATTGTTATTTCGCATTGAATCGTTATATAGCAAGAGCAAGTATTTGAATCTACTTTTGGCAAGTCAGGCTTTATGTGTATCGAAAGCAATACAATTCATCATATCAGTAACACTATCGGTGCATTTGTAGTTGCTGCAGCTAAATCGGACCACGGATCTTCAAATTGTCTCAAGTTTAACACTTTTTGTCTCCGAGGATGCCATTGCCATGAGGCATATTCAAGGCATGGCCGTACGAGAGCTTTACATGCTGCTAGTTTGACGCTTTTTGGGGCTTGTGCAAGCTTGCGTCGAAGAAAATAAGGAAATTCAAAAGCATTGGTACACACTGTATTGATGCAAAAACCCGAGCTCAGGTTTTGTCTAATGGTAACTGCAGTATATTTAACAGCCAGTAATGCCATCCACAGAATAAGAATGGTGCCAAATGATATCGTTCCTGCATATACTGAGGATTAAGCACTTGTCAGCGTTTAAGAATATGCTCCATTTCTCGCACCAGTCCGAAACTTCCATGAGGGCTTTCTGGAGTGAGTTCTGATCAGATTGAGATTTACCCATGATGTAAAGGACACAGTCGTCTGCACAAAGTTTTGTCTTGGCATTGCTAAATATTACATTCGCAATACCATTTGTATCGATGAGGAATAAAATCAGGCCCGAAACTAACTTTTGTAATACCACTCAAGTTACCTCAAGGGTATCTGAGCAGTAGTTATCAATCTGGACATATTGATATAAATCTTGCAGATATGCCCAAATGAAGTCAATCAGTTGGCTATTTATTCCAATGGCATATAGTTTATGCAATATGTTATTACGAGGTACTCTGTTGAAAGCCTTTGAGTAGACAAAAAAAATATGGCATATATCTGAACTTTGTTCTTAATCAGTGTCAAAAATCATGACGTACAGTGTCAGCAACTGTGTTACTGTTGACAAACTACACCGAAACCCATGCTGGGAACTGGATAGCAAAGAATTTCCTTCCAAACGTGTTGTCAAGTGTCAGCAAATTATATGTTTGAGTATTTTATAGCATGTTGCTATAAGTCTGCAAAATCCACTCTGCATAATGTGGCAAAAGGACTGTTGAGATGTTATCGGGGGCAACAGTTTTTTAGGGGCAAAGCTCCTAAAGCCGCGGGTCTGCACATCCCTTCTATGTGACCACCTCGTTCTATGACTCACTCAGCAGGTGCAGATGAATGGACAGACAGAGGGAAGGACAGATAATTCCCGGTTTGCCAATAAAACCCTCTGAAGCCTCGCCCTCTTATCATCATTCACTCTGTACATGCTGTGATTTTTTTAGTGTAGAGATTAAGAAGCAAATCATAAATACCTTCTTGGTGCACAACAATATCCAGCACAAAAGAAATAATCCCTTCATGCTCAGTAACGACATTAGTAACTTCCAAGGCACACACAAATTGTACGTATCAGTTAAACTCATCAGCTACTGTTTAGACTCCGAGACTGGTGTACCATCAATCATTAAACAAATACTACTGAATTTGCTGTCGGCTAAATAGCTCAGAAATTTCACTAGCGCTTCCTTGAAGAAGTTGACTAAAGTAGTAGCAAAAAACGTGCCCTTAGCTTTCTTAACCTCAGTTTTCAGTACTGCACTAAAGGGACACTAAAGTCAAATAACAATTTATGCCAGAATGAAGGCTCAATGTACGACGTCTAAAACAACAATATTATCAACAGCAGTGCCCTACTTAATAGGAAATTAAGGTGAATGATTGAGAATGCATACGGCATGCGTAGGACATTCGCAAAATAATCCTGATGACGCGAGAGGTACCGCCTACAATATATCCTTAGTAATCGAACTAGCTGCACTAAATAAAGAACCTTCCATGCATCAAGGGAGGTAATAAAATGCTGCTTGTTCATTTCAGTTTCATTCATGGAAAAAAAGGAACCGCCAGACGCTACTATGGGGAATGGGGCAAGTGGTTCAAAAATTTAATTTTAGCTTGGTTAAACTAAAGCCTCTTTAGTTTAAACTGGACAGGTAGTGCCATCTCGAGGGGCCCCGTTAAACAAAGCAAATCTGCCATCTTGGAGGAAATAGCAGGAAATTGCCTAATGGCTGTTGTTGCTGCTGTAGGCATGTGGCTCCCGCTACTTTCATTGTGCTGCTAGTAGTGTTGGTGGCCGCACAGTAAAGCCAGGCAACATTGTGCACGGCAACAGTGACATGAGATGTCTCGATTGAGGCGGGTAATTTGAAGTGCACTAACCCGATGCGGACAACTAAAACGTGATTTTATTTCAAAATAAGCACTTCCTTGGCACAAAAGTAACACTACAAGGTTTCTGGAGTGCTATTTTAACAATCAATAATGGCTTAATAGTTGCCTTTAGCGTTCCTTTCATGTGCTAATGGTAGAGTCCCACGGCTGGCCTGAGCATCTCATTTTTCTAAGCTTTTTTTCTCTGAGAATCACCTCTGTCATAGCCCAGAGATTCCGCTTTTTTTTCGTAATTTTGTCAGGAACAAACATGGCAACAGCACGCAAACAAATGTGTTTGAATTTGCACCAAGTACATTCACATATTCATCATCATCAAAACACTCCACACTACATTCCTAAATAGTTTAAGATACTCTCATAATTTGCCCTGTTGAAGATAATCACAGTAATCACAGCCTAACTTCTGCTGTAACGCTTCTGAGAGGAGGAGGTACAAAATACCTACTCGTGATTAGAGAGTCCGTTTGTGGTAACAACATAGTCACATCTGATACCTAGTTGAATTTATAAAGAGTAAATCGAGAATATGTTTTGCGGTAGCAGTGATTCTGATAGGAGTAGAAGCAATCTGAGCAAGACTACACAAAAAAGCAATGTTAATGAGAATCTGGGAGTGCCTAACATTTATGCCCACCAGATTCATTGCTGGCCTATCAATGTCAGGTAAATCGAAATCTCGAGCAAATAATAATTTTACACTATGCTCCAGAATGGCTGTACAGTGGGGCAGAGCATGTCGCTTGGGGTGTAGGCAATTGAAAACCTGTTTGGCTGAGTTGCAGCGATCTGGAGAGATTCGCAGCTTCAAAGCATTGTAATAAATTACACAGTTTATGCATAGAGCTCAAATCGGTCTCTAAATTACGCTTGGGATTTGGTCTACCGGCCCAATAAGTTTGTAAAAAATTGTCAATATCATTTCAGGGTCCTTTTAAAAAAACATAAGTTCTGCTATCTCTGGGCAGCATACAACACCAATAACAATTTAATTACTGTATAAATCAAATTTGCAAGAGATGCTTTTATGTTCTCCTAAAAGTGTCGCATTTATGCTTTTTTTTTTAATGACAATAGCAACTCCCCCTTTTCGGGTTTGCCTGTTACATCTGAGTATCTTGTACATTGATGGGACTATTTCGTTATCATTCGCTTCAACGTGCAACCAGGTCTCTGTCAGCAGAGTAACGCATGATTCGGGGTCACAAAACAGCACTTCAAATTCGGGTATTTTATTCATGGCACATCGCACATTTAAACAGAGTAGCCGTAAACTACACGTGCCGTTTCCCTGTGGTTTGTATGGCCCGTCTGTGATATTTTCTTGTATCGTTTGTAATCTCGTTTGCCCTGTGAGCAGTGTCTCTGCCACCATTCGGGCAACCATTCAAAGATTGCAAAGTCCATAATGATTTTCATTAACTTGTGTAATGCCACCATCCGAGTTGGTACCAGTATCAACAAGCCTGTGCAACCTGTTCAATTTCTCATCTGACACATATGTCACTGGATTGATAACCGGCCTAACATACTTCAGACCAACTCTATCCTCAGGCGTGCAGCTATCTTTAACAGTCGGCCAGAGTTGCTTCTTATGTTCTGAATTCTTAGTATAGTCCTCAGACATCCAGTATCCAGTGTTCTTTAGAGTTCCCTTGCCTTTTTTTAGCAGCTGCGTTTTTTTCACTGAAATAAAAAAAAAAAACACATTATCACTGGGCACAGTTTGCCCACTCTCTTTCTGCTCAGACATTCATTTATGCATTCAAGACTGTTTCCTTGAATTCCTACATCTTTTTCAAAGATGGTGTTACGGTGCGACATAGACATGAACCAGGGCGATGGTTACGAAGATGACGACGAGTAAACGTGGAGCACTTGTGCATGGTACTCATCATCTTCATCTTTGGAGACCACTGCCCTGGTTCATGTCTATGTTGCAACGTAACAATATTGTTACGTGGAAATAACAGCAATCAGTGAACAGCCACAGCACAGCTCACACATAATGCTAACCTCTTCACTTCTAGTCCAAGACGCCTTGCAGGGTATATCCCAATATGCTTTAAAAACAGCTTCCTTCAGTATATCCACCGTTTCATTTTCACATTCATTTAATCTTTAAATAATAAAATTGTTGGTTGATTTCTATTTCAATATCATCTTTTTTAGCAAGAATTCAGTCTTTTGATAAAACCTTGAAACAAGAAGCACACACTCTTTTACCCTTTGTACAATCACTGAGCATGACAGCAGCTTCTGTTGAATTCAGGCTAACCTCTTGTTAGTTTCACTAACGTGACATTCTAAGCTCTCACATAGACGTAAGCTCATGTGTGCCTCCTTTTGATTACCTAGAATTGCTGCCAATAGCTCAGGAACTGTAAGGCCAGGGTTCTTTTCGATATCTTAACAAAAGAACCAAAAGACACAATGAATCAAAACAATCCACGACACATTCACATAACAATCTTGGGCAGGGGACCAGAACCTGACACAAGGAATCGCTGTTAAGGCCTAGACTAGCAATTTTTCTACTAACCCGCACAAAAAAAAATGGCGCCATATCTGCATGTTAATCTGCAAATGTCGTCGAAAGACTATAGTCTTGTGTCTGGAGAGAATTATCAAAACGTTTATTTCATGTTCTGGGCAAGAAAATTGGTGAATGGTATTCTGGAGGCGCTGCTTTGGAGTTCCTCAAGCGTGCAGCGGAGGCGAACGAACGCATCAAGTCACGTCACACGTGAGACATGAGCGCTATCTAGCAGTTATCCTAGAAAACAGAGCGCGCGACGTGCGCGCCCGTCTCTGAGGTGATAAGGTGTAGAACGCAAGGCGACGGGTAGGTGCCGCCACCATGTTGTCTTAGCAAAGCGTTGGAAACACTTGCCTTTGGGAGAAAGCGTTGCATGGTCAGCACAGCATGATAAACGCTATGGTCCTTAGAATTACTTATGTATGTTTTTTCTAGTAAAGGCGCACGTGCAGAATATATGTGTGTTGTTATGATGCCCCAGGTATGCGCAATAATTGCTTTTTAACTGACAATCACACAAGTATGAACGCTGAATCTTGAGCAGCATTGATGGGCGCTGCGGATGGGGTCGGCCGTTCGGAGTATCATCTGGTGTCGTTTAGAATACACGGTACCGTTACGGGTGGACAAACAGAGAAATGTACAGACAGACAGGTAGAGAGACGGACCAAATATTTTGTGTCGAAGATCCCTAAGAAAGACTATTGTCTTTCAAAATGATCCAGGTTAGTCGTCTCTGTATCATTAGTCGGTCCCCTGCCTACTGATAAAAAACGCTTGAGAGGCAGTGCCAGCAGTTTGGGATATGATTACGTTTCTATGGTGTTCCATTGACACACAGAAAACAGTCCGAAATTTGTGGTACGTATCTCTTTGAGTCCACAAGATATTGCTGCTGTCAAGCACCGTAACATTCACTGAGAAGCAAACTGGGACGATGGACGTCATCACATTGCATTGCGCCCCGCCACGGTGGTCTAGTGGCTAAGGTACTCGGCTGCTGACCCGCAGATCGCGGGATCGAATCCCGGCTGCGGCAGCTGCATTTCCTATGGAGGCGGAAATGTTGTAGGCCCGTGTGCTCAGATTTGGGTGCACGTTAAAGAGCCCCAGGTGGTCGAAATTTCCGAAGCCCTCCACTACAGCGTCTCTCATAATCATATGGAGGTTTTGGGACATTAAACCACACATATCAGTCATCAATCAACATTGCATTTATTTCTTGGTAGTGCACCGATTCATTGCATGCAGCAAAAACCTCAGCGAAAAAGAAGCCAAGTTGGCTGCATCTGCATCCTTAGCTTTGTTCCCGCCCAAAGAAAAGCCAAGCAAAACATGGAAGCTGAAAAAAAAATAAAAACATGAAAGACACGTGTATTTAACTTTAGTGTAGTGTGAACTGAAAGGAATTGAAGTTAGGGGTGTGCAAATATCTGGAAATTTTGAATAATAAATTAAACAGCACTGTATTTTATTTAGTAATCGATTCGAATGCTAGTACATATTTGAAAATAACCCTAACACCAAATGTATTTAATAGTTTTTGAATAATTAGACCCAACGGCAGAACGCCAAAAGAATGAAACTTTGGTTCGCTAAAGGTCATTCTTTTTTTTAATCCCCGACGTAATCTGCACGCACCGCAAGCTGCTACAAGACTACCGACACCATATTGTTCGCTGGATGGATTGTTTCGTCTCAAAACTCCACTCTTTCTCACTTTTTACTATGCTGAAGCTGTATCGCATTAATCAGCTCCTCACTACATCTTGGGATAACTGTACGCGCAGACCACAACTGCTTACAGCTTCACGACTAATAACAGATGCGAGAGTGCCGTTCATGTAAATTGTTCTTGCAAATGTAGATTGTTACATGCTTTTGGTTGTGTTACATGTTATGATGACACATTGATCTGCTTCATTACATCTCTAGCTGTATCTGCGGTGTTTTGTAGAAAAATGCTCACTTTGTGTGTCCCAGTTTTATTTGAAATGGCATAACGATCTCTCACGTTGGTAACGTTAGTGAATGCTGTGTTTGAACCGAGAGTTACAAAGTATTACGAAGGCTCTAGTTCCTGCTGTATATGGTCTTACCTTAGTTTCCGTAGTTGTATAAGACGAGCCCACTTATAACGAGAAAGCAGCATCCGTTTTCTGTATTCGAAAATTCGTAGTAAATGAAACTCAGTTTTAAAACAGTAGCAAGTGAAAACACAATTTTTTTTAAACAATAATGCACGGGTTTTGAAGAGGAGGAGCGATAAGGGTGGTCTAGAGTTTATTTTAGGTGGCAGAGTGCTCTTTGCCAAGGTCTTTAGTTGCCTGACACTATTAATGTAGCCAATTGCTACAAGCATGTTCGTGGGCACTGGCTCCAAGTTTTGTCATCGTCATCATCTGATTTCTCCAAATCACTCTTGCCATCACGATGCCCTCATACGCCCACAGTTCCACAAAGTGAGCATCACCATCGGCCGTAACGAAATCATCTCAACAGATGTCCTGCCTTCCCACTTCAGAGTCAATGCCACGCTGCCACAAATCGCTGCCAGAGTGGTCCCGTTCGGAAGCTTCAGGCTCGTCATCGAAGTCAGCCTCACGAAAACAGTTTTGCAGACATGTAGCCATCACGTCCACCCACGAAACCATCCCCACCTCCACAGCTGAATACAGGGACACCCGGAGTGGCAAGCCAGCTACCGGGCTGTCAACAACTACAAGCAAGCACTCTACGACACGGCATCTACAGCAAGTCTTAAACACGCTAATTACACCCAAGCCAAGCAGCTGCACCTTCAATGTTGCGACGAACAACATGAAAAGGCACAGAAGGCCTTCCATTCGCCTTCCTGACTACACATGCACACCAACAGCGAACCTGACGCGCACGCGTGCCATACAAGCCGAAACGCGTGGAACTGCTCTGGGCCCATTTCTAGCCAAGAAATAAATTTATTGATTCGAGCCAGTGTGAATGGCATCGCAAAGTGATGGAGACGGGCGA
Source organism: Rhipicephalus annulatus (assembly GCA_013436015.1). Taxonomy (NCBI): domain Eukaryota; kingdom Metazoa; phylum Arthropoda; class Arachnida; order Ixodida; family Ixodidae; genus Rhipicephalus; species Rhipicephalus annulatus. The sequence goes on along the minus strand of WOVY01003512.1, from coordinate 525,606 downwards.
AGGAGACCTTGAAAAGGCAGGTCTGGTAGCTTACTAAAAACGTCCACGAAACGCACACTTGAGACAGTGGCCTGCGCTCGTAGATGTCTCAGAATCGTATTGTGGTGGGGGCGCACTTGCGAAGCCCCACCGACTTCATTATTCACGACTCGTTTCGTGTAACAGCCATTTTTACGCTTTTGCACACGTGTGGGCGGCATGTTCAACAGAGTGCGAAGTAAGCGAGAACAGGTCCTAAACACGGAACGAATCGCGAAATATAAAATTCGGTGGGGTAGTGCAAGGTACAATTGTGTGCACTAGAACAATACAACATTGATCTAGACAAGGCATAGATTATCGCGTACAGTCGACGGCTGACAATGTAGGCAAATGGTCTAGTCAGTCCAGGCCGCTGACGCCATCAAGACCAGCGACCAAAACCAAGGGGAGACTAGTCAGCTGACCAGCCTTCGAAAGATTGGTGGCAGTATAAAAATACGGGCCTTGTCTGGCGATGCAGGGTGCTCAGAGTAGGGGGGGGGGGGGGGGGCAAAGGACGGAGTAGTGCGTAACAAAAAACGGTGGGAGAGAGCGACAACTAGAGGGTTGCGGAGATGGGGTCGGCGCTTAACAATAAGAATCTATGAACACCTCGCCGATGACTTATTGGTGGTCGAAAGTGGTGTTCCGGAAAGTCGCCGGAGCACCAACTTCACTCTCTGCAACCGATCAGCGGTGCTCAGAGACGTTTGTTGTAAGTGCGACTATGTGCGATTTAAATTATGTATATTTCCCCAGTCAAGCGAGTACTGTTGGTTTTAAGCGAAAGTTTGTTTTAAGTGGGGCCGTTATATGTGAGCTCGACTGCATTTTGAGTCAACTAAAGGTAATTGTAATGGTCTTCGGTAAATGTTTGTGAATGTTTGTTTCAAACAGAATGTTGTGTTCTAAGACTGTTGTAAAAATATTATGCTTACTGTTTGAAGACTATTCGAACAGTATTCAATTACAATTAATATTCGATTCGGTTCCAAGTCCGCTGTTCGGACACCCCTAACCGAAGTAGAATAAAAAGCCCCTATTTTATTGGATGTGACGTCGCAACCTTCATATTACGCGTCCAATGCTCAACTAACCAAACTGTCATGACAGGTCCTCGTCCACTTTTTTGAGCATCTCTGTACATGAGTGGGAGTTCGAATGTGAGCACAGGTTGGCCAAACGAAGAACGCACCAAAAGACACAGAGGGACACTTCAATCAGACAAAACAAAGGACATGGCCAGCACTAACATTTATAACATAGACATGAACATGCTAGAGTCTATTCGACCCTGTCATCAGTCAAGCACTCACAGTCTGCGGAACTGTAGTTGTAGCAAAGCAGTAGGGCTTACTGGCCGGTCTTGATGACCCCGACGACATCGTGGCATAACGGCGTGGGTGGCCAAACACGAGGCGTGGCTGCGGAAGAGTGTCAGCACCGCAGGCACGGCTACTGTTCCCAGAAGAGCTTCCGGTCAAGGCACAGGTTCAGGCACAGCGCTGTAATACAGCCTGGAACCAAAAACAACCTCAAGGTGAGGGCCCCAGATTAAAGACGAAGTGGATACCCGGCTAATGTGCTTGCAGCAGTTACCCAATGAGTGTTTAGAAAAAGCTTTGAAAGGCCGCTCTTCTAGCTTTTGCTGTGACTATGCTGTGCCTTCTGGGCAGGCCTGGCATTCTTTATATTGTTTATCTTAACTTCTTGTGTTTTTCTTCTTTCTCTCTCCCTATCCCTACATTTAATCCCCAATTCACATTTTAAAGCTTTTTTTTTTTTTGGCTGGGCTGAAAGGGGAACAGTCTTAGAAAAAATTAGCAATCATTCCCTCATGGTTACAATTATCACAATTATTTTTTATTCTATCTTCTATCTTAATATCCTAACTTTTCTTTTTCCTCTCTTTCTCCTTGTCCATACTTTCAATCCCCAATCCCCTTCCTCACCCATAGTAGTAAGTTAGCTATTTGTACAAGCTGGCTAAATTCTCTGCTTTTAAATAAAGAGTTATCTCTCTCTCTCTCTCAATTATCACTTGTAAGGCAGTTGGCCACTGCAATCCAAAAGGAACAAGCATTCGTGAAAGTCACGTCAAGCCAGTGGCAGCAAAGAAGCTCCTCACTGTTTTACGAGTTGTCAGACATTGCGATAGGCACTAAGAGGGTTGTCCTGGCCAGTCTACAGAAACAACAGATTTATCTGGGCATTGTGTACTTTAGGTTCAGAGGTGCAAGTCTAATAGCGATTTTACTGGAATACCTGTGATTTCATCCGTTATGAGAAGATTGTTGATTGCCTATACTACTGAATACATATAGCACAGAAAAACAGTTGATGTTGTGACAGCATCACAATAATATCAATGTCTGCCATGGTGAACATTTAGTGTATTTTGGGCGCCAGTGTAGTGTACACATATCCTAAAGAAGTGCTGCCACAAGCGTGAGTTTGGTCTTAGGGAGCAACAGAGCCGAGTTCACTTTCACCTCACATGACTAACGCCCCTGCACACACCCATTAGGACAGCCAAGGCACCGAGAACAGCGTGGCAAGTACACAGTACTGCTCTCAAACAAGTGGCAACGCTTTATTGCCTGCGGCAACACCAAAAACGCAGTACAGCGCCTGTTGCAAAAGGCAGCGGGAAAGTAAACGAGGCTTATCCACGCCAAGGGCGAATAGTACAACACAAAGGGTGCCGCGAGCACGTCACCCTGGGCAAAAGAGATTCACGGTGGCACACGGCAGAGAGAAACGGGCCCTCACGACTATGCTGCGTGTTCTCATGATCTGTGACCACAAGGCCCGATCATTCGAGCGAGGGCAAACTTCGCTCGCGTTGGCTTTGAGAGGCATGGCTTGACGTAGTAAGAACCAGCGCGAACACACCGTACCGCTCTTCAGCCTAGCGTTCGAAAAGGGCAACGAAATGCATTCACGTCAGGCGCAAGGCACCATTTGCGAGTCCGAGCGAGCTACAAGAACAAAGGAGCTGACGGATGGGTAAGTTGTGCTCCCCCTTTGATGTCCAGGTTGGATCTCCTTCCCGCTGGGTGCGTGTGCGAAATGTATCCATAGCACCTATGGATGCATCCATAGCACCTATGCAACGTAGTACCATGGCATAATATGCATCCATAGCAATTATGCACCACGAAAGTCACCAATGCAAGAAAGGTTAGTGGGAAATTGGTCCTCACAATACTATGTGCAAGCAGTAATTTCTAGCCAACACATTTTCCAGAGTGTGGACAAAAAAGTAAACCAGAAAGCACAAGGCAATTTTTGATTGTGACCATGGTTGTAATGGTGGTGCAACTGATAGCTACAGAGTAACGAACAGTATTTTGAAACAGTCTACCAGCAGCAAGAAAACTATTCTCTAAACGTCATCATGTGGATAAGTCTATGAGAGAACATCATGTAGTAGTGTCTAAGTAAGCTGGCTGGCCAAGGCTAGCTGCCTGGTAACACATGCCATCCTAGATTATTTTTTTCCTTCTTCGATAGCAACAATGTGCCCAAGTGAAAGGTATCAAATGAATCGTAATTCATAGCAGCACTACAGTAATATGGCTTACCTTGGCGTTCTAAAAAGTTGCACGAGACGCCTGGAATTCAGAAAGTCTGGCCACTCAATACGGAGACTCCCATAAGCAATGATGCATAGCCCAATGTGCGAGCGACCATGATGTTTCACCAGTCATGCTGAAGCTACAATGGGCAGCTCCTGCAAAGCAATGAGCGCAACATTCATGCAGTCCAAAAAGAACAAGAGTAGGGCAGAGCGAGCGCTAGACTGGAGTGGAAAGCGAGATAACTGAACCTACACAAGTCTGAAAACTCACCCGTTGTCAATGACCACATTTATCTCACTTATGCTGCAGTGCCCCAAACTCTAGAGTTGTGCAACCTTGACTATGAAGGTGAAAGGATGTGCAAGGGAACACTTACATGCCTGCAGTACTTGCACGTGCCTAGTAGTTTAACACTGTTCAGCGAACACTCCCCACATTCATTATTTTTATTTACAGATTTATTTATTTAGTTATTTATTTGGGTACCCTAAGGGCCAGGAAGGCTTTACACAATCCTGCCTTAGAGTAAAGTTAAAAGCAGGGATGACACATGGAGGCCAAGAAGAGAGGAAATTTGATGTGTGGCACCATGACAGTGTAGTGTTAGCAGCATCTAAATCTGTAGCAGCTGCTGCTGTAGTAAAGACACCTGTAAAAAACGACGCAGCTTGCTCTAGTGTACGATGTTGGGGCTGATGGAGGAGGTGCCTGGTTGTATGTGCCACCACAGATAGACAAATAAAGGCCACCCTCAAACATTCTTTATAACTCATGCACTAAGCAGAAATGCACAGCCACTTTACACTGCGCCATTGCCGCCACTTAAGCACGCTTTTTTTCGCAGGTCGGCAAGAGCGACAGCCCTCATTCAAACTCACTCAGAAAATGTGTTTGCTTATGTATCCCTCCCATTCATATTTACAAAATTTATACTCATATGGACACATTCAAGCCCAGACTTCCCAAAATTCTACTGTGTGATTCACTCTGACTTCCCTCACAGGCTGGTCCGAGTGAGCCTTAGTGAGATGACTTACGAGCGAGTCTGCAAACCTATGCTCAATGGGAAGTGAGCCCCTGTCCTGTATACAGCCTCGTCTCTACCAAATCCTCTGCTCGACTCTGCATTCTATACATGTACACTATCGCCCTTTATGAAAGGAAACACACCAGTTTTTAGCAAGCACTCTATGGCAGCTGCCCAAGCCAATTGGCCCGGGTGGAAGGCACTCAGCACGCAGTAAATGCAGATGACGACAAAATCTGGGCCACTGGTGGAAGTCTTGGGGAAATACAGGAAGGCCTTCAGCAGGCCGCAACTATAATCGAAGCATATGCCGATGATTGTGGACTCTACTCTGCTCCGACCAAATCAGAGCTTCTAATTGATATGTGGGGTTTAACGTGGCAGAACTACCATATGATTATAAGAGAAGCCGTAGTGAAGAGCTCTGGAAATTTTGACCACCTGTGGTTCCTTTAACGTGCACCCAAATTTGAGCACACGGGCCTACAGCATTTTCGTTCGAAAATGCAGCTGCCGCAGTTGGGATTCGATCCCGCGACCTGCGGGTCAGCAGCCAAGTACCTTAGCCACTAGACCACTGAGGCGGAGCCAGAGCTTTTGCATGTTTAGCGAAGCCGAAGGGTTAGTCAGCAATGCACATTTTTCTTTCTGGGGATCCCATCAGAGAGGTGGAGGAGCTTCGGATTCTGGGCCTGTTCACTAACCACAGAGCCAGACCAGACTCTACTACAGCAAACCTCAAGAAATTAGGCGAACAGGTAGGGTGCATGATTCATTGCATATTCAATAAGCAAGGCAGTCTGCAGGGCAGGGGCATGCTTTGGCTCACCGGTGCCTTCGTGACTAACCAGACCCTTTACAACGTTCCATACCCTCGCACTAACAGGCAAAAAAATTAAATAATAGCCACTATCATTTTTGAGGCAACTAAACGAGCACTGCATTTCCCAGTGGCTACTTCCAACTTGAAACTCACGATCTTGGGAATGCTGAACTCTTACCAGTTGTGGGAGGCCCACCTAATGAATAAATATAAGCGGCACATGAAGACAATCACTCAAGAGGAGGCGGAGCGTATCCCAGAACTCTAGAACCATATGCTGTGGGTGCCATAGCAGGGCTGTTGCCCATGAGACTTAACACAGCTGCTGTAGTTCAGCGAGCAAAACATGTCAATGAGCTTTCCTTCGGAGCGCAAAACTGAGAGTGAGCTGAGGACGTAGCGATAGCACTTGCTGTCATGGATCCCAATTCAAGAATCATAATCACAGACTCCCACAGAGCGTGTGCTTATTACTTGGCAGGGGATCATAAATAATAAAAATATTTGGGGTTTCACATCTCAAAACCACAATATGATTATGAGAGACGCCGTAGTGGAGGGCTCCAAAAATTTTGACCATCTAGTGTTCTTTAACATCACACATTACACAAACCTGTACCTTTGCTCCTTCATAAAACTGCAACTGCCACTGCCGGGATTGAACCCACGACCATCAGGTCAGCAGCCAAGTACCGTAGTCACCATTCCACCGAGGTGGACAACTTGGCAGCGGAGATATCCCCCTTAGGGCCGTTCTACGCACTCGCCGCACAGCCGCAACGCACGTGTTGGCACACTTGCCGCACCCAACCAGAGGGTGAAAGAGTGTGGCCAATTGGCTTAGCTTATTTATCACCCGCTTGCTTGCGGCAGGGGTCCCTGCACGTGCGTTGCGGCTGTGCGCGTGTAAAGGCCCTTGGCCAGCCAAATTCTAAGGCAGGCTGCTGCTGATCCAAGCCTGAAATGTGTAATTTGGGCTCCTGGCCATGAGGGCTTACGAGGTAATGAAGCCGCTGACCTGGCTACCCGGGCACTTGACCCCCGAACTCCTCACTCAAGCTCTTGCGACTCGAAGGCCAATAAATTGCTGCTGCAGTTCAGTGAGACTACTTCATGTTATCGCAACACTCGCCACTTTTTCCTGGCTTCTGCAAAGGGGCTGAGTAAGGTGGAAGAGTGAACTTTAAGGTGCCTGCAGACAAGTATATTGCTCTGTCCTGCAATTATGCAACATTTCCACCTGAACACAGATGAATGGTGCCCAGACTGTGGGGAGATCTGCCATATCTTCCACACAGTGTAGCCTTGTACAAAAACTCACAGCCCACCCCCTTGTTCTTCCACCACTTCCAACGAGGCATGGGAGACTACCTTTCTCAACTGGTCCTCGCTGGAGTCTCAACAGACTCTGGTGAGATGAGAGTGAGATGGGGCCTCCTCATTCAGTGTCCCGGATGAGGGAGGCCGACTACGTAGTGAAGTCATGATCTGACCTCCAAAATCTCTCCTTTTCCACAACACCATCAACTGATGGCTGAAGAATGCCCACTTTTGGGCGCGACATTTCCTGTTGCGAGAATAGAGCGGAATCGTAATTTAGCAATGCTTGCCAGTGTCCATGACTCATTATTTTGTTTGACAATAGGCGATACATAATTAGCCATGCTTTTTTTAAATGTTGGTTGATCACACTGTAGGCCACCACTACAGAGTGCAAGACACTTGCTCATGCATACCCTTTCATAAAGGACGACAGTGTACTAACTTGACCAACATTGTACACTGATAATATGCATATTGTAATAGTTAAGCAATGAAGTTAACCAACAAGTAACCAGCGAGACAAGGAACATGCTTTCAAAATAACTCAATAAGAAGAAATGCTAAAGGGTGTCTCACCAACTCAGTCTCAAGGAAACACTAATTCTCCCGTGATCATCCAGGAGGCATACTAGCAGATCTAAAGGTCATCGGCAGACCCTGAAAGAGTAGGCAAAAACAAATTTTCAGGCATTTAATGCTTAAGCATGATAACACAATGTATTGTGAAAAATGCTGGATTTTGACAGCACTACACAACACTAAATAGTCGAGGCTGCAGGTACTTTTATATACATATAATTTTCACCGTCTTTTCAGAATGGGAAAAGGTCAGTAATCGTGCGCACGACGCTCCACCCAGATCAAAGTAAGCTGCTAAGTACTGTTCGCATGCAGAATTTGTGAGCAGCCGCAACCACCTAACTCTGATGAAAATATAATTTCGCTGTGGGTTGCACAGTGTCTGTTGTTAAGCTAGTATGAAACTCAAATCGTTTTTACGCCTTCTTAACCTACTTGAGTTTGCTATGTGATCGCAACAAGTTTGAAATGTGCGTCACACACCCAGTTATGCTAAAAACGAAAAATGTCGCTTGCTCACAGCAATAAGCACCTCGTCTAGAGTAGCGTAGTCAAAGTGAAATACTTGAGTTTCCGATGTGCTATAATCAAGTAATGCAGTTAACGTACAAGCAACCAACGAAACAAGCTAGGAACAGGGTTTCTAAATAACTTAATAAGAAGAAATGCTTAAGAGTTGTTTAACCAAATTAGTCTCAAGCCACAAACGTCAACATGTTTGCTTACATACAAATCACTTACCTTTGAGAAAGGTAGCCATACGGAAGCATCTACCCACTCTCCATGCCTGTTTTGCCCGTTCGGTCTTGAAGCCACGGCACTACTTCGCCAAGCACGAGCCTGTTGGTGAGGCGCAGCAAGCGTACAGCCGTCGAAGCGCGAAGCAACGGCGAACTGCGGAACTGATCGGCCATTTCTCAACATCGCTATAAGCTGCTTTTTTGTCACGATGAAGAAACTACGCTGCGATCGCTTTGAAAACAGCAAGCTGGACCATCTTTAGTAAATGCAAATATGTGCTATTGAGCCACTCAACAGGGTCAAACCGCACTACTATCAACGAATCTCCTGGCACATACTCCAAACTAGATCAAAACCCACGGTGTCCAAACCGCTCCAAACGGTGCCATCATCACTGGATTGGTTTGGCTCAGCTTCGCATGTGGTGATGGATAAAACGCACAGTGTTGCGAAAGTTAGCGCAGATAATCCTCTAAGCACCTCATGATCAAAGCGATCGCATTGTCGAAGGTCGCAGAATGTCAAGTGGGTTCTGCACAACTATTTGCTAAATACGAAATAAAGTTTAGTGCATTTCCCAGGCATATGCGCTTAGGTTGCGTAACGCAATTTTTGTTATTGTTATGTGTGCTCGGACTGCGAAATTGATCCTTTTCCTTGTTTCATGTGCGTGTGGCGCCCTGTTTCCAGCCGAGAACGGCTCTGGTGGCAACAGTGGCGTTTTACAGCTGTCTTTATTTTTTTATCAGCGGAGAGGCGATTGAAATCAGGTGATGAATAGTTTAATAGCAAATGCTCCCTCTACTCACTAGACCTCTGAAGGAAGCAACTAGTTTCCGCACGCCCTGACACTTTCTGCTTTTCCAGCCAGTGTTGCGGTAAGTATGCGACTGATCAATAAGCATGCATGCCAAATAGAAATCGAAAGTACTGTTTGCCACGGTGATTTTAGAGTTTTTGTTGTTACGATTCTCTCTTTGCCTGCTTTCGTGTTTTTAACCTTGTGGCGTCAAGCTCTTCGACGTAGGAATTTCCTCCGAGTAGGAAAGTCCCGAACGTTGCAGCGATTCTTGTCATATTAATGGTTTTGCCGTTCGTAATATTTTCGAATGGAAGTTTAAAGGAACTGCCTAAATATCACAGCACGTAAGTCCTTGCGGCTCAATGTTTACGCGCGAAAAAACAACGCTGGCAAACCGAAGCCGGTTCGTTTTTACAGGTCGTGGTTTTACAATTTTTCGGGACCGCTCTGTCGCGTGTGGTGCGAGAAGCAACTGCTTTCGGTCTCGTCGCATTAAGGCCGAACGACTACAGGTCGTATTCCCGACCTTAAAGTATATTGTTCTCAAATAAAAGCTTTTGTAAGACGCGAGTAGCACTTCTATACGCTAACCTTGATTCGGGAGGTCAACGTTGTCAGTTGTGCTTTAATGTTCGCTTTACCACGACCCAAGTACAGGGATTGTGTTGGGTACTTGTGTACGTTGGGGCACTTCTTTGCTTGTCGGTTTCTTGATAAATTTCTTGATGTTTACTTAGGAGAAAGTGAGCGTGTCTGTGACGCAATGTCATCCTCTTACAGGTTGAGCTTCTGCAGCTGCTGCAATGTGGAAATAGCCTACCCATTCCTCCTGGCCGTTTGTGTGACGTCAACGTCAGAATGGGATCCGTCACGCTGCAGAATCTCGGGCACACCGCCCACCACATCACCACGACCGACGATGACATGTGCGCTTTCGTCTGCGGTTGGGGTGCCGCCTTCGTAAACATAATCTGCACTTTTCCCATGAACAAGGTGATGTTTAGGCAGATGCTGCACGGCGTGCGAACCAACCACGCCTTCGACCAGCTGCGTAGTGAAGGCTTTCGCCACCTCTACCGCGGTTGCCTGCCGCCGCTTGTCCAGAAGACCATATCGGTCTCCATTATGTTCGGCACGTTCAGTGGTTATAGTCGCTTCACAATTCACCACTTCCCCGAGGCGAGCGATCTCACCGTGAAGTTCCTCGCTGGCCTCATGGCTGGCTCCACAGAGGCCATACTCACTCCTTTGGAAAGGGTTCAAGCCTTGCTGCAGGACAAGGAACACCATCACCGCTTCAAGAACACGATAGACGCCTTCAAGTTCCTGTCCCCGTATGGCATCAGGGAGTACTATCGGGGATTGACCCCAATTCTTCTCCGGAACGGCCCAAGCACGTTTATGTTCTTTAGCCTAAGAGACGAAATGGGACGCCTTGTGCCGATGGACAAGACGGTTCTCTGGCAGCGGACACTGAGTGACTTTCTCAGCGGCGCAATGGTAGGCGCATTTGTAAGCACAGTGTTCTATCCCATCAACGTTCTTAAGACGATAATCCAAGTGCAGTATGGCCCTCCGCGCCCTAGCATGTTAACAGTATTCAAGGAGACCTACGCAGAGCGGAAGAGCTTGCGCAAAATGTTCTACGGCGTGCACCTTAACTACACTCGGGCACTAGTGTCGTGGGGCATCATCAATGCAACGTACGAGTTTCTAAGGACGCAATATATGCACTATGTTCACAGCAGTCACGGCAGTTGGTGAGCTTTTTGTGAACTACAACACCTTTTTGAAACTTGGTGCTCTATTTTGACCATGCATCCACGGGGAGATTGTTCGCTGGGTTGTTTAAGATAAGTGAAGGAGCTTGGTCATTAGTCAGGCTTAAGTCGTGAAGTAGCTTATGTTGTTAGTACATTTCCACACATGCACGTTTATTGTAAAAGGAAGTTGTGCTGTGGTAGTTCTACCTACGATAGTGATACACATAACATATTTTCATCGCAATCGTGTCTTTGGGCGAATCATTATGGGTTATATGGGTTTTCTTTACTGTGGCTTCTTTGCGTATCCAGGCCAAGCATAAAATACACATGCTTATTCATGCACCAGGCATCCTTAAGAGGCAGTGCTGATTTTGGAAGGTTTAATGTAAGTATTTGGTGATGCTTGTTCATTATCTCAATATATTATGAACCTTGATTGAGAGGATGCTTGGCTTTGTGTTATTTTATTAGTAAAACCATCTCGTGAAACATGTGTTTCTATTCTTTTGTAAAAATACAATCTTTGCTACGATCGTCTTCACAATACCAATTCCATTCTAGCATTTCATTGAGATTTCCTTCCTGTTGCTGTGCAAAAAGTACCAATGCGGCCATAATTAACTAGTTTTCTTAAATCTAATTGTTTCCCACTTTTACACAACAATTGTGCTTTAGGCTACATTGTGAAAAGCTTGCCTGGTATCATCCACATTAATACCAAAGAAAAACACATTGTTTATTTGCTAAAAATTTTCATGAAGAAATGCTTTCTTGAATATTATACTTTTGTGTGCTTGTCAGTAAAGCGAGCGTCCATCAAGTACTGCCAGTTAAAAAATTACCTGATAATGTTGACTCTGTTCTTTTTTTACTTATACATGTGTGAAGTACAGAAAGATAAGGTCATATATGCTAGGTCACTAATGCAAATGTACTTGCCTATCTTTCCTATTTGCTTTTGTTTTTTTTCACAGCTGCTCATGTTCTCAGAAAAACAAAACCTGGCTTTCTGACGTCACATATTCCCAGTGTAGTACTGCACACAAGAAACACTGTAATGAACCACTCCTTTTTGAGGTTTGCAGTAACAAGGTACAATCTGCGAATCGAGTGTGAAAGGAATGTTGAAAAGAGATGAACACTCTAGGCCCATGTCTTTCAGGAGCGCTCAAAGATAAAACCATAAGTAGCCGTCTCTCAGCTCTTGTTTAGTCTTTCCAATCACACTGTCGCAATTTTCAGTCGTTAGCTTTAGTCCCTGCAGTTTAATGGAGACAGCTCCAATCAATGCTAATTTCTTTTTTGTATGCTTTTGTATTAGCGTTTCCATGAAAATGTTAGCTGAAGCATCACAATATTTTACAAAAATTTATACACCCTGAATTTTCTGATGTCCATATTTTGTGCACTGGGAATACCTTGAAAATCTACACTTAATGCTATTACAGATATTAAGTTCAGTTACAATGCTACTCTTTTGACAAGTGTTAGTGGTAAATTTCTCATTCGTCCTCCGTGTATGCTACATTATGCTGTGCTTTGTCTTGATGTGTACAAACCCGTTTTTGCTTTTTAATGTACAGAGCAATACTATTTACACTTGTTATTGATAACTGCTTTGTTATGATGTTCTGTATAGCATCATTTTAATGTTCTTTATGCAGCTCTCGCACTGTCGCTCTAAGTTGCAGCAAATCATGCATTGCACTCGAATAAAATACGCCTGAAAGATGGACCTCTAGCACTGGTTATTTCTTGTCCTTGACTTCCGTATATCCTTTGCGAGTACGACTTTCTTTGATACCCTCTTACCACAGCTGTGAAGCTGGCCAGAGTTCAATACCTTGAATATTCGAGTGATGCTAGGTCAGTCACAGTCAGTGTGATCTATATAGTGTGCTGGCTGTTTAAGCTATTGTCTTGCTTTCACAGGTAACACAAAGTTCAAAGCCCACATGAGAAATAATACGCAGAAAAGCGACAAGCAACAACACGAGCCATCGTAAGCCCAAATTTTTCAGATTCTAGTTGCTCAATTGCTCATCTCTGAAAGGTCGTAATTCGTTACTTGTCGCACGAAAGTGCTGTTGCTTGAGCTAAGAGCCCAAAGCTAGAACAAGATATATTAGCAATACGCTACTGACTGTTGCATCTGCATAAAGCAACAGCCAGTTTGAAAACTATCAGAAAATTTTATGCAGCTCCGTTTGATGAAGCATATCCTCAAGTTATTAATACATGAATTGCATAAGTTTTCGTTTGGGATAGCTTCCTTATGTCACAAACACTTGAAAGCTGACGCTTCCCATTTTGATTTGCAGGAAATGATGTGTTGCATCAACTATAGCTTTCACTTGTGAAATCACTCATATTGTTCTAATACATAACACAAGAAATGCAGCAGGTGGTAACCAGTCCGTACACTTTTATTACATCAAATATCACACATACAGCTAACAAGAGTATCAGGCCACTTTATTTCTGCCTACCAAAAAATAAAACACAGTTTAGCTTCAATTTGATGAGGTCGCTTCGCTGTTGAAAGTTTATTCAATCGAAAGGTCTCGCAAAGCTCATTTTCTAGCCTTCAGCAATACTGAAAATCTTGCTTTCCAGAACATTCCTGCTAGCACATGGGTAGGTACTTCAAGATAATGTCTCAGAAAGTTCATTCGGGTAGTATATAGGAGTATTCAATGCCTATTTAGACTCAGTCTTGGTAACATGAATACAACTAAAAAAAAACGCTCCTGACGTCTCTCTGTTGATTTTTCCACAAGAAAACGAAGCACAGCCCCGGTATTTCAATGTCACTGGGACTGTGAAAAAACTTCGAATTAAGCGCGTTTTCGAATTGACAAAACGTTCAACAAGTGGGATGCAGGGAACTTTGAATAATTGAAAGTAACCAGAGGTGGTCATTTGCGGTACCAGCCAGTTTACGGCTACAAGGTTTGTGTCTTCCAGCAATACCTGGTCCTAATTTTGCCGCAAATGCAGGGCAGGCGCAAAATAATAATAATAATAATAAATACGCGTCTAAAATGGGCGTCCGCGGGTAACATGTGCTTCACTGCAACACAATAGTGATACGCGGGCAGCATGCCACCTGCTCCTCAAAGCGTTAGCGCGTCGTAATGTGATCATTCGTCCGTTATTTCTGTTAAAATAAATAATTGAATAATGGCCAGTGTGACGAAATCCGCGACGTCTTTTGGGTGGAAAACATGATCATTAACGTTTTTGAAGTAGGCGCTGCAGGCAAGTTCACCAGCAGTGCAAGTGCGCAAAATGCTGAAGCAACCGCCGATCAGAAGTTCGAATGCATTTCTGATTCCGTAAGGCTGACCTTAATTAATGTTGTATGTTCCCATAAATAATGGGCAAATCACGATGCGCTGACGTTGCGAGAAGCATGCAATGTGCTGCCCGTGTGTCACCACTGCGTCGCAGTGAAGCCCGTCTTTAACGCAGACACACGTTTTAGTCCATCTTTTTCTCTTTTTTTACATAAGCGACGCTGGGGTGCTTACCCTGTCACTAATTAGCGTCGCCTCACTACATTGCCTTGTGGCTTCTAAGGTCCACCGTTTCTGCGTATTTGTGGCAAAATCGACACATGGCACCAAAGTTTGGGAAATAAGTGGACTATTGCTAGGGTGGCTAGCCACCCAACTAATGCTGACCGCCCCTGCAAGTTAATCTCTAAAACATACGTTGCAGTGAAATTAGGGACAGCGAAAATCATTCGAATTAAGCGAGGTCAAGTTAATAAGGATTTACTGTTCTTTGACTCATTATATATATATATATATATATATATATATATATATATATATATATATATATATATATATATATATATATATATATATATATATATATCCGCTTTTCTTTCTTCTTTCTTCTTATTTACATTCCATTGGTTCTAATAACTTCCCCTGTACATTCCTTGGCACTACTGTCTGTTATATCTCATGAATATTGTGTTAAACCACGGAAATACGAGCCCTTAGGTATACACTTCTCTCCCTTATATATATATATATATATATATATATATATATATATATATATATATATATATATATATATATATATATATATATATATATAATGCACTTTTGCACTCATAACAACACTTTTCGTAATTGTTAGGTTGTCGAAATTTTCATTTAGCCAGCAATAAAAAAAAATGCATTGTTGCGCCGCGTTCCGTCGAAACCGGACGGCTAGATTTTGGAAGCTCATGATGCGACGAATGGTGGCGCCACTTGTCCAGCTTTGCGGGAAAGGCATTGATTGATATGTGAGGTTTAACGTCCCAAAGTTGCAGAAAGGCAAGCGCAGCAACACGTCGATTTCAGTTGCCTGTTTGTAATCTGACCGCATGCAAAACGGCGACGTAGACGAACTTATGTTTGTGTCGAGAGATATTCAGAGCTGTACGCAGTGGCCGCTGGAGGAACGTTGTTGCCAGCGGCGTAGTCAGAAATTTTCTGAATAGGGGGTAGGTGAGGGGAAGGGAGAGGTTTAGCCTTGTTTGTTCGTGCGTGCGTTTGTATGTGTCGATGTAACACAGGGACACGACCTAAGATAAAGAGTAAAAGTAAAAAACATGTAAGAAATGTAAAAGCAAAAATGTAAAATGTAAAAGTAAAAAAAAATTCGCGAAAACGTAAAGTGTATAGCGTGTATCATACATATGCACATCTAATTGAAACATTTCGGTTACAGCTGTGCAAGGAAGATTAGATCAGCGTCGAGAACGACAATTTTGCGCAAGCCGGATTGCCTATCTAATTTTTTTTCTCCGTTACAACGAATATCGGGTATAACAAACAACATTATTAAGAAGCATAATGAACAAACTCCCCTGCCCTTTTGGGGCCCCTTTGACAGTCTCTGTCGGCGCCCATAGCCACGCCTAGAGTTTATATGCTCCCTTCGGGACCCAAAGGTAGCATATACGATAACTCTATCATCATCATCATCATCATCATCATCATCAGCCTGACTACGTTCACTGCAGGACAAAGGGATCTCCCATGTTCCGCCAGTTAACCCGGTCCTGTGCTTGCTGCTGCCAATTTATCCCCGCAAACTTCTTAATCTAATCTGCCCACCTAACCTTCTGTCTCCCCCTAACCCGCTTGCCTTCTCTGGGAATCCAGTTAGTTACCCTTAATGACCAGCGGTTATCCTGTCTACGCGCTGCATGCCCGGCCATTGTCCATTTCTTCTTCTTTATTTCAGCTATGATATCCTTGCCCCCCGTTTGTTCTCTAATCCACTCTGCTCTCTTCTTGTCTCTTGACGTTACACCTACCATTTTTCTTTCTATTGCTCGCTGCGTCGTCCTTAATTTAAGCTGAACCCTCTTTGTAAGTCTCCAGGTTTCTGCTCCATAGCTAAGTACCGGCAAGATACAGCTGTTATACAGCTTCCTCTTGAGGGATAGTGGCAATCTACCTGTCATAATTTGAGAGTGCTTGCCAAATGTGTTCCACCCCATTCTTATTCTTCTAGTTACTTCAATCTCGTGGTTTGGCTCCGCAGTTATTACCTGCCCTAAGTAGACATAGTCTTTTACAACTTTAAGTGCACTATTACCTATCTCGAAGCGCTGCTCTTTTCCGAGGTTGTTGTACATTACTTTCGTTTTCTGCAGATTCATTTCAAGACCCACCTTTCTGCTCTCCTTGTCTAACTCCGTAATCATGTGTTGCAATTCGTCCCCTGAGTTACTCAGCAATGCAATGTCATTGGCGAAGCGCAGGTTACTGAAGTACTCTCCATTAACTCTTATCCCTAACTGTTCCCATGCTAGGCTTCTGAAAACCTCCTGTAAGCACGCGGTAAATATCATTGGGGAGATGGTGTCCCCCTGCCTTACACCCTTCTTGATTGGTATTCTGTTGCTTTCTTTATGAAGCACTATGGTAGCAGTTGATCCCCTGTAGATTTCTTCCAGGATGTTTATATATACTTCATCGACGCCCTGATTCCGCAGTGTCTGCATGACGGCTGATATTTCTACTGAATCAAACGCCTTCTCGTAATCTATGAAGGCTATGTATAGTGGTTGGTTATATTCTGAGCATTTCTCTATTACCTGATTGATAGTATGAATGTGGTCGATTGTTGAGTAGCCTGTTCGAAATCCTGCTTGTTCCTTTGGTTGATTGAATTCGAATGTTTTCTTTACTCTGTTAGCAATTACCTTTGTAAATAGCTTGTATACTACAGAGAGCAAGCTTATCGGCCTGTAATTCTTCAAGTCCTTGTCATCGCCTTTCATATGTATTAAGATGATGTTAGCGTTCTTCCAAGACTCTGGTACTCTTCCCGTCAGGAGACATCTCGTAAACAGGGTGGCTAGTTTTTCTAACACAATCTGTCCTCCATCTTTCAGCAGATCTGATGTTACCTGATCCTCACCAGCAGCTTTGCCTCTTTGCATGCCCTCCAAAGCTTTTCTGACTTCTTCTATAATTACTGGTGGGGTGTCATCTGGGTTACTGCTAGTTCTTATAGTGTTAAAGTCGTGGTTGTCCCGGCTATTGTACAGATCTCTGTAAAACTCCTCCGCTATTTTAACTATCGTATCCATATTGGTAGTTATTTTGCCTTCTTTGTCCCTTAGTACATACATCCGATTTTTGCCTATCCCAAGTTTCCTCTTCACTGCTTTGACTCTATAGTGTAGCCTTTCTAAATGTTCTCTCAGGCCGAAATTTTGACCGGACGCCATGTAAACGTCTCCAAATAAGTAACTGTCCCGTGCTCCATAAGGCTTCCTGCATTGATAAGGAAGCCAACAGCTGCAAATTGGAACAGAAAGCCAAAAACAAAATACAAGGTGTTAACGTTCTTTGTTTCCGTACTCCTTCGCCAAAATAAAATGCGTCAACGTTTTTACACTCTGTCATCATAGCTAGCATATAGTGACCTCAATCGATCGCACGACTTCAGCAGCGAGCTGGTGTAGCCACGGAGCTGCAATGAATGTACCATATTGCTAAGCGTGTGCGAACAGCAAATTTCAGAACCAAATCGAGTACGAACCAAATAGCAGTGACACTTAATCAAATACAGGTACGAATCGCATACCATTCGAATATATTTTGGATAATTTATCATCGTTTTCAGAACATCTCTAGAATTTCAAAACATGCTAAGAAACTTTACAGAAGAAACATAACGATGACCTCTAACCGGCAAAAGTATTACTGCTATGTACATGTAAACCGATATGAGCAGGTATTCATGAGTGTCTAGAGAATTAGAAATATTTTTTAATATACGCGGGAATACAGCCGTGACTATGGTATTGAAGGTGGCACTTTTTCACCAGTCTTTAAATGAAACTGAGGCATGTGAATTGAACCCAGTGTTGGACCTGAAACCACGCATGCAGCTAAACGTTTAATGAAGCAAAGTTTTCGCATCATGGAATGATAGGCAGGTAAATGCGAATCCTTGTTGAATACTGCATCTGCAAGAAAACTGACATCAATCAGCACGACACTTGCGTCTGTTGTTGAACCGTGTAAAAGCGTACAAAAATTGCACGTCTGTGTTCGAATGCAGTCGTAATCCTCGCCGTCCCATGACCAATCTCACGATGGTGGTAGTGGATGACGAGATGCTCGCTTCAGCAACGCGAGTTTTAGGCGAGAACGCCTCAATTCATTGATCAATATAGTCCCTTATATTGTCAAAACTGGTAAAAATTACACACTACAGCGCAAAAAACTCACATCTCGTCGTTGATATTCCTTCACTACATGAACTGTGTTTTTTTTTTGCGCTGTAGCCTGCCATAAATATGTACCAGCAAGCCTGACTGGTCACCTTAATCCGTTAAAAATGACCCGTAACATCTCGTAATGTCTCGTAACATCGGGGTTTTCTCGTCGGTGCTCACTATTGGAACATTATAAAAAAAATATTGATACTGATAACATACTCCATTCGATTGAAATATCCAATCGAAACGAAACACCATTGCGTACGTTATTCTACATTTTCGAATAGTCGTACACCCCTGTTCGTTACCGATTGAGATAGAACGACTGAAGGTGGAGCTCCACCTCGAGGTTTCTTCAGCCCTGACCTCTAACGTATACGGTAGAAGGATAGTCATCCATACGCCTTCCGTTTACTCGGCCGGATGCTAGCAAGCAGACAAGAATATCATTCGTGGTGGACAGAAGGGCACCCACAAGTTGTTCGTCTTTCAACCAATAAATTTTGCACCATTTGCGCGATCCTTATGAGGGTGCAAAGCTAATTAATTAATTAATTAATATTTGGGGCTTAACGTCCCAACACCACCATACGATTATAAGAGACGCCGTAGTGAATGGTTCCGGCAATTTTGACCACCTGGGGTTCCTTAACGTGCACCCAATTCTGAGCGCACAGGCTTACAGCATTTTCGCCTCCATCGAAGAAGCAGCCGCTGCAGCCGGTATTCGACCCCGCGATTTGCGTGTCAGTGGCCGAGTACCTTAGCCACTAGACCATTACGGCGGGGCAGGAAGGAAGAAAAATAGGAAGAAAAGAACGACAGGGAGGTTAACCAGCCTATAGGCGGCCGGTTTGCTACCCTGCGCATGGGATGAGGATGGGAGACGAAAGATGGAGATGAGAGAGGATAGAGAGATAAACACGGCACAGTAAGCCACACACGCGCTGCAGTCTTGTCTTTCGCGGTGTGTGACATTGCTGTTACAGCCGCTTGTCCAAGTCCGCGTCGCGTAGGAATTTCAACAGAGCTTTTGTCGCCTTCTGTTGCAATGTCTTCTCTCCGGCACTTGAAAGCATAGTGTCCACGGACATTTGGTTTTTGTCGTTGCGCGCAAGAACGGTGCAAAGGTAGCCTATATTGGTGATCATTCAAACGTTTTGCACTAAGTGCAGGAGCTCGTGAAAAGAGCTTTTTACTTCCTTATTCCTACACCTAATTAGACGAACGAATAACTCACCACTGCGCTAAACGATCTGTTAGCGTCAGAACTGGCACTGCCACCGATATCATACAAAGCGAGAACGGACAAGTGTAGTTTTGCTGTCTCCGCTCTTCTGGATGCAATGCTCTCGATCTGTGGTTAGATTGTCTTCCTGCGTGCAGATTTAGAGTGACTTTTCAAAAATATCTTTGTGACCAGAAACACCAGCAAGGTATGGCCTTGTTGCACGTTCGTGTCTAATTTTCCTTTAATCAACATGCAGTGATAAAGCAAGGCCAACAACACGGACAGCCTGTCCTTCCGATGGTCAGGCTTTCATGCAGCACACCGCAGTACGTATAACTCGATCGGATCATAAAACTTACCGGTATATCCATGCTCATATCATCAAGTCATGTGTCCAAGGTGATGTCTTGCGTACCTCCCACGTGTTACTATTAAGAAAAGATAAATATACAGTAGATCCAAAAAAGACGGAGGCTTTAATTGTTCAAATGTGCTCGAACGGTGGTTTGTATGATGTTTATATTGTATTTATACCATGGACCAAGGGGAAGAAAAAAAAAACATGGTCGATCTGCCCGAAGGAAACCCTGATGGAATGCGAAGCAGCAGCAGTGCGCACGGCGTTGACACGGTTAAAACCGGGCGTCGCTGGGAAGAACGGTCTGAAGCGAAACTTCGTGTAGCGCTTACTCGAATGAACGTTTGTTTGAAACGCAAAGACACGGGAGCCGGGACGTGTTGAAGACGCTTGCGCACGGCTTTCTTGGCTCGCGTGTTGTCGGTGTTATCCACGCGTCGTCTGTATTCTCGAACGCGATCGGTGTTCTTGACTCACCTCGTCGGTGTCGCTGGTCTTCCACTGCCGACGCTTGCGTTTGGCTTCCCTCACTCGCGCCTTGTCCGTGTTGACGTCGCCACTCGCGAACGCGATCGGCTTCGCTAACCCTAACACTAGCGGAAAGCATACCGCGACGGCATACCGCCCATCGACGCTACCGCGCGGCATGCGGCGGCGCGCTGTCCACATTAGACAGTTATAGTTTAGTGATAGCGTAGGTTAAGGGAACGGCGTTACCGTGCAGCAAACGTTCGTTGTGGGCAGCGTCTTATAGTTTAGCGGGATAGCGTTTACGTGCCCCAGCTGGGATGGTGGCGCCACCCATTAGACGGTTAATAAGTTAAGCAGTGAAAGTGAAAAGAAAATGGGAATATTTGCCTGCGCCACCGCGCGAAGCATTGTTCTAAGTTTATTTTAGTGATAATAAAAGTAAATAAATATGAACCACGCACCAAACGCGAAACATCTACGTTGCCGATTTGTTCACATCAATTTTGTAGTTACGCCTAGGCGCGTTCAAAATGGGAAGCTATCTCAAAAACTGCGCCTACTTATCCGTAATACTCGGTCATCGAAGCTAACTGAAGGCAAGCGAAGCCACTTGGAACAATCGTTTGCTGCGAACAAGGTGAATTTTTAAACAACTACGCCGAAATCACTTCGAAGCGGGTGTCCTAGAGCACCGCTATGTTTACGTACACTATGTACACCTACGCTACCACAGTAACGTGAAATCCAAAAAATACCGCGCGTACGGGAAGCGGCACGGTTGACGTACGTATCTGCGCATGCGCACTTCGATTCCGGTATCACGATACATCCGGTAACCCGATAAGCCCGGTATATACTATAACTCTCTATTGTCGGCACCGCGAGAATCTCGCGGCGCCGACAGCTCGCGGCTTCTTCTCGCCGACAAATCGAGAGAGGTGGTGCGGGTGAGATGATGCCCACTGAAGTTACTGTATATGCTACCTAAAGGTAGCATATATGACACACTACAGCGCTAATGACACACTACACACTGATTCCCGCGTGAGGAACGGGCTCGAGCGTTGCGAGTGGTGGAGAGGGTGAAGCGAGAGAGAGCTGGCACGCGGCGAGCGCGCGGCAGGCGAGGGAGAGAGGCATCACCGCGCACTGTTAGGAGGGCGTGAGCTACTTAGCAACGCTCCAACGCCTGCGGCGAGGGAAGTGGTGCGGACGGAGGGACAGCGTTACACAGGCTAGTCAAAGAGCTGCTTCGCATCTAAAAGCTAAAAGGCAGCGACACGTGGGTTCGTTAACCTAGGCAAGTCAAGCTTCTTTGACGCCGCACCTCCCCGAAATGCAGTGTGCGGTACCTCCTGGGTCCCCGCAGCAGACGCAACCATGGCTAGCCGACCAATAGTGGCGCTTGCCTATAACGATACCAAGGTGAATTTCTCTCAATATTTTACGACTAGGCTTGCAGTTCTCAAGCGACGATTTCCCCTGGTGTGTTTCTTCCACCAAACGTTGACGGTTGGTCTAGTTGGTCTTGGTGAATGCTGTGAAACATTGTGCTGGCGAACAAAGATATGGACAGGATAGGAAGAGAGTTGCGACTCAAATGTTGCTTTATGACCGATATAGCGTTACTTGTTTGCGCCCTGACGAGCGCAGGCCTCTTCGAAACATTGTGTGTTAGATGTGGCTGCCCTTTTACGACCGCTGCTATTCATCGCAAGCAAAGAACATAGACCACATTGCATTCCCTTGACATAAATCGTTTATTATTGTCATGACTATCAACATGTGTACAGCTCGTGGACAGTTTTTTTTTATTTTATGCTATGTTAGCAGCCGACGTGCTGCGAGTCCTATCTGTGTGCCACAAAAAGAAAGTGTTTCACTTCATATTAAACCTTTTTTTTTTTAATTAGCATTCCTACAAAGCAGTGCACGCTTCGTCGTATCTGTATGTCTATGCCTAAAGATGCACGTGTTCACTACGCATCTTGCTAGAAAACTCAAGCGAGTTTGGCTTCTGGTGGGGCGCTTTGTTCTACAACAGTGCCCAAGCAAGAAGGGGCGTGCACTGGCTAATTACGTTGGGTACAACAGAGGCACTCGGCCCGGTCTGTTTGAGCGGGAACTGGACTGGGGATCAAAGATCTTTGGGCAATACGTGGGGCGCCTGACGGCTGGAAAACACGGCGATGGAATATGAAGTTCCCGAACGCTGCCAAATGGTAGATGCTATATTCTATCTGTGAAAAGCAGCACTGCCTCGATTATGACGGGTAAATACACGAGAAGGTGTGCGTTGAAAGTTTGTTGCATGGCTGCTAAAAATCAAGCGAGCTTCTCAGTGTCACGTGCAAGGACATGTCCATAATTTAAAGAAGCACTTCCATTTCTTTGTTTACACTAGCTTACATAGGCGACCACCTCCATTGCACCGAAGACACTGTAGGAATAAGTCCGGTACACCAGCTGCATTCAGGGTGGGAAACGTCATAATATTTTTCGTGTGTTTACGGCAGATCTTTTCGATCATTGGCGCACATTTACCTTAATAGCGCACAACCATGTTGTTTTTACGAGCATATAATATTGATTTATACATGTATTGTTCAGTGTGTGTTGCAACGTACGTACATCTCCTGTTTTCAACGCCACAAATGCAGTACCACACTCTTTGCAACTGGCTGTACATGATCTCAGCCTTGAGTGTCTACATTGACAAGCTACAGATATCTAGCAGTTATTTGTTAGGAATAAATATCTCCACGAGATATGCTTTCTGCTGAATGAGATGTATTTCAGCATCGAGGTTTTAAGCACGGAGAGAAACAAGTGTGCGCCGTCCTTGAAAATAGTCTAGTACATGTCGTCTAATCAAAATATGCTGGCGGCTCTGTAATAGGGTGCATACGAGGCTGCCCTCAGCACCTTTTGTTTTACCTCCTTTCGGTAACTCTCCGCAAACAAATGCATTTCTGTATTGCATACCAAAACGTTTGTGTGACATTTTTCTTTCAAAGTCGTACCCGGTTATAACGTTACTCTGGGGGAGTGTTTTCTACGCCAGCGGTGCGTTGTCGCGTACTATTCCACAGCTGAAAGCGCGAGGCTATAGTCGTATACAAACGCCTGACAATGCACCGGAATCGAAGCGTCAACTGCCCACCTATACTGTCTTGCAGATGCGGTGCTAGCTTCAAATGAGAGACGTGTCTGTTTATGCGTTTTCCATAACAATTAACACCAGCTATCGAGTTATACACGGGGTATATACACAATTCTGCTAAAAGTGGGTGTTTCCCTATATTTGCCTAGGTTGAAAATAGCCTGCGTAAAGGGGGTGTTAAGAACACGTGCTCTATAGAAAACTTCGCAACTACACCTCAAGGAATGAAGCTACGGTCACTTAGTTATTGTGAACTGAAGGATAAAACCTCGTAATAGTAGCTACCGTATTTACATATAGAGATGGATATATGTATACAACCTACAAAAGCAAGTGCTGTAACTTTTTTGTGAGCCCGCTCGAACTCTCGAGCCCACGGAATGCCACTGAAGGACCAACAAACCACATCGAAGCGAAAGTAGAACAGCGTATAGGTATATATCTCTTTTTTTTCTCCATTTGTACGCATCCAAAGGCTGGAATGACTCGGATATGGTTTGAGTTTATATAAACAACAGTGCAGAAAGAAACAGCTTCGTTCGCTGAAAACTGGGACAGGAAGCGCCACAAGACACGTTTGCCTGTACAGTGGCATCCGCATATGGCGCCCAAGTCCACAATGCAACCCAGTACTTCAGCCAGGCAAGGCGTGGAGGAACGGCACAGTACGAATCACGCTGAAGAGAAGGAGAAGAACAGAGGGCGACAGCAGAAGGCCAAAGACATCTGCTGTCACCGGGAGCCACGGATACCCACTGCACTACGAGAACACACGAAAGGAAACATTAGATGATACGAGCACAGTCGCGAAGACGCAGGCCATCCACTTCTGAGACACGAAGAACCAAATGAGAGAATGCATTCGCCGAACTCTATAGGGCGGAGCACACGACGCAAGAACTGCGATGGGCTGCGGGCCAGAAAATACAGGAAGCATGAGAACTTCAACAGAACCGGCGGCGTTTTAAGCCTAGCCCAGACCGTTGACGCTGGTCACACAGTAACAGTGGGATTCTGGTAAAAGCTTCCTTTTTTTTTAACTTGGCGGGCTACCCATTGGAACTAACCTATACATATAGCTTCGTGCCTCACTTTTTTCAAGCGTATACGGTCGCCAAAGCGCGAAATACCTCTCGATTATTTCGACTCGTTTACTGCGCCCTCGTGTGTTTTGCCATTTGCTAACTGCGAGTGAGCACGAGATCTTAAAGCACTTGCATAGTGTGACAAGCTGAGCGAAAGTGATGACGAAACCACGTTTACGTGCCGCAAGCGATTCCAAGGAAAAGTGTTCGCGCGCTTAGTCTTGAGGTGCGTCCAGCTAAGAGCGAGTGGAGCAAGCCACTAACCCTGACCAAAGGGTCATCTACGTCACTAACAACAAATCGCTTCCACGTGTAGCGCCCTGGAGTAGCGCCAGTTGTTCAGTTCCACATGGCACATAGCTATATAGACAGCCGTCGGCGACGAACTTTTGCCTCACATACGCGGCAGTTGATCTGCGGGGCAGTACAGTGCGTCTCACTGTCCCGCTGCATGCAAATTAAGTAAGGATAAAATCAGGGAAGCCAGCATCCCGAAGGCGGCTTTCGATCACGTAGGGGGTGGTGTATCCGCCCCCCGGGGACCGTCACTGCCGCAACGTCAGCACACACGCACTGCAAGTGTCCTGGCTGAAAGAGTCCCACGGAGTGCCCTCTTCAGAAGGGCCCCATGGTGTGGCTCGTACTGGTCGTCGGAGGCGGTTGCTGCGAGCTTTCCAGGCTTGCCAGAACCATGGTGGGCTCAGTGTTTCGGCGCCTGATCTTGCTCTTGCTCTTCTTGAGCATCGTGGCCTGCGGGGCATGAAGGGAATCGGGAGAAGCAGAGGAGCAGGAAAAGACCGGACAGGAAAATGAAGAGTAAGATAAAGGAAAGAAGAAGGAGGGTGAGAGAGAAGTCGTTAAAGAAAGGGCGCCAGCCTCCTAGGCGCTAAAGAGCAGCGAGAAGAAGAGTGTGCAGAAAAGGAGAAACGGGGAAGGTTCGGGCAGGGGGGATCCGACTGGCGCAATATGGGAGTCGCTCAACGGCGGTGTGGTAGCTGCATTCACGCGTTCAGATGGCAGACAGCGATGCGATAGCACGCGGTCAATGTAAGGATGCTACCGCGTGACTGGCTGAAGCCACGTGGCTGCAGGTTTTCTTTCTTTGTCTTCTCCTGGTAGTGGTGGTGACGGGACTGAAGCCCCTCCATGCGTTTTCTGTGTTCAGTGGAGGAGGGGCTTTACTGGAGGAGGTGCCCTTGCGTACAGCGGTGGTTTATGAATGTTCTCCACGTGTGCTGCTGTTATTTAGCGTTGGTCTGTTCAGTGAACGTGCGAAGTGTGTCGTGCAGGAATGGCAGTAGTGCTCTGCTTGCCCTTCCTTCTACAAACCTCTGGATCAGTCTCTCTTTTTCACTTTTTTTTCCGTTGGAAAACATGTAGCTGTAATCAATGATGAAATCAAAAATAGTGTCAACGTAATAGTAAGCGATGCATGTGAACCTGGAATGATGTTCGCGCAAAAAAAATTGACCCAGTAAAACGTGAAATCGACATGTCTGTCACTAAATGCACCACCAGCGATGAGAAAAGTTATGAATAGAGCTGTTATGCATATGTGTATTTTTTGTCGTCCCCTTATAGATGTTCTGTCTGCAAGAGAAATACCCGTGGGGCACGTTGCTCCATATTTTCTTTAATTCTGATTTCGTGTCCAAGGTAAACGATTCTAATTCGAAGGGTTAGTCTGAAGTTTCCGGAGACTAATTTGTAACGATGCGTTTCGTTCTTTTGTAGTTCATTAGGATCGCGTTGAAATCGTCAAATGAGAACAAGAAAATGAGACATTGAAAAGTAAATGAATCGTTACAAAATACGGCCAGGGGTCTCGATTTCAGGGTAGTACAAACAGAATGCCCAGTCAACCTTGAAGGAGCTTCCTAGTGGGTGCTGTTTTGATGAAAACCATGCCTGTGCATTTTTTTCGTTGCCTGACGATGTAAACTCATCAAAACAGACAAACACAGCAGCCGCACAAGGATAACGCTTAGGACAGAGATAGCGGGGACCGGGAGGTGTAAGATGCAGGGCCAACGTAAGACTGGTGGTGTAAATAGAAAGAACGAAGTGGCAACATAGGAAGATAGCAAGTCATACACGTCGTCCGTGAGTGCGTGGAAGAACGAGTGCAAAATGTGCAGTCGACTACAGTCACTTGCGTGGGCAGGAATGATGGCCACCAGCTTGCTTAGCAGGGCATGCGAGCGTGCCTGGTACAAATGAGCTTAGGTGTGCACGTCTTGAAGGTACGCTTGCACTCATGTCGGAAGGGGCTTTGGAAGGGCGTATGTACCGCAAGGTCTAGTGAATTACGTATCTCGTGGAACGCTTGTTCTTTCGGGTCACTGCACGACGAAGAGCGACGCTTGTAATACCACATCAGGCCTCGGTGGTTTAGAAAGTGCATGCTGGAACGTTCCTTTTAGCGCATGCCTGTTGAAACGCGGTCATACTTGACGCGACGCAAGGAGACCACTACGTCCTGCTGTCTTTGCCAAACTCGCAAGATTACCCGTCATACGCTTGATCAAAAGCTGAAAGTGTTAGGAAGCTAAAGCAGCTTCAGTTTCGCAACTGCATCCGCTGTTCGTGTTGCCACGCATGTCTTCGCAATTGTTGAGCCATTGAGCATTTGTCATTTGCGAAAAATCGAGTGATCAAAACCTACCTCGCCACTTCACTACCAGCCCACACCGATGTCTGTTTTATATACGCTATGTAAAACCACCTACGATGCAGAGCCAAACGGTCCCGTCTTTAGGCACTTCAAATTATCAGTTCGTAACAAGGCCTTGTTCAGTACGTTGCTGTGTGCTTCGCATGACCACTGTGAGAGAAATTAGTTGTAGTCGAAGCTGTTCATCAGTCATCCCCCAGCGTTATCCCTACAGTACAAAGTGGCAACACTGGTATAACGCTATCAGCAAGCGCGTGTATCGATTCAATGAGTTATTTGCATGAGTGACCATAGATTCTTCTGACACTGCACCAATCGCAGGTTTTGAACACGGTTCCTGCATTATTTCACTGCGATATTTGCGATTGCACCGACAAATACTAACTCTAACGTAAAAGCTACGACAATGTTTGTGACTAAGCTCTTATGTGCGTCAGCGCTACTATAGTCGTCAACGTGCCGTTTGGTTTTAGGGGCGAAGCTCCTTATAGCGAGACCTGGTCAGTTGTCGATCGTCGATCCATCCGGCGTACCCCGTAGTGTTTCCTTATTGTACAATAGAAGGCTCTGTCCCATAGAGATGCATGCAACCTGCAGTTGGGTGACGATATACAAGATGGCGCTGTACACATTCTGTGTCGTCATCTCCATTTCTCGTCTAGTTTCCGAGAGGGCACTGGCCCATATGCAAGCGTGCAATATGGCGGTTGGGTGAAGGTACGCTAGATGGCGTTGGCGGTGCAGCTGCTCTCCGATTGGCTGCTGCGCGGGATTACGCCATGCGGCGACCTGTCAGTTTCATGGATCGTCGCCGTACGAGTACATTGTACTCTGTACGAATGCGCTTGCCAGATTGTGCTGCTTGGAGTAACAGGGACGACAAGGAGCGCCGGTTGCGGAAAGCCGCTGTGGCTCGTGCTCGTCGACTAAACCCCACCACGGACAGGAGAACGTTCATAGGCGTTGTCTTAGCAAACTTTAAGCAACTTTAAAGTCACGCCCGTGCAAGATTCCCTATCACAGTCAACTAGTCATTGAATTTTGAATAAAATTTTCACACACATTATTGCTTTGATTACTGCCGGGCGAAACCACTGAATATTTCACGCTGTAACCATAATGCTTCCCGAGCTTCGCCACAAACTATTCATCATTCACCCATGGATATGCTGAGAATTTCGTATACGTCTTTTCTGACTGAGCGAAGCGACAGTTGAACTTTGTGTAAGATTAGGATCAAGAAGTAATTATCACATCAATGTTGATTCGATAGATGATGGTGTTTATTGGCGCGAGGGCCATGTGTGCTTCCACTGATAAGTAGTGAATAAATCTACCAATCCGCAGTGTAACGTATAGATATACGGCGAGCCCCTGTTCACCCGATAGAAAGAAAAAAAGAGCCATTGTTTCGTGTTGCAGAAGTGCACGTAAGTGGCCCAGAGAATCAAATGGGGTAATTTTAATGGTTCGAACACTACGACTAAGAAAACTACTTAGGCGGACAGCTTGCCCCATACTTTCGACCACAATAAGGCCAGCATTCACGTTGTGTCAGCCCACGAACCGTTGCTCTTATTACACAGAGGTTATGAACTTCTGCAAATCCGATTAGTTTGGTAAGTTCCCTTTCTTCTGCAGCTTTAGTATGCCGTCGTGTTTGCTATGACTACATTCTACACAAAGGAGTGAGTGGCTTCGATTTTTTTAACGCACATGTAGGTATAAGTGGCTTCAGCTTCGCCTCCCTACTCATTTGTCTATAGTCAGATACAATTGAAGAAGTCGACAGAGGCCCCGCCTTAATGACCAAAGTGGGGCAGTCGAAAGCCTCTGCGACTAAAGAAACAGTACCGCTCGGCTACGGCCAGACTGGAGCAGAGTGCGCGCGTGTCGCTCCTTTAGCCCGGCCGTGACTCGGCATATAGCTCTCCGAGGAGGGGCCACCGACCACCCGACTCATAACGTCAGCTTGAAATCCACGCCCGTTGAGCCAGGCTCGTGCGCATCCACCTTTCGAGGAGGAAGTGCCGCAGACATTTAAAGTTCTAACCAACTATTGGCCGCGAGATCCTCCACTAGAGAGGCCAGCGCTGCGATCGTTTTGACGTCACGGATAGGATGCGTGCGCTCGCCTTGCTGCGTTAGTAGTTGTGGAATACGGCAGTTTTGCTCTCGCGACACCACTTGCATCGTCCATCGTGGCTGCACCGGTTCTTAGTCGCAATTTTACGATGCAAACGAGACACGAGAGTGCCACCGGGGGCACCGATTCGTAGTCTGCTTGCCCGCATTATCAGGTCTTACCGCTCCTTTACGCACTGAGCTTCAAAACAAAGAGAAGCACGCACGGTGCCCACAGCAAAAGCGCAGCAAAGGCGGTGTTCTAGCAGACAACACAACCCGGCATCCTATGAGCGACGTCATCACGTAGGTGGCGCCACGGTATGTCCTCGAGGCCGTTGGCGCCGTCGACATAGTGAGACGCTTTGTAGCGACGCGTAGGCTCCGTCCAGCCCGAAGCTCTCCGATGCGCTGTGCTCGGAGGTACAGCCTTGCAGCTGCTGTGTCAGTTGTCAGGTGATCATAGAGGGTGATGGCACGCTTTGGGCTGGGCGGAGCCTGCGACGTCGCTACGAGCGCCTCAGTGTGTCGGCGGCGCCCACCCCTGTGTACAAACACGGGACAGGTAGGTCTAAGCAGTTTACTAACAAACGCGCAGCGAACTGAAGTCAGTAAGCCCACCGACACGTGCCTTCGCGCGATACCTGAGGCTTCGCGGCTAGAAGGCACTTTCGCGGATGAGCACAGACACGCAGGCAGGCACACACAAGAAACGACGACACGTATAACGTATACATCTGCAGAGCTTTAAACTTTTTTTTTGTTCTCTCTTTATTCGAGAAGATAGCAACCAAAATCCCTCTTTACGCACACTACAAGTAGAACCTTCGTATGAACACTCGAGCATGAAAAAGGAAAGAAAAATAACAAAAATTCGGAAGAAAAAACACATACTATACAATTCGCACCGAAACATAGTCTTATGTACTCCGGGATTTTTTTTTTTTTTCCCATTAGTAGTGCGTCATCCAGGATGGACTGGCGCTACAGAGGCCTCGCTTTGAAAACATAGCTACTTGCCTGCCCTTGATCGCGTTTTTTTTTTTTTAACTGCAGTTAATGTATGTAGTAATGCCTACGGCGTGAAGAGCTGTACTTCGTACCTTTTCGTTTTAAAATCTTCCCCTCCGCGTATGAGGTTCACGCTTGAACATGACATCAAAAAAAAAAAATGCAACCACCGTCGTCGTTGAAGAGAGCTATTAAACCACAAAGACTGACTGCCTCTGCGCGTGACGTCACTGGTTTCTTCCTTACTCTCTCTCCACAGCGCGGTACAATCGCGTCATCTGCATTATCCGTCGGAACATCAATTATTAAGTATAATATATTCACATTGTGCATTGCACATGACTGCCTATGACGTGACGCCTGGCGAGACTATAGGAAAGAGACTCTACAAAGCATATAAACCTAGAGTCAAAAAGGAATGGTGTAGGTGGCTCGGCGAGCGACATCTTTTTTTTTTCTCTCTCTCTCAATTCTTTTCATTTCTTTCCCGCGTCGCGTTCGCCGTCACCGTTTCTTAATCGTCTTTGTCAGGTGCACAAGATCCAAACTCGATATAGATAAGAAAACACCCTAGCTATACAAATAGGTAGTGTTTTTTTTTTGTTATGTATAGACTGCTATTTACAGGCCCTTCGTTAGGGTGATATACACACGCACGCAGTTGTAGCTCGCACACACACACAACAGACACACGCGCGCATGCATGCAGATAGAGAGATTAGAGAGGGGAAGGTAAATTAAAGAACAAAATGGCCGCCACACTCGATCGGGCACACTGCCGCTACGCGTGAAAGGCATGCACACGTGATGTTCTCGGCTGGAAAGTTAAGTACTAACGCGGAAAAGAAAAAGCGTCATCGCGAAAGAGCGGTTTCCAGCGGAGCAGTTGTATCCGAAACGTCTGCAGAACTATAAGTGCATCGCCGTTTGAGCTCCATAAGTGGTCGGTCTTGACTGTCGTCTCAAGTAAGGAGATTTAGTTCCTGCCTAGTCTCGTGATGCCTCCTTCTTTCTTTCTTGCAAGATGGCTCAGCCCGCGTACGTAGTACGGTAAATCCGTACCGTGAATCAAGATGATGTAACAGCAAGCACGCAGCCTTTGCGAATATTGTCACGTGGTTGTGCGAGGGGTAATTCTAGTCTTGAGACAGAAAGAAGCTAATCGCCATGCAACGCGACTTAAAAAAAAGATATTCCGGTCAAAAAGTACAGAAGTAGAAGAGGCACTTAAACATTCCTAAAAAAAAAAAACTCGTGTAGCCGAGTGCAATACCAGAAGCTAATTCGACGGGGATCCGACACGGAAAAACACGCCGAAGCAACGTGTTCATGCTGGTGTGCATAAAGTCCATTAAAACGAATCCTGATGTTCCACGTGCCCGACTAAAAGTGATGTGTTCAAAATACCACATGAAATTCAAAAAAACACTGCTTATTTTTTTTAAACTAAGCACCCACTGTGGCAATAGTCCATTATTTCGCCATCATTACTCAATTTTTTTTTCTTAAGCACTGCTTTTACGAAAGGCCGAAAAAAACGTCTACGTGTCACGAATTTTCCTGTTCTCGTCCAGCAAAATGTACGCTGTCAACAATTTATCTTTGAGACACAAGAAAAAAATGCCTCCATTCGCATAGCAGTTTTGAAATAGTTTGTTACTTCAATCTTGTCATTGTCGATTCCGCGGCACTTTTTTACTCGCGGAACCTCGTAAAAAAATGAAGAACTTGGATACAAATTAGAACGTAAGCTTGGATGAATTAGAACGTAGGCATTCTCTTTTTAGCCGGAATTAATAACTACTTTCTTCTAACTCCACCCGATGCATTGCCGATACCCTAAGATACGTACGTGCCACCAGTAAATGAAAACCAAACGCCCGACTAAACCAATACGGTTAACATGACTTTCGTGACCTCAAAAAAGTGTGAGTTGAGAAAAACCACGAACCTATTGAACGTTTTGCGTTTCAGATCTATGAATAACCAACAGGCACAAGCAGAGCTTGAAAAAAAAAAATGCTCTAGCTCACTATGTTTTAGTGACCAAGTCCCACAATTGAAAAACTGCCGCAGAAACCAATAACGAGTGCTTTTTTTTTGCAATAGTATTATCTCGGTGCTTTCTCAATGCGATTGATTGGGAAAAGAGGGGTATCTTTCTATAAGTTAAGCCAACGTCACAGTCTTGCTCATTAGCAATTAATAGTTCGGGGAAACTTTGATCTTGCTGATAGTTCTCATATCCACAAATGATGGCCTATACCTCTAGGCACATGTTTAGCAGTTATCATATTGTGGCTGTCGAGTTAGACTGAGTTAACCGTAACAGGGTGAGCATTTAGCGGAGGCAGGTCAATGCGAACATGCAGCGAGACTTTTTATGGCGGTGACTGAAAAAATAACTTATTCAGGGTTTCAAACAGAGTTGGTGCGTAGGTACACAAGGAATTCCGATGCAGAAGCACTAAATATAGAATTCATTAGTTCTGCACAATTTCCTGGATCTAGTTCACGATATCGATTTGCTTCATACTCGATCGTTCGGCATAAATATTACAAAAGGCAAGCGTAGTCACTTTACAATAGTGTGTGAGCGTTTCGAAGCGTTCAAAGCAACGTATGGCGCGGCATTTATTATATTAACATCTATGAACACTGCACGGTTGCCGTCGCAAATAAGCTACTTCTTATGACTATAGCTGTCCTATTGGATAACGCTCATTGGTATCAATATTAAAAAGGAAACAATGACACTAACAGGAATGTTTACTGCAGAAACGCTAAACTAAACTTCTGTTAAAAAAAAGTGCCAAAAATCCGCAGAAAAACAAAAGTATCGAAGTAAAGCGTAGCTGACGAGGGTGCGTTATTACGCACGGCTCATTCAAAACTACTCGAAAGACTTTTTCAGACAAGAAATCCCCCCTTCTTTTTATTTGCAAGTCAAGATGACCGTTAATATTGACCGTTAATATTTTCGCCACACTCGTTAATACACGAACAAATGTTAGCACTCGCATGTGTTTGCATAATCTATTATTAACGTATTCCTATGACAAAAAAAAAAGAATGAAGGTTGAATAAGAACGTGTCTTCACAAGTCTATACAGTCTATGCAGACCACGTCGTTTTTTTTTTTAATTCATTCACTCGCTCTATAGACACACTTCCTAAGCCGCGCTAAATTAACGGCGCGTATGCGTTGCTGGCACGAGAAAAATAATACGTGTACGAAAGACCGCACTCGGCAAACAGCTACACCTCCTGGGGTACGCGCAATTTCGAAACAAAAATAAAGCCACGTCGTACGCTCTAAATCAATCGAGAGGGACGCGCAATGTACAAGCTCAGAGCTGGAAAGTCACTGTGGATGAGCGCACGAGAGAATGTTACACTCACGCAACACCTGAAAAAAAAAAAAAAACTCAAGGCTCGTGTGTGAGTGTGTCGTGGCTACCGTGTAAAACATCTGTTCGCAGAGAGTCATCCCCTCGTGTTATTCCTTCATTTATTTTTATATGGATACGATGCATTTCATACAGCTCTCCTTTTTTACCCCCCTCTCATCTTATTCTATAGACTCTGCATTCAGGGCGCTTCTGTACGTAATCTCGTTGGAATAAACGTGCACTTCATTGGATTTGTTCGTGTGGCAACTGAGAGCATAATGGGACATCTCAGTTGTCCTTTCTTTCTTTAATTCACAATGCTGGCCCCGAGAGTATCTTTCTTTCGCCATGCTATGAAGAAGTCGGTGTATGTTCTTGGAGTCAATGCACTCGGCTGTAAGCTGAGGGTATTGCTTCTCTGCGCTACGTGTGGCTAATTATAACAGTAATCTAAAATGTCTGTTTGAAAGGAAGCCTGGCGTTTTTTTGAAACTTTTCGTTTATAACGACGCAACAGCTTACATAAAATTTAGTCCTACCAAAAAATAGTATCCAGCGGAGTAGCTGGAAACGCCCTGAATGCAAAGGTACGTCTACCTCCTATACTAGGTACGCAACTAACGCTAGCGTCGCTAGGAATTCAACTACAGTGCCGGTCGTTCGAAATGAATTTAAAAAAAAAAGGTGTGGTACGATGAAACTAGCAGTTTCTCGAGTCGGGAAACCAGGACACTTAAACACGTGCCCCGGGGTGCGGAGGCTCAGTACGAGCGTCGCGCCGTGGCCTCCGAGATCATCTCCGGCAGCGCGAACAATGCTCTAGCGGAACTCATCTCCGAGGCCACGATCGTGCCAACCAGTACTTCACAGAGCCTGGGAGTTTGACCACCCGCGACGACAATCAACGGGATTCGTCACCGGCAATATGTAACGAGTGGGGGGTTACTCAAGTGTTGTACAACCTTGTAGTTTTCATAAACTATTGTATCGCAAAACTCATCGGAAGGCTACTATGCTCTTGTCACTGAACAGCGCATTCACGACGCTACGCCACGTAGAATCCATAAACTCCGCCGGTCGCCTACCCGCTAACTAAGACAGCTTTGCGACATGCTGGAAAAATGATAACAAAAATGAAACGTGTTCGTTTGTCTTTTCTTTTTCTACGCTTCTATTACGACTTCCTTGTACTTAATTTTGCCTTATTCGGCAATTAGTCGACTCTCTTCAAACGCGTGGGAGCAACCAGCGAGATAGAGTATCTCGAAAAAATAACAGCTACTTGGCGTTCTGGTAAAAAAAAAATGAATGCAGTGAACAGATAATTCAGTGTGTAGATTAATCCGAGATTATAAGAGTTGGTCGAGGATTTGGACGCTGGGAAACCCGCGCTTAGGATCGGTACGTCGCGCTTTCTCCAGCCAAATTAAGATGAGAAGCCAGAAGAGGAAAAAGAAAAGATGTCCAGAAAAAAAAAGCGAGTGAAAAGGCTGGCAAAATCTTCTAGGAGACAAGACAAGACAAGACAAGGCTGGCTTGACCCTTGCACCGCAAGTTTTAGGTTCTCGCGACTTCTTTATACAAGCGAGACTGATGCAGCGGTAAGGATCGTTCACACACCAAACGTCGTCACTTGTATCTTAGCACCTGAGGAAACGTGTGTAGAGGCGTTCATTTGGAACATGCCTCATAGAAGCGCCGCGGCCATCTAAAGTGAGCAGTTTAAGAGCTACACTGTACTCTTCCCGACTATTCCACGTTTAGCACTTGCACGACTGCCATCAGCCAGCCGGAACGAATGAAAACACTCTCAAGTCATGGCGCTGTATTCCGGCAATTCTTTCAACCCATCTGGAGTTTTCTTTTAAAATTATCGGAGTGTGCCCGAAGGTAAACTGAGACAGCAAGAACCTCGTCTAAATGTGTCAAACATTTCGTGAACGTTATACTTACTGCGCGTCAGAGTGGGCAATACCGGTTCTACAATCAGCGCGGCTAAGTAACAGAAATGGAACCAAACAAGGGTCAAAGTCGCGTGCCCAACTTGTTCGTTGCGGTGACCTTTTAGAGGGATGGCGGGGTACAGCCTACAAACGACCGAGGCTGCTCGCGCCGTAATAGGAACAAGCCTAAAATGTGTCGACGCTACAGAGACGTGCTACGCCGGCTGCGCAGCGTTCACCCGCACTCGCATACACACACACAGGCACACGCGCTACGCAGTCACACACATATTGCGCCGCGCCCTAAAAGAACAACAAAGCGCGCACACGCCGGCACCTTCCCCTCTCCACGCTGGAAGGAAGGGGGTGGCGCAGCCCGTAGACAAGTGGGTCGTTCTCAGTGCAAAAAACCGTGAGGGTTTGTTTCAGTGGCCGAGAGAAAGATGGCGCTCGTGCGGCCTGTACAAGAAACCGAGACGGGTTCCAGCAAGCCTAGCGTTTGTCCTCGTCGCGAGAGTGCATGAGGCTGCGTGGCGTGGGGTTTGCTCGACAAGACTGAAATCGTCGTCGTACAAATAAGTCAGATTTCAAGGAAAGAGAGAGAGAGAGTGACATGTGTGAGCGGCGGCGTCTCTTCGTCTCACGTTGCGAGCTCTCAGCGACGGAGAAAGCGCACGGCCGTCCCCGCGCGCAGGAGTGGGTCAAAGCGAAGCAGCATCGACAGGAGCTCGACATGGGCCGTTATTTTTTGTTTTTTTTTTCAATCGGCGGCGGCGATACGGCGTCAGCGGGTTCCCGTGCATCGTCCCTTCACAACCTCGGCCACCCCCCTCTCCCTCCTCCCCATGCAGAGAGGGAGAGAGAGTGCGAAAAGAGAGTCAGGCGGCCATCAGCCGTCGTCGCGCGGAGAGCGTTGTTGCTGTCCTCTCGGTCCGAGCAGGTATGCGGCGCCGCAACAGCAGGCGTGCAAGAACGCCAGCATGACGCCGTGCGCGACCGGGTTCGCGTCGCGCCGGCGCCTCCGGCCGCTGGCTTCTCCGCCACCGCGGCGCGATCGCCCCCACTGACTCTGATGCTGCGGCGGCGGCCGCAGCGCGGCGCTCGCCGCCGACCCCGCTCCGGCGTTGGTGGTGGCTACCGCCGCTGATGACGCCGTCGTCGTCTTGTGCCGGGGCCGCTGCCCGCCTCGTCAGTCTTCGGAGGACTTCTCGCCGCTCGACGAGGCCAGCATGGGCTCCGTGTTGCGTCGCTTCATCTTGCTTTTCCTGAGCATGGTGGCCTGGGCGGCGTTTACGTCGCAGTTCACGCGTGTGTTGCGTTCGACATTTAGAGTATTATGCGTGTTTTTTTGTTTAGTTTTTTTGCGTCGT
Organism: Rhipicephalus annulatus; assembly: GCA_013436015.1. NCBI lineage: Eukaryota > Metazoa > Arthropoda > Arachnida > Ixodida > Ixodidae > Rhipicephalus > Rhipicephalus annulatus. The sequence continues at coordinate 488,365 of WOVY01003512.1, read as the reverse complement.
GGCGAGCGCGTTCGAGCCGATTCATCGTCATTGTATTTTTTGTGTGTGATATGAGAGCGCACGATGACGTGTATTTGTTTGGTTCGCAGGTTCGAATCCGACGCAGCGTAGACGGTGTAACGGAAGAAGAGACGAGGAAGATAGAATTGGGGTGGGGCGAGAAACGGTGGGGCGGAACGGAACGGTGAGCCGACGTAGCGTGAAACAAGGAGGTGAGGAAGAGAAGCGGGTGGGGAGAAGAAAAGGGGGAGGGAAAGAAAAGTGAGTGAAAGGGTTCCGAGTAACGGCCCTTTGGCGGCAAGCAAAAAAAGTGTGCGAGTGCTTCAGCTATACATACATTCGTGGCACAGAATCAAGCAGAAAAAAAAGCAAGATTTTTTAAAAGTACCAAAAAAATTGTAATCTCGCTTCGATTTAACCCAGCGTATACTGCAGAGATTCTGTGAACTTCGGGATGCTGGTGTTATCTACGCCTGCCTTGCAAATACAGACTGACTTTGTCACTCTCGTGTGCTGTTCAAGAAGCGTGTTCTGTACGAAACTAGATAGTGTAATCACGAAATCCAACCGTCACGACTTTGTTCGGTGCTATCCTTGAAACTAGGGAACTATAACACTCAAAATATTGCGGGCACAGCAAGGAGACTGGCAATTTTCGCGTCCAAATGGCTGTCCGACAGTGCAAAACCATCTGCACGAAAATCTAAATTGAGGCGAGCACACAGATGCGAAATCTCGTGAGCGGCAAGCTCTGGGATGTTTGGCAGCAGCCCGGGCGTATTATAATTTACAGACACTTGGCCGCTAGCAGTTAAGGCTAGTGCATAAGCAATACGAAGTATGACTTTGGCATATTCCGAACACTTAGCAGGCTATTTAGCGATAACTGCCGCAGACACTTTGGGTTAACGCAACTTCAGCTCGGTCGCCATTTCCTTTACGTGTTATGCTGAGCTGCCGCAATGAGCAAGTCGATCAATTACGGGAACCGCAGTTGCTGAATTGAATTGCTCGAACCTCAATTCGCGCGCATTGTTAATGTGTCGTTATGCGCACTGGCTGTCATGTTTAGCAAGACTGGAGAAAGAAAAACGTTCGAACTTGTTCTGGTACCTACCTTGGAGTGGTGTGTGTGTGTGTGTAGCTAATAGTAAAAAAAAATTAATGAGAAACATACTGAATGAGAAGAAAACTGAGGGACGAATCGACTTCGGGAACATTCACGACACATGCTCACTGTGTTTCTCAGGGAAGCATACAAAGGATGTGCAAGGCAGGCAAGGACTGAATCAACCATTCGAATAACGCATCGAACTAAACCAACAAAAAAAAGTTCATCAACGACAGCTGTGTCAAAAACTCTGAATCCTCATCTTTCCTTTCTAATCTGCAGCAACGTCTTGTTGATTTAGCACAAACACAAAAACGAGCACTCGTAAGTAAAGCACCTACTCTACCATTGTTTGGTGTTACTTAACTTTATAGTTACCATACCAGAGAAATCATTGGTTGTAGCAAAGTAGCAAATGGCTGTAGCAAAGTCATTGGCTGTAGCAAGTGTAGAACAGGCTACATGCAATGTTTTAACAGCGTGCCAAATCACTTTGGAATCACTGTCAGCCGCAGTGTATGACTAAGTCGGCATGCTGTTCATACGTACACCAACAGCACCAACCCTATAGTGAGAAAGTGCGGTATAAGAAAAAAATGCTCGGCAATACTGATCCCCGCGAGAGTGTTCCACGGCTTCCAGTACAGTTATAAGTAAAGACGAATGTCTTGGATTATTTTTTAAGATTATTTATAGCGTCCACACTTAGCGGGCGTGTTTTACAACTGCATTAGCGTATGCTCCTCGGTGGTACAGTGGTTATAGTGCTCGGCTGGCGACTTGAAAGTCGTGGGTTCGATGCCCGCATCGGCGGTAGCATTCTTATGGAGGCGAAATGTGCACTGCGATGTGAGTGCATGTGTACAAAACACCAGATGGTCGAAATTTTCAAAGTCTTCCGCTTCGGTATTCATTATAATCATATCGTCGTTTTTTTTTTTGCGCATACAACAGCCCCAGGTATATTTAAATATGCGATGCCGCGTAAGCATGCGCAGTTGGGACAAAACCGCCGCTTCGGCAAATATTGGGGCCTAATTTGGCAGAGATTCCAATGGGATATTGTTTGTTTTCAATCGACAACTTTGTTTGTTTCATTACTGATAGAAGGTTGCCTGCGAAAGTCTTGCGTTCCCGTGTTTTGGATTGTGCTTGCGTGTTTTGGTCTGTTCTAATGTAATAATTTTTTTCTGCGGTTTTAGGCGACAAGAGCCCGACGCCATTGTGAAGCAGTCCGCAGAGAAGGGCTGCTGCGAGAATTTCGGCCATCTACTGCTCCTGAAAGTGCACCGACGTTGACACAGTACACGAGCCTCCAGCGCTTCTCCTTCACTGAATCATTGCGAACTCCGGGACCGGGATCGAATCCATGGCTTCCGGGCCAGCAGCCGTAGCCACTGTGCCACAGCGGCGGAATGTTCTTAAGTGTTTGCTTTGTACAAAGCGAGTATAATAGCACACAGTTAGGCAGGAATTCAGTAAGCTACACGGCAATAGCACTAGCTCTCAACAAAAGTTGCTTTCCCGCCACAGATAAATACTAATGTACAGAACTGGGTAAGGTGATTACGCCTGTCACACAGGCATGACTGCAAGCTATCTGAAATCGGCACGAAGAAACGCAAGTTTTTTTTTTTCAGATAAACTAACAGGAGGCGCGTTAACACGTCGTGTGCCTAACCGCTCAACCACTCCGACTGTGATAATCTGACGGACTTCATTTTCGTTACTCTTGACAATCACGTGAACTTTGTCAAACTATAAGGCTGACAACCACATGTGCCGCAGTGCACATCTAAAGGATCATATTTGTGTTTTCTGACATTGCCATGGTGCTCTCTAAAACGACCGTTAGGGAATTTAGCGGACTGGCTTAATGTCCAACTTTGGACAACACGGTAGGATCCGATACACTGCACGATCAACGCATCTTAGGAACTCCGCCCCCGTGTGTGCGCTATTCAACTCACCTTAGGTACCAACAAGCCCAAGCTACTGTTCTGGGCTTTGCGAAAGCTTCGAAGAACATTGAGCGCTCTAGCACGTATCCGTGGAACACTCTCGGCCTGAATGTGCGTAGCACTTGCGCCACGAGGCTTACCTTCAAGGCCGATCGGAGCACGACGACTTCGCCGGGCCCCTGAATCCAAGGCTCACCGTCTACTTGAACAGGCATTTCCGTGTTCAGCCGTATCCGCAACTGAAAAGTCGAGACGGCAGAGGACCAGAGCTATCAGCTAAAGCGTCCCGCGTTCAATGATCGAGTGCGCCGACAGTGGAAATGCACTGCCCGAGCAGCGGGCGTAAGCAGAGAAAAAAAAGGAAGAAAAAGTAAAAATTACCACTTGACTTGTCCACAAAATAATAATCGTCTAAGTGTTCCGCTGCTTGTTTTCTTTATCTGGTCGATAACATCGTGTCACGAATTGCATGCCACGCGCGTACGCGCGTGCCCCTCAAAACTAAAGATATAGTGGTATCGCAGAACTAAACAAAGGACGCACACACGTGGTAGATTACGATCGTTCTTTAAAGACAATCTAATGGCCCGTCATTTGACATGATGCCGTGTCGACACGTCACATGTGTTACGCGAATGTAAATATTATCGGGAAACTTACACGTAACGTTCTCTTCACCGCAAAAAGGCATGTTATGAGAAAAAGCCGACTTCTTAAACGCTACTCGACTTGTTGATTTTTTGTTCTTTGTCTAGATCTTACGCATGTTCGCGCATGCGCGCAAAATAGAACGTTGCTATGAGTAAAATTATCACAAGATAGTGTACGGCATGCCGAACGCCGATAATGAACGCCGAACGCTGATAACTGTATGCATAACGTCGACAGCCAAAGACGCACCTAGCAGTGCACAAAGCTTGCACTTGTGCTTCTACTTTGAACGTTTAGGTAAGAATTCTCAGATTCACTCTTGCAATGCTGATGTAAAGCCGCAGCGAATGCGACTCATTCAATGGCAAAATGAACCGAAAATTGAATTACTCGTTTTGCCCCCAATCTGTCTCGTTGCTTTTTCGTCTGCTTGTTTTTTTTCTTCCTGCTACGAATTCCGAGCCACGAATTTGTCACAGCTAAGTACGTAACATTTAACAGCAACTAATGAACGATTGAAAGGGTTAAACGACGAGATCATGTTAGAACGCGTCCGCTGCGGCTGAATTGCAACTTGAACAGGCCGAAGGTAATTCAACAACGACAGCGCTCAACCAAGTAGTGAACCGGTGCGCACGACACCGCTGATTGGTTACCAACGCAACGGCCGCCATTGTGGCACATAGACAAACGAATAGCGGGTAAGTATAGTACAACTCACGTGGCCCCCCTGCGCGATGCGGATGGCGCTGCGCAGTCCGCTCTGAATCTGGCCCATGTGGACGACGCCAGTGACGCCGACGATCTCGAGCATACCGTCGTAATGCGTCGGTTTCGAGAACATGTCCTCCTTCTCGGGCCCCCAGGGGTTAGCACCGGAACCCCAACTGCGACCACACGAGAGGACACTCGGCGTTTAGGCAATCGTTTGACGAGTACATAGCCGTGCAGCGTGAACAAAGAAGCTCTACGAAGAAGAAAGTTATTAGGTGGTCAGGGCGCTATAGACTGTGATAAATGAAGCAAGAGAGCTAGGTTCACATCAGGGGCAAAACAGGGATAGCGACAAATTGCTCATCGGCTGCTCTCGCCCGTACGATTTCACTCGCACGTAGAATAACGGAGGTGTGGGTTCGTGCTATCGCTCTTGGCCTGTATACGGGACCTCACGGCGACGGCATGATTGCGCCGGGAATGCCGATACAATTTCTCTCGTGATAACTTACGTAACGAAATGGTCAGATGGTTACGAGTCGCTAACCAGCTTAAAAGGAAATTCTAATAAAAATCATCGCCATCATTTTCAACTGGCCAGCAATTAACATAAGCGCGATAGCTAGAGTGTAACGGTGGAGAAAGGAAGCAACTGATATAAACGTATAGTTCTTACAGGCTTACGTAGCGGTGCATTATGTAGAGCCTATTGCGCCAAAAAAAAAGAAAATACGGAAAAGCGTAGCTAGAATATTGGGTTGCAAATATATAGTGTCCGATTACAAGAAACAAGCCAAGTGCTTACTTGACATCACTTCGACGCAAATGAGGTGCCAAAAAATGTTTTGATTGCACATTTGCAAAACCTAATCACGAGATCGGTAGACGTGATTGCTACTAATATTTCTCAAAGAGTGTGCTATTGAGGCATCAGCTGAAAAGTTCATGCCGAGTAATCTGAAACTATCAGTGTAATTCGATGAAAATGATTTCTAGGTTAAATGGTTAAACAAACCAGTAACATGCGGATGTAAACCCTTGGAACTGGAAAACTGCGTCATATGATTCAACAGTTCCTTGTCAACGTCAGTTTTTCTGAGCGGTCATTTCAAACATATCATGCTTACTCATGCACACTATTTTAGCAGTATTTCCGAAAAAGCTTGTCAAAGCGCTCAGACAGCAGCTAGGTAAAAAAATATCACTAAGCTAAATCATCACGTTTCGCCTACTTTCATATTACAAAAATGTTTTTAAAAAATCTTTGCTCGAATCGTACGTAATATATTTAATTTTCAATTAGCTATAACACGAAATTCTTCAAGTAGTGGACCGCCGCAAGTACACGTACCTGAGAATGTTGAGAATAATGATACCCTCTACAGGGGGCAGGTCGATCACTTTTCCGTCCACCTCAAGACGGATTTCTTTGTGCAGATCCTTCCAGGTCTTCCTGCTCACCATTTTGCGGAGACCCATCTTCACATACACGCCCTTGTTGTGAAGTCTGCAAAATAGTTGAAGATTTACGTTAAGCAGTATTCAGTAGCTGAAGAGAAGGATTGGATGATAGCTAATAGGCCGTGGACATCCCGAACAGAGACTCGAAATGAAAAGTTCGCGCGAACTTGAAAAATGCACGTTCATAAGGGAAGGCACAGGGACTAACGCATTTGCGCTTGTCCCCATATCGTTCCTTGTGGACGTGTCTTCGCGAACCTTTCCTTTTGTCACATCCATTTTTGTGGACGTGTTGTGACACTTACCCTTCCTCCCATAATCCATTGTGCATGTATGTTTGTAAACCGTATCATTCCCCGTACACTGCGTTGTTGACGTGTCTTTATGAACCTTATCCTATTCCGTGGCCCTCCTTGGGGATGTGCGCAAAAAGACACGTTCACCTAGGAAGCGCATGGGCACAAGCGCGTTCGCACTTTTCCCGCACCTTTCCTGGTGATTTTCCGAGCACGCATAACGTGCCAGCTCAAGAGCTGGTCCGACATAAAACAGAGACTTCATCATTATCATCATCATCAGCCTGACTACGCCCACTGCAGGACAAAAGCCCCTCCCATGTTCCACCAGTTAACCCGGTCCTGTGCTTGTTGCTGCCAATCTTTACCCGCAAACTTCTTAATCTCATCTGCCCACCTAACCTTCTGTCTCCCCCTAACCTACTTGCCTTCTCTGGGAATCCAGTTAGTTACCCTCAATGACCAGCGGTTATCCTGTCTACGTGCTACATGTCCAGCCCATGTCCATTTCTTCTTCTTGATTTCAGCTATGATATCCTTAACCCCCGTTTGTTCCCTAATCCACTCTGCTCCTTTCTTGTCTCTTAAGGTTACACCTACCATATTTCTTTCCGTTGCTCGCTGCGTCGTCCTCAATTTAAGCTGAACCCTCTTTGTAAGTCTCCAGGTTTCTGCTCCGTATCTAAGTACCGGCAAGATACAGCTGTTATATACCAGAGACTCGCCTGCTATTGAACTTGTTGGGGTTCTCTTCCCGAGCGTTGTGGAAGTCGAGGCAAAGGTCTGCGTCGATGCCGATGCCGAAGTAGTTGTTCATGACGAATATGGCCGTGTTGTCCTCGGACGTGGAGCCCGAGCTGTTTGTGAGTGAGCCGGGCTTCTCCTCCGGCTTTTCATCCGAGTGGAAGACCACCGTCCACCTGTCCAAACGAATCTCCTCGGCGTCGATGACGTCCTTGAGCAGAGTGAGGGGGTCCTCGCCACCAGTGTAGCCGGGTCCCCAGCGCAGCACTCGCGCCAGGTCGTTGCCCGTGCCCAGCGGCACGATGGCGCACGGCGGAGACTGGCACTCGGAGTCCTGGCCGACGTTGTCCAGGCACTGGAGCACCCAGCCAACGGTGCCGTCGCCGCCGCACACCAAGATCTTGTAGTCGCGCACGTGCCGAAACACGTACAGCCTGCGATGGTCACGTGGTTTCTTATAGTAAAGCCTCTCGAATTACTTGCACGGTTGTACTTACACCACTCATTCATCCATGTGCGCGGTGTGCAGATGAGATGGTACCATCTATCAGCTCATGTCTCCGCTTTGAACAACAACGCGAGACTCTCGAGTGCGTTTTTGAGTAGACATGTTCATCAGCTTCTTACAAAAAAAAAAAAAAAAACCTTGGCCTCGTGCCTCATGAGCCAAGAATACCATACGAGCCCCTCTGCGATTCTTGAAAGCTAATATCTTACGTGCTGGACTTCTAGTATGCCAGAACCAATCGAATTTGCCAAAAAAAAAGCTTACAGTTACTGCTAAGGTACTCTTGAGACCGTACGTTTCACGATATAATGCAGTTGCAGTCTGCCTACGCGTCATCAGTGATAGATCAGGGCGGAAGAGCTAAAGTTATTTATGTGAAGGAAATCACGTCATCAATTAGCTAAATTATTCATGTAAAACCCTCCTGAAAATGTAGCTGTAGAAAACAGATGGCAGCAATCTGCTGTCTTGCCAATGCCAGCCTACGTTAAAGTTAGAAAGATGCCGAAATGTGAGCAAAAATATACCGTAAAAGACAGAAACTTGCTTAATACTCCGGAGGTTGACTGTTCATTTAAAGTTTAGCAACCTTGCAAAGGCTCGATACAGGCACAAGCGAAATAAAAAAAACTAAAAGCTGGCGCCGCAAAATAACACAAATGCTTATGATGCTTATGAAATGTTTAGGTAACATTTGCCGAAATTTCTAACATTGTTGTATGTTCTTTTTACGAGTGAGTGACGCTGTCGAGGACTGACGTTTAAGTGACTGATCAGATCCAAAAAAAAATTGGGCTGTGAAAACAGTTGGTCTACGACAATCTAAAACCACTTATTTGAATTTAACTTCAAATGGGTTCTTCATCAGATGTCCACGCATGTTAAAAATCATGGAATAAGTTGCATCAATACAACATTCGTAAGGCAAAAATTAGGAAGAGGACATTTTACGTTACAGTCATACAACTTCGCAAGCGCGCTTGATGATTTCGTGATTCGAAAACACGCTACATATAATGATTACTGAATGACCACCGCACTGATTCAGTAACCTTCGTGTGGTAGTGTATGAATGTATAAACACTGATCTGAACAAGCGACCGAGTAACCTTTGTATCAAACTGTACCAATGGATAAGTACTGGTCTATACATGTAGCCAACCCTTGCAGACATAACTTACCCAGGTAACGGTCCACTATTCTCCAAATCATACACTTGGTAAGGGTTCAACATTTTACGGAAAGATGTGATGAGTTCCAGGCCTTGGCATCCTCCACTCTTCACGTTCACGAATACCAGTAACGGCTGAAAGAAAACAAAAAAAAAGAGCGAGAAATCTCGCATCAGGAAATTAAGACGAGATAAGCGCGACGGGCACATATAACGGCTGTAAAAACAAGTCCTTTTTTATTATTTTCAGTCAGAGCAATTTCAATCTGGTGCTTCGATATGGACACCACAATAAACTTTGAATAACGCACGTCGTGCGTGCATAGTTCACGCTATTTTTTTTTTCATTTATTTACCCTCAGGGCACGCCATGGGCGTTACATAGTGGAAAGGGAGGTGTAGCAATTCTCGTGAACATCTAACATGCGTGATACAAACAAAAACAGGTAAGTAAAATGCTACACACGAGGTAGTACGGCCTCATGTCAAGTTACAAGGCATTCTGGTAAAGAAAGAGAAACGAAAAATTGCTAATAAGGCGCTGCTTTTAATAAACTCGCAACATCGTACAGCCGCACTTGCTACATTATATAAAAAATAAACTTACATTATACGAACTGCCTACTCGGGTATCGTAACAATGTGGAAAGGTTACGATCGTAAGAGCTACGTCGCATAGATAGCTCATCCGCAAAACCTCCAACACATGTGCGCATTAGTATGGAAGTATAGGTACTCACCCTGACACCTTCGGGGATCATCTCTGGGATAGTGTTGGGCAGGAGTAGGACAAGGAGATTTTTGTCTTCGAAGCTTGACTCCCTCAGCATGTAAAAAGCCTTCACTGCTATGTCAGCATTGTCATAGGTGATGATCAGGGAACCGTACTCGTAATAAATAGGACCTATCTGCTTAAATTTATAAGCTGTACAGAGAAAGAGAGAAAAAAAAAGAGGTGAACAGACGCTGGTTAGAAAACAGGTGGTGCACTGTGTTTACAAAATTCAACTGCTTTCATTACTGTTCAGTGAATACACAGACAGTCAATGTAAATAATTTTATAGAAGTCTCATTATATAACAATAAAGCTATGCGATAATGGTTGTCTAGTTTTTTTTTTCTAACACAAACACATGGGCTTTTGAAAAGTGTTTCACGCGAAATGTGAGAATGAATAATAGGAGCACTACTGACAAGAAAAAAAAATACAGTGCACATTTCAAAGCCTAAGCATGGTTACATATTCACATCTGTAAGCAATATTTCTGTAGTTGATCATTACAGTATCGATGTCGGTTGCACTACTTTGGTATAGATTATTCAAAAATGGCTGCAAGAAGAAAAAATGGCACCATATAAATAGGAGCTACGCAGAGCTCGCCAAAGGATTCAGAAAAGACCTATAATGAGACTGCATTGGTATTAGTAACTTCAATTTAAAAAATGGCGCATGCAGCCAGGTGCGATACTCACGTTTTCCTAAAAGGTCTACTAAAATTTTCTCGTACTGCCTCTGGGATAGATTTGGTGGAAGGTTTCCAACGAAAAGGGCAACGCTAGAGCTGTAACAATCCTCTTTTTGCTGGAGGTAGAACCTGGTCAGGTCTTTCTGCCGTATTGACTCCTAGAATAAAGTGAACGAGCGGATGAAACACGTGGCAGCCATTACGCCGCAATGATCCAGCTACAATGTTTAAACCACAGTTCAAAAAAATTCCGCCATATCCACGAAGTGAATGATGATGAGTGGGCGAAGCTCCGGAGGTAAACCTGGTAAACCATGAATCCTCTGTACATTTTGCCCACTCGATTTTATTACATCGCTCCCCCTAGCGTACGTCGCCGCACTAAATCGAACGATTGCCTTCAACCAATGACACGCGCCGTATGTGACATCATTCCTATTTTATAAGATCTCGCGTCTTTCATCAACTACAAGTACCGCTTTCTAGTTTATAACAACTTGCATCTTTTCATCATCAGCTACAAGTACCACCATCTAGTAAACACTACAAGAACTAAACGAGAGGTGGCTACATACAGGAGACGGTACCGCCATCTAGTGAACACTGCAAGAACTAAACTAGAGGTGGCTAGATACAGGGGACGGTACCGCCATTTAGTGAACACTGCAAGAACTAAACTAAAGGTGGCTACATACAGGCTATAGGGGACGCACAGCCCACACCCTAAGGAGCTTCGCCCCTAAAATCCTCTCGAATAATTTACGAGAACCCATCGAGGTTGTAGTATGAGAATTCGAATAAGAAGTTCATTCAGTAATGACCACGATATTTGAATGAAAACAGAATTACCGCTGCACTCATTTGCTATAAAGCAATTTTTTATGCCAACAGTTTGCCATATTTCCTGCCCCGAGCAGAAAAAATGACTGAAAAAATGCGCATGCAGCTGGCGCCAAAATTTAAAGACCACTACATTAAAGAAAAGTTTGACTTTCGTCAATGTAGTCAGTGAAACTGCACAGTGCTTAGCACGTAGCTGAATGTAAACATTAAATTCAAGGTTACCTGCCGCAGCAGGTAACCTTGAACATTTATTTTTATGTCTTGTGGTCTTTAAACATTTGACGCTGGCTGCACTTATGTTTAGGTTTATAAGATGTGGTCGAAATGGTCAAAATAAATGCGTAAAAAAAGCAAGAAAGACTAGAGTTGTTTAAGTTAAACCCTGACCACATTAACAACGTATATGAAGTTGAAAGAACGCTAATTGAGTCGTTTGAGTCGTTTAGCAAACGCTGTAGCTTGATGTATATGTAATCTCTGAGTTTCATAAAAAATTATCTTGTGCTTAAGCTGATACTTACTCTGGCAATATTTTTAAGCAACACCCAAGGACCTTCTTGATTGTCCATCACTCTTTCATGAACAGCTGCGGGAGAAAAAGAAAGAAAAGTTTGAATTGCAAAGCTGAGTTCCAAGCAAACTGGTTATTTAAAGCGAATATTAATACGTACATCCTTTGTCTAGCGTGACTTCGGATAGCCTAAACTTGTTGATGTCCGAAGAGTCTAGTCCGAATTTTTCGAGAGCCTGGATCATAATTTCTTCTACACTCGTGTCACTTGTCACTGGAATCACGCGGTAAATGTCCGCAGACCTAAAGGATGATAATTGGAGCAATAAATGGCCACTCAATTTTTCAAAAAACTGTAAAAAAAAGCATCATCATCATTTGCAGAAGATCAAGAGTGGGCGCCATAAAACTACCTCTCACTGTTTCACCATTGTACTTCGAACCGAGGCAAGACTGAGTGAAATGACAGGTAAATGTGAGTATATATGATAATGATAGTTTTCTGGTAGGCCGCACTGTGGCACGTATCCGTTTGATGATGATACTTCTTCTTATTTTTAGTGTGGAAGTGGTGACTAGCGACATTTATCCAATTTTTGTGGCACAAATCTGTTTATGATGATGATAGTTTTTTGGTATGACGTGAACAAGAAACGGTTTGCTAAACAGCCCCACTTGTAAAAGGAGCCTATTAAAAAGGTAAAACTGGTGCGAAATATAACCCTGTTTCAAGCTGAGAGTTATGTTGGATACTATATGATATAAATTATGAATTTACCTATGAGAATGATCAAATAATTGTCATAATAATTATTGAAAATGAACTGAATGAGTTTCTTTAAAGAACATCAATTTTTCTTGTGAGCAGCTGGAACCGTTGCGCCACCTGGCGGAGAATATCTCAACCATGTGCTTTTTTCTACATGGCCCCTGGGATTCGTGTCGGTAGTGCGATGAAACACAATCGTAACCGCAGGAATACACCAGAAAACGTGAAGACCAGCGTGCGAGTGCCATTACAAAACACATAGGTCAATGATTACTGCTCTCTGCAATTACTTTTCATTCTCACAATCAGACAACTGTTTGTTTGTTTGTTTGTTTGTTTGTTTGTTTGTTTTCGAACAACAAGCCATTGGTCATTCTGCAAACAACATCGTACTGTACCATAGTTGTAGCCTAAGGGCTACTGCTACAAGTATTGCAGATTAGGAGAGTTGGTTAGTCATTCTTGAACTGGCATAGCACATTACGCTAAAGAAGAAACGGCCGAGCGGATAGACACAAGAGGACAGAGCGCTAACTTCCGAGTGAGCTAAAGTACGCCATTACAATGTGCACAAAGCAATGCAGGGACACATTGGAATTCACTGCCGCGATTGTGGATGTTCGCCCTTGTTTGATCAATGTGAAGTAGCAAAAAAGCACCCGTCACAAAGTGCTCGAGAAATAACAGAGGCACATTGCATACATCCGTTATATCAACGTCCCTTCTTCTACTCCGTCTGAACATGAAGTATTCTTCTTTATTCAAGCGAACACTCTGTGAAACTTTCGTCTGTGACGTTACAATGATATCGTCTAATCATGGCGTTACGTTCGGGTGTTTTTGTATGCTTGCGCAAGTCAACATACTTGATGCAATTTGCAATTAAATATTAGCACTCTGTCCTCTTGTGTCGGTTCGCTTGGCCGTTATCTTTTTTTCTTCCCCGTAATGCGCTATACGAGTTCAAGGCTACTGCTAATTGTGTGTCCTTGCGGCAGTGAAGGCGTATAGAGGAACGGTGTAACCGAAGTCTCCGGAATGTGTTGGCAACAGATTGAACACCATTTCCAAACTCACCTGAGCTTTCCGGGGAAGACCTTGACGTATCCCTGGTCCGGGTTGGGAGGTCGATACCTGAGGAAAATGGCAGGCCGCTTCCCTTCCCTCCGTGTCAGGCTTTGCACCGGCATGAAGTCGCCCAGTTCTTTCTCGTTCGGGTCTGAAACACAATGGTTGGCTGTGCGTGACGCAAGGTGGAGAGTGTTATTACAAGAAAAACAACACCAACAACAGACCCCTATGTTAGCCGAGTACGAGGCGTATAGCGGTTGTACGAGCGAGTAGCTTCAGCCCAGCCGACAATGAGTTTTCATCTATTCATATAATGTGCGCTCTACATACGGCTGATTGTCCACAATATTATTACGGGGCTGATGACTTCCGTACAAAATGCGTTTACTGAGGAAAAACCATAGGCAAGAGTCACAATGGCTTATTGGCACACTAGCGCGCGTTTCAGCTGCTTGTGTCCTTCCTCTTCATTTACTTCATCTCCGTAACAGGACCCTCGGGCGTTGGAGCCCCGTCTCGGCGCGAGTCCGGAGAAGTGCGACAGAAGTAGGGTTTCATGCGCGAAACATGGACAATGTCAACAAGTAACGAACTTGGTGACGTGATGGGGTGCAATGGCGCTATCTCGTAGTTGACGTCGCTAACTTAACGTAAGACAAGGTATACAGTCCTGCGTATCGGGACAAAAGTTTTTCGGAGAGACCTACACGGCAACACAGTGACCATTAGCACATTATGTGAATGAGAGATGTCACGTACCGTACACATCGGTTATGTAGTAGTGCTTTGGATCTCCAGATATATGGAATGCTCGCAATGCAGCACCCTGGAAGAACAAATGCGAATCAACTATGAATGGAATGAAAAAACTTTATCTCAGTCCTGCAGGACGCGCTTAGCGGGCGTCTCCCACGTAGGGACCGACAGGGAGTACCTGGCGGCCGCTTCGTGGGCCTTCTGGACGGCCCGAATGAACTATGGACGTTAGAAAATAAATAGAAGTGTTTAATGTTCAAAATTTTCACAGGCTATACAATTCACGCAGCTTGTGCACGCCCTTAGCGACTGTACAAGTAAACGATGCAGCACAGAGTAAACGCAACCTCGCGAACATAATAAGTATTAAGGCAAGCTATAGGCCAAAAGCGAGCAAATTGAATTTCAATTTGCTCAGCACCAAGAACTTGGTGTCACCAAACTGCTCAGCGGGAAACGTAGGCTAGGTTCCCGCGTAACTTCAGCGCGCAGCTGCGCACGCCAGCACTAATGCGTATGTTAATTTATTACGTGTCTGCGCATGCTCTGTAGCTCCCTGGCGTGAGGCGCACGCAGCCTGCAGACATTCTATCGAATTCCGGGTATGTTCATGCTCTCTATTCATGATATCGGAGTTATCGTTGCAAACGCTGGGCTCGTCACCATCCGATAGCGTATCAACATTGACCGCAAAGTTGGTGTACTTACGATGATTTGTTCCCTAGTTGCATTGCGTAATACAGTGATTGTCCTAAACATCCTTCTCTTCATGGAGGCATTACCGTCGTATACTTTGATTATTTCTGAAATAAACAAAAACAAAAACAAAACAAAACGCAGATGAATCAGAGGCCTTTGCTTTGAGACCTGTAAGAATGGTGAATAAACGCTTAATTGCACATGCTAATAAGAACCAGCCTCCATCATTATGAACGAGAATAGGGGAAACTGCAAAGGGGCATCGACGTACCTTCATCTTTATCTTTTTCTTTTGGTGACGGATAATCATCGAATTCTTTGCTTTTGAGGTCCCCTGTCGATGAGAATTCCTCCGATATGCTTCTTGCTGAAAGTGAAGACACGCAGCACTTTAGTCACAGTCTGTATGCACCTATAGCGATCACAGGTTAAGCACGACATAGCAATCCGTACCCTCATGCTTCGAAAACGAGTGTCTTTCCCACTAGGCTACACGGCCATGCGTCCACAAAGGGAATACACGTACAGTACATCTTGACTACATCACTGTGCCTCTTTGTGCAAAACAAATGCAGAAAGACAACACTTTCTAGTCATACACTGCTGTTTCTGTTGTAAAGCATTAAATGTCTAAGCGGAACATGATGTAGAGCGGATATGAAAAATTGCACAAGTTAATAAAATTTCTTCTGTACAATAAAATTGACGTCAAACTTTGGTATTCAACGTCCTCCTGAGGAGGTTATTACATGCCTTAACAAAGGAGTAAAAGCGAGCATGGGACACGCCATCTAGCGGTTGGTCAGACCCTTTCTTGCTGGGCCGCGAAAAGGCCCCAGTGGCCACTCTTTATATAGTATATTTCTCTATGGTTCGGCGACCTTCCACATCAGCTTCGACCTCGATTAGACTTCGCGTCGATAAAAAAACAAGGTCGTAGAGCCGTAACACATGGCATAAGAAATCAGTCGAATGTATACCATCAGCGTTACCAGCGTTATAGTCTTGAGAGCCCGTTAAAACGAGCACCAGCGGAGGGGACACTTGCCTATGCTGGGGTAAGTGGCCCGCGCTAGTGTCTCCCTCCTCCGCATCTCCACTCCGATGATGGTTTCCAGGGGAACGTCCGTGCGCGGAATGCTGACGGCCGCCGGAGGGAGCATGATGCTCTCCAGGACGCCGAAGTTGCACTCCTGCGACAGGGTCCGGTAGCAGGTGGCGTGCGCCTGCGCAGTGGGAACGCGACCGCATGGGCGGCTGTTCGACGCGCAAATGGCATATTGTAAGTGGAAGCTCGCGTTACACACGTTAAAAGCTACGGGACTGTACGTGCCGAAACCACGATATGCACGCCGCCGTGAAGACGATATTTATAGCGCGAGAACAGAACGACGACAAAGATACAAGAAAGACACAAGCATAATAAATCAGTCGCGCTCGTGTCCTTCTTGTCTCTTTGTCGTCGTTCTGCTCTCGCGCTATAACTATCGTCATGTCATACCAACTAGCCCAAACTGCCACACTTCGCAGTGGAGAGCTGCGGAAGTTTTGGCCATTTTTTTGGCGATTCCGAACGTGCGCGGAAATCGCACAGTACCCGGGCCGTCTACTACTATGTAGCCTCCGTCGAAGTGCGGCCGGTATCGAACCCACAACCTTCGGGTCAGCAGCCGAGTACAATAACAACTGCATCACCAGTGCCGCCACTAAATGAAACTATATATATAGAACCTGACGGAGCTGTCACAATGCGAAGAGTGACTCCCTTCTCGCCGCACTTCCTCCTCGCCACTTATTTCTCCGAAAAACACGTGAAATGGCAGAACTTAAGCGTTCTCTCCGCGACAATATCGCGTTTTTCGATGACCCGTCGCTATCTCCGCTAGCGCAGTCGCGAACGACGTTAAATCAGTTTATCGAGCACGACTATCGTGCGATACAAGGCCGAGCGTGTATGTGACTGCATCGCAAAGGAAAGTAAGATTAAACTCCCAACAGATAATCTCGTATATCGACGAGGGGGTCTGTTTCATCATGACGTCACGCTAGCAAACTGCTGTTGCCACGAGTTGTGCCGCAAAGGCGGAAAACGAACGGAAAAAGTAACGCGCTCTTTTTTTTTAGGGGCGAAGCTCCTTAGGGCGTGGGCTGTGCGTCCCCTGTAGCCTGTATGTAGCCACCTCTAGTTTAGTTCTTGCAGTGTTCACTAGATGGCGGTACCGTCCCCTGTATGTAGCCACCTCTAGTTTAGTTCTTGCAGTGTTCACTAGATGGCGGTACCGTCTCCTGTATGTAGCCACCTCTCGTTTAGTTCTTGTAGTGTTTACTAGATGGTGGTACTTGTAGCTGATGATGAAAAGATGCAAGATGTTATAAACTAGAAAGCGGTACTTGTAGTTGATGAAAGACGCGAGATCTTATAAAATAGGAATGATGTCACATATGGCGCGTGTCATTGGTTGAAGGCAATCGTTCGATTTAGTGCGGCGACGTACGCTAGGGGGAGCGATGTAATAAAATCGAGTGGGCAAAATGTACAGAGGATTCATGGTTTACCAGGTTTACCTCCGGAGCTTCGCCCACTCATCATCATTCACTTCGTGGATATGGCGGAATTTTTTTGTAATTTTAGGGGCTGTTTAGCAGCCCTTTAACGTCACACTTTATATTTCCGTATCACATACCAGCTTCGTTCCGTTTCACAAAGCGGATGCACAAAGAATCCGCATTAGCTGAATTAGCTGCATTCGGGGGCACGCTGCTGTTGTCTTCATGAAACAGGTGTTGCTTTTATTTTTTTCTACAAATTAACAGCGAACACTTCACGGGTTCTTCCTTCCAGCAGCAGAAAATAGAACAGGCACCTCTTTCTCCAGTGATGGACGGCTCCAAACAAAAGGCCGAACGCGGGCCTCTCGTTCAAGATCGAACAATTTGACCTCTCGCCAGCGCTTCACTGCCGAGAGACTCGACGGCTTCCAGCTGTACTGCGCGCACAAAAACCCGTGTAGCAACGCCGCTTGCAAAGCGGGCCGGTTTGTTTTCGAAGCTTTTAAGAGTTCCGGTTATACGGAACGATGTATCCATTCACTTTGCTCGATTTATTTTTTTCTTGACCCCCCTTTGCTAAGCTCCAGCGCTAAATGAGCAATACCAGCATGTCTAGACGGGAGAGTTGTGGCGCCTTGAACAGACGGCACGGGCAAAGTGGATATGCTATGCGCGCACCAGGAAGGGCAGAAAGGCGATTGCTGTAAGCTGAACTTCGGGCGTAAGATATGGAGAACCACTGCTCTTAAAGGCTGCGGCTGAATATAGCACTTTGGAACGCCTTCCACAGGTCTAAACTCGCACAAGGAAGCTTTTCCATAGAAGCTGCGCGCAGCTGATACGTTCAAAAATGTGGTGTTTTGTGAATGCGCAGAATTTACAGTGAAGAAACAGTGCTAGCGTACGCTGCCTCCAAGGGTCCCTAAGCTTGCACTACTTTTTTTTTTCTGGTCTCGTCAACATATGACACCCGCTGCAGTCCGAGTCGTTACCCATAAAGGCCTTTAGGTGCTCTATTTAATTTAAGCACGAAGCATGCATCTCTTGAACGTGGTGACATAGACATCAAAATGTACAGTAGAAAACACTTCGGTAGATCCGAGCTCGTGAGAGACATCGGAGCCACACGTTTCAGCTTCGCTGGTTGATTAATACGGAGTGCTTCGGGCGATGTTTTTGAGTGCAGCTGCTATCACAAGCTTCTCTTCAGTATAGGGCATTCACGTAAAGCCACCGATCGCTTAGCGCCGTCCCGTTTGCTAATTTCTCGGCACGCCCGGGAAGAAAGTGGTAGGTGAGTGAATCCACCGGGCACGCAACTTCCACGCTACAACATCACGGAGGCCGCTTTGGCGTCGGTACAACGTTGTGACGTCAGTGCCTTGTTCTGAATCTGAACCCCTCCCTTTTTTCTTTTTCTTTTTTGTCCTTTTGTTTCGTGATCTGCGAAGACGATCGCGACTCTGCGACAATATCGCCTAATCTCTTTTCGCTCTTTAGTGCCACAACGCTCTTTAGTAGTAGGCCACAACGTACCTTTCGTCTCCTCACTTTGGCTGTAACTCGATCCTTAACATTTTTTTCGCAATTTCTACTTCATAATACTGGTACCATTCCACGCTGCCCTCGCAACATCTACGCAGTAGCCCACTCACCGATGTGGGCATCGCTACGCCCCCGCTCCATGAAGACGCAGCTACAATATACGCTTTCGACTGCGCGGCGCAAGGAACGCCACGATTGACGCGTGTTTGTTTTCCTATGTCGACGCCCACAAAGCGGAGCGGATCCCGCGGCATAAAGCTCGCCCCCTTGTCTCCGCATCGCCGGCTCGAAGCAGCAAACAAACAGAGTGTCCCCCTCCCCCACCAACCGTTCCCCCTTTCCCTGTTTCTTCAAGCGAGCCACGTCATTAGTGCCCTGTTTCGATGGCGAAACGAGATGGCAAAGATAGCTCAGAATTTGGCCCCACTCTCCCGTCGACTATTTACATCGTGCGGCTCCCAATAAGACCACGCCAAACAACAACAGCATCGCGGAATCAGACGCAATTTGCGCATGCTTACAGCACCCAAGGGACTGGCAAGAATAGAGCATGATACAACAAAATGTTCGTTTTCTTACCCCTGTCTTTGAGTTACAGAGTATGCGTAGCCGAATAAAGTAAATCGTAAGCCGTAAGTCTGACCAGGGTCAATGTACAAAGCGACATTATCGTCCGAACGCAATGAATCATGGCGCGCATAATGACGAACAAGAGCAGCTTCGCCGCGGTGTTAACAGGTGAGAAAGAACTTACCGAGCTTAGTGGAAGATATATGCAGATAATTCTGATCTTTGCGGCTCTTTTAGAGGACTGATTTAGTATACGTATCAGTTTTCGTAACAGCTATTACATAATCACGACTGACGTCGTAGACTATTGAATTGGGTGTGAACAAATTAATTAGTCGGAAGGAATGTTCTTATACTACCATTTACTTGAAAACTTCATAATTGGACCACTGCCTAGTTTCCTGCCGTCGTCAATATAACTTCCTTTGTGTTGCCACGCGTCCTGTGGCTGTAGTACACCATCGACTCTCAGCCCAAAGCATTACGTGGCAGGCCCAGCTTCATTGTTGTATACTAGGAAACTGATTGGCCACAGTTTTCTCTGTAATTCACATCTACGACCAAAACATCTTTTTTTTTCTTTCTGTTTCTAGCTTCAGGTCCCTTCACTTGATTCAATGCCGCGAGCAAATTAGTGGTCCAAGTACTGCACCAGACAGACCAATTCATGTCGCGGTGAGGAAGAGTGCTGTTGAAGCTCAGCGGCCCTAATGAACGTCTCATATAAAAATTATGCCTGGAACGTGAGCCGCGAACGCGCTGCCCCACCCTCTGATTTTACCCTCCTCCTTCGGTACGAAGGCGAGCGTCGCTGACGGCCACCCCCTGCGAACACAGCAATACTCTCACAGTTGCCTCCGAGCACCTGTGATGTCACGTGATAGAGCGGTAAGGGTAATATCATGTGACAGAGCGGTACGGAGGCCAGCGGTCTCACGTGGCGGCCGGTCGCAACACAAGGCAGAAGGCATGGCCTCCGAGATCACGTGCTGGCAGGAGGCTCCCAATTCAAAAGAGAGCGCCATTCTAGGCGTAGTTTTTCTAGGAGGCGTTGCCCTAATTCATAATTCAGCTGCTCCCTTCAATTCTCTTCGCCGTAATCACCAACAAAAAGTCACAGTCCCCCATTGCAACACAGTAACATATGCCCAATCATATCTCCCAAGAACTTGTGATGAATGGAATTCACTGCCTGCATCAATAACAAGTATCAATGAATCCATTCAATTTAAGAATGTCCTTAAAACAATGATTACCTAATTACCCCCTGTATTTTTGTTGAACAGTTTATTTGTATTGCTTTGTGTCTTCACCATGTAATAAAAATAAAATTAGTGTTATCATTTGCTTTATTATGATGTGAGTTAGGAGTAATAATCTTTGTACCCCAATTAGTGACAACATTTTTATGCCATTTGCTTTGTATTCCTTGTTTTTTTTTATTGTTGTGCATGCCCTTCCCCTCTGAAATGTACTGTGTACCCTGAGGGTAAAATAAATAAATAAATAACGTGACTGTAGCCGCACTTGACAACATTGAAGGACAAAGGAAAAAGAGTTCTGGAAACGGGCTCGCACTTACCGTCACGCCGCACCACTCGCATCGCATACCGGCCAGACACTCGGCCGACCAGCAGGTCTTCTTACACAGCTGGCACTTGGAATTAGCGGGTAAGTTGCCTTCCCGCCAGTGGTGGAACTGCATCACCGACGGCTGCAAAGTGGGCAGCGTTGCGGGCGGCAACGCAATCACTCGTCAACAGTGGCTCGCGCACACAACTTTACGAGCCTGAACAAATGGAAACGCCATTCTTGCTAAACCAAGCTGTACGCGCCCCTTGTAGTAGGCACACAGTCGTATGCAAACGCACGAGCCTAACTCTGTGGAGGTGGTGTCACCCCCAGTAAAGTAGTTTTCGCCTCATGGCTGCCCGTGCGTCGTAGTAAGCGTAGTTAGCTTAGTCACCCACCAAACCTTGTCTTCATCGACGCAGAATAATTTCCAAACTTGAAATTTCTGTATCATTTGCGTAATGAAGCATTATAAAATATACGGAACACAACATTTCCTTCAACTCCCTCGGACACTACTTGAAGAACTAACCCCAACAAGACAACATGGCTGCCTAAATGTCAAAATGACATTCATAAAAACTACGTTTTCCCATCATCAATAGCATACTGCAATAGTCTACCATCACATGCGGTGAACTGTGAAACGGTAGAATCTTTCCCTCAAGAAATCAACAATATTTTTTGTTCTAGTTAGTGTATTACATTTTTGTATTATGTTCACGTGTGATATAAACACTATCTTTGAAAGTGTTAACAACCACCCAACATTAAACTTTTTTGTGTTCTTTTTTTTACTTTTTAATGTGACTGCCACTTTCGACAGATTTGTATTACCACTCCTGCTTGGACCGAGAAAGCTTGAAGTATATTGAAAAAAAAAAGGGGGGGGGGGGAGATTTACTATAAGCCTCCTTGGTCCCAACCGAGCGAGAATTGGCGCTGTGCTCTAAAGGTGACGCCAGTGGCGCCATCTGGCGGGAGCTAGGGTACGCGGGGTCATGACTCGTGATGGTCGCATTTCAAGAGTGGTCCGTGTGAACGATACCTTGGCTCGTTCCCGCGGATTCTCGCGGTGTGTCGAACATGAGCGACACCACGTTCACTGTACAATGTGTGATTTATACTGATATTTTATCGTATTATTTGGCAACACTAGTTTTCTATAGTTAGGCTGGCGAGCGTAAATTCTGTTAATAAACGTCACATCGCACGTATTCTTGACACTATGGTGTGTGTTCTGTGTCCTTCTTCTGAGACGGGCTTTGTCAGAACTAACAACATCGATGCATAGAATAACGCATTAACAGGATGGGCAACCATTGCCACAATACTTTGGTCTATTGCATGAAAAAAAATGTATATGTATTCAAAGAATCTTCACTACCTAACATCCACATCTAAGTGGTGATTTTTTTTTGAGTGCGAGAAGAAACGCACCGAGGCATTTAAAAACGGTGACAGGATTGTATGGCATGTTTCTGGGTGCCAAAAGTGTGAAAAAAAAAGAATACATGCCCATCAATTACTATTCGAAGAACAACGTATTTCTACATCCACTCAAAACTGACTGATCATGGTGGTTTGATATAAATGTAATATTATATGACGCTAAAAAATAAGCCGGCTTCAGGTACTGGACCAAACGCCTCAAACAGGTGAAAAATGTGCAAGTTGACCGGATGCTACACTTCAGCAAGCGGGAAAAACAGTACGCTAACACTTTCCTGCATTACTTCGCTAGTGCTGATACCGTTTTGTGAGTGAAAAAGTGAGTCGTATAAAATACTGCAGTCACAACAAAATGCACTATACTTTATAGCGTTCTAGAGTCATTTTCGTACATTCTTTGAATCAATACATCAACGGTTTTGCGGGTGACAACATTGTACAGCAGTCTGGGCAGGCCATGCGATACTCACTTTATTTCTACTCGGAGCATAGGTAGCACATTGTTTGCAGTCTGCAACGCTGAAGTCTTGGCACTCCAAATGCACACAATATTCACAAACTGCGCATTGAGAGAGAAGAGCAAGACATAAAGTCAGGGAACATAGTCCAAAGACACTGAGCGAACATTGTTCTACACAAATAACCGCTCTTAATTTTTTATGCATCGTCAGTGTGTTCACAGAGGTCATGCATTGCGGCTTGTTTGTTTGGGCAGTCCAAACATTTCAACAAGAACTCAACGGACGCTCACCTTCACACCTAACTGCACAGTTGTCTTCGATTCGTTTCCTGCAGACATTGCAAAATTTTCTTTTGAGGTGACCTGCTTCCGTCCAGCAGTGGGGCACTGGGTTCTGTAGGAAACAAAACATTGTCAGAGGGTGAGACCACGTCGTAATATAGTAATAGCAGTAATATCAATAGTAATATAGCTGTAACTGTAGTCGCAATAGTAATACTTTATTGAATGCTTGATGTATGATTTAGAGAATATTGCTTGTTTCCAATGTGCATGTTTATACCATTTGCACAGAGCCCTTAAAAAGCGATGAAAAAGTATAGCATGGCCGAGCCTGAACACATAGCACTCAGTGTGAAGATGATTAGACGCATTTGAAGCACAGTTCATACAGCAGATTACTATGAAATATTTGCCGTTGCTGCTCAACAACGTAAGTAAAAATAAAGCGAACAACCCGCTTATTCTCATATAGGTCTGAACGTTAACATTCTACATTTCTCAGTTTACAAGCCATACTCCTTTGTTGAAATTTTCGAATTCACTTTTTGTACTTACAAAACAACACTTTACGTAAAGAATAGCGATATTACCAGATGCTTTATAAAAGATACCACAACATAAAATCAAGCAAAATCGTGAAGTAAGAACAAGAACGAAAACCAAAAAGCTGGCGCATGCATGAATTACCACAATCTTCTTTAGTAACGTGTTTTTTTTTTCAACTGAATTCTTCGTTAGGTGCTTGTGGTGCACGTAATAATTAGTCGTCTTTTTTCTGACTATTTGTTTTAAACCTAAACAACAATGGTAGAAAATTACTCTCACCATGACAAAATGCAATCAGAGTGTAATGAGGATAAGTTGCTTCATACTCACTTTGATTACATTGATTGCAATAGTTGAACAAGGAGAAACCACAGTCTTGAGGCATCTGTCGTGAACTACAAAATTACAAACTGCAAAGAGAAAAACAGAAGAAAACGACAGTAAGCCTGCTGAAGTTCCACCTCTGTGGAACATTCAATACGCTTCGATCAAGCCAATGTCACAGTTATACGATCTCTGTGGACATCAATTTTGTTATTTTTTGTCCTAAAAAACCATAACGACATGGTACATAAATATCTAAGTAGGCTCTTTGTTATAAATGCATTTCAAAGAGGCATGATGTGTGAGCTGCAAGGCGAATATATTAATAAGCAGACGTGACTGCGTCTTCCGATTCTTTCTACTTATTTCGAACACGTCGAGGCTGTACTGACGCACAGCTGATAAGAACAACTGTGCCGGCTGGTCTGCGAAAAATTACTCAGCAATTAAACAGATGCAGTGCTTGCGTAAAACAGGGCTTTATTCTGCTATTATCACTCTTGTGTCAAGCAGCCTGCTACGAATGAAAAATATATGGAAAACCTCGCGCATCGCAGAGAAGTGAAATCCTCAAAGCAACAAAATGGGCTCAGTCTAGGTTTAAACGCGATAAATGTGTTAATACGTGACATTTAGTGGCATTGTGGTCGGACACATCAAGAAGCAGAAGCAGATCAACGATGTCAAAATAGCTTTTTTACGAGGATTCAAATCGCAAAGCCAGGAACAACCATATCTGATCATATCTGATATGAAAAACCACATCTGATCACCCTTGTTGAGGTGTATCTTATCAAACTAGATTAGGTTGACGCAAAGGATTCACATACATCAGACGAAATAAAATTCACAAAGAAAGCACGCCCCAACTATTTACCAAACAAATGAGATATGGAATTTGGATTGACCTCTGAATCTGGATGAGTTCTGAGATTAAATAATTAGTTGATTGATGAAAGAGAAAGAAATCATTACGTCTGAAAGTGACTACAACAGTTATCCGCACGTGTGGGAAACACAATGTAATGAACTCTTCCGGCTTAGAAAAAAAATTATAACACAGTTTTATGGCCCCGACAGTATAGGCTCATCTGCGTGCTCCCGTATATTGGCACTGACTCTCACTGCCTTTTGGTGACTCATGTTCTTTTACGTGTACATATACGCTAATATAAATGCTTTCTTTCAGCTACATATACATATACATATACATATACCAGAGGGCCAGCGTCTGAAAAATGCAGCTGCAGCTGACGGGTTTGGCCTGGCGGTCCTGACGTTGAAGTCGGCCACTGCGCACAAGCGTGCGTCTTGGTGGAAAATAAAGTTTTACGCCCATCCACAAACCCACGCCTACCTGTAATACTCTAATAAATACAGCAGTAACTATTTGTCGGCTCACACCAAGAACAAGTAATAATGATTGCAGGGGTCTTACGTGCAAAAATTATATGATTATGAGACACGCCGTAGTGGGGAGCTCCGGAAATTTCAACCACCTTGGAGTTATTTAACGTTCACCTAAATCTGTCTGCACGGGCTTCTACCACTTTCACTCCCACCGAAAATGGGACTACAGTGACTGGGATCGAATCTAAAACCTTCGGGTCAGCAGCCGCGCACCGTAACGAGAACAGGTGACATGAAACCCACGCACAAGCAGGTATAGTTAAAACGCTGTATTCGTTACAGCATTTCAAATAAAACTCAGTATAAATTAAGAACAGCACTACATTAACTGACTCCTAGCAGCCTTTCTTCCGAATACTATTGACTGTTTTAGCAATTCAACACGATCGGCTACTTAGAACTCAATGACGTGTTTCTTTTTGTTTTTTTTTACTTCCTATACTATGCCTCTGTGAGCGACGAAAAGAAAAAAAAAGAAACTTCAGAGAATAAATCACGTTTTCTCGCCTAGTGATTGATAGAGCTCCACGTCGTGGGCGTCTCTGTGTCGCACACCGGCAGCGCATGTTTCCTCGAAGATCGCGGGGGAAGGTGTCTACGTCATCATTTCTTCAAAAACAGCGGATCAAAGCGTCATCCTTCCACGAACGACAGTGCTGGAGCTGTAACGCGTGGGCGCTCCATATTTTCGCCGTAGAGGAATAGGAACCTCCATGCCAGCTGCACGATGTGCGTCAGATAGGCACCACCGTGAGCACAGAAAAAGAGGGTCACAGTGTCCTCCCCTCCCCCCCGCCATCTTCACCGGGAATATATAACGGGTGTTGCGGATTCCGTCCTATTGCTCACTCCATCGGACCTTTCACGTCATTTTACAGCGAAACCTGTTATGAGATCACAACTCGGGTCACGCGTTGGTGTCCGCCACTGCCGTCGCCGCTGCCACCGCCAGTCCGTAACCACATCGGGCGAAATTAGAGGGGAAAAAACCTAGCACCATTGACACAGTGAGACTCGAAGCCGGGTCCGCTGGGTACCAGCCCCAGTACTCTATACCACTGAGCCACACCGGTGCTTGGGATTTCGCAAACTTGCCCTTAGGCAGGCTTGTTGTCGCGAAAGCAATCGCGTTATCGTGACTTATAAAGCGCTTTAAAACAACGAAGGAACAAGCAGTCGTCGCATCATGCGAACAGCGCAACGAGTGAGCCGTCCAATGCTCCAACTCGTTACAAAAGCTTGTTCTTGTTCTCCTATTAACCCTTTCGGCCCTGGTGGTGTCAATTGACACTACCATACAACATTTTCTCTAGTATCTCGGAAACGTAACCAATGCTACTCTACTCATTCTTCGGGGCATAGTTCTTCAATGATTCCCACTGCAATTGACACCAATATTGAGGCACGTTTGTGGAGGTAGCAGCCACAAAGAAGAAGAAGAAGAGCGACTGAGGTCTTCCATGAAGCCGAGGCGCGTAAGTTGAGGCGGGTAAGCGCCATTTTCGGGACGACGTACCAAAGCTGTTTCAGTGAGTGTTAGCCTGAAATGTTAGAAGTTACTTTCCATTTTGTGTACACCATTGACTGGCAGGGAAAAAAAGGCCATTTTTTTTTCATTTTTCAATCACTGAACCCTAATCGCCTAATTTAATGCCACGTTAAATAATCCAAAAATGCTTATAACAGTGGCTCAATTTTTTTGTTTGCAGTCTTCTGAGGTCCTAACTACGAGAAAAACGCGCACAATAAGTGTATCTGACCAAAATAAAAAATCCAGGGCTGAAAGGGTTCACTGTGGCGCATACCCACTTCAGTCATAATAAAGTCGGGCAGCTAATGGCGCCAATGTTGTAGAAAAGGTCGTTCCATTCAGATGTTGACCGTGGAAAGAAAGCGGCAGAAAATGTCTCGCTGTGGCTGCGCGGACGGCTGACTTGCAGGGCATGACTGGTGCGGTGTGATGAGAGTTATTTTAACTACGCAGCAACTAGAACCTCTGAAATATTTTTTTAACTGTCGGCTGTAATATAGCAGCCACTGTAGTATTTATTGTATTTTGTCTACAGCTTTTTAATAAAACTGATAGTTAGATATATTTTTCATGAGTTAACGTCATCATTAACTTCACAGCAAATATAGTTGTTGAAAGCTGACACCATTGCATCTGCAACACTGGAGCTTTATAAAAGCAAAATGTCCTATCCTGTACTCAACAGGGTGTCAAAACAGCCGTTAATACATGGGCTGTATGCATCTGGGTAATCCGATGATGAAAACAATAAAAGTACCACCTCGCTGTTCCCAGTCTCATTCCTTCGAGCATTTTTCTTTGTAGCTTATTATTCAAAAAAATTATTCGAAAAATATTCGGCATTTCGAATATGCGCTATTCGATTCAAGTACCGAATCGAATGAAACGTCGTTAGATTTGTTATCCAAAAATTTTTTAACATTCGTAGATCCCTAGTCGTTTCAGTTATGTGAGCCGTACTTCTGTATATCGCTGCCAGTAACAAAACAAGCGCACTGAGGAAATACCCGATGGTGCACTTCCAACTGAAGCCTCATAAAAATAATGAAAAGCTGAAGAATATGGTCGTGTGTCAATGTTTTGATATGCAATGTTAAATAGAACCAAACTAAGCCAAATTACTGCGGCACATGGCGCTACACCATCTCTCACGAGGTTATGTGCCCATTTCGGACGTTAAATATGAATATTTTCATTTTTCATACATACATACATACATACATACATACATACATACATACATACATACATACATACATACATACATACATACATACATACATACATACATACATACATACGTGCATGCGTGCATACATACATACATACATACATACATACATACATACATACATACATACATACATACATACATACATACATACATACATACATACATACATACATACATACATACGTGCATGCGTACATACATACATACGTGCATGCGTACATACATACATACATACATACATACATACATACATACATACATACATACATACATACATACATACATACATACATACATACATACATACATACATACATACATACATACATACATACATACATACATACATACATACATACATACATACATACATACATACATACATACATACATGAGAGTGCGTGTGGTCAAAATCTTCCTAAATTTCATAATGTAGGTCACGACCTGGGTATGCTAAAACATACAGATATGGTAAGTAATCGCAATCAGACAAGTTGATAGCGAATCGGTCAATCAATGATCCAATATTCGCACAGAACATTCTCAAACTTCCTGGCAAATGCCGGTCACAAGATTAATGAATTGCTCTGTGAAGAGAGGTCCGCGCGATATCTGCCCATCTCACGAACAAACATGCCGAACGCCATCGATAGTTTCCGTCAAGCGGTACGGCCGTTATTCGGGGAAAAAAATTTCTTGCCGTTCCTGCAGACACGCAGCAAAGCTATATCCTGAACGCAGCGACGACAGTGGTGAGACGAGCGAAGGAGGGCAAAATATTGATCCACCGTCTGGCAACAGAGAGCGCGCCAACAGAGTTCGAGAAACAAACAAAAAAATGTGAGGAGGCAAGCCCGAGATGTGTTACGTTTGGAACTAAATGTCCGTGTTGTCCCCCTCTTTCCTCCTGCTGGTGCCGCAGTGGCCTCCTCTCCTGTTACAGATTCGGCGCAAACTGCGTTTTCCCGCGTCCGTAGTGCCCCCTGTTTGGCACAGCCAAATTTACGCCGAGCGTTAGCTTGTAAGCCAAGATTTTGCTCACACCCAAGTCCACAAACTGTGGAATTTGTCATGCACATCTTTGTTACAACTTTATACGATGAGCAGCCCAATTCAGAAATTTTGCATGAAGGTTCCTCGGGTTTCACTCAAATTCGGCAGAGAAAGTTACTGTTACTTGAAATAACAACTTTAGAAAATGTTAGCGTACGTGGTAGAGCGAGTGACATCGCAATGATTTGCAGCACCGAGATTTTTTTTTCGATAAGAATGAAAAGGGGGGGGGGGGCTATTTGACTGAGGAAGGAGGAGGCAGAGTGTAGTAGACATGTAACTTGAGGGTCACTTCCCCCATTCCACCCCTACTTCGCCTATTTTCTTTCTACCACCAGCTCTGCAATGCTTAGATACAAAGCCACGCAACTGTACGTTTCCGAAAGACTAAACGTTCTAGTTATCCATCTTAGTGACCAAACATTGCTGCTATCTTAAACAGTGTTGAACCATACGTCTCAGCCTGCCGTAGTAATACAAGCCGCTCGGTGGGGCTAGAAAATTGCTTTATTTAAGTTGTCCGGACTATATTCGTCTCGTTGTTTGGTCGATCTGCCTAAAGGTCATCGTCTGCAGGGCACTGATGCTCGACGAACCAAGCAGAACCAGCAACAACTTCACCGCATTTATTCAAAATTCACGAGGCACCTTAAGTTTTCAGATAAGTCGTCTCGAAAACGAAAGTCGTCTTTTTTCCTCTCGGTAGACGTATTGATGTCCCCTGCCCTTCACGAAAACTTTCAGCGCCCAACAGTGTTTTGCATTGCCTCCAAGATTGGAGGTATTGCCAGCTTTCTACACCTTGTTTGGTTTTGCACTGCCTCGGTGATCGACCCACATTTGACCAAGCGAAAATGTCAAGTGACGTCACAATGTGACATCATTATGACGTTACAAATCATGGTGATCTGTGATTCCGTGATAACTTATAATGGTGACCACATCACGTGATGACATTTTTTAACCACTGCGCCCTCACTAACAGTCAATTTTTGCGATTGATAAGGCATCTAAGACTATCGGCCGGTCAGCGTTCGCGCACAGTTGCGGCCCTTGCCCCTCTTCAAGCACGCTGTTCCTGTAAAGCGTGCTCCACGAAGTGCTTATCACCGCTACAGGAAGCCAACCTAACAAGCTTTGCGAAAGATAACTTGGTCTCCGCCGCTTGTGCCCAATAATCGTTCAAGGCCACTCATCGGTATCGGTACATATATATATTCAGCGCGCCATTTCAAGCACGTGGCGCATAGTACAGCGCTGTCTGAAAACAGATGGTGTGGCTAAAAATACTTTTCGGTACCCGCCAATAGTCAAAGCGAAACTGTGGTGACGTGTGAGACGCAGCACGTGAAAAGAAATGCTGGTTCCATCTGGCGTCGACCTTTTTTATTTACGACTTCATTTTTTTTCAGCAACGCGCGACTGTTTAACCTTGTAAAACGTAAACAAGGCAAGAAAAAAAGCACTGCTGTTGTCTTTCGTGTGTAACTCGTATGTTCAACTCACGTTAGTTGCTTCGAAGACCGACGTCACTGAAAAAAAAATAGTGTGTAGGAATAGCACTGTTTTTTAATGTACTATTGTAAGCAATATAAGCAGAAAGACAGAATTCATCTTTATTGAGTACTTACTTGCAATGTGCTGATTGAATATCACATATTAAATTGTCAGAGATACCTCTCCGCTTGAACATTTCTAGTGTCATGAACACTTTTGCACTAGGCAACTGCGTTTAGCCACTAAGATTATTGAAATCTCATTTCAGTGTTCCAGCTGACATAGCTCATGATGATACTTTCTCCGATGCTTTCTATGTAATCTCAAAACAAATAACTGTTCTTTTGAAACGCAAAGAGGTTTGATGGAATGCCTAGCGCAGCACGCTAGCAACACCAACTCAATAATTTATCCGTTCTTTCCATGTGCTCACTATGAATAGCCGCCATAGCGTTATCTTCTGAAAACATCTTCCTGGGCCTATCTTATTTGCTTGCAATCACCGTGTATTACGGCGACGATTTGTATGAAGACAAGCCGGATAACTTCAGGCCCGTTTCAACTACCGTATTTATTCGCATATTAGCGACACTAGATCACGTAGTCACGATGGTGTTCGCTAGCGTGTACTGTAGTGTTCCCTAATACTGGCTTTTCATTTTTACCGCGTACAAATCGTCGTTTATTCAACCTCGATTCAGACAGCACGATGGCTGCATTTTTGTATTGAACTTTGCGATTTCGATATCGCCCTTTATTTCGTACATTAAGCGAGTCAACTGGCTGAGTTAACGCTCATTACATACACAACACGAAGCCGCCCGAAAATTACTACCAATGGTGTACATACGACGTACGCGGCATATATACGCCCGTGGTCGCCCCAAGATGCGGCTACGGAAGGGACGCAACATTTATTTTAGCGGGCGCGTTCCCAGCTCATATCCTGTGTTTGCGTTTGCAACGCTGGACCCGTGGCGCACACAAGAAGGGCTCACGAGGCCGCTGCCGTGAAGTGGACGTGACGTTCATTATGGTGAGTGAGGCCTTAATATTGAAAGCGTAGCGGCGACGCCTCTGGGTACTCAACTTGACGCGTTCCACATAGCCCCTAATGGCTGCTAAAGAAAGAAGCAACTCAGCCATGCGCTTAAGCACCGCTGCCGCGTGCGAGCCTCCGTGCCACGAACGCTATGTAACCGCGCAGCCTTCTTAATCGATGTGAGCAGACTTCTGCCGAAGCTTTCGAAACAGGCACAAACCTCGCAATCTTTGAGAAATGCGTTATTGCTGCTTACGCGATTGCATATTGTACGCTTACATTAAAAAAAAATTCGCCACGCATGTTATTTCGATGTGTTCGTAATAAACCCACAAAGACTGAAAAATACTCGGCGCAGATCACGCCTCAGTGTTCGAGGTTCTTCACATGTGTAGTAAATCACTTTGTTAAAATTGCGCACAGGACGCGAACACCCGAGATCATTCCAGAGCTTGAGTGACCACCACAAGTAAGGCTGGAAAGTTCCACGCGTAATAGCAAACGGCGCGTCCAAACGAAGATCAGTTTATCGGCGGCCGACGCGCTGTGCGATGAAGATTTGATTGATTGCTATGTGGGACGTTTAACGTCCCCAAACCACCATATGATTATGAGAGACGCCGTAGTGGAGGGCTCCGGAAATTTTGACCCCCTGGGGTTCTTTAACGTGCGCCCAAATCTGAGCACACGGGCCTACAACATTTCCGCCTCCATCGGAAATGCAGCCATCGCAGCCGAGATTTGATCCCGCGACCTGCGGGTCAGTAGCCGAGTACCTCAGCCACTAGACCACCGCGCCGGGGCGACGCACTGTGCACCAATAGCAGTCTACAGCGTGCATTGCTTGCTGTAATTTGACTTTCCGTTCCGCGGTGACAAGTTAAGCCAAATAAAGGGTTTCGCCTCGAAGAAGCTTACTGTTGCTTTCCTCACATGCAGTCATGACCATGTGACGGAATGTGTGTTTTTCCGTGAGCCCTGGTAATTGTCCTTTAGGTCTCACATGCAGCTTTTCAAAGAGAGTGCAACTATTCAAGGAGAGTTGACGTGTCTCTTTAAAGGGAGCCGAACACATGGCAAGTCATAACCCCAAAAAACGTGTCAAAGGGCTTTTTTTTTTCTGAGAGTGTACTGCGTGCAATATAGTGGTGGCTGTAAGAAAATTCACACGTCACATTAGAATCTGCTATTCTGTACAAAATGGTCTTATCGTCAACGATCGACGTGCTTTCGATTCAACTGCATCAAAGTATTCATCGTGCGTATAGCATGATTAGACGGTCACACGGCATTCCTCAGGCCACACGCATTCGTCTGGCGGAGCTCAGAGAAGCTGCACTAAGATCTATCGCAATGGCGCTCATGTTCGCATGTTATCACGAGGGCTTGTCAGTGAATGGCACTTAACACAGCACAGCAATTCAGCCCATACGAAGGATAGCTATTACCAAGGTACAAATGCTTCCAGAGTCTGGCATCTGCGCGTTTTCTCATTGATATTTAGTTTAGTCGATGTACCAACTGCATCTAAACGTGTGAAAAATAAAGGGCAATATACAGCGTTTCGGTTCGATTGGCGCGTCAGTGCATTGCCTGGTAATAAAAAAAAGCGAATTGCCATTTGAATTTCATGATTTTTTTACTTAACGACTAACTGTTACTTGTCACTCAAAGC
Organism: Rhipicephalus annulatus; assembly: GCA_013436015.1. Taxonomy (NCBI): domain Eukaryota; kingdom Metazoa; phylum Arthropoda; class Arachnida; order Ixodida; family Ixodidae; genus Rhipicephalus; species Rhipicephalus annulatus. The sequence goes on along the minus strand of WOVY01003512.1, from coordinate 454,890 downwards.
AACATTACTCTTCCGAACGCGCAATATTCTGATCCAAGGTAGCTCTACAAGTAACTCTACAATGACTACCATTCAAACACCTGCTTATCTCTCTTTTTTTAGTATATGCGTAGTTTAAGGCCCTGTTGTCGTCTAGCCATAGATTTAATGTCGCATGATTACGCTCACAATTAAGAGCTTAATACATGCCTAAAACATGTCAATCAATTCTTGAAACCGGGTTAAAATAAGCGAAGAAGGTCTCAAACAATATAACTGCCAGCAATCGCAATGATTAACTTAAAATTGCTAAAGAAATTCCGAACACATGCGGTTGACTCCTGCACCGTACAAGAGACGGCGCCAACGCCTTGCAGAGCACGCGATTGCTCTTCCCGCTCACACTTCACAGGCGCTTGGTCGCTACACCTGGAAGGCGGAATAAACTGACCGCACCCGCTGCACAGTACACGTATCTCATCTACCGTAACAAGTAGGAAGTCGATAACGCGCATCGGAAAATTAGTGCGCATTATGCAGAATGAGTTTGAAATTTTTACTCAACATTCTAGTAATACCGGGTAAACCCTACGTGCTTACGTCAAACACTGACGTCATCGACGGCTTGGCAAACGGAGAAGTAGGACCTCTACGAACGGGAATCGCCGAGTGACCATGCTACGCACTCCTTCAGGTTACGTAGTATTGGAGCTCTATAGTTTCTCTTTTTCATTTTTAATGAAACACTGCCAGTTTATTCTTGAGTCACTGAAATGGAACTGAATATTTTTGGTCTATAAAAACGCATGAACACTTATTGCAAAAAAATAAAAAAATAAAAACAAAAGGTAATGTCCCTCTCTCGTTTTCGCTGCGCTAAGTGGTCATAGAGTTTTTTTTATTATTATTATTATCTTCAGTAGGAACCGGCAAGCCAAACGCGTGTTACTGAAAAAAAGAAACCGTACACGACAGGATAGCGCCAATATAGCACTGCCGGGACAACCAGGTAACGTGCTACCAGAGTATACCGCGGCAACGGCCCCTGTCCGTCCAATTCTCAGAAATAAGCCCCGACAGAATCCAGCAGCTGCGAGCGACGAACGATGGTATTGATCTGGCCGCAGGGTCAGGTCAGTGCGATGTCGTGCGCCGTCTCACCGGCTCAGGCCGGAACAGTTTCTCGACGCACGCAGAGCCAACGGTAGAGTCAGTGCGCATGCGCGAGCCGGCCAAAAAACGTAACGCAACCCTAACTGCGATTGTGTCTCCGAATAGTATCCCCCGTATAATTCCCAGGATGGAAGGAAGGAAAATGGGAGGAAAAGAACGGCAGGGAGGTCAACCAGCCTATAGGCAGCCGGTTTGCTACCAGGCGCATGGGAGGGGGATGGGGGAGATTCCCAAGACAACCGAGAAAAGATTAGGCGCTTCCGTGCAAGCGTAGTCGAGTGCTAGAGCATGCAAATCAGCGGCGACCTCCTCTACACGCATCTGCCACGCGGTGTAGGCTAACGAACCAGCACATGCTGTCGCTGATAATGTTGGTCATGGTGATTGCTATCAGAGCGAGAGTCAGTATGAGTGGATCCCTTGAGGAGATGGTGCTGGCATCTAGACCACTCAATAAGGAAGCCGTCGCCAGAAAAAAGAAAAATTAGTGAAAGCGTCTATGCACTATAGGACAGGGAATCGCTAGAAAGTACCGAAATGGTAAAGCACAGGGTCCGTTTAGGGTGTCAGTGCACGTTAAAAAACACGAGATGGTCGAAATTTCTTAAGCCCTGCACTACGGCGTCTGTCACAATTATAACCCTAGCTTTTATGTTATTATTATTATTATTATTATTATTATTATTATTATTATTATTATTATTATTATTATTATTATTATTATTATTATTATTATTATTATTATTATTATTATTATTATTATTATTATTATTATTATTATTATTATGGACAACTGATCCAGAGGCATGCACTCAACCGATAAGAGCGAAAAGTCAGGAGTTAAAGCGCTTAAAAAGAAAGAAAGAAAGAAGCTTTCCGAAAGATAGACCTCTGCGAAAATAGTACTGTGTGTTACAGTTGTATAACTTGCAAGGAAAAAAAAGTGGAACAAATAAAGTGCATCGAGTACGGATAGCCGCCGCATATCACGGGAAGTGAAGACGATTTAGATAATAATACGTCGATGGTTTCGAGTAGCCTTTGCATAAGGAGAAAATGGGGAACGTTATAACATTCAAGATAAAACTTATGGCAAAAACAACAAGAAATATACCTTGGCTCCACTAACAAGCGCACATGTCCTCCAAGTGTAAGTCCAGTTATCAGGGTATTTCTGTCACAAATCGCAACATATATAGGCCATAAAACGCAAGTTACGTATTCGCTATATATGACGGTGGCAAGGGTAACAATCGCGGCATGTGAATGTGGCATTATTAGTAGTAGAGAAATAGTCTAGCATCAAGTAAAAAAAAGAAGAATTGTATACAATGAAGTGAACCGGCAGTTCATGGTGTTGTCGGCATCTCGGGGAGTCAGAATCGTAGAGACACGTCAACGGCTTTCTTCCACCACATATGGGCGATGCTGAAAACGATCGAGCGTACGAAGCTCACGAACAGTATCTAAAACAAGCTGAACAAATATAAGCACGATGACGTGTAGAAAACACCATTTTTTAAAAAATTCTCACATTCATAATACCTGGAGCTCTACGTCCAAAACCATGATACGATTGCGAGAAATGCCGTAGTATAGAGCTCCGAAAAATTTGATCATCTCGTGCTCTTTAGCGCGCATCCACGCTTCCATGGACGCTGTAGGTGTGAAAGATAATGCACACCAAGCCCGATACTACTTCAGCCAGGTGGGAGGCAGCCTTCTGTAGCTGTCTCCTATAGTTGTCCGACCAACTCTGGACCGCTCAGTAGGCCCGCGGAGCGGCTGACAGGCTTGGCCTGGCGATCCCGACGTGGGAGTCACCCACTGCGCCCTGTATACGTGCGTCTTGCCGGACAACGATAAAGTTTCACAACCACCCCATTGACATCGCATTGTACACGGGGCTCGAGCACTTAGATTCCAACGAAGTGCGACCGCCGTGGCGAGGATCGACCTCGCGACCTTCGGATCAGTAGCCGAGCACCGTAACAGCCACACAACCACGACTGACTGAATTTCCACGTTCAGGGCAATAGTGCAACACTGTATTATTAGCATGGATTGGCGAAACATCTTATTCCGGGAACCCATCTATGTTAGTGCATTGCTGATTGGATACGAGCAACCGACACTCAAAGCACATCACCCGCAGCCGAAGTTGGCTCGAAGGTCAGCGATGAAATTATTTCAGGAAGGTGTATAATAAATAACTATGTCCAAAGTCTATGCACATTATTGAGCCGAAAACAAACGCAAATCGTAATGAACAAAGAACAGATTATTTTTTGCTTGACATTGCACAATGTAATTCTGGTGTAACTGTACTGGATGCACAATGCGTTTTTTGCCACTGTACCTGCGCGTTTGTGAACGAGTCACACCAGTGCCATGCATACACACACAGGGACACACACGAACCTAAAAAAATTAAAAGTCAGGTATTAGTTTGTTTTCTACATTTATCCCTGCATAATTATGAATCACTTAGCTGTACTACAATTTAGGTGATAACTAAATTTACATCACGAAAAAGTAAGTTGACAATGAACTTTATATAGACTGTTGTGTAAACTTCTGAGAGAAGTTCAGAAAGAACCTAAGTAATGCGTTTAGCAGCCAGGAGGTCGAAAGTGGCAACATTCTGGTGACGTGGTGACGTACATTAAAGTTATCCAGATATTTGATGAGTCAGCCAACCAAATTTTTCACACAATGTGGTGATTCACTACCCACTATGCTTATACAGCAGGTTATCCCAACGTGGACATTTATTTATTTATTTATTTATTTATTTATTTATTTATTTATTTATTTATTTATTTATTTATTCATATAAAGACAAGCGGATTAGTTGTGACCAATTTTTTGGCAACATCTGGTCCAGTTCAGTTGGTTCACTATACAGTAGATTATAACTTTGGAAGAGATAACCTATTGCGCTAGGCGAGTAAAATTCGTCCCGCAAAAGCTTTTGTGGTAAAAAAAAAGTTTGCGAAGGTATGGGGTACGCAGGTACAAAAACACACACATACACACTTTCTCTCTTTCACGCACACACGCACAAACACAGACACGAACGCGTGCACACACGCAGATACGTATACATACACACAGGCACGCACGGTATAGTTGTCGTGGTCTAGTGGCTAAGGTACTCGGCTGCTGACCCGCAGGTCGCGGGTTCATATCCCGGCTGCGGCGGCTGCATTACCGATGGAGGCGGAAATGTTGTAGGCCCGTGTGCTCAGATTTGGGTGCACGTTAAAGAACCCCAGGTGGTCAAAATTTCCGAAGCCCTCCACTACGGCGTTTCTCATAATCATATCGTGGTTTTGGGACGTTAAACTCCAAAAATCAATCAATCAATCACGGTGTAGTCGTCGTTGAGTTGGTCTCTATCACAAATGCAAGCATACTAAAAAAACGTTGAAATGCCTGTTTTGCTTGCTTCCTTTCAGTTCGAGTTCTGAGTTGCACATTGTTTGCTTCTAAGCGAAGCGACAGTTTCCCAGTTTTGTCACAGCCGACGCAACCCCTCTAAAAAAAGACATTGTGGAATCCTTAAGTTCACAAAAAAGAAAAAGAAGAAAGAGAGAAAGAAAGAGCTCCGCGGTTTATTTGCCCATATACGCGGTCGGCGACTAGGCTACGCGCTCGGTGTGGCGAGCGGCAAGGCGCGCGGTGTTAACGCAGACACGTCGTGAGATAACCAACCAAAGCGTGCGGCCGTGTTCGATGAGCTCACGATAAGAACGAACACCTGGCCCATATTCGGCGCACTCCAACGCGACGTTCGATCGAGGAGGGCAGCACAACAATGACGTAAGCGGGGTTCGTAAGAGCGAACCCTGTTTGGTCCTACGCGTTTGTCTCGCCGCCCAGCACGTGCAGGTCGTTACGCGCTACCCTCCTCCCCCCCTTCACCCCACTCGCCAATTGCGCCATGGTTACAAAGCAAAACGAAGTCGACAACAAAGAGAAGTGGCAATTTGTTCGATTCACCGATACGCTTTCCTTTCGCGACTGAACCCGCAAACGCCGACGAAGTTTGCTACCTGGAAACCAGGTTCAGCGTGGTGGCGGCCTTTACGATTTGTAAAGAGAGAGGACTCGCGGCGGAGGGCTGGCGTAAGATGGAGAGAGGGGGAGTGAAACGGCAAATTCGAATGCGACCAGCTGCTGTCAGAGACGCGCCAAACTACGCTGATGGATCCGGAAATGGGCCACGAGTGGAGTGCCGTTGAAAGCCAAAAATAAACTCGGGGCGGCGGTCGCTATTAACGCTTTTCGCAGAAGCATGGTACAGAGGAGCTCGCTCGTTCCCGATTGCGGAAACGGCGCCAGACATGGCGATGTATCGAGGCTGGAGTGTCGTAAAAGGTAGCTTCCTCGTATGAAAGGGCGATTTCGCAGAAAAGCCCCCTTTCCCTAAAAAGGGGGGGGAGGGGGTGAACAATGTACAATAGACATTCTCGTTTATTTACGGATTACAATAAAATGTGTTATTGGCGCACATCATTTGTGGATTGGTACAACTTCTTTCTCGTCCGTTTTCTTGATTGACGGAACGACAAAGCGTTGCTGACAAATATTAACAGTGCTATTTGCGGACCTAGTAAGCTGCAGCGTCTACGCAAGCAGTACGTGTAGAAGCATTCGAGTTAAATGCATTAACAATACTGGAGATTCTAATTGACTATAGCGAATGTGTATTGACAGCAGTGCTTCACAAGACAACTCTTCAGCGCATTCATCCGTGCGTCGAGAAATAATTTACACGTCCCGAGCAATCACTGAATACGACCAAGCTCGCTGTTCTCTCACATATTGCTAATTCGATGCAACGTGCGTGTATACGCCTGATGTTTCCCTGAAGCAAGGACAAGCTGCGCAAACAGTATATGATCCAGTCCAGCTGTTGGCAGAGATCTGCGATTCCAGTGACTCCGGTAGCTTTTATTACGGCGTGTTAACGGTATCAATTCGCTCCTGTGGCTGTAGTAATATGAATCTTCCGCCGTTATTCCACTAATCTTCCGAAGCAAAAAAAAAAAACTGTAGGCGATAAACAAGGGGTCGACAAGTTACATCAGCAACCGACCTTACCTTTAACTTAAAGCGGTAATCTGATAGATATGTGGGGTTTAACGCCCCAAATCGGTGAGCACGCCGGCTTTCTCCTAGGCAGAAACAACGAGAAATCAAACGAAGACTTTTAAACCAGCGTGATAAACTCAACGTAGTCTCCCAGTCTAGGTTAAAAGTTAGCGCACTGTGGTGTCGCCTTTCTTACGTCCTACACTGCTAGCGCTGAATATCTTTTTGAATTCAATTTACCAACGTTCCCGAAAAATGGCAATGCTAAAATATATTTCTAGTACTTCAGGTCGCGTTCCGTAGGACCCTGATAAAGTTATTTTTCTTCCTTCCTTCTTTTTACATTGGGCTCTTTTAATGTTTTACGTTAAATTCATGTTCAGTGGCTCCACTCTTTTTCTGTCAATTGCCAGGCTCCGTCACTTTCCTTCTGCATCCGCTGCCAGCACCTGCCAGACGAGGTCCCTACGTCTGTTTGGTGGATTTGCTCATTTAACCGGGCATGGCAAAAGAATACTAAAGATTATGAGAAGCGAATGCCAAAGGCAAGCGATAGTGGTGAACGATCCGCTGAGCGCCACCCTGAACGGTCACTATATATAGACGCCAGTAGGCCGAACTAACCCTCAGTCCTTCTTGCTCAAGCGAACCTGCAGGTGTGTTTAGAATAATTTGTAAACGCTTTAGAACACTATACCCACTCCACTATTGGACAGCCATAAAACTGTTCCGGTACCGTTTCAACGAAGCGTCAATCTGGCAAGCTATAGTTATAAGTGACAGTTTTCCGGTGGCGTCGGTGGTGGTGGTGGCGTTGTACTCCAGAAACCCGGCGCCTGTGAGTGCCAAAAAAAAAATGCGGATATCGATGAAGCGTCGGTTGAATGCGTATTCACGTGCGTAGTTTTCAAAGAATTGATACTCTCTCGATCGTGGATCGGTCGGCTATCAGCCATTACTGGTGTGTCTATACGAACTCGTTGTCGAGGTCACTTGCCATCTCACGTTGCCACATATCAATGCTACTTCGGTATCAAAGCGAGACCACAGTTGTTGCCTCTATAGGAACTGGAGAGTTGCAATGCTGCGCGCGTGCATGCAGGTCGAATTCGCGGAATTGAGGAAGGAAACTGTTAGTATGGAGCATTACGCAATGCAACAGGAAGAAAGAAAAGAAGCGGGTCATGCAGGCACATCCCAGGTTTCGCAGCTTGTTCCTCTTTTTTTTTGGTAAAGAAAGAATTCTCGACTTTTTTTGCGGTATTATCACCCGTTGACTTCTCAGTCAGCGCCTTGTTTATCAATGGCTATCTGATCGCTACCTCGAGTTCCTTACAGCTGCAATACGAGCGGAAGTCGTCGTGTTCCGAAACCCCGCGGATCAGCGAGCCCGCATAGCGAAACGGGTACGCAGCTACGGCCTGGCCGTCGCCGACCCGCAGCACGTCGATCGCCCGCTGGCGGCCGCCTTCTCGCACCCCGCTTCCCTTTTTCTCCCCATCGACCCTCTTTTTTCCTCCCTCGCCGCCAACGCGCCACCTCCCTTCCCAACTCCTCCTCGGCCTCCGCCAGCGGAGAGGCATTGCGTGTAAGCGTGTGCGTGTGTGAGTGCCTGTGTACACGACGCCGGAGTTAAAATGGCGGCTTCCGACGCCGCCATGTTCAATAAGAGGAGAGAAGCGATACGAGAGCGCCCGTATAGGGCTCCCGAGCCTACTTTTGCTCCTCTTTGCCCCGAATATCGAAGGCGTTGCAGCAGCTCGAAGGAATCGAGAACGCTAAAGCGGGGTTTAGGAATATAGGGAAACGAACAGCCATGAAGCGCCACCGGCGATCATCCCGACCCTCTCCCGCTGCCTCCCGAAAAAGGAAACCGCTGCTGCAGCCTGCACCGCTTCCGTATTGGTTCGGTCACCCACTCACTTCTCTGACAAAAAAAAAAAGCACGCCCCTTGCAGCTCATCCGGTCAGCTTGAACGGTCAAAGCTTGGGCTCATCTATCTTTAAAAGGGCTTATTTAGGACATAGGCGGTATAGCGCACAAAATCCACGGGACACAAGAAAGATAAGCACAACAATCGCTAGCTTTATACAATCAACAATACAGCCATGCTTTACCGACACGCCTAGTCTTTAACCTTTACAATATTATCTAGGCCAATCCACGGTTTCACAAATTGGTTTACTGCACTTCGATCCCAACGCCAGTCACCGAATTAATCTTGTGTAACCGATTTCTCAGCTAAAGAAAAGCCCAGCACTGATCCTTGCGGACATTTGAGTCAAATGGTCGAAGGCTGAATCAAGGGTGTCATTGATAGAAAATGAGCAAACAGAACAGCTAGCAACAACAACCTAAAGTAAGATCAAAATGACGCATCAGCGGGTTAGTTGGTATAGTATTATGTGCAGCGCCGCAAAAAATAAATTCAAGCAAAACTGCAATCCGGCCTAGTTTGAACATACTCATCTTGATATATTTTCGCACACGGGGGCACAGAAAAGACACACCGACGGGCGCAATCTAACAACTTGTTTGTTTTTTGAAAACGTTCACTCAAGAACCCCCAGATCTGCGCAATCTGGTCAACACAACGTTTGGACTGCGCACATGGCACAACTTACGATCACATTTTCACTCAACAGCAGACAAGAGCGCAATTCGTTTCTCAAGTAAGGTAACCGATGGGTGGCTAACACACTTTTCTTTCAGCTTGTCAATGTGATAAGCTTCCGTCATTTCTCTTGAAGTTCGGTTTCGATGCCTATATTCTAAGGTGGTGTTATTGAAACAAGCCGAACGCGCGCAGCCATTGCAATATTGCGTTAATGTGTATTAGGGTGACCTTTTAAACTCGACATATTCTCCCTTAGCCTCGTGTTAACACAGTCTGCCGGTCTGCCCTACGTACACATGACCACACGTCAGAGGTATGCCACACATCACATTATTTGCACACTTAACGAACTGGAGCTTGTATTTAATGCTATATTTCCGGAATATAGCAATAAATACAAGCTCCAGTTCGTTAAATGTGCAAATAATGTGTTGTGTAGTATACCTCTCAGCAATGTACAAAAGTTTTGTACATTGCTCAGTTTGTCACATTTCTGCATGATTAACCGACGCGCACACTCCTCCGATTTTTTTTTTTTTTGGACGAAAACACCAACTTTACATCGCAACTTGCAGCTACCCCCCCCCCTTTTTTTTTTCTGTGAGATAACCCGTGTACATAAGAGATTTCTACAACGATTGAGCTAGAATCAGTTTGCCCACCCGTTTCCAAAAATGGTACCGTTCCCTGTTTAAGCTTCTTTAATAGCCTACAACCGGCATCACAGTAACGGGTACCCTGCGTCCTGGAGGCGAGAAACAGGTTTCTCGGCTTCGTAATGAACATAAACTCTGTTGTAAAGCGAAATGACAAGGATGTCATTGTGTGTAAAACACTGAGAAAGTGTGGAAGAACAAGCGGCATCAGAAAAGAAGCAACCTCTACAGGAGCGCGGACATCGGCAGACAGGGAGGGGATTTCCATACTGCAGCCTGGGTTCTAAGTTTGAACGACAGCAAGTATTTGGACAGTATACTACATATGCGTCCCGTGCAACGAGATGATATGATAGTGATGGTTTCGATTTGTGTAACATGCGTGCCGACCAGAAAAAGGCGGGGCAGAAAATAACTTTATACCGCAAGCTCGTAATTTGATTGATATGTGTGGTTTAACGTGCCAAAACTACCATATGATTATGAGAGACGCCGTAGTGGAGGGGAGGATAGAATAGATAGATAGATAGATAGATAGATAGATAGATAGATAGATAGATAGATAGATAGATAGATAGATAGATAGATAGATAGATAGATAGATAGATAGATAGATAGATAGATAGATAGATAGATAGATAGATCGATAGATCGACAGATAGATAGATAGATAGATAGATAGATAGATAGATAGATAGATAGATAGATAGATAGATAGATAGATAGACGGACAGACGGACAGACAGATAGATAGATAGATAGATAGATAGATAGATAGATAGATAGATAGATAGATAGATAGATAGATAGATAGATAGATAGATAGATAGATAGATAGATAGATAGATAGATAGATTAGAGAGAAAGCGGAGCGGATACACCTCAGCTGCCTGCCGTCATACTCTCTGCGGAGCATTTTTCTTTTCGTACGCCATCAATCCACGTCCGTTAGTTGCCGCCATTAGATTGGCCCAGCGCCCGCTGTACAGGCGAGCTCGGGCGTGCAGCCGCGGCCAACGTTTTTAGATATTGTATCTAAAAACATTGGCCGCGGCCGGTGCAGCGTATATGTATAGAGGTTGAACCAGATGTCATTAGAGAGCTCAGGCGTTAAACCGGGTCAGAGAGGAACGCGAAAGACACAGTTCGCATCTCATTTTCCTCAGAATATCTTCGATACATATCGGCCAGTTTCAAGTGACACAAATCGGCAGTCTGCGTGAAATTAGGCCCAATTTCGATGTCCGCTATTATCGTAACGATTTAAACAGAGTGGAGGACGGGTAAGTGTTGGGGTAAAAAGGTTCCCGCATATCCGCGAATCGAATGGTGTTGAAGGAGCTTGCTAAACCGTGACTCCTCTGTATATATGCTCAATCATCATCATCATATAAAGACGTGGAACGAGAGTTGTTGGGGTGTGATTGTATAATGCCACGTTCTCTCCTCGTGTTTCGTTATCACCCCGTTTCACTGTCAGTAATTCTCAGCGAAAACCACGCCGAAACTGTTCGAGAAGCTTTGGGACGGCTGTAGATCATTTTGTTAAGATTACGTCCACTTCGTGAACTGTACAGTTTATTCTGGAACCTTTTTCCCTTTTGCGTGGCCACAAGTGCGGCCCGAATAAACAGTTTATTCTTCGACCTGGAGTCTGCGGCTTCGTTCGCGTCACGACCCTGTGACAATATACATGTTATATAAATAATATTTATTATTTGCAAATCAATGTACCATATGCAGATATTTACATACTGATGCAGTATATACATTTTGTTCAAGAACCTATTTGCGGATCAAATAAGCTCGGAGGAACATTTTCCTTAAGTATAATGGCTTTGTGATTCATAAAGTACAAAGCAGAGGGTCTTGGATTACAGGTTGTAGTGGAAAGTTAGAGAAGGGTGCTGATGACGAGCTCTCCGCGCCGCCACCTTGGCTTCTACAGTGTTCATAGTGGGTAGCGGTGTCCATGCTTACTGAGTGATGTCCGGCGAAAGAGAAAGGAAGCACGTCGAGAACGATCGCTATATATAGGCGCGGCCACATAGCAGTCCCCTACCAAACTATAGCACGTGCAGAGAGGGGAGTGAACGTCCCCTGAGAGGCGGCGCGCCATCTAGTGAGTGCTCTTGAAACGAATAGCACAGCTGCGCCTCTAGCGGCAGCAATGAGCACTAGCGTAAACACTGGTGCAACGACAAGAGACAACCCCTCAGCAAAAGGATCAAGCTCCTCAAATGGGTGATGTCGGCTTAGACAAAAGGTAAGCACGTGAACCTGCAACATATATATTGAAGGCACGCACGAGTAGTCAGGTCGTCTACACTTGGTTACGGCGTAAGAACAAAAGTAAGCACTAACCACAGCCACTGCTCTACCATCTTTGTATAGATGCTCTACCAAATGTTTAGAAAAAGTGGGTAACGATTTAGAGTGTTGAGTACTCTACTATTGGAAAGCTGAAAGCCATCCCTCGGCCTCACACTTGATGAGGTCGTATCGACAAAAATTAGGGCTCCAAAAGGGCATAACAACGACAGCGTTCAACTCACGCGCTGCCATGAGATGCGAATTGAGCAAACTTCCTTGATTGATTGATATGTGGGGTTTAACGTCCCAAAACCACTATATGATTATGAGAGGACGCCGTAGTGGAGGGCTCCGGAAATTTAGACCACCTGTGGTTCTTTAACGTGCACCCAAATCTGAGCACACAGGCCTACAACATTTGCGCCTCCATCGGAAATGCAGCCGCCGCAGCCGCGATTCGAACCCGCGCCCTGCGGGTCAGCAGCCGAGTACCTTAGCCACTAGACCACCGCGGCGGGGCGCAAACTTTCTTGTTATCGCACTTCTGTTCTGCCAAGTATTTTACGCGTATATAGGGTATGTAGACCATTTCTTTGTACAGAGACATGTCTGCGTCACTGGTTTTTGGTCAAGAACCTGAACTTCTTTCCCAACTTAAATAAAGGCTTGAGATAACTAGTAAAACAAACTACTTTTGGTAGAGACAAAGAAATTTCAATTTATATTGTGTGTAGCATTTGTACTGGCTCTGAATAATTACTAATGGTTACAACAGAAACCGCCTGCCACGGCTTTCTTTAACGAGTGAATAGCAGACGCATTGCTCTTTTAGGGACTGCTGTAAGCCCGTGTGCTCAGATTTGGGTGCACGTTAAAGAACCCCAGGTGGCCGAAAGTGTGTGTGTGTGTGTGTGTGTGTGAGCGTGTGTGCGTGCGTGTGTGTGTATGTGCGTGCGCGCGCGTGTGTGTGTGTGTATGTGTGTGTAGGGGAGACAAGAAAAATGCACCACGCTTCTAACGATGAGCTCATTTCCCGATTTTCATCAACTCGGTTTTCGATATCTCGCAAACGCTCAATCTGACAATAAAATTTCGGTATTGAGAACGTGCCATCGTTGCTAAACTCTCGATAATATAGCTGATGGGAAATAGCTTTCCCGCTAGCAGGACCCCTCAGGCCATCAAGATTGCTAAACTAGGAAAGGAAGAAAGATAAAATAATAACTTCGCCCCCGGAAGTGGCTTCACGAAATATCGCTAATTGCCCCATCAACGAACGCGGGCTATTTCTGAGTGTGTTCTATGTAAAGCATCGTAATCAGTGTTTAGAAAGCTGGCCCCGGCGCGGAATTATAACCCATAAAGCAAGTTTTACTTAGCTTTGTTCAAACTGCCATTATTGGTACATATATAGACGCGAAACGCATAACTTTTCTCATTAGGCGTTCGCCAGAGCTTTTTATACGAGTGAAAGCACTAGAATGTAAAGAAAAAAAACTAAGATACGGTAATTGTTGAAATCTTTGTCTTGTTTTTTTTATTTAACTTGGACGTACCGACTCATAAACTTCAATTCCAAGTCTCCTAATCCTGCAGACTTCCTTGACAAACCGAAGTAGTTGTTTTTTATGCGCCTAATGATCATACAAGTTGAGAAAACGCGCCAAGTATTTTTTTTCTTCCAGGCATCAACGCTCAGACTCTTGCAGGTGGGCGCAAATCTCAGTCGCGCGCTTTTGAACAAATTTATTCAGAAATTCGGACGTCAAACACATGCGTGCTTTGCTCAGACTTTGCCAGCTTAGAACTCATGCTCCAGCGGTGTCCTGCGTTACGGGTTGAAGACATTACATCGTTCAAATGGGATGCGGCACTTCGCAGTACAGATTTAAGGACACAGCTATGGGCTGTCCAACGGGCCCACGACCTGGTGGCGAGGTTAGGCCCAACTGTCCCGACGTGGGAGCGGCCCCCTACGTGCTAGTTCACGCCCCGACGGACCTGAATAAAGTTTGTCCATATTATACCATACCATACCATACCATACCATACCATACCATACCATACCATATATTTGAAGCATTACCTTCCTAGCCAGATGCCTTTCAATTATACGCCTTAGTTGGCAAAAAAAAAATGTTACAGGGGGCACGATCACCAGAGCTTGGCGAAACTCACGTTTCATTGACAGACGCCCGCGGAGAAGATCGGGTACGCCCACCAAGTTTCCTCTTGCCGAGAAGCAGTGCTCATGCCCAGAGGCAAGATTAATCTATCAGCTTTATCGCTCAGACTATGCACACACGCACGCTATATAAGTGAAAGTGAGGTCACGTGGCTGCTATGTATCGCATTCAATTTTCCCGCGCTCACAACGTATCCACTCGCAGTCATATGTAGAGTTTCCTAAATATGCGCTAGAGGGAACTCTGGCGCTAGTGTCTATGGGAGCTGCAACGCGCGGCGCTTCAACGAGCATGAGAATGATGGGTAGTACGCGGATTTGTCTAATCTTCTTGCTTCTGGTTCCGTGAGTGTTCGTGTGGCTTGAAGCTGTTTTCTCGCGAAACAAAAATCAGCGAATGTTCAGTGGTTGCGCTTCACCATTTTAATCTATTAGGCTTTCCATTTCAATGATGATGATGATGATGCTCCTTGGATCATTGGCACCTACCCACTCTGGGGGATCGCCCATGAGTCAGGCGGATCATACATACTGAATTTATGATTAATATTTAGTAAGAGCTAAAATAATTCTGAGATGATTTTTAATCTAACGTTAAATATGAATAGTTGTGATTTGAGGTCACACTATTCTGTGTAATATCCCAGAGATTGAAGTTGTTATGACTAGGAGAGCTGAATAAAAAAATTGTTTCAAATCGGACCACGAAGTTCAAAAACGTTCTTCCTTTCCTTCGAAACAAAACCGAAACACAGCAATAAATGAAGCCACAAGTGCGATTCGCTGCCCGAAAGTACGAAGATAATAGGCATATCCGAGTACAACCCATCATTCTCATGTTCACTGAACGATCCCAACGCCAGAGCTCCCTCTAGTTAGTTTTAGGAAACCCTACGCTCACAGCCACGTTGCGCCATGATTCGAGCGCCCCTGGTGATCGCCTGTCCTTATATTTATCTGCAATGTTTGATAGCAGCGAAACAAGCCCCACGAGACTGCTGCTGGCACCCTGACACCCCCTGCTGCCCCCCTTGCTGCCTTCTATAGAGTAGAAATTTTCATGCTGCAGGTGGAACGAAAGAACCTGCCCGAAAAAATACAACCGCCCACGAAGACGCCTGTGGGGGGCGCGTGCCGAGCTGGCAAAAACATAGTGCGACAATCACGCTGACCTCGCTGCACTGTTAAAATGCTGACTGAGTGGCGGTGCTGACGGGTTCGAACGTCGTGTTTTTTTTTTTTATAACCGCCGCAAGTGTCCCACATGCATTTCCAACGCCAGCGAGTTTTTTTGTTTTGTTTTTTTAACTATCTTTAACAACGCTGCTATCCCGCACTCCGCACTGTCTTCATGCTATGGAGCTCAGAGCAAGCTCATCTGCCCAAGAAGCTCGGGTCATCCTGAATAGCACCAAGAGATGGAGCTTTCACCATTTTTTTTTTCACAAGAAAAAGGACAAATCACTAAATATTCTTTTAAATTACGCTCGAATAAAAAAAAGAGACGGCGCGATAAACTAAAGCCAGCTCAAGGTTTAACAAAACTGATTGATTGATTGATTGATTGATTGATTGATTGATATGAGGGGTTCAACGTCCCCAAAACACGACATGATTATGAGAGACGCCGTAGTGATCGAACTCCAGAGATTTTGACCACCTGGGGTTTTTTTAACGAGCACCCAAATCTGAGCACACGGGCCTACAGTATTTTCGCCTCCATCGAATATGCAGCCGCCGCAGCCGGGATTCGATCCTGCGACCTGCGGGTCAGCAGCCGAGTAGCCACAAGACGACCATGGCGGGGCTAAACATAACCGCGTTTCATTGGCTGTGCATCCTGCTATTGCGGAAAATCAAAGTGTGAGAAACGATTAAGGCAATAAAAAGAGCAATTTTGCGAACGGTCGTCGACAACGTAATACAGTAGTTCCAAGCCAAGGAAGTTTCGGGGACCTCTTATGGACGAATGGATGTTATGAGAACCCTTGCAGTTAGAGAAGAAAACAAAAAAAAAAGGGGGGGGGGTCACAAATCAAGGCAACATTCAGCATGATTCGAGGTTTCACAGCGCATAGAAAGAGGGCGAACAAAGAAGAGACACAGAGTTAGTCCTAGTTCCACGCTCCTGTGAAACGTCGAAATTATACTGCACCATAATTATGCTGCACCATAATTCCAAATCTGAGCCCTACACTCAGCTTTGGAGATTCGGCATGAAATTGGGCACCTTTTATTTCTCCCTGGCAAAAAAAACGGGTTAAAGGGCCATGCCAATTTGATCTCAACAGCTTGCCAATTAGTTATAAAAACTGCAGCCACATTCAACCTCTTTCTCGGCACGTTTGTTATTTTTTTTTTCAAATATGCGAGCCTGCAAAAAATACGCCCACGTGCATATGCCACAGAAGATGGTAGCAAAAGTTTTAAAAACATCCCAGGGAAAAGGAGAAATTAGGTCAGCTCCACCGCAATGCAAAACGGTCATGCATTTAAACATACCGAAGATTTGATTGATTTGTGGGGTTTAACGTCCCAAAACCACCATTTGATTATGAGAGACGCCGTAGAGGAGGGCTCCGGAAATTTTGACCACCTGGGGTTCTTTAACGTGCACCCAAATCTGAGTACACGGGCCTACAACATTTCCGCCTTTATCGGAAATGCAGCCGCCGCAGCCGGGAATCGAATCCCGCGACCTGCGGGTCAGCAGCCGAGTACCTTAGCCACTAGACCACCGCGGCGGGGCAAACATACCGAAGATTGGAAGGCGCCGCTGTTACAAGACATAGCGTGACACCCCCCCCCCCCCCCCCACACACACACACACACCATGTCCTCCACAACGCTTGCGCGAGTAATTATCCCTGACTCATTTTCCTTTGAAAAGCATGCAACTTTTTGAACTGGTGCCTTGTCTAAGTTCGCAGTGAAAAACAGGCTGCTCAAGGTTCCCTGTTGCAACACTGGTTGGAACGACAGCGCGTCGTGCCTGGCTACGCTGCTCTTGGTGAAGAAATAAACTCTGCCTAAACGTGTACATCAATGACATCCACAGCATCAACATTCTCAAGCCGCTTTTTTTTTAAACGTTAGACCATCTTATTGCTATTGTTAGTGGCATGAACAACGAGCGACACGCTTGTTTTCGCTTCAAGCACTTCCGGTCAAGTGCTTACTTTCAATTTTCGAAATATTCGAACAACCTGTGTTTGTATTGATTTGATTGATATGTGGGGTTTAACGTCCCGAAACCACCATATGATTATGAGAGACGCCGTAGTGGAGGGCTCCGGAAATTTCGACCACCTGGCGTTCTTTAACGTGCGCCCAAATCTGAGCACACGGGCCTAAAACATTTCCGCCTCCATCGAAAACGCAGCCGCCGCAGCCGGGATTCGATCCCGCGACCTGCGGGTCAGCAGCCGAGTACCTTAGCCACTAGACCACCGCAGCGGAGCATCGTTTTTATTTCTAATAATAAAACTGATACGTAATCCATGGTTCCGTTTCGAGATAACAGTTATGTTGCATACATACGACATCGGAGCAAAGTGCGCTCAAGATAATCAACAGTTAACTGTCAGGGTAACTAATGCAAATATTTGAATGAGTCGATCAAAACATCAGAAGCTTTTTTGTGAGCAGTTATGATGGTGGCAACACCGGGCGGAGCACGTCTGAACCGCGAGCTTTTTTTTTTCTACGTGACCTAGGAGAATTGTGTGGGCAGCACGACGTATAACACGAACTGAACTCAACGAATACAACAGGGCACGCAAACGTCAAAATGCGAGAGAAGAATTAGGGTTGCCTCCAAATTATTATTATTATTATTATTATTATTATTATTATTATTATTATTATTATTATTATTATTATTATTATTATTATTATTATTCCTTACTGGAAAATGATCACACAGCACTACAGAAGATAGAAAAGATTTAGATTAAACAAATTGAAAGAGAAAGATAAGTACAAAGAGACGGAGTCAGTGAAGCTTAAAACAAACACATAGACTCCACGTACTAAGACCACCTGCTATGGAGTAAAAGAAAAACACTCATTTTTCTCTAAAAAGGGGTGAGTAGCCATGGCAACCTACGAAAAAAAAACAGGAAGCAGAGACCAAACACAGTTTGCATCCTGCCTTTTAAGAATGACAACGCTGCTATACAAATAAAGCATTGTATTCTAATCATGGAACACAGTATACGACGTTAAATTTTATATCCCGGCATGCTTTCCCGGGCCTTCCGCGGCAAACAACGCGCTCATTTGCATAACGAGACCATGCGTTTCCGCGAAGGACGCTGAGTTGTCAAGTGTTCCAAAAAAGGCTTGAAATACGGCGTGCGTTGACAAGTGAATACATTAAAGCGTATGTACTTTTTTTTTCAATGGTGTGGCTGTAATGCAGGGAGCAGACTTTGGACGGCAATCGAAAAGTCACAGTCTCCCATTGCAACACAGTAACATATGCCCAATCATATCTCCCAAGAACTTGTAATGAATGGAATTCCCTGCCTGCATCAATAACAAGCATCAATGAATCCATTCAATTTAAGAATGTCCTTAAAACAATGATTACCCAATTACTCCCTGTATGTTTGTTGAACAGTTTATTTGTATTGCTTTGTGCCTTCACCATGTAATAAAAATAAAATTAGTGTTATCATTTGCTTTATTATGATGTGAGTTGTTAGGATTAATATTCCTTGTACCCCAATTAGTGACAACATTTTTATGCCATTTGCTTTGTATTCCTCGTTTTTTTCATTGTTGTGCATGCCCTTCCCCTCTGAAATGTACTGTGTACCCTGAGGGTAAAATAAATAAATAAATAACAACATTCTCCCGATGTGCGCAAATGCAGTGGCTGGCACCGCCGAAAGTTTTCACGGACGCCGTGCTAGTCTATAAAGAAACTCTGACACACCACTTTCTACCATAACGAGCTGACCACCCTCCATTTCGCTTTAATGTAATGCGAAGGGATGGCAAGAACCAATGGGTCACGTGCATTCTTGTGAAGCCTTTACGGTTCGAAAAGGGTCGCACGTTTTTCCTTTCAATCCTCAAGCTGTCGGCTGATGAAGGCGAAGCCCTTGCTGCTCTTTATAGCGCCATCGCTGTTATTCACTCTAATGCCTTTAAAAAGACAGCTCGAAACACATTTATAGCAGTGTCATCAATCGAAAAGAGTCATATGGGTTCTCATGATAGTGAGAAAAATGGTTTGCGAAGATTTCCATGAGCACGGGTCAAATGCCTGGTTAAGAAGCCGGGAAGTAATGTTTCTAAATTAGGCCTACTCACCATGCTAAAATTTGAAGCAACCGAGGATCGCTGCACGCGCCTATAGTGGTGATTCAAGTTTAACTTGTATCTTTTCGTGTGAACGTTTCCGTCGTCAATAAAAACGTCAATAAAATCCGGTGGTATTGTACGACATAGCTTAGCGTGGGCATGCTAGAATCGTGTGCAGTGTTTTCTCGAATATAAGCAAACGTAAACTATGCAATCACTAACGCTGGCTGTGCGCTCAATGTACACTTCTTTTTTTTTAAATGGCGTCTCTGAACACGCTGTCAACTTTAGACCTACATCCCAGTTTTATGCGAGTCAAACATTGTGCGCTTTCAGTGTATCAATTAATTTTTTTTTCTCAGAGCGAAACTTTAAAGTTTTGGACAACATTTTTCTTCATATAAACGCAGTACATGAACCGATACAATGAGTGACAGTACAAGTTGTTCACTAATGAATGGCATAGCTTAAACGCATAGTATCAACGTGTGGTGTAGGCCTAGCGTCAAAGGTTTAGTTTTCGCAATCGGTTTTTTTTTTCGGTAATGAGTGCTTCCCTGGACATTCTGTAATGTTTACCAAAGAACTAAACTCTAAATGCTTCAAAGCACTAAAAGTGCTTGGAACGATATCACGACAGTGCGTGTGCTCTGGACAGGTCATCCATAGTCCAATGAGGCTAGGGCCAAGCTGCTTCCGCGACTGGGTTAAAGCAATGCGCTGCTCAGAGCACTTTTTTTCGAACCAAACAGCACCGAGGGGAAAAGGATCACGTACCTTCGCAAATGTACCCTTGACCTATGAGTCCCCAGAGCATATCGGTGCAGTGATGGCAGTACGTGGGCTTGTGGAAAGTCCGCTTGGTGAAGTAGTGGCCGTGTCCCGTCTCGTACTCCGGCTGTTGCTGTTGCTGCTGTTGTTCGTCCTGCTGCTGGGAGGAGCCCTCAGCGCCAGCGGCCGACGTCGGACTGGCTTCCTCTTCGGGCTCGGAGTGCTGCGGCTCACTCGAACCGACGCCCATGTTAGGCTTGGCTGCCGACGAAGCCATGTTTCTGCAGCACCGAAAGCAGCTCGCCACCGCTTGCGCTCAGCGAGCCGGTGGCGATGACGGGGCCGCGTCCCAGCGGCGTCTTGGAACCCCGCGGGAGACGGACGCCGATGTCGCGCCCGACGACGCGACGCTCCTGGCCCGGCGGCTGTCAGCGGGACGCGTCAGTCCCAACGCCAGCTTGCCATGTCACCGCACCGTTCGGGTGCCGCCGGCCGTCCCTGGGGCAGGGCTTACCGCTGGGCGGACGCGCTGACGCGAGGGCCGCTGGCAGGCCTGAGCACACCGACTCGCACCCACGGCCACCGGTCTCCGACGGGGCGGAAAGAAACAACACAAGACGGCCTCCTCCTCCCCCCTCTCCTCAGTCAGGACTAAAAGCGTACACTCTGCTAGCGCGGCTTCTCCTCGAGTCCCGGTAACGGCGGTCGGCCCGCAGGGCCGTCTCCTGTTAGGCCCGACTCCAGCCGGGCGGCGACCACTGACGGCCGAAGGCAGACCACGGCTCGCGCGGCAGGCTTAGCGTCGCCGGAGCTCGGAACGAGGGTTAGCACATTCGGACAGGCCGCAGGAGGCCGCCGCTGCAGTGGCCGCTCCACGGGTCGACGTGCGGCTCCCGAACGCAACGCCGGGATGGTGCGGCTGTTCCGGCGTCTCACGGGGAGGCCTTCTTGCCGGCCGATCTCGACGGGCCATCGTACGATCACCGCACACACCAACGCGAGCGGGAAAAAGTTGGGGAAAGCGGGGAGGATACGCCGAGCAGAGGGGGCTGGGGGGAGGCGGCCGAGGAAACTAAAAGCGGCGAGGCTGCACCGCAAGAGAGATTGCAGAATGGGCACGTCACGTCGTCTAGAGCGCACAGTTTTGCCCGCGGGTCTTGTTTGGAGCCGTCGGTTCAATCACACACAGCGGCCGGCAGGCCCGGTGGCGGGCATCGGTGCGGTCGACGACGGAGGAGCAGCAGAGCAGCCGCGGGATCGAAGAGGCCCACCGCGGCGGCGGCGCTCGGTGCTGCTGGCCGCTCCCGCTCCCGTCTTCTCATTCGGATTCCTCCCGTGAGGTATTCTTCTCGGCTCCCCTCTCGGCGACGCGTGGAAGCCGTCAGAGTCCAGTCATGGGGCCGCGGCAAGAATCCGAGAGCGGCCGGCCGGTTCGCATCCCAAAACACACGCAACGAGCACCGATAATACACCGGGTACTGTACGAGAGCCCCACTCTCTCGGGCCTGATCCGCGGAGCAGAGCCGCGGGAGAGAACGCGGTGAGGGGGCGCTGCGGACGACGCGCTTTGGGAGAGGAGGACGACCTCTCGCTCTGCGTCCGCGGTGCCCACCGGCGCGTCGTTCTAGCATCACGCGACAGTTTCGTTCTTGCCGGGTCCGCATTTGGCATTCCTGGCAACGAGATCGCGTTTAGCTCACCTGCGACCTCATTCTGCCAGTTTCGGCGGACTTGTTCAGTGTGCCGTGTCAAGCCGCTTCTTCTGCCAAGTTAGAATCGGTCGTGCCACCATGGTACAGTCGACAAGCAATAATTATGTCAGACAGTTTCGCCAAGCTCGCTGTACACTACGTCGTTGAATAGTCCTGTGTTCGGAGAGATTTAACCAAAAAGAAAACGCGATATTTCTTTATTCACTAATTTTTCGGCAAAACTACCACATCAGAACTGTACAGCATCAGGACAACAGAACTGCATGTATCAGACGTTGCTACTGCTGGCGTTCATTGTTCTATCAACTCAGTTAAAATTCAAAGCTTGAGAACATTGAATACATCCCTGTTCTTCCACGTGCTATTCTATACACGGTACTTCAACTAATCGAAAGTTTAAACTGTTGTTTGTGTTGTCTCTATCATCATAACTGGAGTGTAAGCTCACCTGACCATACTAATTAAGCCTCTACTATAAGCTTGTTATAAAAGAAACACAGCTTTTTCTGTAAACAAATCACTAATAAGAAGAGAACAAAACAAGTGCAACAAAAATAGAGCTTCACTACCCGCAAGGGTACTTTTCTGTTCAGATGGCGTGCTACTTGCAGAAGCCAGCTTTACAGGCATTGCTCTCTAGACTAGATTTGCGATACTTGTCTTGGTACGTTTCATACTTGGTACGTTTCCGAATCGTAAATTCGTTGATTTGTTAAACAATACTGAGCGTGCAAAGTCATTACTGAAAATTAGAGCTTTAAGAACCCTGAACTGAACTTTTAAATACATAAACTTTCCGCAGAAAATTTCGCAAACGTATGCATTCCCTTAAAGATATGGTTTTGTTGTTGTTGTTGTTGTTGTTGTTGTTGTTGTTGTTGTTGTTGCTGCTGTTGTTTTGCAACGTAATCTTGCGGTGCGAAGGCCGCTTTATAACTGCAGTGAAACTTAAAACAAAGAGAACGAACTTCTCCATACATTTACAAACCAACATGAAGTGAGTTCTACATTGTTCACCAAGTCTTTCCTAATTTACGTACAAAAAAGAAGAAAATTTAATCAAAATGTATCTCGTCTGTTAACTGCGATCTGATAGAAGATACTTAGAATAGCGAGCCAATGAAATATTAAAACAGGAAAGTTGGCTTATTTGTGAGCGTTAACTTTTATGAGCTAGACTAGAATGCTAGTGGCGGGATGAAGATTGTTTTTACATTCAGCTTACGGTGTAAAGTGTGCCGTAACACGTAATTGTAATATATCACTATCAGTGCGGTTGTGACCCCCATGAACCTCTTCTCCGCTGTTACCAATTTTCAATTCTGCATAAATGACAGCCAGAAAAAAAGAACGTTGGCTCCACACTGCACCTTATGGGACATTACGCGATAACTCGTTCTACCGAGTGGGGTACCTCGCACAATAGGCCTCTTCCCAGCCAATGCTAATTGATTTCAATAATATCAACAAATGATTCTTTCTGTCCCAGCTGGTTTGTTATAAGGTGACACAAAACAATTAATGCCTCAGTTCACAAGCTTTCCACGGTACCTAGCCAAGCAGGCTTTGAGGCTATGACGTTCTGCGGCATATTACAAGGTTTCGGATTCGTATTTGATTGATTGATGTGCGGGATATAACGACAGAAAACCACCATATGATGTGGTATAGGGTACGATAATAAAGTCTCCAAAATGATGCCTCGCATTGGGATCCCAGCCACGGTGCCCTATTCGACGGCTACACACTACAGTAACTTTTGCAGGCAATAAAGCTTTTGATATGCTCCAGACAACCACACGAGGTTAAAATTAATTGTTGAGGTTTTATTACAAATTTGCGGATTTTAGCGTTCTCAAAACCGTGATACAATTTTGAGAGACGCCGGAGTTGAGGGCTTTGCAAATTTCGAGCATATGGTGTTCTTCAACAAGCAGTGACAGCGCACAATAAACGGGTCTCTAGCACACCGACTCCGTCGAAACGCGATCTCTGCCAGGATCGAAACCGCCACTTTCGGGTCGGCGGGTGAACGCCGTAACCACTAAACTCCCATGGCGTAACCAACTGTTGAGGTTTCACGTCACCAAATCATGAAGTTATTATGGAGGATGTTGTAATAAGAGGGCTGTACAGAATTTGATGATCTGGTGTTAATTGACGTGCACCTAAATCTAATTACACGGACCTCTAGCATTCAACGCCCATTTAAACGCGACTGTCTGGTCAGTAGTCAACCACCATAACCACAAGACAAACGCGACGGGTCATGTGGTCAAAGATTTATCCAGCAGTGCCTCGTCCCTTCATGGCAATCGTGTCGCTTTGTGACGTTTAAATTAATCGAAAAAGTTAATCATTTAAGGTCATGTGAGAACTGCACGGAGAGTTTACGAATAGGGGCCCCCTAAACTTTTTGCGTGTACTCAGTCAAGGTCAAGCAGGAGATAAAGAGTTTTCGAAAAGTGCCTACGGCACTTCCCCCTATTCTTAGTCGCGCCAAGAGCCGTCGCTTAAGTAGGTGCCGTCGTGTTCGTTTGACGCAAAGCTTTTGGAACAGGCTTTGGGTCTCCCGCTGAATTAAAAAAAAATGATATAGTGTCCCCAAAGCAAAGCTAAAAATGCTTTTGTGGGTCTCGCGCATGCGCAGTGGCCTCGACGATATTTCTTAGGGGCGCCAAAACGATTGGAGCCCCTATTCGAGAACTATCCAATGTCATCCCTTTGACACTGGCTTAGCAGTTCCCTTTCTGGCCTTTAACTTGCGTTGTCCAATTTAAAAGAGAGGGAGAGAGACATCGAATCCTGTCTGCCACAGCATTCCTTCGGAGCTTCTTGTGCTCACTACAAATGTAATTTATTGCAAAATAATAATAAACAAAACCAAAACTTTTTAATAGCATCTTGTCCTTAGCCTCGGCAAAGCGGTGTAACGCTGAGTGTTTCAACGTAATTTCGGCCGTACACTTTGAAACAAAAAATTCAGCAGATCCCCTGTACCTTGGATGATCGAGGTTATGCGAACCATGCGGAGGGAAGGTTACCGAGTTGCAGTTTTTTTTTTTTTTCATTGGGCGGCACGTCATGAAATGGCACTAAATATATGTACCAATGTTGCACGCACAGACGTATGTTGAAGAGTTGCAGATGTTTGTATAACCTGTTGTTTGCACTTGCCCCACAAAGCAAACAGGAACACGAGTATTAGCAACACCAGAAGCGATAAGCTGATATGAAGCGCTGGTGCTCGCGAGGATGGTAGCCCTGGACACTGCTACATGAATCAACTTCAGCGCCTGGCACCTAGCTACAATTGACGATAACCCGACGTGACGGCTGTATCACACATGTTCGCGTAATGTTCATAAAATCGGATAGCCAGCACTGCGACCACAACTGACGTTTTACGAACATTGGGGTCGGTTTGAAAAGTAGTTCCGAAACTTGGCGTGGCTTTGTGGTAGAATGCTTGTCACGCAGAATGCTGTGGTTCGATTGTTGCTGGGACCCTGGCATTTAGCCCCACCGCGGTGGTCTAGTGGCAAAGTACTCGGCTGCTGACCCGCAGGTCGCGTGATCGAATCCCGGCTGCGGCGGATGCATTTCCGATGGAGGCGGACATGTTGTAGGCCCGTCTGCTCAGATTTGGGCGCAGGTTAAAGAATTCCAGGAGGTCGAAATTTCCGGAGCCCTCCATTACGGCGTCTCTCATAACCATATGGTGGTTTTGGGACGTTAAACCGCACAAATCAATCAAATCAACCCTGACATTTATTTATTTTTGCATTCGTCGGGTCAACGTTGCCGATGTCGGGTTTTTCTTAACGCTCACACGTTACAATTACTCATATGTGTTCTCGTCAATCCTTTGTACATACTAAGTGTCAATCCCCTGCGGCACATACTCGCATACCAGTGGCCTGCAGGTATGTCCCACTGTCTGGCGGGAAGTTTTTGGCGATGTACGCGACGGGATTGTGACATTATTCATGTCTTCACCAGCGTGTCATATTCGCCAAACCATCTTACCCTCCCATACTAAATTTGGTTCACGCCAAGTTAAGGGGGCGATGACGTAAGCGGCTAGATAGACGGATATGCAGATGGACACCAGGAATGCTTGCAGTACACAAAGAAATGCTTCGAATTAAAAAAAAATAACTTCCAAGTTTACTGACGGGGACCAACGAATAGTACTTCTTTATGAACAGAACTTATTTTTCTTACATCTTGAAGAACTACTCGTGAGAACACTTAGACAAAGATACTGAACTTTACGAAAATTCTGGAGAGCTTCCCGGTTGCCCAGGTGAAACAATGTTGCATCACTTAGTCCTGACAAAAGTGCAATGTCAGCCCCAAAAACAAACATGTGCAACACAATAAGAAAATATAGGATTCTATTGACTACATGTATACAACTTCGAATGTTAAGGCGTGCTTTACAACATGTGGGCTGTCACAAATATAGGTGGGAACATTACACTTCGCTATATGCATCAAAATTCATGAAATGACACCACAACCACTTACTTGCATGTTACAAACCGGGACTTTGTAAAACTGACGTATGAGTGATGACCAAGGGCTCTCTCTTCAAGTAAAATGCAAAATGAAAATAGTGCATGTGACCCTGAATAGGCATGTTTAACATGAAGCCCTGATCGTAGCACAAAAGCTCAACAAAAGTGCATGCATATTTTTTAAATCAAGTACACCATAAGATGCACTCTTAATGCAGTGACCAACCAGGAGAACATACTCCACATGTCAATTTATAAATGTCAGTAGAAACACATTCTCAACTCCTTTGAATCATATATGTGTAACAGTGATCTATGTCTTCAAACAAATTCACTAAAAGACACCTCTCAACGCAAGAATACTGCATATTATAAACTTTTTAATACCAAATTTGTAGCTTTTCAAGTCCAGCATGTGAGCAGTATACTTCGTAATTGCACTCTGCTAACAGTTATATTTGTGTCCTTCCATTTTTGTATACAACTGGTAAATACAATGCACAAACTATGCATTAAATATACAATTCTTGCACCACAAAGCCCACCATATGCACCATACAGATAGCGTTTTGAAAGAAAGGAATAATAAAAGTAACCACGTTCCAGGTTACAAATTCGTCGCATACGCTTGTCATAGGACCTTTAAAAATGTAACAATATCCATAAAATGTGCTAGAGCAAGAGCTGCATCACAGATTCCAGTGTATCATCTATGAATGTAGTATCTGGTAATTTTGTGAGCATTCTAACTTCGTTGTTCAGATAAGTTGCCCTTGCACTAGACAAAGTTCTGATGTACCTCCTTTAGTAAAACAACTATTTATTACTATTTAGTAAAACTACTTAAACTATTTATTTAGTAAACTATTTAGTAAAACGACTTGTGTGTGCAACAGCTTGGAATAGCTATGTTAGATTGTTACCAATCTGACTACTAAAGGTAATGTTTACTCTGTGTTTGAGATGAATTCACACTAATATGAAATGAGCTGATGACTCTAGAAACGTTAGCATGGGCATTACTTATCCCTAAACTGTCGCATATTATTTCATGGGCACAGTACATGCAATTATGGTATGCTAGCAATCTTGTTTTCTATGGCACAAACAATAAACTTTTTATGAACAAGGATTACTGTGACTAATAAAATACAGCCATCTCACATTATTGCTGTCTCTCTAATACTAATGGTTTTAGCTTTACATCACCTTTTCTTAGTTATGTTAATCTTAACATCCTTAATTATTATTCCATTGCTCATATCAACTATACAAAAGATTAAATGTTGAGTACACCATGTGTACACATAACTGAATATTTTTAGCCCGATTTCACACAGAACTCGGCAATCTCAATTTCACCACAACAAAGATTCGGAAACCAATCTAGTTGGCCACACACTAGAAAACCACCTGGCATGAGAGTAGCGTGGTCTAAACTACAACACTATCTGCCAAAGTCTCGGTATAACATCAGGATGTAAAACTATAATTTATAATTCATAAACTGCACCAGACCCCATCCCAAAAGCATTGAAGAGTTAGACAATCAAGTTTCATGATCGCATAATACATCAGGCATTATATGCGACGCACTTTTGCATAGGCAAGAAAAAACAATGTAGTTATCGAACAGGGAGTGCTACACAATATAAGGATGGATCAGTGTATTCTCTTAACTATAGTCCACATACTATGCAAGTTTGAACAATTAAATTTTGTAGTGTACGGACTATATATGGAAGCAGATTGTGCCCACTTTTATTCATTTGACACCAAAGCACACAGAAAAAAATTAAACCAGATTTCACCTTGAAATCTTTCCCACAAATTATCACTTGGCAAAACGAGCTTGACAATGATATAGACGTCAGACCCCACCCAGGCGGCACTGCGAAAGAAACCGCCACCAGCGCACTCATTGCTGCCATGCTGATAACTGGGTAGTGCAATGAAAGCCGTCTATAAGCAAACGCGCATAGGCCACAATACAACCCCCTTTTTCGTTCGTGTTCAGGCACGGTTTTCTAAAAATCAAGAATCTAGAAAGCTTCTTTCATCCCTAGATGTCTCAAAAAAGCAGGAAGCTCATGATAGGATCTGCGGGCACAATGCAAAAGATGTTTAAAATACTTCGGTGCTCTGCAACTCGCAAGTACAAGCGAACATTGCATGACATTGAGTTCGAGGCAAGCACTGCGACGTGAATTCTGCAATAAGGGTACGTATGTAATGCCAAAGTGATAAAGTACATACCTGATCAATTTAGTTAGCTATGTATTTTACGATGAGTGGTACGTTTGCTGTATCAGGGGCGTATGACATCACTGATTTTCACCTTTCAAGTGACATTTTGCCTTCATCTTTTGCTTCCTGTGCTTTGCACTACTTTATTACGCATCCTCAAATACTATGTTTACGGTCATCCTCCGTTTGTATATTCTGCAAATGGGGTCACGTGCGTGCTCATTTTCTAGGGGTACAACCACAGGCAAAACCATGGCCTCCGAGATAGCTCATGCAATGACGAGGTCATGGGCTAAACAAACCTGAAGATGGACTCATGACTAACATTTTGCGATTTAGTAGTTGTATGACACATGTGTTGGACTTCACTAGTTAAAACCGGAACATTGAGTCTTTAAAATGTAAGAGCGCAGTTCTGTATGGTGAGAACCAGTTCAGATTATGGGAAGTCGTGGTTTGGTGGGTTGTAACAAGCCTATTGGTAGTCCAGCAGAGCTTTCATTAACCCAGCCCCTTAGGTCTCCCGCAGGAGGATGTCAGCATAGAGTTTCCCAAAATTAACTAGAGGGGACTCTGTCGCTGCGATCGCTCAGCAACCATGGAAATGATGGGTAGTACACACATTTGCCTAGTCTCCGTACTTGCGGGTGACGAATCGCACTTGCAGCTTCGTTTATTGCTGTGTTTCGGTTTTGTTCTGAAAAAAAAAAATTCAACCCTTTTGAACTTTGTGACCGCATTTGGAAAGGTAAGTCTGAAAGAATAAGGTGGTGAAGCGCAATCGCTAAACATTTGCTGATTTTCGTTTCATGGAAAAACAGCTCCAAGCCACACAAACACACACCGAGCCAGAAGCAGCCCAGAAGTACGAAGATTAAACCAATGCGTGTACTACCCGTCATTCCCAAGCTCAAGCTCCTTGAAGCGCTGTGCGTTGCAGCTCTCACAGACACTAGCGCCAGAGTTCCCTCTAGTGTATATTAGGAAACTCTATGGATGTCGGGGCCTTGCATCACCCCCACCTCGCAGGACTGCTGGACGGCCCAGAGTTGGTCACTGATGGCGGAAGGGTTCCAGAGTTAGCACCTTGTGCCCTATGTTTATCATGCGCATCTTCCGATTGCATTTAACTTCTACACGGCAGCCACCACGGTCAGAGGCTCTGCCGGGCTTCATAGTCAACAATACCACAGCTCTGCGTCAGGGCTACTCACGTTTCACTGTGTGCGCGTATCCGCATTTCGGTACAGCGCGTAGACAGGCACGAACATCTTACGAAGTTTATAAAACAATAACATAAGAGCCACATTATCACACTTCTCAAGTGACCAGCTGAGGAGAACGCGGGTATTTCGCTCACCCAATACATTCGCGATGGCCCATATCCAACACTCTCGTCATTCTGATTCATACAACAGCTACCTAATTTAGTAAAACTAAACATAATTTTCAGTCCTGTATATTCATGGCAATTCACAATGCAACACCAGCGTTGAATGTGAAGTTTTTTCGTAGCGTGCAGAGCTGTGGCGTCTGCTCGTTTTTCCATTGCTTTGGCCAGTGATCCGGCTAGCACTTCATGCCAATTTGGTAGGTCATCTGACTAGCAGAGAGAAATTCATAGCTCTCTTTTTGAATGTTGCACGTGCTTGTGCACTAAAGCAAGCACGTGCAATATTTAGCTCAATCTTTGTTTCGCACACGCTAGTTGCACCTGGTTGCACAGCAAATTTTTCAGGTAAGTCCGATTTTGCGCTACCCAAAACTGTTTCTACAGGCGGCGCTGTGTGGCAACGAAACTCAGTCAGACGTCTATAGCAGCATATTTGCAATGAAGCCATTCACTTCATATTGGCAGCTCGCGAAATGTGAGCAAGTGCTACTAAAGAAATATATAAAGAGCTCGCTTCAAGCTCAGTTTAGCCGAGCGAATGCATGAGCAAAATAAACAAAAAGGAAAAGCACTTTCAAATCAAGTTAGTCTTTTTGAACTATACAGTGGATTCTACACATCTAAACAGAGGCATCTCATCTTTTGCCTCAATCAGCCTTCATGTATTATGCACCATGTGCACACTATGGTGCCGACAATAAGGTAATAAGAAAAGTAAGAGCACCCAAGCTTCCAAAGTAAATCGATGCTAGCACATAAGTAAAATGAAACACACCGGGAGGTAAGAGTAGATTAGCAGCTTGAGAACTTATGCACATATGAAATGAAATGTAATAAATGGGAGCCTTGCTGCAACATCACACATAACTTTGGAACTCTGCACAATCAAACAAGGGCTGTGTCTCATTATCAAAGCAAATGCAGATTCAACCTATGTGAGTAAAAACATACGCTACACAAGAATGTAAATCACCGTACAACAATGACTGAAGGCCAGCGAGGGCGGGCTTATTATTCTTTAGACATCAAGCAACAGCATATCTGGGAATATTTTTTTTTCATATATTTTGCAAAATACACAAAAAAAGATAAAATGTTCAAGAAGAGAAGACGCACATGTCTTTTAAGTCAACTGTTTGATTGGCCTAGTTAGAAAATATCCATCATCGTAGGCATGTTGCAAGCTACACATGGAAGGTGGAAATGGCATTGAAAACTAAGCTTAGACGCCCATTCTTTTTTTTCTCCATTTAACACAGTAAATTTAATCACATTATTCTGTATTTGATATTTACAAGCTGTTTAAGAGAATTTATTTTATATACAGAGCACTTATACACTCAAACTTCAATATAACGAATTCAAATATAACGAAATATTGGCAAAACAAAGTAAGCGACCACTAGCTTTGCCATAAATATAGTGTTACAAATATTCGTTTATAACAAATTTTCGGATATAACGAAGTATTTTAGTGGCAGGTGCAACTTTGTTATAATGAGGTCCGAGTGTACCTTATAAACCATATTCAGCTTATAGGTTGGCTAATTAGTTGCAAATTCTCAATTTTCATGCTCGTGAAATTCAGTTGTTTTTGTTCAGTAACACTTATAGGTCTACCTAATGAGAGAAGGCACTAGACAATTGTTGACACTACCTGTAGCTGGGCTCACTCGTATATATTCAGCGAAGATAAATAACCATAAATCGGAATACGGGAACAACAGGAGGAGGGATCGAGCAATACAAGTCCCGGCCCCTTTTTTCGTCGCAATTCCGCTCTGTGCTCATTATATTTACTGAACGACTTCTAAGTCTGTGTTCGATATGGCTCGCACCGCTTGACGTAAGTGCCATCTTGCATGAGCTTTCTGTAAAGTGCAATGTACCGGGCAACATTCCTCGTTTGCGGAACGAGGAAATCTGAGGAAAAGGCGAGCTTGTCCTTCAGTGATGGCCGCAGCTGCGGTATCTGTAGGTTTCGCAGGAACGCTATCACAAACGAGTAACAGTTGTGCTCCTTTTCATCGTACCTGGAACAAAGAAAATTACTTTGATGAGCATCAATTTATGAAAAATGAAACTCTTTTATTATTTATTTATTCAATACTGCACATTCATGATCCAAGCAGGGTGGTCAATAGATTTACAAACTGAGTAGCAGTGACAGAATAATAACAATAAATAGTGAAGGCCATGGCAGCTTATACTAACATGTGAAGCATCCCGCATAAAGGCGAAATCTACTTGTTCTGGGTGATCTTGATTTCCCATAGTACTTTTCAGAGTTTCATGAAAATCTATGGTATTCGGCATTCATCTTCAGTGTCTATGTTCAAGTGCTATTAAAAACTAGCACAGCAGAAATTAAAGTTCCAGTAAAACATAATTCAATGTCCCAGTTACATTTTCACCGGCTCTCATGCTCTTATAATGTTACATGCCCTACGGTGGCTTCCTGTTTTTTTTTTTACATTTTTCTTCCCGGATGTTAGATCCAAGAACTTTGATAGCCTCTATACATAGAGTGTCACATGTCACTGCTGAAAATGCTCACAGTATCATCGTTTGGTGCCATTTTCACATGGAACAAAAAAATATCTCATAGTGCCGTACTGATATTAAGGCAAGTGGCTAATAGTCTGTTGGAACATGCAAGTTTGACACAGACTAATATTTCTGCCATACGAGACACAAGCCAAAAAAGTTTTGTAGCTGTAACTCTGTCCTGCCACATTCTGCTCGCCAACAAAAATTTGCCTGAGTGAAAAATTTATATCAGATGCCGTGTTTTCTCAGTTCATGTGTTCGTTTTGCTCTGTCCCCCAGAAATGCAATGATGTGGTTCTACTATATATTTCAAGGTGATCATTAAGAACCTTTAAAAGGCCACGCAAGCTTTGGTACTTGAGTGACTCGAGGAACAGCTATGCAGATCCCACAAACAGTGAAAGTCAATATTATGCAAAGCAATTTGCAGTTAGTTGGTCATTTGGGGCTGTACAAAATGTCACCAAGTGGATGGATATGACTGTGTGCTGTGATTGATTCTGCTTCTGACGTAAGCATACGTGCAATGTGTGCAGCAGGATGACAACTGAAAACCGCAAGTATTGCATGATAATGATGGTATTGTATCCACTCTGTCTGTTATGGGCAACATTAAAAAACTCTGAGAGCTGTGTTCTACAAGGATAATGAACTGCACCGTCTGTAAAATGATCTGCGATTTAAGTGCTATAAAGTCATATATAGCCATATCTGTGTCTCGTGGAAAACATAAAAGTAACAATATGTGTACTACGGGAAATGAATGTCATGACCTCTTCCTCTCGGGCTGATTGCAAAGGAAGAGTACAATGTTGCGCTGTTTCCATGTAGCATTGGCTGCAACAAGGAAAGTAGCAGCACTGAAATGTTGCACATTGCCAAAGACGATGCAACTTGAATACAACATGTTAGAGTGCTAGCTTGCTTTGACATGAAGGAAGTGTGTGTGCATTTTTGGCACACATACTTCAACACTTAGCTGTAGGATTGAAATGTTGAGCAGGGAAACAGAGATTATGTCAGTTGTACACTCTTAATTTTAAGGAGGCCCAGATTGAGGCAGGACGAGAGCCTGCCAACCACAAAGTGGCTGAAATGAAGCAGAGGATTATTCGCGTTAAAGCATTTTGACACGGGAGGCTAAGCGGTGGTAACTTACTTCTGATGTACAGCAAGCAAATCAGTACCAAGAGTCTACATCGCATGCTCAAGTACTGCAAAGGCTTACATTTTTTTTTTCACAGACTTTCCTAAATCAGCAAACACTCCTACACCACACTGTAACTGCAGAAACAAAAAAGAAAGGAACTTACCAACAGGAATAAAATAAAACGAAAACAGAACGGCCCAAAAGCTCAAGTAAGCATGCAGGCACTCAACACAGTTCAGGATAGTAACAGCTGCGAGATGAGCAAAACATTGCCTGCATAAGGCAACATACCTCTTGCTGTCCCACGCATCCTGACTTTCAGTGACGGACAACGTGTAATCCCAGAATTCATGCCAGGCTGTTCCCTCGTCCGTGATGACAGGCACAGCAATACACTGCGGCCAGGCGGACTGCTTGGCAACTTTGAGTCCTTCCTTGTCATACTCGTGAACTTGACCTGATGGAGAACGAAAAAAAGAAAAGCAAGCAGTCGATAGCTTCTCACAAACTTCTTAACGTAGTATGTCACGCACTACAATTTATCTACTTATCGAAGCGGCAGTCACACAGGCGTGAACTAAGGCAAAAATTCACTTGAACAGCATGATCCATCGATTAGGGCCATGTAAAACCAAATTTATTATTCACGGGCGATTACGGAGCACAAATCCGTGACGTTGCCTACGCATACTTCTAAAAGGCAACATCATAGCAACCAATCACTGAGTAAGTTGGTTTGGCAAAGCTGTGGATCAGCATTAGTTTTACCTTTAGAATCCGTCACTCCGGTATGCAGGTCCAATGAGCTCGAATACAGACTGCAAAGAAAGGTTCAATGGCGAATGGCATGAGTTGGCTGCAATATTCTTTAGACCTCAACAAAGGTACCACCGTTCAAGTCATTACCAAGCATGCACTCAGGTTTCCTTATTAAAACACGGCCCTATTTCGCGGAGCATGCAAGCTAAACCAGCTGAAACCGTGTAACAAGGTTCCACAACATCGCAAGGAAGCGTAGACACAGCGTGCATGTGTGACAGTGCGCACGGGAGACACAAATAATAACGGACTAAAATGTGGCGTTGCCCTTACTGCAGAAAGTCTCCTTTCGACGGCTTGATGACGACGCAGCACGGGGATTTCTGCGAGTTTCGGAAAGGATACGGTATCCTGAACGGAGGCACTCGAAGTTCGGCGTCTTCGAGCTCGAGGCCACAGATGGGGCAGCACTTCGGCAGACGCAGACACAACACGTTGGCACGCTTCTCGCAGTGCTGGAAACACAAGATCGCCAGATCCTGATCCTCCATGGTTTCACCGGTTTCGCGCAGCGAGCCAGCGTCCACAATCTGTCACTTCCATGCGACGGCTCAAATGGGTTACGAGCACAAGAGTCTGCCGCCCGGCCAAGTTCTGGGTCGCAGGCAAATACGCTTCAGCTCACTTTCCGCCATCGAATAAAAGTGGCACAGGAAGATGCCGTAACGGGAGCCAGTTTATCCTGTTACGAACGAACCCGAAGGTAGCCCGTAATCGCAACATCGCTAGGGCGAGCGGGTTTGTTATGCACATAATGCTGCCATCTGCGAGGTCTGCCGGCGTGATGCACCTGTGATGCACGTGACCTCAGAGATTAAAGCAGCTTTCGAAGGAAATAAAAATAAACCAGTGGAACATTATTTTTTAATCATAAACCTTATAAATTTATTTAGCATACTAATTATTATTGATGTTAGACACTAACAGTAAAGTGCAAAATCAGAGCAGCTTTTTGTGAGGCTTAAATTTTACTGTGCGAACGCGGGAAGTTCAAATCAACATTAGAGAAAACTCGCGCGTCTGTAATCGCTTTCTCTCTCTCGCTCTCTGGGATCCGTCCGTCCGTCTGTCTGTCTATCTGTTTCTGTCTGTCTGTCTGTTTCTGTCTATCTGTTTCTGTCTGTCTGTCTGTTTCTGTCTATCTGTTTCTGTCTGTCTGTCTGTCTGTCTGTCTGTCTGTCTGTCTGTCTGTCTGTCTGTCTGTCTGTCTGTCTGTCTGTCTGTCTGTCTGTCTGTCTGTCTGTCTGTCTGTATGTCGCTCTGTCTGTCTGTCTGTCTGTCTGTCTGTCTGTCTGTCTGTCTGTCTGTCTGTCTGATTTAATTATAAAACGAAGTGTCCATGTCTGTTTATTTATTTATTTATTTATTTATTTATTTATTTATTTATTTATTTATTTATTTTACCCTCAGGGTACACAGTACATTTCAGAGGGGAGTACACATTGGGAATGCAGCCCTTTTATGATATATTGATGTGTTAATTGATATGTGGGGTTTAACGTCCCAAAGCCACCATATGATTATGAGAGACGCCGTAGAGGAGGGCTCCGGAAATTTCGACCACCTGGGGTTCTTTAACGTGCACCCAAATCTGAGCACACGGGCCTACAACATTTCCGCCTCCATCGGAAATGCAGCCGCCGCAGCCGGGATGTGTTGGTTAAGGTGGCGATTTGGGCTTGTTTACATCATGTGTTGGCGCTGCATTTTATAAGGAACAGCGATTGGACTCGCCGACTGAATCCTCCAGTCAAGCGTAAAGAAACGCAAAACGAAAAAGAAGTCATGTTCTAATTTTTGTATCTTTTATTGACGGCTAAACACAAAACGCCAGCAAGAAAGAATTCGGTGCTACGATCCAACGGGAATCTTTCGTCGGAAGGCAATGCGATGCGAACCTAAGCAATACCGTGCATCATTTGCATATACTGATCGCTATGCCGGTTGTAGTATGGATCAGCGCTGCAAGGATTCAGGAGACACATGAATGGTTGGTGGAGTCGTGGTAGAAGACGCAACGAAGACAGACCCAAAGTGGGATTCAGTAGTGGCCTGTTACAAATAAAGAAATGTATGTCATTATTAATCAATAAGTTACTATATTTTATCTTATGTGACTTAGAAGTAAACAACAAGCCTTTTACATAGTGTATTCAATAGATTTCAGTCATCGAGTAGCCTAGATAAGCAAAACCTACTATGTAATTCTAGAGTTTGAAACGATTAACGGTGTTTTTCTCATGTTTAAGGTAATAATGTTCAGAAATCAAGTTAATGAAAGCTTCTGCATCAGGCCCGTACAGGAATCCCCCCCCCCCTATTTTCATATTTATTCTCGACAAAACATCCCGCTTCATTCGAACTTCGAGGGGGGGGGGGGGGGGTAGTGCCTTCCTTTTACCTCTGGCTAAGGGCTTGTTCTGCGTATTCTGCATTTGTGTCTTGTTATGGACTAGTTATATACTCAGGGAATAAGAATTAGCGTGAACTTCAAAAGCTACCGTTAAAAGAAAAAGAATAAAGGAAAAAAGAATTGTGCAGAAAAAAATATATTAACGTCTCGGAAATCATGGTTTGGTTCAGTGTGTGATGATAATTCGAAAAGCATGCGGTACATGTAGCTGCATTTTAGTGAAATTTCGTCGTATGTGAGCCGCAGTCACGCAGTATGAATCAGCAAGTGAGGACGCATTTTCATTAACTCAGCGTTTTTAGGCAGCATGCATCGAGTTCAAATAAGTGAAATCTCAATGCAGACATGAGATGTTTGTTTATTTCCTTGTGCACGCAGTGATGTGTGTGTACGAGTGCACCTTGTGGGTTAACTGTTGGTTAACCATGGGGAAGGAGGGGGCAGATTGGTGGACTCCGGTAAGCAGCGGCATAATTCCACGAAAAACAACAAAGGGGGACACACATCTTGCAATGGCAGCTGTTTTGGTTGACGCGAGATTGTTCTACTTTTAATCGTACAAAAATTAATATTACTCGCTTTCGAATACAGGGGGGAAAAAAGCGAACATGTACAATAAGTACGCGTTCGCTTTAAAATACCTGACGCCCTTTTTTTTCAGTCTTTTCTGCGAAGGACATCAGAAGAGTGGAATCACCTTTCTCCGCATCTGTAAACTACATCACAAATCACTAACTGTTCAAGAATGCCTTAGATCATTAGAATGTTAGGCGCTTGCTCATTTTGTAATATGTGTGTTCTGTTTTCTTTGTAACAACTTCCTTATTCCTCTGGGTTTGAGGGTATATAAATAAATAAATGTGCCTCGATCCAAAGGCGTAGGCAGAATTTTTGGGGGGAGGGGGGCGCCACTTTTGATCTGAAGGGGGGCCGGGCTGGCAGATGCGGTCGAGTGTCATGCTAAAGTGGCTTTCGTGCTCTGTGTGCTATACCATGCCCCGCCACAGTGGTCTAGTGGCTAAGGTACTCGGCTGCTGGCCCGCAGGTCGCGGGATCGAATCCCGGCTGGGGCGGCTGCATTTCCGATGGAGGCGGAAATGTTGCAGGCCAGCACGTCACAATTAACCCGTATAGTACCTCGGGAAGCTCGTGCCCTCCGTACGTTTTGAAAGGAAAAGCAGATTTTACTCTCGTACTTCGTTTCCGCTGCTTGGAAGTGCTTCAGCTTTCAGTTGGTTTTCCCCGATTGAGCGGCACTCAACTGTCAAGCTATTCAGATATGATGTTCGAAAGCTAAATCTGAAGTAAGGACGCTTGCAAAGGGTATACCCCGCAGCCTGAACACAAAAGGCGTCCGGAAACGTGACCCCCCCTCCCCTCCCAACTCCCTGATTTACGTCACCGCCGGTAAAATATTTTTCATGCAAGATTACAAAATCTCTCCCTTTCAAGCGTGCGCGTACGTCAACATAACTGTGCAAAAAAAGACCGAATAAGAGTTCACGGCCCATATAAACAGGACGTAAGTGGTGCATAACGCCTCCCGGTCCTTTCAACTATGTATAGTCCGGCGTATCCGTGTGTACCTGAACGGGTGAAAGCCATGCGGTAGTGCCGACTGCTCCATGTGAGTCAGGATAGCCTTCACCGATGGGTCGTGCTTAACATGAACGCGGCCTTCCCTGTCGACCACGTAGGAAATGAAGCGTCCGTGGCCTGACGAGTCGTGGTATCCCTGTCGACCCAACACCGTTCCATGTGGACCCGTTTCCATTTCCTGGAAGGAGCTGGCCACGAACGACTTGACTTGCGTGTGCGCACAGCTCGAGGAAGTGCACAAGAGGGTGAGGGCGAGAAACGCAAGCCACGGGCTGTCCATGGTCCCTGGTCAGTCTTGCAGGCCAGCTGAAAAGACCTAAATCACGCAGACACAAGTTCGATTTACAAATTTTAATTCTGTGGTTTTGCTTGTCGAAACCGCAATACGATCATATGGGACACGCCGTATAGCGGAGCTCTCTGAATGTATTTGGGTCCCCTGGAGTTCTTTCAAGATGACCAAAATCTAAGCACACGATCATTTTCGAATTTTATACCCACTTAAGCGCAGTCAGGAACTGCTCCACCAGTGTGATCCTAGACTATTGGCATAGCCGGAGCGAGGGGGGGATTCAACTCTTTCTTTTTGTGTGCACTCGCCCAAATGATTTTAACTGTCGTGCACAGCGGCGACATTTTTGTGTGTCAGAGCAACATGGTGCAAGCAAGTTTTGAAAAAATGGTTTTCTGTGCATGTGCTATGTGGGTACCCACTTCCCCATTACGGAACTTCATTCAGTCATACGGCGAAGATACACAGAAAATATACACACGATATATTTAAAGATTTGAGTAAACTGTGCATCTGTGCATATACATGTATAGATACAAATGCACGCGCGAACATACATAAAGTATGATGCCCCCCCCCCCTATCAAAAAAGAATTTTGGGACGTTAAATCGCACATATCAATCAATCCCGAAAAAAAATAAACATTTCTGGGGCTAAGCTATTAATATCAAGCAAGGGCATCGAATATGCACGGAAAATCCAATGTTCACAAGGCGTGATATTTTGTGACAAGGAAGAGGAATATATATATACATGCACATATATATATACATACACACACACACACGCACTCATATATATATATATATATATATATATATATATATATATATATATATATATATATATATATATATATATATATATATATATATATATATATATATATATATATATATATATATATATATATATATATATATATATATATACGCGTAAGCGATTCATTTGCAAGCCATTTACTCTCATTACAAATGTGCAACCAATATGATCCGCATCCTTATTTACGTGTTTTTCCCCCCCTCTAGGTAGCATTAGAGAACTGTGCAGGTCACTTAAGTGCACCTTTGGTGGCTCACACAGAGTTTAGTATATATAAGCTGTTGCCAGAAAAAGACTTGGGACACTGTATCAGTTCGTTCTAGGTATTCGTGGTCACTTGACAACCACCAACACTGTCAGGGGCAACAGCCATAGGGTAAATTTCCCCACCCCACTGCTCCTATCTGAAGTGATATGTTGCCAGTGCGCGCACTCGAGCAGGACGAAGCCATATCGGCGAAAAGTAACGCAAATGCGTCGAAATTTGCGAAGAGCCGCAGCACGGTTAAAATTAAACATCGCACGAGGATCCCTTTCAGATTGTTATCTAGTAACTCATGCACGTGCGTCCATGAAATAAAGGGCATTAGCACTACACTCCCCGTCGAATTCATATGACTGAGTTTATATCCCGAGCTCAAAGTTAAAACCACGCTGCAACTCAGCTAATTAGATCCCTGCTGCCGAATCCTTTTTTTTTTCGCATCGATGTCACGTACACACTCATGCACACTGTCAACGTAACAAAGCCTCGGTCATTGTCATTGTATTTTCTCTCTGCTTTTTTTTCTAATTGAGCTAAGAAACAGACACACACTGTTAATGCGATGAAGGAAACACTTACGTTAAGTTTGCTTAAAAAGCCCGTATCGTCGGAAGAAGGGCTGAGACGTGGCCCAAATATCTTCGAGGCAGCTGCGCCAGCGCCGTTCGGTGAACTATTTTCACAGCCCCCGCCACAATGCGTGGAACAATGCAATTGCGAGCAGCTGTGCCGAACAAAGCGAATACACGAATCCTTGAAGGTATTTACGCAATTTATATAATTCACTCAGACGACAGTTCTGACATGTTATTTGTGAAGCGTTGTTTTTTCAGAACATCTTAGGGCATCTGCGCGCGTCCTGCATGTTATTGATCACTCACGGTTTACGGCGCAGTCTTTCGACGCCTTCGTTTAAACATGATTTAAGCACCGGTGCATTATACCGTGTGGTATTCGCGCGTGTTTTTATTAACTAAAATCACAGCTACAACGCGATAGGCTTGAACGCATGCCATACCCTCCCCCACACTTCAAACTAATGAGAGACGAAGGCGCCTACTACAGGGGTCTTCAAGGCATATATAAGTTTACTCGTAGCATTCTATAACGCCATATAAACCCAACGTCACACGGCCACAACTGCCCACACTGCACTGTGACAGGCACTGTGGCACGCCTATATATACTGCTGTGCAAGGCGAGCATCACTGCACATCAAGCAGCAACAACAGATGCGGACTCAAACCAAGGGATCCTCTCGCATTATTTAATTAACCATTAAATCAATCAATAAACGCTTTCTTTCTCTCTACATCACTGTTTTTCTATTGTCACATGGGCCTTCCAACATGACCCGTCAAAACGGCATCACATCCAATTTCATTTGTAACACAATCCTTGCGGGTGCACCTAATTTGGTTTCGGAAAACAAAGCCACCCAAAATTGCCTCAAACACGACAGTAAAACATAAAAACTGATAATCCAGAAGCTGCGGTTGTGATTGGCTTATGTGCTTATGTACATGAAAACAGCGCCAGGTCAAAGGGCGCGTCTTTAGTGTGATATATCAAGGTATCTACTTCCATAAAACCAGCAACATGAAAACACCATGGCACATTATGATGGAAGTTTAAGTTAACGAAGTGAAGCTAAAATCATGCACATTTTGTAAGGGAAGTGGCTAACTAACTCACGGGTGGAAAGATTGATCTAACTTCCTTTCGTCTCGGTTTGTTTTCTTTCTTTTGCTTTTTTCAGCAGGGCCAGGCGATGAGTTGTTGAGAGCACGTTTCCATAACAGCACCCCATGCGCTGCTTTATTAAAGACAAAAAGACCACAGTGTTGAAGGGCTCGTGGTGGTGGTGAAGGGGGGGGGGGGGAGGGGGGCAGCGACCCTTCGCGAATGGGAGCCATGAAGTGATATGGCTGTCTGGTGTTTCAGCGACTCTGTGTGAGGAAGAGAGGGAGCTGAAGGGGTGGCAGAATGAGGGGGGAGAGAGAAGCGCAGAAGACCTGCGAAGGCAGCAGCCGGCTCGCGAGCCTGCCGAGGAAGAAGAGGAAGATTTTAAAGCGGCAGCCGGCAGAGAGGCGGTGCCAAGCTCGGATCTCAGTTTGTACAATCTACACCCCCCCCCCCCCATGGGTCGCCAGATTGAGGTCCGCCCCGCGCTCCTGTGTGGGCACCCTCAGTAGCCACTTGTCCCGGCACCGCGCCGGTGTAACAACACGCCGCTGACAACCACGAGCTCGGGGTTTTTGAGGTGGTGTTGTAGTGCGGGGGGCTGAGCCGGCGCGA
Source organism: Rhipicephalus annulatus (assembly GCA_013436015.1). Taxonomy (NCBI): domain Eukaryota; kingdom Metazoa; phylum Arthropoda; class Arachnida; order Ixodida; family Ixodidae; genus Rhipicephalus; species Rhipicephalus annulatus. The sequence continues at coordinate 412,698 of WOVY01003512.1, read as the reverse complement.
GCACAAAAGGGCCCTCGGCCGACCAGCAGCCGGAGCCGGTCCCTAACGAGGCTGTAATCGAGCGCGCAACCAAAGCCGAACCGCAGCTGTGTCAGCACAAAGAGTGTCCCTCAGCACCTGCCGCACGTGCGCCACCGATGAAGGGAGCAGCGCGACCTCCGCCGTGACTAAGCGGCGCCCCCAGTGACTCCGACGTGCGCCCCCGCCGATGATCGCCCCCGTCGCCAGGGCGCGTATTAGACGCGGTCGCTCCCTCCGCTGATGAAGCGGTCGTCTTTGTGCCATTTACTTTTCCATTAACAGATTCCCCGAGCGCTCGCCCGTATAGTCCCGAATGGGTGGTGTATAGCGTGTTTAACGGAGGCCGTGGTTCGGGTCGTCGCGTCCGTCGACGTGTCCGGCACGCGCAGAAAGGCTGGCGATGCCGATGTATAAGAGGCAGTAAGGGCAGATGAGAGGCGCACCTTGTATAAACCAATCAATCTATAAATCAGTCTATAAACCAATCATCAAGGAGCAAGATGGCAAAACAAGTGCCAGACCAGATCAGCGTTCGTCTGGTCGTCTTGTTCATATTTTTTTCTTTCTCGCGCCCATGTTCTTGCGTTACTTGTTCAAGTATGAAGTTCCACGAACTCGCCAAAAACTAACGAATAGTCACCATGATAGCAAACACAACGACTGTAGCTAAGGAAAACTGACGGTGTGCAATGAACTTTTCTTTCCGGATAACGTTTTCCTGAATGAGTTGATGTTTACTTAGCTTATTGTAGTGACGCGAAGTTCGCATGGAAACTACACACACAGTAAACCATATTACACTCGTTTGGGTGTTCTTATGTCTACACCTCACAATCATTCAACCCACTGAAAGGGCATAACAAGGAGTAATGCACCCTTTTATGGGTATGCTTCATGAACTTACTCTCTCTATGCATCAGTTTTCAGAGCACTATCAAAGCTTTCACCCATTTGGAAAAAGTGAAATGTAATGTTTAGGCAAATATACAACTTTTCAAAAAATATAAATAAATGTTATCTTGGGCACGTTTCACAATGATATATCTTTTAATTTGCTAAGATGAAGCCTTCCAGACCACACATCTGCACTCGTAAGTTCCCCAGTACTTGTATTTTGTAATATTTCATTGCATTTCCATTTCGTTTCTACTCATTTATTGTACCGAATGCATGGCACACACTAAAAAAGGATCGCGTAAAAATGGTGCCTTTTTGTCACACAATAGCAATCGTCCTCTGACTTGCTTGAGCTTCCTTTCTTGAAAACTCGGCGCTGGCCACTTTCCTATCAAGAATGCAAGGCCACGCTGATAAAGCGCATGTCGTCCGTGACCTGAAAGTGCCGGGTGCGCGGCGATAATACAAGAAAATTTAAGGAACGCAAGATATGTAATTATTTTTGTTCGACAAAACGACGCCAGTTTTACGTCGAAAGCTGTTATGAGATCATTTACGGGTTACGCGCAGTTGTTGTTGTTCGTCCGCCACCGCCGCCGCCGGTGTCCGTAACCACATCGCACGAAATTTAAAAAAATATACTTGCATTAATGACATAAGAGGACTTGAACCCGGGACCGCTGGGTGCCAGCCTAATATTCTACCATTCAGTTCGCCGGTGTTTGTAACTTGTTGTTACAACTTGTTTTAGGCAGGTAAGACCTAGCACCAATGGCACAGTGGGGCTCGAACCCGGGTCCGGTATACCTAAGCCCAGTATTCTACCACTGAGCCACACCGGTTCTTGTGACTTGCTGTCAAACTTGCCTTAGGCAGGCTTGATGTCGGGAAAGCAATCGCGTCAATACAACTTATAAAACGTTTTACAACAGCGAAAGAACAACCTGTCGTCGAACAATGCAAATAGCGTAACGAGAGGGCCGTCCAATGCTCCAAACCATCTCAAAAGCTTCTTTCCCTATTAACTGTGGCGCATACCCACTTCAGCCATACTTCCTCTTCGTCTTCAGCCAATGCATGGACAACTGGCACAAAATTCCTTGCAGGTGTTTAGCGGATATACCACGCTTCTCAGAAGAATGACTAAAAATAGCATAGCGAATGCCGGCCTACTACCCGAAAGGTTATTATTAATGCCCTATTGGATACCAAGCAAGTGTGCTTGCAGTAGTTACTCAATGAGAGTTTTGAAAAGGCTCTGAAAAGGATCCACCACAATCAAGTGTCGTCCAAAACGAAATTTCATATATAATACGGGGCTATTTCGTATCATAATACGGGGCTAAGTATAGGCTGTCGCATCTATACTTAGCCCCGTATTAGCATATCTGGTAAATTATTCCTTTCTTATTGGAATCTTTCCAACAAAACTTAAGGTGGCCAAAGTTACACCCATTCATAAAGGTGGCAACACTACTGAATTAACAAACTATCGTCCGATATCCGTATTACCTGTATTCTCAAAAATTTATGAAAAATGTATAAATACGCGCCTTATGAAATATCTTGAGAAGTACAATATCTTATCACCGCATCAATATGGTTTTCGCAAAAATAAAACCACGGAAGAGGCACTAATTGATGTAAAAAGCCGCATAATAGAAAAGTCTTCCTTGACTTGCGTAAAGCGTTCGATTCTGTTGACCATAATATCTTACTGTTGAAATTAAGCCGCTATGGAATTCGTGGAATAGTCTCTGATTTATTTAAAAGCTATTTATCATCCAGACAACAATTTGTTAGCATAGACAGTAAAAAGTCAGACTATTTAAGCGTAAAGAAAGGAGTTCCGCAGGGGTCCATTTTAGGCCCCGTGCTTTTCCTTTTATATATAAATGATATTACAGAGGTTCAGTATACACCCGAAATTAAAATGTTCGCTGACGACACAAGTATATTTTTCACAGGCTCCACCATTCAGGAAGTAGAAGCTTCGACAAATGTATATCTCTCGAAACTTTCAGGCTGGCTAACAAAAAACAAACTAAAATTAAACACACAAAAAACAAAATTTATTATGTTCAGGCCCATTAACAAGCACATCAGTGATAATATAGTAATCTTGTTTGACAATCAGCGACTCGAACAAGTCAGCACACAAAAATTCCTTGGAGTCTGGTTTCATGAGCACTTAACATGGACACCGCACGTAAATAGTCTCTTGGTAGATCTAGCTCGTTCTGTAGGGTGCTTGAGTAAAATTGCTTTCCTCCTCCCTTCATGGTTATGTAAATCATTATATTATAGCATGTTTTACTCCAAACTTCTATACGGAATGCTTGTATGGGGAACAACAACTAAGACCAATTACGATCGAATATTAATCTTGCAAAAGCGCGCGCTCCGTGTAATAGAAAAATATAAAGGTCACCCCAAGGACTTAGACACTCAGCCGCTTTTTCTTAAACATGGAATTCTATCTGCTAGGAAAGTATATAATCTTAAACTGATGCAACACATCCACAAACATAAACTACAGGATTCCTTTCCACGCACTGTATCAACAACATATGGCTTCAGAAATTCTGCCCGCAAAACTAAGAAAACACGCACGAACTATGGCAAGCAGGCTATTGATTATAAGATCATACAATTGCTAAACCTTCACGAATCGAATATAGACTTTACTCTGAAAACTAAACAATTTAAATGCCATCATAAATCCTTTCTTCTTTTGACTAAAGACATAGTAGATCCATAGGCTTTTATATTTAGGAATACTTGTATACTGAGTTGATTTTTTTCTTACTGTGAACAATGATACTTAAACAGAATCGTTTGATACCAAAATTGTTTCCTGTTTATGTAAAACATATTCTGAATGTATATCATGTAGAAATAAGCTGTGTAACTAAATAAGATATGTATAATGTCACTTATTTGTATATGTATGTTACTGATGTGTGAATATGTGTAATATGGCACTGATGCAGACTGTATCAGGAGGTCAAGACCTCGTCAGGCTATTTAGCCTTTAGTCTTTGCCTCCCGCAGGGAAGTTTTTGTATTTTTTTTCCTGCAAATAAACACAATTCAAATTCAAATTCAAATAACAGTGATATAGACGGTGAGCTGTCACAGCTATCAATATTCTTTTTTATGAATTTATTTATGAATATTATTTCACACTTAAACTAGAGATTGCGGAAGCATTTTTCATAAAAAATATAATTGATACTTGTGTCAGCTCATCGTCTTTATCACTGTTAGACCGTTGATTGATTGATATGTGGGGTTTAACGTCCCAAAACCACGATATGATTATGAGAGACGCCGTAGTGGAGTGCTCCGGAAATTTCGACGACCTGGGGTTCTTTAACGTGCACCCAAATCTGAGCACACGGGCACACAACATTTCCACCTCCATCTAAAATGCAGCTGCCGCAGCCGGGATTCAATCCCGCGACCTGCAGGTCACACTGTTAGATTATAAAATCTCATTTCTGGACGACACTTGACCGTGATGTATCCTGCTTCCTTGTGATTCCCTTTCCAATCTTGTCTTTCTGGTATATATTATCTTCATCGAATAAACCATGTTCATCTGCGTTCTGCGTTCGTTTGTCTCCTCTCTTGTGTCCCGTTAATTTGCGCCCCCAATATTTCATTATGACTGTAGTGTTGCTACTTAAAAGAACGGAACAGCATTATAGCTTCATTATGGAACTGGCGTCCATCTTAATCTGTTTTATTCCTAACTTCATCCTTCTCTTCTTTCCTGCCCCCGGCTCTCGTGCTTCTTCTTCTCCTGTCCCAAGGCTCATACCGCTTCAATGAGCATCTCGTTTGAGTTGTGCGATCGAACCTAACACAGAAAACACGATTAGTACGCATTGCGTGTGAGAAAATTGATGAGTTAAGCTTTTAACTAACATGGAACCCACACAGCTTGGTTGGTACCTCGTGACACAGTTCTACCTGGGTCCTCCAGTCTGTCCTTCACCCCATTCGCATCCTACAAAAAGACAAGAAATCACGCTCAGGCTCCAACAGAAATATGTCTACCTCCATCCAGCTATGTTTCGGTTTATATGGCTACATCTCCTGAGTGCAGCAGGGATCATGCGTGGGTGCGTGTTTGAGCGCATGATGCGGGACTTCCCCCACATACCCAAGCCACTTAAGGTGCGAATCATCTCAAGACAAGGCTTTCATTCCTCCATCAAAAGTACGGATCGTCACCGTCTGCTTTGGGATATCCAAGGGGCCCATGATGCCGCGGCCAGGTACTTCCTGTCTGTCCCAACGTGCGAGTGGCCGCCGTCCGTCCGTCCGTCCATCCATCCATCCATCCATCCATCCATCCATCCATCCATCCATCCATCCATCCATCCATCCATCCATCCATCCATCCATCCATCCATCCATCCATCCATCCATCCATCCATCATCCATCCATCCATCCATCCATCCATCCATCCATCCATCCATCCATCCATCCATCCATCCATCCATCCATCCATCCATCCATCCATCCATCCATCCATCCATCCATCCATCCATCCATCCATCCATCCATCCATCCATCCATCCATCCATCCATCTGCCTGTCTGTGTCTGTCTATCTATTCACCAACGTCTGCGTGCTCTCGTGATCACCTCCTAGTGTAGACAAAAATTCGTATCGGAGGGTAAAGAGTTCGACAAATATGACTGTCTGGTCGTATTGTGAATAGCGTGAAAATCCAATCGCTTATATGTCGTCAAACCCTTTCCGGCAGACACGTGTGGCACATACCCATATCGCAAAGGGCCGCCGCGGTATGGCGCCACAAGCGAATGGCAGTTTCTATTTACCCTGAAACATTTAAATTGCAAATTATTATTCCAAAAACGTTAAGAAAAACCGACTTCAACAGCGTTTAGCCGAGAACGCGAAAGGATAAAAATCAGTATCACAGTAGAAATTGAACCCCCAACTTTATGTGTGGCAGTCGCGTATTCTACCACAGAACTGCGCCTGCTCTTTAAACTGCTTTGAAAAAAAAAGAACTATGCAGGCGTAATGTTTGTGCAACGTCAATTTTGGTTGCAGTTCTGGGTATTTAATTATGTAAAAAAGCAATAAACATTTCATATGTTGAAGGCGTCATGTCGGCAAAAGTGTTGCCAGCGTTGGCTACGCATCTATATATAGTATTCTAACAAACATTATACTTCTATTAGTATGAACTAGCAAGCTACATTAAAGCTTTACCCGACTGGAGGAACACGCTAACGAAAGTTATACTTGTGATATTCGTATGTGGTGCACTTCGTTTCAGTAATACTCTCGTCATTGCTCTAACATGAGGGCTGATGTAACGTCAGACCATATGTTAGTGCGAAAGTATAGAGAGCTGGGCGAGTTCGTATGAATACATTTTGGGAAGGATTATTCGCGCACACAATAGACAAGGACAGGGTATGAGTACGTTCTTTTCATCAATAAATTGAGTCGTGAGTTCGCGCCCGTTTGTCTTCTTTCTCTCCGTTTTTTTCTACTATGTGCGCGCTAAAATGTTCACAAAATATATGCTACCCTTTAAACGCCGGTGTAGTTGATGTTCCTTGTGAGCCCACAATGTGCATAAAACTACAAAAACACGTCGATCCATCTCGTAACGCTTGCATCAGAGAAACATAAAACAAACAGCATAGACAATTATACTACAACGGCATCGCATTAAACCGATCTCCGCAAGGCATTTAATCTATATAATATTTATTTTATATTTATTTTATTTCATTCTACCAAGCCGGCCCTCAAAGGCGTGAAAGACCAGCGGCAACTCGCCACCAGGGCGAGGAGGGCAGTCGAAGCCAGAGGTTTCCTGTTCTAGGGTAAGAGAGAGAGATACCATTTATTTATACATCCGGCGTGTAGGAAGTCCCCGGCCTCGCAGGGCGCGGATGTTCCCTATCTTAAGATTACGGCTATTAGTACCCTGTTCTAGGGAGCCCTCCCGCCTCAAAGTGGTACCGGTCATCACCCGAAACGCTGTTTCAAAAATAAACGCTTATTTCCCTACGTCCCTCAACCTACCGCTGCGGCATGAATTTTAGCTTTTGGGTCCGTTGTTTTCAACGCTGTTTGCTCTGAGTGCAGCGCCCTGAAATGAAAATAGATTATTTCTACATCTCATTCATGAGACAAGGACAGAGAAAGAGTCACTAAGAAATACAAATATTCATTTAGCGTGACATACCGGCAGTCGTAATTACTCAAAGACACTGCGCACGCTACTGCGATAGTTTATCCATACTGTGCGCACAGTGTAATTATGATACACTGCTCTATGGCTTCAGCATCCGTCATAAGCAGAATTTCTAGCTTGATTTGTAAAGAACCTTCACTCTAAGTTAATCATTGCATGGAATGCAAATTTTACGCAAATTTCTCCTGCTTATTTGTAAAATGGTAGCTAGCTTGTCTCACTCAGTAGGTAGACATTATTTACATAATAGAAGAAAATAGTCTGCAACCCCTAACCATGGTAATATCAGCCCTTGAGTATTAGTAAGCAGTTTCTAACACAAGAGTGGTCGATGCTGAATGGTGCAGCCAAAACCGCGCGCGGATGGTTTAAAGATGTCCTCAAGGTTGTTAAGAACTAATGATTAAAAAAAAGGTATCTCTTGAGGGGGAATTGGAAAGGTTCTACCAATTGTGTTCGAATACCTCTGAAAACCAGTCGAATTTTCTCTAATACATCAACATTCATGATCTAACAATTATAAAAGCTTTCTCATTACGTTTTTAATATTTATGCTGTGGTGTAGATTGTAATTTTCAAATTGTAGAGTCTAAAGTCCCAACGCATTTGAAGGCAATCCTCATGGCACAGGAATCGAAGTATGTGTTCGCGAAATATGCAACGAAACAAATCGGCGTTCTAGTGATGCTTGCGCCCCAGCGCATGAAAAGATGTATATAAAAATATTTCAAATATATATAGGTTGGACAACAGTGCAAGTTTGGCGACGTTTCTCCTTGACTAGTGTTAATTCCAAAACTCTTTTCTCATGAATTTACCTTGAGAACTCGCTGAACACTAAAGTATCTGTGGCTAAAAACAAGTATAAGCATGTTGTTGTTGTTTTTTTCCCGGACAAATAATGTATCCCGATTTTTTTTTAAGTAATATCGTTCTCTAGTTCGGGCACTCCTACGTAAATTCGTTTTCAATTACGTTTTTTTTTACAGTTACAATTTAGGCTGTCGGCTCCAGAGATCAATGAGAGGCCCAGCTAGTAAGCTCAGGCCTCGAATACCAGCGAAGAAATTCCTGAATTGCCATACAATTCACATGTGTCAATTTTTTAAAATATATCGGTTTCTTCATCAATAGGCCGCAGTGGTTGTGGGATCTAGTCATCGTCATCAACAACTCGACTAGTGGACTAAGAGTGAATGAATACAATGCTGCCATGAACACATATTGTCGATATTTACGAATAACAGCCAAAATCAACTACCACCAGCCTACATTGAAGTCTGTCTTGAAAATAAAGTAAATTGAAGCAGCTACGCACTGGCGGTGCAAAGACTGAGGCATACCAAGGTGGCGTTGTCCTTCTTTCCTTCCTCTCCTTCTCCCCTCACTTCAATTTCTCACCTCTGTAGCTGTACCATACACGCTTGCTCTCTTTTCTTTCTCTTCGTTGTGGTGTCTGTCTCTGTCTCTTTCAGTTTATATTTCTTTCTCAGTATTTCAATATGTTTCTCTTTCTCTTCTTACTCACTCTTTCTATATCTCTCGTTCTCACTCTACCTATCTGTACTCTATAATAATAATAATAATAATAATAATAATAATAATAATAATAATAATAATAATAATAATAATAATAATAATAATAATAACTTTATTTCCCATCTTTGTGAGAGACAGATGGTAGGATTGTAGAAAAAAGCCGTCCTCGGACAGCTTCAATAGCCTACAACTCTATATATATTTGGCAGTGCGGCAATATTACATACAAACATACAACCACTTCTGCATCTCAGACCGGACAAACCGGTGCACGCGTTCTCCGAGCGAAGCGCAAGACGAAGAGGACGCGCGCTGGTTCACGACAGTGATAGTTTTCGGTCACGCCAGGCGGCATAACGAAAAGCTTAACATCTCCGCCGTAAAAAAAATAACAACTCCGTCATATCGCTGTCGCCATAACACGCAAGCACTGTCCGCACCTGCAACATCCGCCAGTGACGATGTGAATTTCGGTGGCCGGCGCACCGATGTTTGATCTCGCTACGAATACACGGCGCTCGTTTCAAAAAAGTCGTTTTTTGTTATTTATTTTATTTCATTCGAAAGATCCCCACAACCCCCAGGCGAGAACAAACTAGCCACCTCGACCATGCGTCGGCCATGCAGCTGGTTCGTCAGCGTGGTGGGGGTGCCGTGGCGGGTGGTTGGTTCTCCGTTCGGGACCGACCCATCGCTCCGCCTCCGGGAAAGGCGGCCGCTCCACGCGACTTCAAAGTTCGGCCGGCAAAGCAACCGACTGGAAGCTCACACACGGTGAGTACTGCAACTCCAATCTACCTGATTAATTAATAAATTAATTTATCCCTGCTTTAAGCATTGATGCTCCATTATTAACTACATTCATTTGAATGTAACTTGTACACGAGTAGCACTGGAAGTTGGTTCTACCTGAAGTTCATTAATTTAACACTTGTCTGGTCATTAGCACTCCGCTCTTATATAGAGGTGCATTTAACTGTGGTGCATCAAGACATCAAAATTTCGTAGGATTTTGTTGTCCAATTACTACAGCTAGAAACTGCTTCATTCATTGATTAGAACATGGTATGCGCATTGGTATTCCGCTGTTAATTGCACGTGCCTAAATGTCATTGTACCTGAATAGCACTGGAAGTTTGTCTATCTACAGTTCATTAATTTAACCCTGATTGATTGATATGTAGGGTTTAACGTCCCAATTAATCTGACCCTGATTTGTGGATTAGTAGTTCACACTTATGTAGTGGTACTTAAGGTTAACTGTCGTACATGAGAACGTCATAGTCTGGTAGCGTTAGTGCGTTCTTTTATTTACTTACATTAGCAAAATGTAAGTAATTGATTTTAATGTTACAGAAGCTCTAATGTTGTTACCTGTCTAAACATCAGCCTGCAAGGTTTACAAAAGCGAGCAACGCTTAACTGAGGTAATGCTCAATTTTCGAATGTCAAAGTAACTTGAGCCTTCGGAAAATATCCTCAACTAATCTCATTCGACCTAAATTATCAAACACGTGCGAAATTCGACGAAGGCCTGAATGTACAGCTGCTCCAACATTGTCAGTTTTGACATATTCAGAGCGGTTAGTGCCAATTTTGTCCTGTTTAAATGTCCCGATATATTAGCTTTGAGAAATGGCGGCGTCATTTCTTACTGTGTGCTTACATATCTGCAAACTACCTCGGTTCATAAATCGCTGACGGTAAATATAAACTTGTCGCCGGAGTCAGTGAATTTTTAGATTTTTCTTCGTTGCAACGTATCTAGTCAAAATCGACTGGCTAATCAACAACCAAAACGACATCACTGAATCTACGTATTTAGACGGTCGCTCTCATGTAAAACCCGCCTTCAAGTAAACAGTGTGTGCTCTTACACAGACACCGATAAGAGGGACAGCTTTTGTTGGTGCTTACGAGCACCGAAGCATACACACGCTGTTCTGCGCGTCTGCCCAGCATTCTCTTCAAAACGCTCGAGAGGTGTTCTACGTTTATGCTTAACATTTCACTTTTAGCTTTGTTGCATGATTTTCTAAACGCCTGCACTGCAGCTGAAGAGGTAAAGCTTCGCATCACATCTTTGGAGCCTTCGCGCAGGCGCTGTAGACTACTAAGGTATAGGGGTATGCAACCTGCTGCCCGTGGGGCACTATTATGCGCCTCCTGGCACAGCGTTAGAACCACCCTCCCCCTTTTCTCGCGTTGTCAATTGACTCACTTCCTATCTCAATTGTCAAGTTCTTATCTAGTTTGTAACGAAGATTTCTGGATATCAAACAAAGACATATATATTACAGTTTTGTACGTTAGTGTCAACTCGTCGACTCTCTTTTCGCATTGCCTGCAAAGTCCACCCGACTTCCCGCCTTTCAGATTTGCCGTCCAGTCCTGTGGCCATGCAATTCGTGCAATTCGGCTCTCCACCTGAATCAAAAGCATGCCTATCAATGGGTAAAGGGATACTTAAGGCCTCACTGAGCAAGTTGACCGTGTTTTCTGTCAGCACATACGTTTCTTTCGTCGGGCGTCCTTATTCGTCGCACTTCTCCTCTCTTCCTTGTATAATGACGCACCAACGAACCCAACGGTTCACGCTACTGCCGGAACCCTCGTCATCACAAAATTTCAGATGCCACGTCCACTCTGTTACATACGGTTTTCGCTAAAAAAATCGCGAGTCTTGAGGAGAACAAACAAATCGCAGTAGAAGTGAAAGGCTCTCTTCAGTTATGTATAGTCATTCACAATGGGTACCAAATAAAAGGAGTCACCATTACATATGATGTAAGTAGTGGTGATCAATATCAGGTAATATTCAGGGATGGGATGGATTAGAGTGTACTCGAGATGGGCAAGCACAGATCATCGTAGCTAGGCCGACCCCCTTGCCCCCCCCCACATGTGCGGGGGGGGGGGGGGACAAGGGGGTCCTGGGGTCATGTTATTGGGCACAGGCGTGCGCAGAGTTCCACACTGGGGGAACCCGGCGATGGGACCCCCACTTAACCCTTGTTGGTCGAGTTTAATATACAAAATGCTTCATAATGGATGAACAAGCGAAAACGAAGTGATGGCTTGCTTCGCACAACGGTCCACTTTTGTTTCTCGGCTCTCCAAGTACAGGACAGACTTTCCGACAACCCCCCCCCCCCCCCCGTCAACCGCCCTGAGCGCACGCATACGCAACTAAGAAACGACTTGCAACCGCCTCTTGTACTCTTTCGGTGGAGTCAACTAAGGTTACACGGCGGGTTTGTTGGTTATCTATTGTATCCGATGATGATTTCCTTTAGATACACTAATGCTGGTTTGATCACGTGAATTGTCAAGCACCATGTTAAGGTATATGAACTGCTGATTCTCGGAATAAACTGCATTGTTGAAAGTTAGCGCTGTGTTTGTGTTATGTGCCTTCTCTGTCCCGTCCTCGATGCGCTATACATCGGATTCTTTCGATGGCCCGAAGTTGAACCTCCAGGTCACGGTGTATTCCTTCCCACGCTTCACACGAGGAAAAAAAAATTCAGCGGATCCCACGTACCTTGGAATCAGCGTTATGCGAAGCATCAGTAGAGAAGATGATCTTGTTGCAATTTTTTTAGCGACACGTCATGAAATGACGCTAAATATAGGTACAAATGTTGCACACACAGACATATGTTGAAGAGTTCCAGATGTTTATATAACCAGCTGTTTGCACTTGCGCAACGATGTCAGCGGGAACATGCGTATTAGCATCACCAGAAGCTGATATGAAGCGCTGATGCTCACGAAGATGCTGGCCCTGGACACTGCTACATAAATCAACTTCAGTGCATGGCACCCAGCCACGATTGACGTCAACTTGACAAAGGAGTACCGTCAAAGGTGTACAAATGGAATGTTTATAACACTGGGTAGGCAGCACTGCAACCAGTATTGACGTTTCACGAAGATTAGCGTCTATTCGAAAAGTAGTTCCGAAACCTGGCTAGCTCTGTGGTAGAATACTTGACTTCTACGCAGAATTCTTTGGTTCGATTCCTGCTGGCACCCTGAAATTTATTATTTGCAATCATCGGGGGGGGGGGGGTCAACTCTGCCTATGCCAGGTTTCTCTTAACAATGATTCTATGCCTTCGTAGGGTCGATGCTACCGATGTCGGGTGTTGCTTAACGCTCACGCGTTAAAATTGCCCATGTGTGTTATCGTCATTCCTGGGTATATAGTAAGTGTCAATCACCTGTGGCACATACCCGCCCGCGGGTATGTGCCACTGTCTGGAGGGAAGTGTCTGACGACGTACGCGACGCGATTGCGACATTATTCATGCCTTGACCAGCGCGTCATACCCTCCCATGCTACTTTTGGTTCACGCCAAGTTAAGGGGGTGACCACGATAGCACCCAAACTTAGATAGATAGATAGATAGATAGATAGATAGATAGATAGATAGATAGATAGATAGATAGATAGATAGATAGATAGATAAACACGCTCAAAGTGCCAAAGTTCGCTAAGAAATGCTTCGCATTTAAAATGCGCTATTATCTGCTATCCATCCGCAGACAACTTGGGCAGAAGCGGTTGTGCTCACGGCCACGTCCTTGCATCGGCCACGTGGCTTCGTTTCGTTGGTGCGCGCTTCGTCTCAAGTGTCCGTCCGCGTTCCGTTCTCGCGTTACTGTGAGCTCCTGGCACGGCCTAGCTTGCGTGTCTGTGGTTCTTACTTGCATAGCTTGCCCAACAAACGGTCTGGTGCCTTCACTCTGGCTGTGCCCCACGGCAGCCACAAACTGACGCTCCATAACGTGTTAGGATGGGGAAAAAACCTTCATTAAAAATTTTAATGAAGGTTTTTAATGTGCTCAGGCCACCCTGGGCCAGGCCACCCCGACGTTTTGTCCGGTGAGGCGTAGCCTTTCCACCGCTGTCCGGGCCCGTTGGATTGCCCACATTTGGTCGTGCAGATCTGAGCTAGTCAGCGCGCTTAGCCGACGCTCCTGGAGAAAGTCCGGTTTTATATTGTCCTCTCGGTATATTACTGTGACCTGTGTGCATTGCCATAGAATATGTGCCATATCAGCGTGTTCGTGCTTACAGAGGGTACAGCTTGTTTGTGGGTATTGTCTGGAATGTGTAGAGAAAAGGGCCGATTTTTGTGACCATCATGCCTCATATCGTTATATTCTTAGCTCTGCCACATACCGTGTATGTGGCAGTATAACTGACTGTGTTTCGACTGATATTCATTCTGTCATTTACGCCTTTTCATATAAGCGCACAGTTCGCATATTTTGATTGAAAAGCTTCATTCTTTTTTGTGCACTGTGGACAGTATGAGTGTGGTTTTATTTTACATGTGTCTCAAAGAAAGAAAAACGTATAGCACTAAGTATGGGGCGAACATAAATGCAAGCAGATACATACCACCTTTTATGGGCATGTAAAGGGTTGCAGCCAGAACGCTCCCGTCACCTCGCTCAAGCCGGCCTTCGCTACTGCGACACAGCCAGTTACAACCGCTGGATACATGAAAAGATATTCCACAAGACACGACTTCACTTCATACACAACACCGGCCTAACAGCACACATTTAACAAAATATTATGCCTTAAAGGCAAGTCTTTGTCTCAATAAAAAAAATAAACAGAAGAGAATACGGGCACGCATACAAGTGAAACGCCATGTTCTCCGAATGAGAAATTGGCCTTACTGATAGACGACGTTCAAATTTTATCTTTCCCCTTCATTTGTGCTCTGATACTGTATAGTTTTGTGTGTCCTTATTGTGTGGTTTCCTTGTAATCCCGGGCTGCGCCCTTGATGCACAGTTTTAACGACGAACAATGTTGCTATACATCGGCAGTGCCGCTACATCCACCTCCTTGATGCAGCCGTGTCGTGCCAAAAGTCGACTCTCTTGTCACTAACTCAATTGTCTCCTTACATGCTCCGGGATACGCAGGCACCCCCATGAGTACCGGTGGCGAAGAGACGGCCCTCGTGGCCGCGCAACCACTGCCGGCCGGCTGCCGGTCTCGGCCCTTCTCGACGCCCTCCTGCAATCAGCCTCTGCGGCGGATGCTCGTGGACGCCCGCGGATCGCGGCCCGTGACGCGACCGGTGCCCGTGGCCTGCGCCGGCGTCGAGCTTCTCCTGCCGGCCACCGCGAACCCGCTGTGCGCGCGCCTCGCCCGCGACTGCCACGAGCAGAACGCGACCGTGTCGCGACTGGCCTGCGGTCGCCTCGCGCTCGTCACGACGCGCGCCCTGGGCGCGGGCGAGGAGCTGCGGCCCTGGCTGTCGCCCGCGCTGCTCGCCGAGCTCGGCGTGCCGGCGGCGCTGACGCCGGCGCACATCCGCGGACACCGGTGCTACGCGTGTCCCGACTGCGGCGCCGCCTTCGAGCAGCCCAACCCGCTCAAGGCGCACCTGGCGCTGGACGCGTGCGGCGCCGAGCCGCCCAGGTTGGCGCCTCCTCCCAGGCACGCGTGCGCCTTCTGCGGGAAACTCTACTCGCGCAGGTGAGCGTATCTCCGTAATCGGCCGAACGGTATTCGACCCCGATATTGCTCCGACAATAGGGAGTGTGTTCGTCGACCCGAGAATATACAAAAAGTGCGCTTTTTGGGGGTTCTTGTGACTGAATTGGAGGTTCTTGTGACGGATGTGCAGGTGCTGAAATAGGTAGTTGGACGGAAATCCACCTGGTTAGGAACCAACATGACAATTAAAACAACACACTGACCCCAATTAAAAGCAAAAAATGCACCATTTCCAGTTAAAGGGACCATGAGGGGATGCGAGGCAACGCTGCTGATCGCTTGTGTTTCCATTTGTATGCTTCTGTGTATGTTACCGATGCCGCTACAACTGGCGCCAACCTTGACGTTCATAGCGTCGTTGCAAAAAAGAGCGCAACACAGCGAGCGAGCGCATGATTAAACACGAGCGCACAGCTGTGGCGGAGAGATAAAGTGGAGAGGATAAACGAAGTGGAGGCAGCGCTCTGCCAGCTACTCGACCCCGCCTCCTCCCACCTCCTCGCGCTTACGCGAGGAGTGGGGGAGAGTTGGCGCATGCGCAGTGGGTGGAGCGGACGGTCGCCAAGGGACGTACGCAGCCCCGAGTGAAAGCTGCTTCGCATCTAATGAAAAACACTTTCACGGAGGCTAAAACAGCATATGTATGACGTCAGAAAAAAAGACGGTCTCATCGAATGCGCTGGTCGAATATGTGGAAACGTCTGGACACAGACTGGGATAACGCAAGAATAACAGAAAGAGAAATGAACTGGTCATACTGGGTTCATCTCGAATCGATCACGATCAAGACAACGGCGCACACATCTAATCGTAATGATGGAAACTTTCCACACGCCTACACACGCTGCGAACGTCCCACTTTGTAATATGCATAATCGGACTGCTCACACACATTTCTTTACTTGTGAACATGGCTCCCGTATGGGGCCGAAACGGCTGGCTTTTATTCGTTTTTAATCGTAGTCAGTGTGTTGTTTTAATTGTCTTCGATGCACAGGTGCTTCAGAAACATCTTACTGCCTTCAGGTAAACGATGAGCGAGGCAGGACACAAAACGTCGGCCAGCTTGCGAACGTATAAAGAAATGCTGCTTGACTTGTCGAATGACTAATAGTCACTGGTGGGAGAAAATCAAGTTCGATCTACCAAGGAAACAGGGTGATGGCAGCGACGTCCGACACCAAATACGCAAGAAATAAAGCGCTATCGGCCACCTAAATCTCATGTCAGATGTTTCTGTTGGCACCATGTGATTAAAATTTATTCAATATTTGGCAGCATATCTTGGCTTAGTTTGAGATCACCATCACTCCGGATTAATATGGTCGCTGGGCGTCAGCCATGGGAAAGGCAACAACTGCAGGCTTAGAAATTGTAGCTTCGGAGTAGCCTAGAAGCACCGATTTGGGATGAATTGTGAGTATATATACTTACCTTTCGAAGAGTCGTCACCTCTTCTGCAATTTGGCAGCCAGAAGGTGTGTCTGAAGTTCACATCACGCGTAGTGGCCACAACAGCTTTTGAAGATTACCACGGACGGTTACGTCTCGCAGATGCCACAGCAGCCGCCGCAGTCCAGTATGATCTTGCACATCGCTTGAACATATTGCCACGCGTGTTATACTCATGTGCTAGGTTTAAACCCACAAAGACTGACAGAAATGCTCGGCACAGAACGCGCCTCACGCCCGTATTGTAGAACGTCCCTTCACTCGACACTTACTTAGGCCCGTATTCACAAACGCTCCTCGACTCGACTTTCAACCTTCACTTGACAGAGTTGAGCACTGCGCCGCCGCTCGGCTGAAAATGGCGCCGCGCTACTCAAGAATCGCAGCGGATTATCGCTGATATGCAGTGACTTGTCGGGACTACAGGCGGGGCTACCATCGGTTTTCTCAAGTGAAGGTGGAGTGTTGAGTCGAGGGACGTTCTAGAATACGGTGGTTAGACTCGAGAAAATCGAAGGGGGCGCCGTCTTAGCGGAGCAAGTGACGGCGCCCATCGGCGCAGAGTGATGCAGCGATTCTTGAGAAGCGCCGCATCATTTTCAGTCGAGCAGCGGCGCTGCGCTCAACTCTGTCAAGTGAAGAACGAAATTCGAGTCGAGGAGCGGAATACGGGAGTCGGTGTTCGAGAAGCTTCACCGTTGCAGTAGATCGTTTTGTTAAGATTGCGTGCAGGACGCGAGAAGTCCAGCTTATTCAAGTGCCTGCGCGACCACCAGTGACGAGGCTATAGAAAGTTTGATGCGTGATGCATAAAAGACGACGCGACCCAGCGACGATTAGTTTTATCGACAGCCGATGCTCTTTTTTTTCTCACCTATCATTGTACAGCGTGTTTTGCTCAAGTCTAACTTTCCGTTTCCCGTCCACAGCTCGGCCTTATAAAGAGCTTCATCTTGCACGCGCCGATTGCTGCCGTCGTCAACGTCACGACCACGTGGCATGTCGGGCGTTCATTTTTCGACCAGGTGTCTCCCCGTTGCAGCAGTATGTTCCAGTTTGCCAAATACGAACTATTACTACTACATTTTTTTTTCGAAGTAGCGCTTTCCCATAGTATCAAGGCATACTCTGTAAATTTTTTTCAGAAGGTATTTCTGTCTTTGACAGCTAACTTGAGAGACTGCATGGTAGTCGATGCGCAGTCGCCGAAGTCCTTTAGTATCACCCGAAAAGCTAAATAAAGAACGACAAAACATTCAGGGGAGTGTCATGCCCCATAAATCTCCATTCCCCCCGCCCCCACCAGTTACGGACCTGCCAAGTATACATCACAACAGTGCAATGCGAGAACCCAATCCGTTTTTTTTAAGCTTTACCACTCAAGGGCTCAGTTCTTGAAAGTGCCTATCTCTTCAAACGCGGTATGTCGTACGTGATCCGAGCGGCAGCGTTTACTAAACACAGCTGTGCGCGCGTGTTCGCAGGTACGGCCTGAAGATTCACGTGCGCACTCACACCGGTCACAAGCCCCTGGAGTGCCGTTTCTGCCGGAGGCCGTTCAGCGACCCGTCCAACCTGAACAAGCACGTACGCCTGCACGCGCAGCGGGACTCGCCTTACCGCTGCGCGCTGTGCGCCAAAAGACTGGTGCGCCGCCGAGACCTGGACCGACACCTTCGCGCGAGACATCAGCTCGAAGCTCAGCCTGTACTGGCAGCTACCAGGCCAACCTCTGCGACGACGACAGCAGCGTCGGCGCTCTCCTGAACACTCGTGAAACAGACTGTTGATGGAGCGATCGTATACAGCGGGATGGTATACCAAAGAGTGATGGCGTTTGAGAGAACAGCAGCATGCATGGTAGATACTAAAAGCGCATAATGCGAGGTCAGAGAATAGTCTTGAAACGCACGAGTGCATACTGTAAGAAAAGATCTATCTTGGTTATTTTTTGTATGTGAATGGATAGAAATTATCGGTGGGCGGCACGTGTGATGTGTCACGAGTTTTTCGCCATGCATATAAACGGTTGCTTCTTTCCAAAAAGTATTGTTTTAAGTCAGCCCTCTTGCGTCTGAGGCTTCCTCTCTGTCCTAGTGTTATGCGCTTCCAGTTTCTATCATGTCTGACCAACGTACCCGAGCAGTTACTTCAGTGAGAATGCGTGAAGCGTTCACCTCCCGATGTGTCCTGTTTCCGGACCTTGTTCAGGGTTGAAGAGACGCCACCATCAACAAAGTGCGACCATTTCTATAGTTTAATCTTCGAAAAACGGATGAGGATACGTTTTCTGTTCTTTATTCAACAGATCTAGGCATTTCCCGTCATACTTTGCAAGAACAAAGATGTATTTTTATCAGCGACAGTATGATCGTGTGAAATAAAAAGAAAACAATTTCATCTCGCCAATAGAACATCCAGTCGACTGCGAGTATAGCAAAAAAAATTACTGCTAGGTATTTCTATAGAAACAGACTTACCGGAACCACACATAAACGGTTCGAAAAAGCGCGTACGAATAATTATTCGACAATACTTCAGTAACAGTTCTTCATTTTCCAAGATGGTCAAATTTCTGCGTAGACAAGGGAAACCTAAAGTTTCTGACAATATAGGCAAAGACGGGAAGTATTGAAAGAAAACGAAATTACTTTCATAGAATGGAAATACTTCGTTCCAATGCTTGGTAATCATGTTCACCAGCTGGCATCAACAATACAGCTCTGCCATCTACCAATTCGTTGAAATCCTGATGTAGGTTCTCAGAAGCCTTCTCCAAATTGCATTTCTCCCTTTTACAACTGAATTGAGAATATTCCACAAGGAGATTATGTTCCGAGTGTTTCGCGTTTACACGGTAAGTTGCACTGCATTCAGGCGATTGCTTGGCTGTCCTGTTTCACGCTGTTACCTTTGTTCGTCTACTAATTCCGCACGCCCATCTGTCAACACACTTACCAAAGATGTCCACTCTCCATATACCTTGCCTGAATATAGTCAACTCAGAATAAGTAAATTCTAGGGCCGAGATTCGATAATGTGTCACCGGAGAAGTCCGAGAGCAAGCGTTACTCCACTGAGTTCGAGACAGGGTCCACAAGACCGTACCGCATCAGCCACCGTCCACAGCCAGTGCCGCATCGGTCGGCTCCGTCGAAAATTCCACGTCCGCGAGCTGCTGCGGCATGGCGTTGACGTCTCCCAAAGCGCGCAGCAGGTGAAAGGAGAGAGCGAGCAGGCCGATGCCCAGCAGATCTCCCAGCGCCGTCAAGTACGGAATCGCGGCGTTATCGGGGTCGATCTGGCGGGCCCACATCCAGTACACCATGCATCGCGACAGGTACAGCAGCAGGAAAACCTGAAGCAGCGCCGACGAGAAATAGACGAGCAGGAACACGGGTGTGACGGCCATGCGGCTGGGCCGCACGAAGCTGATGGTGTAGGTGAAGACCAGGTGACCAGGGAGGACCATCATCATGAGGACGCGGGCGGCGCGCGCGTTGCGGCCTTTGCCGAAGAAGGCCGAGCAGGGGTCGAGGCAGATGCCGCCTCCGGCCTCGATCGGACGAGCGCCGATCTTGGTGCGCTGGTGCAGGTAAGTGGACAGACGGCTCGTCTGGATCGCCACCAGGTTCCCCGCCACACCTACGGGCATGCCTGGCGTCAGCGTCTCTATTGGGAGCATTTGCATTTACTCCAGAGTGGTGATTCGACAAGCGCCCCATAGACTCGTCAGCTATTACATGTGCACGATAGTACAGATTATTTATATATTTTTATTATTTATTTACGCCTATAAAAACGTCATTGTAGGTAGCGCAACACATTAGGAAGACGGGATACCGAAAAAAAAACCCCACAAGCGCCTGTTCTTTCTGTATCCCTTCTTCGTAAAGTGTTGCCCCACTACCAAAGTGTCCGCACATACTAACGACTAGCCCAATCATATTTTGGCAACCTACCTGAAGTGCATAATGTCTGACAAATAGCCCGTGCGTGTGAAACTGCGCCGACTAATCATTGAAACAATAATAAAACTTTTTATTGGTTGGCGAATAGCAAGACACAATCTATAGCAAAGAAATGAGACCCCGATCAATTCTTCTACTTCGGAGAAAATGGTTTCGTTACAATTAATCGCCGTGTAAGCGCACAGAGCGTCCAGAGTATTGCAGAGCTTAAACGCTGCTGTAAACCAGACTTATGAAAACAAATGGCAATACGCTGCTGTCTTCTATTTTATTCGCGTTTTCTCGATGTTTTGTTACATAAAGAACAGAAAATGGGCGCATGTAGCGTTAAAAAAAAAGGGGGGGGGGGGTTGGAGGAAGAAAGAGGATAGGCCTAGTTCGATCTAAGAAAGTGCTCTCGGCATTTGCTGCTGAACGGCTGAAGTGGATACTATAGCTTCTGGAAGAGTTCTCTGACGCATGCCCGTGTTGAGGTAGAAATAGCAAACGCCACTAATATCCTGCAGATAGCTGTGTTTCGTGTAGCTCATGACAGAAATCAGACGTATACGAAGCTCCGACCACGAGTCCACGGACGCACAAAAACAAGTGACCGTAATTTGTGAAAGACTCACCGCTGATGACTGGCTGGAAAACGGCCAGATTCTCGAACGTCGGCACCGTCATGTCCAGTATGGAACCCCCGAGGCTGCGAAAGCGTAAATTTATATTTATTCACTACCGGTCCAACAAGCGTGGGGCAACCAATGGCAGAATATAAAGCACGCATCCAGCGAAAACCCAAGGGCTTATTTGGCAAGGTGTTTCTCTTTTTCTTTGTCACGTATAAAACAATCAACGTGGTCAAACAAAAAACACTCTGATGAGACATGTTCATTGTCACAAAAAAAGAATGTTTGCCGATTTCGTACGGATTTTTTGTCTGTATCATACGTGCAGTACTCTAGGTTCCATGAAGCAGTCGGCGTACGCAAGGGGGGGGGGGTAGCACAAAGAGGCGGCTGCCCCCCCCCCCCTTCGTCCCTCTCTTTAAGGAGGGCGCTAAGCAAGCACCAGAAGTTCGCTCAGTCGGACCTCTACTGTCATGTTACAGCGGGGCTGATAGAACCTCGCCAAGTTTCTTGCGACGTCAACTTGCCACAGAAATTCAGTCACCTCCGACCCTCCCAATATGAAGCTTGCTTGCCAAGCGCTAGCTACGCGTCGTCCTATGCAATGCACCAAATGCTGGCGTTATGGTCACGGTGCTAGTGGCTGTCTCGAACCAATAAAGGAAATTGAAATTGAAACTGCACTGGAGATTAGAGACCTGAGTGACCCGACTCAACGTTGCCAATGCTTTGAAAACCGGGAACATTGATGGTGCAGACGAAGTGCTGCGTTTGTCTGAATACCCAACATCGAAGGGCTTTACTTGACCAGTCATCAAGATATTACTTTCTACCAGCCAAAAGATAACGTACGCAACATTTTGGCAGCCTTGTTTGCTAGGTTAAAAGTACAAGCCCTTGGCATGATTACGAATAGGTATCATGAGACATTCGACAAGGTACCCGAAGATGAACTTACAATCACATCGCTTGCCAGTATTCTGCAGACAAGACAGACGAGGACGTCTTCCTGTGTCTAAACGAGGTACGGTGTGGTTTGGTACTTTAGTGGGCTTCCATCAGCTCCGCT
The DNA here is from genome assembly GCA_013436015.1 of Rhipicephalus annulatus. Classification (NCBI taxonomy): domain Eukaryota; kingdom Metazoa; phylum Arthropoda; class Arachnida; order Ixodida; family Ixodidae; genus Rhipicephalus; species Rhipicephalus annulatus. Next base: position 390,349 of record WOVY01003512.1, on the reverse strand, counting down.
GGTCTAGGCCGTTTGCGATAGCAAAGCCACTACGCATAACTTGTGATGTTCTGGATTGTGGCCATGCATTTTTTTGACAATAATGGACGACGCGGATCCCTAATTTTGCGTTATAAAACGGTTGTTGCTGTTGACACCTGTTACGTTATCATATATTTTCTCAGCTTGTTCAAAATCAATACACTGCAAATGAGCTTAACACGCCTGTTAATCTCCAAATTATCTAATCCCGTGTAATCATTGTGATGATGATCTTGGTTCCTACCTTTAGCCCCAAAAAACCAGGAACCAAGGTCATGCCGTTCTGCGCAACAATTTATTGCTTCATTTTCATTTTTGTATCCCTAACGAAGCTTGCTTGCTGTCGAACTTGTTGTTACTGTCGGCGCTGTGCATAGTGCAACTTGCCCCCCCCCCCCCCCGTAGCTCCTCAATTCATAACGCTGCACAAGCCTATATAGTATTCTAACAAAAGTGAATTACACACGACCACGACGAACCTGGAGATGGCCATCGCCGAGATGATGGGTATCCAACCACTCCACAGCACGGACGATGTGTAGGTGTTGCTGCGCGCGATGAGCACCCAGAGCGGGATGAACAGCAGGAAAAAAATGACCACGCACAGGTAGAGGCGCACGTCTTCGGTGCCGCCGAAAAGCAGCGATCCGGCCCCCGCGAGCAGCGCCAGCGTTGTCAGGTCTCCGAGCGAAGCGGCCACGGGAATGGCTACGTTGTCCGGGTTGATGTGGTGCTTACGCGACAGGATCACGACGCCGATCATGACGGAACCGAGCACCAGGCTGGCAACACTCGCCGTCACCAGGCTGCTGGCGCACAGCATGAGCGCGTTTCGCAATTCGAAGTGGCGCTCCGTGATGAAGCCCATCATGACGGCGAACAGCGACGCCAGCAGCGACACCACCGTAGCCTGGCACTGCACCAGCGCCATGTTGCCGCTTGCCGACTTCCACTGCTCGCGCAGCGTGTCCATGTTGCCCAAGTTGGCCTGTTCGCGCAAGACGTCACATTTGAAAGTGTGGATATGTGCTTTGTGCAATTCAGTTGACTCACTGTCTCTCTTAACTGCACTGTTCGTGACTGAAGTGCGCAAAACCACTAGTTAAGGAAAGAACGAAAGAAGGGAATCTTTTCCGAACGATTCCTTTCCTTAATTGTTGAACACAACCAAATAAATTCACCAGCCAGCTAGCAGGGAAAGCGTGGCCGAAGGTTCGGAGTCGTATCCCACTGACGGAAAGTGTGATTATTCTCGAAAATTTATTCCTTTTATTATGATTTATATAATTTATTTATTTTATAATGATTTATATAATTACTGCACGACACAATGCAAAACCACGATGTCCCCCTTCCCGCTGGGCTTCCTTGGCCTAATTGTATGTTGGACTCATATTTGTTAAGAAAATAGGTACACGACAATACAGGTCTTGTTTCTCTACCCGTAATTTTAGACGCCATTTTCCTTCCCGAAACCACGTTCTCAAGCCCAGGTGCACATTATACTGAAGCGCTGTTCGATGAATGACCTTTGCTTGCCCACTAACTACGTCTTGTCGAACGCGAATCTCAAGTGTACATGCGAAGCCATCTGAACCGTCGAAAATGTAATTCCTAATTAGCTTTTAATTGGCATCTTCATGGTCTACTCTGCGGGTCCTGGCGCGTTGAGAAGCCGACCAAACAAGAACCGTGAAAGGCCGACGATTGCGCCACACGTCAAGCGACCAATCGGTAATATGCTCTAATAGAAAACAGGAAGTGCGACTAAAATATTGTCCTTTTGATGTATACATTATGTGCCTTCCCTAGCATTATTGCAGCGCGCCCAGCACATCCAAGTAACTAACAGCATGCGCGTTGTCAGCGTGACATGGCATTTATGAATGCAAAATGGCAAGCGCTAAATCTTCCAAAAAAGAAACTAATGTGAGTGAACTAAATGACGATTGTCGTTTTGGGACAAAAAGACAACCTTTTTATCAAGCTCATTTCTTAGAATATAATCAGATAAACAAATTATCAGCGTCATATTACCACGCGTGCTCCTTTCCTTGTGCTTCATGTTGCCGGCCCATCGCACGTGTAGATAGTACTTAGCGCAAATCACACCAGAAATTCTAAGAGTGTTCGAAATTATCTTGGGCTCATTTATTAGGCTGGAGCGCGCAAACGCAGACAGCTGAGTTGATTTAAAGAACAAACGCGCCCACTAGTCATAATGCTCAAATGTTCAACGCCGCATATGTACAAATGCCGACGTAGTACCTTGCCGCGGATCAGTTTATCGACGGCCGACGCTTTGTTCACTATCTTTGTTCACTGTGTTTTGCTGTAGTCTAATTTTCCGTTTTGTGGTCACAAGTTCGGCCAAATAGTTTCACCTTGAAGATGCCTACTGCCGTCTTCGTCCACGTCACGACCCCTTGAAGATGTGATGTAAAGCAATATTAGTTTGAAACTATATGGTGCACTGACATCATCGTGACCGCCATGTCTGGACGCTAGTCTGTTTGTGACGTCACGTGCAAACTGCGTATACACGCGGAAGCTTGCCGCACACCTGTGTGGACATGCGAGCCGCCATGGTCATCTCGAGGTTTCCCTTGAGTCCCAGAAGCGCAGGCACCAGGATGAACAGCTCTGTGACGTTCTGGAAGACGGGCCAGTGCTGCACCATGTCGAGCAACAGCCCCGCGCCCACCGTGCCGAAGCCGGCTGCCAGGAACGGCACGAACACCTGCAGCGCCGTGGCCCGGATGGACTCCTCGAACCATAGGTCGTCCTCGCTGTCCCCGCTGCCGGCAGACGCCCGGGCGGCGCTGGACTTGATGCGAATCTCGGTGGCGTCCAAGCAGTACCCATCGCCGTCGCCATCACTGTAGGCCAAAGTTTGACGGAAACTCGATAAAAACAGGACGCTCGACATCGACCAAAAAAGGACACAAAGTTCACTCGAGGTTCCCTCGAGGCTAGGAAACTCCCATTTGGATACTGTTCGCTGGCTGGGCACTTCCCAAGAACATTCGGAAATGTGAGCTCGAGATGCCGTTGTAAAACGCTGTTCTTTTCTTGTCGGTGTACCGTTTCGCCTTCCGACGCACCCGCCCGCGCTTACCCTAGCAACCGGTGCATGTGGTGCAACAGTGTGTAGGAGAGGGTAGGTGCAGTGCTTCGCTGCTCTTTCTCTCGCTATTCGTTCTCTCTCTCTCCACTCCCTACGCCCCGCTTTCCCGTCCACTCGCGCCTCATTCTCGACCGTTCGCTGGCTGGGCACTTCCCAAGAACATTCGGAAATGTGAGCTCGAGATGCCGTTGTAAAACGCTGTTTGTTTTGTTCACTTGATAGTATTTTTTAATTGTGCATGCTAACAACTAGAGCTGGAAACGCATACCACGTTTCCCGCGTCAGAAAAACTCCACGTGCGGCGAACGGCGCTATTGACTGCACGGTGTAAAAAAAAAAGCTCCAGACACCGCATAAGGACTCTAATAGCACTGTTGCTACTTCGAAGGATGTATATAGTCCCACATTTTTCATTTGTATACTTAGACATACTGTAAATATTGCCCCAAATTTCCATTTGGATACTGTAAGTACTACTACTACTACTACTACTACTACCACCACAACTAAGAGTAGCAGTATACCGCCACCATCACCACCCCCATACATTTGGTGACGTTATAAAATGGGCATACCGCGAGAAGCCAACCACAATTAGGTCACATATCGCATGAAATCAGCCATCAAAACGATACGGGATTTTTCTTACCAGTGCTCACTGATGTGCAGGACGCTCGCGGCCGTCAAGTCGTTTCCTTCCTGTAAATACTCCGTCAACTCTGTCACTTCGATCGAGCTGGAAATATAACGTGGATGGCTGTGCAAGGATCAAACAGTTCAGGTGATGTTCAACATGCGGACTTGCTCATCCGGGTTCATTAAAATAAGTGCCGTTGGATCAGCGGCGACAGCGCCTAAATGCAACGAAGGCGGCTCCAGACACCGCACCTCTTTGTAGACTGGGAGAGAGTGATGAGTCGTCCGAACAATGGCACCTCTTGAATGTAATCTTATATGGCTGTCTTCCTGCCTTCATTTATTTATAAATTTATTTATTTATTCATGAATTTATTTATCAATGCTGCCAATCACTATGGAGATCATATAAGAATCACCATCCAATCATTTACGTGGTCCCTGGTTACCTTTTCGGCAGCGCCGGTCGCATTTAGATGGAGCCGAAACACCGGAGCTACAGGCCTCTGTACAGTGAGATGTCAGTGAAGTGTACAGAACACTGTACAGTGTACTGTAGAACAACAGATGGTAAACATTTCCAGAGCCCTCCACAGCGGCGTGCCTCGTGGTTTTAGCACATAAACCCTTGACCTTATTATTATTATTATTGCTATTATTACCTATACAATTCAAAACAATAAGCTAAGAGTACACGAAGGTCCATAGCAGCAATGCGCATAATATCACTACAAATCGTGACAGAACTACAGATTACTATTAAAATGATAGGGTGCGCAATGAACTATCAGGTTATTGAACTACAAAATCCGGTCCCCGTTCCAAGAGAAAAAAAAAACAGTAAAGTTCACAAATACCCCTCCGTATGTACGCCCATTTACATATGAAGCGTTAGTAACAGGAGAGTTAACATTAGAGCTCAAACCTTTAGAACTGATCTCTTTGTTGAGTATAGAAAAAATAATTTTTACGGGGTTTTTTTATAGTTACGTTCAGGAGCATCGCCAGATTTTCTTTTCGGTGGCTAGGGTGGTGCGACTTTTCTTTATGAGTGGTTAGGCGCGTGCTTGTACGGAGATGAACAAGCAAAATGTGCAAATTAGCAGGGTGTGGGGAGCGGATCCCCATATTAACCAGCTCCCTGGCTACGCAAGTGATTCTGTAGGTAACGTGGGTGGAGTAATAGTTGTCTTTTACTTACTGCACAGCAGTTCATCAGGCGGCAGAGGGGGAGACGGAAGGATTGCCAACAACCCTTGTTCAACAACCCCAACCCATTTCGTGCATGAAGACCCCCTAAGGTTTCTAAAATCACTTCATTTTTATCTCGTTCACGCAACTTCACAACAAAGAGAGCCACGAAATCAAGGAAATGCGAAATTGAAGGTATACCTCGTATATTGTATATACATGGCCTCAGAAGGATCACGCTTGCATTCATTTTTAAAAAAAAATTTAGAATACAGTTTGCTACAAGATACCGCTGTTTTGACTCTCCTGAAAGTGTGAAAACGCTCGCGATGCTGTGTTATACGACGCAGCGCCCTTGATACGTAGCTGATGATAAGTCAAGCATGATCGCGCAGTTTATATTACGTTCGACAACGTATTGAGAACCGATGACTTTCGTCGCGCGCGTTGTCAATGTACAGCTTGGGAGGATTCGATCGGACATATTCAAAACAGAGAGATGAGAGACTCACTTCGATGCGTGGCGCGTCTGCCGCTCCGCCATGGCCACACTGCGATTCCGCGCAGCGGCTCCAATTAAGATAAGCGCGCAATTCGCCCCCCTCTGCAATCCAGCCGCTCGATAGCCACTTCACCTACGAAAAGGCGTACTCCTTCCATTGTCGTAACAGTTTGTAATCGCCGTCACGTGGGTAACCATGTCAAGGGCGAAAGGAAATTCTCCGCATGAAATCCAGTGTCGGAACGGTGGGAGAGAGCGCTCAATCTAACGCCATGCAAAAAAAAAAATAATCTACAACTATCTATTATGCAATCGCCTTATAAGACGACGTGAAAGTGAAAGCCACCTTTATCTTTTCAGTCATTGTTTTGATACTCCCTTCCCCTACGAAAGCTTTCTGCATATAACGCTTGAGCTTTTGCATTGCGTCTGTGATAGCAAGCATTGCAATCTGCACCTCGCCTTGTTTTGCGCGCTGCCTCCGGGATCGGTACCACCTATGGCCGAAGGTACGATGTCACGTGACGTCATGACGTCACAAAATTTGTTGACTTGCGACTTGTGCACAAGTCATCACCCAATTATGTCCTTTCAGCATCGCTCGCGTTGGCATCGACTGTGGGCAGCAGCGTTAGCGTATGGCCGTCATACGAGTTTTGGAATAGCGTTTGGCCCCACAAACCCTCACGCATGCTCGCTCACCGCAAAGAGGCTTTGCGGGCCTTGTGGACCACACGCTATTTCAGAATTTGTCTTTTTTTTTGCGGGCGGACTGCAAACGCGAACGGCGGTTAGCGTTATGACGCATGCGCAGTGGCAGCGACCGCAACGAATAGCGTACGCACGTGTTTGCGTACGCTATTCGAAAGCCCCCTAATGATTACTGGCGTCTTACGTAAAGCATGCCGTATATATGGTGAGGAACTACCGATCAATTTCAACCACCAGAGGTTCTTTAACGCGCACCCATATCTCAGTACACCGGTGTTCGGTACACCGGCGTCTCAGTACACCGGCGTTTCACCCCAACCAAAGTGAAGCTACCGCAGTGACAGGAAATCGAACCCGCGCTTTTTTTTTTTTTCAAACTCAAGTACGTTCACACGTAAACGGTAAATTTTGAAGCTCGATGCATTTTTGAAACACCATAATTCAGCTGATGGTCACAACGACGTTAAATGCGAGTGAACAAAAATAAAGGGAGTCTCTCATATTCATATGGTGGTTTTGGGACGTTCAAGACCAACTTCAGCGATTTTTCGACCATGTCAAGGTAATGGTGTTTCTATGTTCCTGAGATGCTCTTGTCACGAGCTCAATAGCTGAAATGCTCAGAAAATTTGAAAATAATTTTTAATAAGCAAAAAGGTGCCATACCGAAACCTAACCGGGTACCCTGTCTACGTATGACGTACAATTTGGTAAGAACCGGAGGCCATATACTGGTCCCGCCGGCACGGAGTATAAAAACTGTGAAAGCTAGACCAGCGAAGCGCCGGCCAAACACGAAAGAGGAAGGAAGAAAGCTTTCCCGTGCTATTCACCTTTTCATAAACGCCTCCCTGGGCGCCGCCATAGCCCTCCTTGGGCTGTGCAAACTGGTGCGTCCCCTCGAAAATGCACTGACAACGCTGCGCCCTTGGCCTTTGTACTCCCGCGCACAGCCCATCATGGCGGTGTTTTTTTTTCCTTCCTGTGAAAAGGTGTATACCCGTGCCGAACACCACCGCCGTCACCTTGAGGCCAGCACAATAAACGCTGTAGCGGCCGAAGTAGCGATGCCATCGGCTGAGTCGATTCCGCCGACATGCCAAACATGGCGTCACAGACAGTGTTGCCAATAATTCTGACGAGATGTGCGCTTTTCGAGGCAAATTTTAAAATTCATTTGCAAACAATCAGCGCGTCTCTCAAGTCCTGTAATTTGCCATAAATGACACAAACGTGCAAAGTAACGTACCCAGCGAATTTCATTGATTCATTGAGCTCGAAAAATCGCCGGAATTGGCCTTCATTTAAACCCCACATATAAATCAATCAAAAATAAAATTAAGGCAGCTTGGCCCTGGTGGTCCAAGCCGGAAGTGCGCAGCTGGGCGACAGTCTCTCTTCGGTTTTCCCTTTCTTTCCTGTCCTCTTTTCCAGTTTTTTCTGTGTTTCTCTTTATTTCTATTTTCCTTTGTATTTTCCCATGTTCTTTCTCCACCGTTCTATTTCTCGCTTGATTGTTTCCTCTTTCTAGCGTTTAGATGTGGTTTGTGTTGCCATGTTTCCTCAGTCATAGTATAGTAACTTCTGTGCTTTTTACGACCATCTAGGCGCTTGAAGAACAGGAGGAATTCTTTTTGACGCGAGCACGTGCTCAATTCGTTAGTTGACTGTGCTATAATAGTATATGCCTACATTTACACCATCGCTCGATATCCTGGTTATGCTGTGTGTTCTGCCTGCGTTACGCCAAACGACGACAATGTACGACCCCTTTCTCCTCAAGCGAGAATTCTGACTTAAAAACCGTCAACACTGCCTATATCGCGCGCACAGTTCGTAGATGCCTCAGTAATTATCGCCAAGATGGTTTCACATTCAGAGTTGCTCATTCTGCACGTGTGAAATTCATTGGCAGCTTCGTGATGCCTCTGAATACATGGAAAATTAACAGTAGAATTAGCTTTACGGACTCCCAGCGCGCGGTGGGGCCCGCCATAGCTTCTTGAGCAAGCGAAGGTAACTTGTAGGACAGCTCGACTTATTCATGGTATAATGCACAATCGAAGCTCAACTTTATACAATACATTTCGATGAACACATGTTAGTTTGTTGTAGGTGTCCACGGCATTGTCAAACTATTGAGGGATAGTTTTTATTGGAGGTTCTTCACCTACCACGTTTTGTTTGGTGACGAAAAATAATCTCGAACTTGAAGTCATTGTGGCTCTTGAAATTTCGAAGCCATTCATCACTTGACTAGAAATCTTACATGTTCAGACGAAGTGCAAAACCCTCCACCTTATGCTTCAGGAAGTCACCTAACACCGTGATTTTGTTAGTGATCATGCATTGAGCCATACGAGGAGTGCTTCCTTGAGCTTCAGGTAAACACCCCGACTCGCATTCTTCTTAGCAACCCCGTTTGATTTGGCAGCCACTTCCAAGATCTTCACCTTGTTCTTCACGGTCCGAAACAGTTTGCATAGAAATTTTGAACTTCCTCCCCACCTCTGCCTGCGACCAGGTGTTTTGGACCTAATTGACGATGGCAGCTTTCTTTTCCATTTTAAGCCTACATGGGGAATTCGGGCAGTTCGAAGATGAGGATGAAGACCAAGGAGCACTTGGCGCCATCGTTGTTAACGGTGAATTAGCTTGACGAAAAGGCAGCACGAGACAGCTAAAAACTCAATGGATGCACAGTCAGGAAACATGAAAGCTGAAGATAACGAGCTGCAGCACACAACCTACTGCAAAGCTGACAGAACAACATGCGAATGAACACAGTGAGGTTTGTGGTTTGAATGGGCTATAGCTAGCAATGGATTGGCATTCACTAGATTGTGGCAACTGCGGTATCGATAGTACAGCAGCCGCGGTGCAGTAGTACTACTGACCGCACTGAGCTACACCTGCAATGAGAGTTGGGTTCGAGGCCAAAACAACCAAAGTAGTGGCGTTGGTGGCGACTTCAATCCCGCGGTTAGCAGTAAAACGTCCGAAAAATCGGATGGTGAAGGCTATAAACGTTCGAAATTTCGGACTGTTTAATGTATTGACTCTTGAGAAACTTGACAGTGCCGAGGATGAGTCCGGAAAATCAGGCATGCTCGGAATTTCAGGCACGCAGGAAATCGGTCGTCAACTGCATCTGAAACACTCTAGCAGTGCTTGAAGTCGCAAAAATGAGCAAGCACTATTGCGTGGAAAATTTATGCAAGTTCTTAGTGGGAGTCGCAGCAATGACTGTGAGCAGAGCTAGCAATGGCGGTAATCAAATATAGAAGGCAGTAACACTAAAAAAAAATGACCAAGAGATACAGGATGTAATTGTCTACAATGGCTTTATTCAGAAATTAAAAAAAAAAAAAAACAGCGATGATCTGGCTGGGGCATCGTCGTCCAGAAGTGCGCATCAGAGGGGGACAGGGTAGGGGGAGGACATTGGGACGTCAGGCAGGCAACTTACAAGCATCACGCTAGTTGGCAAAGGGTGACTATGGGAAATGAAAACCTTTGGCAGCAATAATGCCTGCATGTGCATGAATGCATTGTGAGATGGGTGCTTTTGAGCTGCGATGATTAGCATATATGGAACACAAATAAGAACAAAAAAAAAAAAACAGAATATTTACAGACGCTGCCCAACAGTGGGGCATGACATTGGGCAAGCCACCCCAAAGGCCCAAGCCGCAGACGCCCCCGCTCCTCAGCCTGCCCAAGGGAGAGACGTGGATGCAAAGCAACAATGCTCATTATGTACAATTGTGGGGACAAGAAATTGAGACACAGGAGAGCAAGGGCACTCACATTAAAAAACGTCCTCAAACTCGATGATCAAAGCATAACTGATGATAGTAACACGGGCGTTGGTGGGCTAAAAGAAGCCGGAAAATAAAACAAGCCTGGTCACTGCCAGGCTGCTCACGAGTCTTCACTTTTCACTTTCTTGGTAGCCGCTCCTTTCCTGCAAGGAAAAAAAACAAAAAACAAAATCTTGTGAGAAACCAGGTTAATAGCTAAGGGACTGAGGTAATCACAACACACACAAATTTGGCCAGTGACATGGTAGTACTATATACAAACTACGGTGGCCTCTCAATAAATGCAAATCTGTTAAATGCAACTGCTACTTGATTAGAGCAACTGCTTATGATATGATCGGTTTTGCACTAGTATCTGCACCCCTATTCATCTGTCAGCAGACGGAACATTGGACGCGCTCACAGCTGCCATGCTGGGGCATAAGTTTCGAGGATAGCCACACCGCAGGTTTCACTGAATGATTTTTATTGCCCTTTGAGCCATTTACTCCTCAAATACACGCGAGAACAGAAACCATTGGGCTACCCATTTATGGGAGCCTAACTCTAAATACTAGCAGATCATCATCAAAAGAAGCTTATTCTCTCACTCTATGCCCCTCCCTATCTCCAAGATGCAAGATGGTTGGCGGCACTTGTTTGCATGCTACAAACAGTTAGGTGCTCTATCGAAAACAAGTCCTTTAGTTGAAGTGCTGGCACCAATGGCAACCCTCATTCGACAACCATTAGATGTGTCCCAACATGTTTTGCAGTGTGCGCCAAGTTTCAAGAATAGATGCAAATAAGTGGGCACTCCTTATCAGCTTCCACGGGACTCACCCATCAGATGACGGTCGTTTTGTAGCCGCTGCAGCCCCCCGGCCAGCACTCAGAGTCACATTGTCTGGGGGAAAAAAAAAACTGTTTCCAACATGGGCCTTTCACAGCTCAAAATCTGCTTTTCACAAGCTTTATTACATCAACTCTTCACAGCCTACTTCAAATGGTGCTGCTCACAAACAATAGAAAAACGGCAGCTTGCAGAAAAATACACTAGCCACTGTAGAGACCTATTTTCTACCTCCTTCAGAACATCTTAGAGTTAATTTTTTAACACAGCTTCAGCAGGCTTCACACCAACAATTGAAAATTCCACAAACCTTATTTAAAATTCTGCAAGCCTGACTAGGTAAACTTGTGGCAAATGCAAAAAAATGCATGCTTCAAAACACCCATTTACAAGCAGCAAGCAGAGAGAAATTCAAGTAAGTTACAAGAGGAAGATGGAATCTTGAAGTGATGAAAGAGATCTGGAGCAAAGGGTGTTGCTGGAGCTAACATTTCGACACGCGGACTTGGCGGAACTTTGGCTCAAGCAACACCTCTTGTTCTAAGGATTTTTCACAACAGCAGGGGGAGCCGCATTAACGCTTTTCCTTGAAGGACACATTAAAGATGCTGTTAATGTGTCCTTCAAGGTAAAGCTAAAATTAAATGTGCTAGTATATGCTCTGCATTTTTTTGCACCCTGCCACAACATTACAGTTGAACCCCTTAATAAGAGGAATGCTCTGGACAGCAATTCTTGTCTTTTATATGAGATGTCTCTTACTAGAAGGGTACCATGTATGCATTTTCCCATCAACCTGTATTTTACTGCAGGCACATTGGTGTCCCTTATACCCATTTGTCTCTTATATCAGTGTCTCTCATAAAGGGGTTCTACTGTATTCGCTACTCAGCAACAACAAACTGCCGTCAATGCAGCAACACGTACCTTGAAGCCACCGGACCTGAGTCGCCGGACCGTAGCCCTTGTCGTTGCGGGCCGCAATGCGAAATATGATGGCTGGCTTGCTGGTGGTGTCCACGTGTGCCGAAGCCAGGGAGGCTGTGGCCACAGTGCAGGCTGCCTGGGGTCCGCAGTAGACTCTCACAAACGCCAGTTGTGAAGGGTTCGAGGTCACTGTCTTGGCAGGACCTGCGCCATCCCCAGTCGTCGCCGAACGCACTGCCAAGTACACAGAGTACTCGGTCACATCACCAGGATTACCCTGCGGTGCCTCCCATGAGAGGTGAGCACCGTCGGAGCCTTTGCTGATCTTGATCGCTGAAGGTGCGCCAGGGTATCCGGGCAGGCAAGTCTTGAACGCGGACACTTCACTCCAGGGTCCCCGACCACAGGCATTGATGGCGGCCACTCTGAACTTGTAAGCAGTGCCAGGAAGCAGCTCCTGTTTTTGTAGCATCGAATGGGACGCTAGAGACACGACGTCCACATCTGTTTCATCTTTCCTCTGCTGCTCAGACTGTTCCGAAGGCAGATAGAAGTGCGAAACCAGGCACGACGTCTCCTTGAACACACCCACGTCGAACCAAATGCCATCACGCTTACCAACGCTAGCTGGAGGTGGTGCTGGTGCAGTGGCTTTTAGCTCCGCCTGTGCACGTGGAGTGTGCAAACATCACAAATCGATAATGCGTAAAGGTTAACGCAGCAATAAATGTCGATCACAAATGTAACCTACCCGCCACTGTTCACTCTTGCTAACACATGGCTTGTATTGATTTGACAGACACCAGCGCCTTTGGATAAAAGTGCTTTCTGCAAACCCTAAACTCTAAAAAAGCACAGCACAAGATATTGAAAGGCTAGACCTCAATATAATTGATAACACAAGTGCTGCGTGCAACCTACTCATTATTGATTGATTGATATGTGGGGTTTAACGTCCCAAAACCACTATATGATTATGAGAGACGCCGTAGTGGAGGGCTCCGGAAATTTAGACCACCTGGGGTTCTTTAACGTGCACCCAAATCTGAGCACACGGGCCTACAACATTTCCGCCTCCATCGGAAATGCAGCCGCCGCAGCCGGGATTCGAACCCGCGCCCTGCGGGTCAGCAGCCGAGTAAACCTACTCATTATGAAAAATGACAAATAATTCATTACTTGAAGGCCTGATAAGTACACACATATGGCACTACACAGAATAGCCCCAGAACTAATTTTTTATTGTGAGACAATTCAAAACTGTGCCTCACATATTTGTCAACTAAGCAATGTGCAAGAAGTCATCATAGGAAACCTAAAATAAAATTCATGCATGCATTGATAACAACTGCAACATGACTTGGCATTTCCCACATGCACAGCTTTCTAACGAGCTCCAATACTCAAGCAGCTGCTTACGGGACGCTTGACATCCTCTTCAGTTTTGATGGAACCTGCTAGGCCATTGGTGGCAGCAGCAGCAGCAAGCACAGGAGCCGTAGTTGGAGTCGGAGGAGTGCTACTAGCTGTTGAAACGGCCGCCGACGCCAACGTGGTCAACGGGTCTGTACACATGGCAGACTCAGGTGCTGCCGCCGCACTAGCAGCAGTAGTAGTATTAGCTATAGTAGTGGTTGCAGCAGCAACAGCAGTGGCAGAGGCAGCGGCTTCCGCAGACGGTTCAGCACCTACAGACGTCGCTGCAAAGTCACACGACGCGTTTCACCAACTGTCCCAAAAAGTCATTCTAAACCAAATTTTTTAAACCGAGTAAAGGTAGGTCCCAAACTTCCATTCTACATTTTTTTTAAATGTTTATTGAAATTTGATATTTTCTAGCTCCTTGTCTGTTCAAGAAAATTTAGCAAAAAGAATCATGTAGTTATCTTGAAACATTCAAAAGTTATTGACTGTTTCCTCAACCCCTTCAAGTTGCGCACAGACCATGGCATGTCACATGGGCACATTTCTTCTCACAGTAAGAAAACACCTTTGCCATATCACTGTCTGGGAACATGCGTCGAAATAAATTCCCTGCTTGGGTTGACGACCAGTACGAGAAGTGGGATGTAAGGACTTTCAAAATCCAAATAATATCTGCGTCAGTGACAAGCTCGTGCGTTTTAGAAGCATCGTTCAGGCTTGGCGACTGTAACGGAGACGCTGTAGTGGAATGCCCTGTCGACACAGGCGTCGGTAGCTTTTTAGCACACTCTTTTGCCCCATTTTTGACTGCGCCAATATGCTTGGCACTATTCATGTGGCTTTTTAAAGCAAATTCATCCACTGAGAGGTGAGCTGGGTTGCAGCATTCAAGTATGAAGCCAATCATATCAAAGGCAGTTGTTCCATTTAACCAGCAGTTCCATTTAACAGATTTCCATTAACTGAGAGTCCACTGTAACACATCACTTGCACTAACGCGTAGAAGGCATGCTCATTCCAAAAAGTGCTGGCAGCACAACGACACGACTAGGTTGAGCCCGCACACAAGTTGGACAAAAACAATGGGCCTGCGATAACTATGGAGTAACTGCGCTCGCAGCAGATTTTACTTCCGCTAGAACCAGCGGTGGCGTTCCCAGTCGTTGTCACAATGTGTATGGTGAACGCAGCTCCGAGACGCACATTGTCAAATGTTGCCAGCTGCCAAACAAGAGTCAGCTAAAGGAACGCCACTTGCGTGCTCGGGGGTTGGACTTGTTTGGGCATGTCATGCGCATGTGACCTTTTGGTCGAGTGCCTGAGAGGGTGGGGAAGAGATTTAGCTTGCGAAGGCTACGCGGAGGAGCGGCACGGGTTCTGAGCTCGCCTCCTCCCATGCTCGTTTCACGCCGCTTCAAAAAACCTGTTTTCTTCGCTTGTGATGAACCAATTCAGAAAACTTTTGAAACAAAATGCTCCTCATCGGACACCCAACAACTTCCACTAACTAAAATTTGGTATGGGGCCTGGTGAGTGACCCTATAAAAACAAAAATTTGCAAGGGTATTCAAGGATCTGTGCGCACTTTGCTGCCAGGGCTCTTTCATACACGATTTCGATTTTTTGGACTTGGTTTTAATCTTTAAGGAGGGACGCGGCCTTTGAAAACCGAAAAATCGCTCGAAAAAAACATATTGTTGGGTTGTACGTCACATAAACTACCTGTTCAGTAAATATCAGTGTCTAATTCAACCCCAAAGTGCAAAAAAAAAATGCTATTTTCGAGGCCACGGCAGCGCCAAAGACACGCGCAAAAGCTAAAATCAAACCAAACTTGCACGCGCGCCAGTCCGGGGGCATGCGGCCGTCCCACGCAATCTTGGTCTTGTTTTGACCGCGAATTTTTTCTTTCTCATTAGCCGCCTTTCAAAATGACGTCAACGACGCAGTTGAGATGCTATCGGCACTTCCCCGAAGATGCGATGCGGAGCACTGATTGGCTAGAGCAGCTCATTCATATCTCATGAGCGAAAGCGCACCCGCCATTGGCTGCTGCGCTGGAAGCGGGGGCGATCCCTCTTAGTGATGGCACGTCCGGCACGCTTGTCTCTCTGTTGCTTTCTGCTCCGTCCGCATCGATAGACATTTGCTTACGGGCAGTTTTTGCCTTGCGCTTTATTTTCAACCAGTTTCTTTCCGTTTTTCTTTTTGCACAAGTTCTGTGCCCTTTATATTTGTTGCTGTGCGTGATCCCGGCAACAAAGCCGAAGACGATGCGCTAGTTCGGAGTGCAAAAACACGTTATGCGGATTCTACGAGAATCGAAATTTCGCTTTTCTGCTGCAAGTTCCCAGTGCGTAGATGCTTGTGGTGGCGAAACTGTGCTGTTGGCTGCCACCAGTCCAGAATCCGACAAACCGTGAATACCTGGAGCCACAAATGTATCGAACGTGTCCGAGATTGCCGGATCCAGCAGATGCTCTGAATCGGTACCTTCGAACATGACACCGAATGTTGTTAACATCGCCAGACCCAGAATTTCGTCTGCATCAGGGCCAATGGTGACCCTTCATCTGCGGACGCATTTCCTAACTAAGGAAGATATCGATGCGAATGCGAGACATCGAGACGCCGTTCATGCTGAACTCGAATCTACGCCAGCAACGCAGAAAAAATTTGAACTGATGCAGCAGGCTCTTGAAAAAGATGCCCTACTTTAAAAAAAAAAAATTCTAAACAGTACTTAGACAAAGTTGAAGGGAAGACGAAAGAGGAAAAGATTTCACAAGGACACTTCAAACTTCTCTGCTGGAGCTTTTTGAGGAAAACACATGTGCTGAACTTTCAAAGCACGTTTTCTCAAAATGGATCTTTCAGCTATTTGTGGTGCTGAGGAAAGCGATTTCTCAAGAACTACTAATCAGATTTGTGTGCCATTTCTTTTATTTTGCTCCTGGATGAGTTTTCCAGGGTGTAACAAGCTTTTTTTTTCAATTGGTGTGCGATGATGTTTATTCCAACAGAGAAGTCGCAACGAGGTCGCGACGGAAAATTGGCGCACGGCAAGTCTGGCAAAAGCGGCACAGGTTCTCGCGCAATCAAAGCACGGCGTTTTTCATTCTTTTTGGAAGGCGCATACGCGTTAGTGCGTATGCTCCACTACATGTGTCATTATTAATAAACAATTATTTTTGATAGATGTCATACCCACTGGCTACTCAAATTCAAAGCTGCATAAAATTTTTTTTGAGGAAAAATTGAAAAAAAAAAAATGGCTCTTTAGCGCCCTAGGATATCTATCCAGGGATGACTACAAATAATTTCAGCCTTCTATTATGTCCGGGGTTTTCTTCCGGCTCTTCCTCAGGCACACAAGTGAACCACCCGGTTAGACCTCAGCAACTCTAGAACCCCTGAACACAATTTCATGAAACTTCACAGTTTTTCTAGTTTTAATGTAGTGAACATACCCTGAAAGTCTCATTGAAATATCGTGAAAAAAAAAAAGTTCGGTTTTCGGGGTAGCCTCCCCTTTAAGGAAGAAAGTTAACTCCATGAAATATGGCTAAGTATAGGAAGTTATGGAATCGATATACCAAACGTGGATCCGCTGCAATGCATGTGCATACGACTCAGCTAGAGCTCGAAAAAAATTGCTTCGGCTCACCCAAGAAAAGAACATGCCATTTTAAATGAGCACTGACGAGAAAAACAAGCCATTTTAAATGAGCACTGACACAAAATTTTGAAGACAAGATAATCAGCGAGATAGATTTAAGTGGAAACATACGCAACATTTACGAGATTGATGATTAATATGTGGAGTTTAACATCTCAAAACCATCATATGATTATGAGAGATGCACATCTACGAGATATCAACGACAAATATGCCCTAGAACATTTTTCATGTCAATGACACTGCGCGACTGAGCGTGATGCAAAGCGCCTCGCGACAACAAGATCAATGCAGGGGCAATGTAAACAAACCTACGTCATGAGTTTGTGTTGACCAATTGCTGGCACGCACCTTACACTTGCCCTACCTTTCATTTTTTTTTCCTTAATGAATAATTTTTTTCTTTTTTTGGCCCAAGGATCTCGCCAGGCATGCCACTTTTTGGGGAAGTTGCTTGCTGACCAAAGCGCTAACATACTTTGGTTCACTCATTCATTCAGTTACACTACGGATCCATTATGGTATGAAAACAAAGACAGTAGAGGGTATATACGTAACTCAGACTAGAGAACGAGTTTTCTATCAGGTATAGGAGTAACATGGTCTGTCCTTTTCGGAAATCTTTGTGAGAAAAGCAACTTGCCTCCGTCAGCTGCTTGTTCAGCTGATGTTGCCGGTTGCTGAGGAGGTGGATCATCTACACACATCTGGTCTGGAGGCAGCGCACCAGGCGTCTCCAGAGACAGGCCGCCTGCGGCCGGCTCTTCCTCCCCTTCACCCTCGGCTAAGAACAGGCGCAATCAAAATTCTAGCATGAAACTTGGGAACATGCCTAGCATGGCAAATGCCCTAAAACCCGACAAGGGTGATAAGGTGGTCTAAGTGGTGCTATGTTAACAAGATGCATCCCTTCAGCAGACGTGACAAGCACTCGTCTGTATCTGTAACAAGATAAAAAAAATCCTTGCGAGAGTCAATAAATGAAATGATGCTATATAGAAACCCTCTAGCAAATATGTTCCCCAGCAATTCTTACTCCTTCAACTTCTCACCAGTTCAAGCCTGCTTTTTACCCTGTACTTTTGCCTTGTTTGGAGAACTGCAAGCATGGTAGTTTTTGACAGAGGAGCTGTAGTCAGTGCTCATTTGAAGATGCAGCCCATGTGAGGAAGGTTGAAAAGGTGACAAGCGCATCCCCACATGAAATTTCACAATTCTCTCAGTCACAATTATTACCACAAATCGGGCTATGGTACTGCAGGTATTTCCACAGTAATAAATACAACAAACTGCCCAGAGTACTTTACAGGCCACAATGAGCAGAGTAAGCAGAATAATGAGAGGAGAGAGAGGACTCACGTTTTTCCTCTTCCTCATCCTCAGGTACATCAGCAGGAGCAGCATCAGGGTTGCCAGATCCCTGCTCTTCAGGTGGCTCGTCCCCCCCACCACTTGAGTCCGCTGGTGGAGGCGGGGCTGGCGGCTCCTGTGCGTCGTCTCTCTGCCCTGGTGGCTCTTCCCCTTCTCCTCCACCCCCACCTCCACTGTCAACTGGAGCAGAGTCATCACCTGGTGGCTGCCCATTTCCCCCCTCGCCCTCTTCACCCTGGTCCGAGCAGGCCACTACACACACACCCATGCGTATGGGCACAGGCCGCAGCAAGGACTTGTTGTGAAGCCCGGGGGACACTCTGCATGGAGACTCGGGGCTGGCACAGCGAGGCTGCTCAGGTGAGTCGTAGTTCTCTGGTGTACCACAATGAACACCATCAGTGCAAGGCTCAGGTGTACCGCAGTGCATACCATCTGTGCAGGGCTCAGGTGTACCGCAGTGCATACCATCTGTGCAGGGCTCAGGTGTACCACACTGGACGCCATCTGTGCATGGTTTTGGTGTACCGCAGTGAACGCCATCTGTGCATGGTTCTGGTGTGCCGCAGTGGACGCCATCTGTGCATGGTTCTGGTGTACCGCAGTGGATGCCATCTGCACAAGGTTCAGGTGTACCGCAGTGGATGCCATCTGCACAAGGTTCAGGTGTACCGCAGTGGATTCCATCAGTACAGGGCTCTGGTGTACCACAATGAACACCATCTGTACAGGGCTCCGGTGTACCGCAATGGATACCATCATTACAGGGTTCTGGTGTACCGCAATGGATACCATCAGTACAGGGCTCTGGTGTACCGCAGTGGATACCATCTGTACAGGGCTCTGGTGTTCCACAGTGAATGCCATCCGTGCAAGCTTGAGCAGACTGGACACCATCGTCACAAACACCTTCAGCAGTAATCTTCACAGGCACCATGGTGTCAAGCAAGGCCTGAGCGGACTGCATGGCTGCTGGATCTGTAGTGCTGTCAGCATCAGTCTCCATTGGAACTCCCTGAAATATTAGCAAAGCGTTACTTGAGTACCCCACATGAGGTCAGAAGCTACACAAACCTGCCCATAAAAAATGCACAAGTCGACAACTGTGCGCTATAGTTACCCAAACTTTAATTACGCTCAATGCGATTAATAACCAACAAATGTATTCCGAAGTGATAGATGGCTGATAATGAAACCAGCACATGTACCTTTCTGACGCCGCCCAGTGTTACCAGAAGTGTTCTCGATCATGCAGAGGACAGAGCAATGGGAATGCTAAATTTGGTCAAAATGTTAAATTTTTCAAATAATTTTTTTCTGCAATTCCAAGACTTTTACCTGGGGGTAAAATATTAGACCATCACATGCAGTAGAAGTAGAGAAAAAGGCATAACAGTGTGCTGCCATCAAATACAGTGAGAAAATTGGGCTTTGGAAAATGTGAATTCGTAGCTTTCCCTAGGCAAAGTGCTACCATATTGACATCATCGTAAAGAGGACAAATCGGAGCTTAAGAAGGCTACAAAGCTGTACTTCTCCAATGAGAAATTCATGACTCTTTACCTGAAGATCGCTCTCATCAAGCACCGTGTCCACAGCTGTTGGCTGGGCTGAAATATAAACGACAGAAATCATGATTGGCATCAAAGAAGCCCCTAATACCAGTCCCAGCACACATCATAGACAAGCTTATCGTATGCACTCAAAAGAGATTTGCCGAATTTTATACACGCACCATGTTTTGCAGCTAGGCAAATCTCTTCAACTGAACTCAAAGGGAATCCATAATATTGTTACATGTATCAGAAGTTTCATTTAAACAAAGTACACTTATTTAGTGAACCGAGACCTTTATTCAAATTGCACAAACTTCACCTTACTCATGAGGATGAGTAGGAGAAAAAAAGTGAAGAGTGGTTTGTTTGGCAAGCTTGAGTTGTTTCACATGGTACGCACCCATGCTTGAAAAACTATCCAGAAATTCTGGACAAGCCGCATGCTCAAAATAGCGCTGCAAACATTCACCAGCCTCTTTAGTACACTAAACTTCATGGCTCTGAATGTGGCCATTGTGTGGTCACACAAAAGAATAATTTAAAAAACTTGCATCAAGAGTAATCAAAATCTGCTCCCTGTGTTGTGTACTCCAAACGTATAGCTTCATGCTGCAAAAAATAAAAAAAATTAGTCTGCTATCTGTAATAGTTTCCGATATATTGCAGGAATTTTCATGCAGGTGTACAAAATTGCCATTTTGAGAAAATAAAAAAAACAAAGAATTCTAACATTTTTAACCGTAACAATGTATTTACTTAAAATTATATCGTCATTAACCTATATATATATATATATATATATATATATATATGGATACTAGAAATGCTAAGAAGTGCAACGCTGCAAGGTGATCGAAAATTGAATGAGTACTTCTAGAATTAAAGCACAATAAAGTTCATTGCATGTAACCAAAAACAAAAATGTTTATTTAAAATAAAAAAAAATGAAGCTGCCTATTCAAAATTCGCTTTCAGCATTGTTTTTTGTGCACATTTAGCTACATTGTGCAAAGACAATTACAGCTCTAGTTGCCCTAGGTCCACTTTTACCGAGCTAGCAAAAGAAATTGGTCAAATTCTGTGCTTCGAGAAAAATGCTGTTAAAACTTTATTTCGCCGTTCCGAGAGAAAAAAAATATCATGACACACATACCGTCTAAACCGGAATATAAGTCGAGATATTTTCAATAAAATAATAAGCTAAAGTTGCCCCTCGTCTTATATAGCGGTGTCTAGCCGAAAGTGCACTGCTGTCTGGCAACCTGTGGCTTGCATGTGCTTGAGAAGCCAGACGCGGCCATATTTGCATTCAAATCTAATCGCAGGCTGTTTTTTTTTCCTCTTTTTTTTTTGTGCTCGTGATTTGCGTCCGATGTGTTCAGAGTTTTCGCTCCACTTGAGATTGCACTGCATTTTTAGTGGTATCTTGTTTTTCGTTCACTGAATATGAGTAGCGATGAGGAGGCAGTACTCAGCTGCGTTTAAACTAGATGCCGAGTTCGCAGATGCGGACGGGAATATGGCTGCTCAGTGCCGCTTTGGTGTATCGAAAAAAAAAGCGTGTGCTATTGGAGGGCGCAGAAAAGGAAGGTGCAGGTGTGCAATTCTCGAAAAATGTCGTTTTGTGGACGAAGTGCGGTTCATCCACAGCTGGAAGATAACCTAGCAGACTTTGTGCGAAAAGTTCGTGCGCGCTCGCTGCCAGTGACCGTGGATACCATTCGCAAGAAAGTTGTGCAACTCGCTCGAGAAGCTGGGCTCACGAGAGAAGAGTTTCGTGCACCAAACTCTTCGGTGCGTCAATTTATGCGATGCAAAGGATTTTTTTTTCGGCGGCGCACATCCATCTGTCAGAAGTTGCCCGGGGAGTTCGAAAACAAGCTTATAACTTTCAGCACTTCGTGAACCGGCTTCGGGAGCAGAACGACTACATGATGGAGCAGATTGGCAACGCCGATGAGACCCACGTGTGGTCTGACATGCCTTCGCCGACCACGATCACGCAGCGTGGACCCAAGGATGTGAGGCTGTTGTCCACTGGCAACGAGCACTCGCGCTTCACCGTCATGCTGGCATGCACGGCAGATAGTAGAAAGCTTCCACCCTTCATGATTTTCAAACGCAAGACAATGATGAAGGAAGTGTTCCCGCCCGGTGTTGTCGTTCGCGTCGACTAAAAGGGATACATGTACGAGGCCATGATGCTCAAATGGATAAGAGTAGTGTGGAACCGTCGGCCTAGTGTACTGCTGCGTCTTTGCAGCATGCTGGTGTTGGATGCGTTTCGTGGTCACTTAACCAACGCTGTGAAACACGCACTCGGCGACGGGAAAACCGATCTCGCCGTGATACCAGGTGGTTTGACGTCCACCCTCCAGCCGCTCGAAGTTGTGCTGAACAAGCCGTTCAAGGACCAAGTGCGGCTGGAGTACCAAGAGTGGATGTCCGGCGACAACCCAAAGACACCGACGGGCCACCTACAGAGGCCTCCGCTTGTGACTGTTTGTGGCTGGGTGCTTTCCGCTTGGCGTTCCTTGCCAGATTCCATCGTGGAAAAGGCTTTCAAGAATTGTTGCATTAGCAACTCGTTGGATGGCACGGAGGACGATGCACTGTGGGAGGCGGCCAGCGACAAACTCTCATCTTCGAAAGACAGTGGTGCTTCGTCGGACGAATAGAAGCAGTGGCAATGGTGGTTGAGGGGAGCTCCGACGATCGGGGTGCGGTGCGCCCAATTCACAAATAAATGTGGTTAGGCAGTTTTGGGTTGTTTTCCCTTTTTTTTCGCTAACCTGAACATGGGGATCGAGCTATGTTCTCACTCGAGCTATAGTCTGGTTTATACGGTATTTTAAGTCAGTTAATATGCACCGGGAATGTAATAGGATTGTTTGCACGACCGTGTCGTTTCTTCTAGTCCTGTAGCAATTTGTCGCCGTGTGCTCGTCTGCCACAAGGCCGCTTATCAGTTTGGTGTCTGTACTGACGGCGATGTGCGACGAATGTGCACACGTCATCCTTGATCCTTTGAATTACACGGCGATGTTTTCTGGCTTGTTCAGAATGAGTTACCCGTAGATGTCGCGAACCAAACTTGCTCCCTTGCTGATCAATTTCGAGGCTACATGAGTGCCGAGGTGCTACGTTTTCTTTTCACGAAAGACTGCCGCATTTTCAAGTGGAGACCGCGACAACGTTGCGAACACGTCGTTAAAAGCAGTTTACCTGTTGCCAGTAGTAGCCTCCATTCCGCGGTCGGCGAGCACGTTCACCGGAAACGAATTGACTTTCTGTTGTTCGTCGACGGGGGGCATACTCCACTCTTGACGACCCATCGCGCAGTTCAAGGTCCTTTCGTCAGGCAAGGGGAACCGCGGCATCAGCACGTTTAGCTATAAGACTGCACTTCCGTCCTGTCACTACAAAGATTGATATCTCTTGTAGCTTCACTTCTGCTTTTTACTTGCCGTCCTCTAACTGATGAGGCTTTACTGTAAAACAAAGCCGCCCTCAGTAACGTTGTCGGCAACCAACGGGCTCGTACGTGAGTTAGGCCAGCACCAGTGACTCGGCGGACGCCGTTGACTGCGGCGAGTTCGTTATTCTTGTTGTCCTGAGCCATAGCGGGGCTCTTCCTGAAGTTGACAGCCAACAAACGATCGCCACACCCGCTTCACAAATTACTGTAGCACACAACTTCCTTATTGCTGCAGGCAGACAGCAGCACCATAACAGATTGGCGCATGTCCGAGCGCGTCACGATTGTGAAGCAGATGCCGGAAACGCCACTTGGCCAATTGGATGCCTAGGTTTTGTCACGTGCCCCAAGCAGCCAGTAAAATCGTGTGATAGTGCTTCTCGATGATGCATTTTTGCTGAAAATTTAATGAGCAAGGCGAGCCAGCGGTGGCGGGAAATTCAAGATGAAGAACGACCCCCCAAACACGACCAAGATGAACACGATAGCTCGTGTGCAACGGCAACAGTTCAGCAGGGAAATAGCGCGATTTTAGCGTCAATTTGCACTCACATTTATCTCACAGGGATGTTATGAATTGATTTTGCGCCAGAAATAATGACACGAGAAGCTAGAAACTTCTCAGGTGCAAAATGAGGTACAGATTCCGAAAATGTCAACTTGAAAAAGTCGACCTTTTTGCGATTTTTGGCCTTCTAAAACCCGTGTCCCCCCTTAAGGGGAGACGCGGGTCGAAAAGTCGCGTTTTTTTTCCAAATTTCACCTTTTCTGTTTTTTGTTGCTTTATCATCTTTATACATTATATTTTGACATCTGAAAATATCACAGCGAAATAAGCATCAGAAGTCAGTGAAAAACGCGTCTGAGTGAGCGGCAGTGACGCGCGGCATCACGAAATTTACACAAAACGGGCTGCTGTTCGCGTGCTCGCGGGGCCGCGAAGAGAGCTGTCCGCCATATTGCGGCCGCTGGCTCGTGTAGAGTTGTCCTTACTCTCCACGATCCCGGTTCTTGAAGTCTCGTACGTTCACGAAAAATCTAAAAAAAAAAGCAACAAAAACAGTCTTTTCCCGCCGTTTCAAACCGCGCGCCACTAACGCAGGGCCGCCATTGGCTGACAGCACCCGTGTTTTCTTGCCGTAGTTCACTTCACTGTTTTCCGGAGTTATTTTTCGCTGTTTTCGTGCGATGGCAAGCCCGAAAAAGGCCGTTGCCGACCATCGGAAATACAGAAGTAAGAACAAGTTCAGAGGGAAGCGGCGGAGGACGTACAAGAAAGCCACCGCCAACGAAAATGTCCGCGACGGGCCAGCGGCCGGTAGGCCTAACATCGACCACGGCAACGTCGACCATGGCAACTGCGACGACGAGATCAACGCTGCAGTGAATTTTGTGAGTGCATCGCAGAAAAAGATCGCGTTATTCGAAAACGACGTCAGGCCGAATGCCGATCGTGCCGAAAGCGTAGTGCTGTGCGAGTTGGGTGCATTGACGGCCGTCGTCGCAGGCGCGGCATGCCCCGTTTGTCACGAGAGTAAACTCGCAGTTCGGGCACCGAATAAAAAGCGGAAAGGCCTTTCGGCGTTTCTGGAGCTACACTGCGAGAATGCGGAGTGCTCGGAGAGCATCCTTTCGTCCGCGTACTCGTCGAAGCGGGTCGCGTCAGATGGCGGCCGCGGTGCAAGCAGAAGCTACGACAGCGGGAGTTCGCGTGACGCCTTTGCCGTGAACCTGAAAGTGGTGCTTGCAGCGCGTGCCGTCGGTATCGGGCATGAGCAACTTTCACGATTTTGTGCAGTAGTTGGATTGCCAAACCCTATGCACCATAAGACCTTCCATGCTATCGGCAAAAAGATTCACAGTGCGGCAGTGAAGGCTGTCTGTGAAAACATGCAAAGGGCACGCAGCGTCACCAAAGAGGTGGCTGGTAACAGTGACGTGCCAGTCATGTTTGACGGCACATGGCAAAAAAGAGGCCACAAAAGCCACAATGGTGTGGGAACTGTAGTGTCCTTGGACACTGGTTTGTGCCTGGACTATGAAGTGCTTTCCAACTTCTGCCTGGCGTGCAGTTTGCATAACGACATGGGAGGCGATGAAGAAACATGGCAGGCGTTTCATCATCCCGTTTGTGAGAAGAATTGCGACTGTTCTTCGCATGCCATGGAGGCCGAAGCTGCAGTGCGCATTTGGCAGAGGACTGTGGACTATGAGACACCCCTGCGGTTCACCATCTTCCTAAGCGATGGAGACAGCAAGGCCTACAACGGGGTCTGTGATGCCAACGTGTACCCTGACACTCCAATTGAAAAAGAGGAGTGCACCAACCACGTGGCGAAACGTCTGGGCACCGGCCTGCGGAAGCTGCCAACGCCACTTCCACGAGGGGAGAAGCTGAAGGAGACCACCATCCAGAAGCTTCAAACTTACTTTCAGGTGGCCATTGTGAACAATCGGGGAAATGTCCACAAGATGTACACTGCCATATGGGCCTCATGTTTGCACTCGTGCTCAACAGACGGTGCTGGAAGTCACAAGTTCTGTCCTGCAGGCCCAGACTCGTGGTGCAAGCACCGACGTGCTGAGGCGCAGGGCCAGCCTGCACCGTGCCACACCCCCCTCCTGACCAAGGCCCAGGGTTTGGCAGTCCTCCCAATCTACAAGCGTCTCACAGATGCGAAGCTGCTTGCCCGGTGCCTCCACGGCAAGACACAGAACGCGGCCGAGTCCCTGAACAGCAAAATATGGCTGCTGTGTCCAAAGACCCGGTTTGCTTCCCGGACTGCTGTGGAAACAGCCACAGCCATTGCAGTCCTGTGGTTCAACCGGGGCCACGCGAGCTTTGAAAAGGTGCTGGAAGAGCTTGGGGTGCTTCCTTCGGAGGCCCTGGTTACCCTCAGCGACCGCCGAGACAGCATGCGCATGCACAAGATGAATGTGCGTCAGACCGCTGAGGCGAGGGCACACCGTCGCAGTGCAGCCAAGAGGGCCCGGGTGGAAGAGTCCTGCCGCACCAGCCGGGAAGGGAAAACCTACGGTGCTGGAGAGTTTTAGACAACTGATATTCCCTCTGGACATGTGTGTATGTGTTCAGCACAAGTTTCGTGCTACTGCGTT
Source organism: Rhipicephalus annulatus (assembly GCA_013436015.1). Taxonomy (NCBI): domain Eukaryota; kingdom Metazoa; phylum Arthropoda; class Arachnida; order Ixodida; family Ixodidae; genus Rhipicephalus; species Rhipicephalus annulatus. Next base: position 363,952 of record WOVY01003512.1, on the reverse strand, counting down.
TTTCATTTTTGTAAATACAGACTTTCAAACTTTCAAACGCGTTTTTCTCATTTCGCAATTTTGGCCAATTTGCATTTTTTGCGGGAAGTGTTTCGGGCACTTAGAATGGTCATACGACGACGAAATTTGGCACACACATTGAGGAGAGTGCGTAGGGTGCCGATATCTACTTGAATCAGCACAACCTATCAGCTGTAAATATCTATTAATAAATTTAATGGTGGTCGAGTGGAAAAAAAAGGGTACTTTGCTACACAGATGTTTTTTTCATAGTTTCAAAGTTGGAGCACAATTTCTAGCTAGATATCGGCACTCTATGGCTAATAGGGAGCAAAAGGAGCCATTGAACAACTCTCTGCATGAACATTTAGTATGCGCGAAAGTTCCCGGAAAACTTATCAAGTTTCACCATTACTTGAAACACAACTCCCAAACTATTGCACTTATGTAAAAACTGATTACAGATTTGGAATCAGGAGGAAAAACTGCATCAGTGGTCCAATTTCTGAAGCTCTAAGTTGAATAACAAAAAAAAAGTGCTTTCGAGGAGCGTCTCCCCTTAAGCGAGTTTCATTTATTGGGAGTCCACTGTAAATTAGAGTAATGATCATAATAATCTAAGTGTCATACCTAACATTGTTATCATTACAGAACTTATAGATCAGCATTTAAAACAAACAAATGGATATGCATATTTAATAGTGAGGGGCTCCATTGTGCCATGTGGATGCCACCAGAGACAGGCAAAAGATACCCGATTTCCTTGTCTATAAGCTGCACATTATGACGATTTGCAGGAAAGTTTCCAAAAATGATCCACGTGTATTGCTGCAAAGCTAGCTTCTTTCTAGAGCTGTGAAGGAGTGCCTGGAAGCCACCTTTGCAGACTCAAACACGTATTTTTCTTCTCGACATTGACAGTGTGAAAAAAAAAAATTCTCCACGAATAGTATGCAAGAACATGTGGTACTTCCAATACTAGAGTCAAAACTCACCAGCCGCCTGGACAAGAGCTGAAGACGGCAATGTCGTGTAGGTGACTCCACCACCGGCAGAGTCCGGCTGTCCAGCAGCTGCCATCAACATCACCTTACCACCAGCGGCCGACAGACTTCCACTCAGTGCCTGGAAGCAAGCAGAATATCACTAAACGATGGGCTCTATTTATTTACTAATTTAATCAAGTTACCCCTATAAAGGCCCTCATTTATTATTTATTATCTGGGGTTTGACATCCGAAAACCACAATAACATAATGAGACTGGGTCGTGGAGGGCTCCGGAAATTTCAAAACGTGCACCGACGTTACACAGTACACTGGCCTCTACCATTTCCCCTCCACCGAAATGCAACTGCTATGGCTGGGATCAAACCGGCGACATTTGGGTCAGCAGCCGAGCACCCAAGCCACTGTTTCACCGAGGCAGACCTTATAGGCCCCCACCCACGGTGAGGATACTGCATAGGGGACCTACGCACCATCCTGAAGTGGGCAACAATCTGCCAAAGGATGCACTCACAACCTCCAACTAAATTACTGGGGCTTCACCATCACAGGATATTGGGTAGGAATGGGCAAATAGTGAATTGGCTGAATAATTTCGAATACAGTGGACTCTCACTACAGTATAACCTTATTGCACCAAATCTGCTCACCACAGACATTCAGATACTACACACTTTACACACATCGGGTGTAGGTGCTGGTTTCATTGCCCGACAAAGGGCTAAAAAAAAATTGCCTGTGTCTCTAGAAAGCACGCATAAGTGAACCACCCAAAAAACAAAGGTCCAAGAAGATGGGAGGGGGGGGGGGGGGGGACAAATACTATAGCCTCAGGGTGTTTGCCTTTCAATTTAATAATGGTGCAACCTTTTCAAAAACTTTGTGAGCTTCCCCCCGCCTTTTTTTTTCTGTTGACCACAACCGCATTGCTCGTGAAAAGCATTGCCAGACTATAGCTGGACCGATTTCCACTCATTGACGGTCCCATACTTGAAGACTGTCTTTCATTTTTTTTTTTTTTTCACAATTGCTGAATAGCACAGCTTGCTGAAGCACATGCATATGCAACTAATGTTGTTTAAAGAAAATTTTTAGGGCAATAAAAAAAATCTGGCACTGTCTTCGGGTACAAGCACATATACAAAGTTGTTCCAGCACTTTAGCAGGTTTCATCACTTCGCCAGACTTTCTACGAGGGAGGAGCTTGAAAATTTTTCATAAAATGATAACTAGCAAACATATCTTTACAAAAATTTTCATTTCTCTTGTTAATGTGATTTATAGTGTGCAGGCCAAATTTCACCAACTTAAATCAAGAAACTAAAAAGCTACAAACGATGACCCATGTCCCCCCTAAAAAAAACATTGATAGGAAGCCAGAATTTCATCCTTGGACACTACTTTCTCACACTCTGCCACAGCATGCATGCCGTAGGCGGCACATGGCAAGATAAAACCAAAAAATGATGTCTAAATACAGCGAAGCCAAATCCAGGCACCTGAGTAACAACAGTGAGTGGGGCAGACGGCCGGGTGTTCGAACTGGTTGTCGACATGATGGTGAGCACCTTCTGAGCAGGGCTCACACCTGGCTTGGTCTGGATTGTGATGGCTCCCCCACTGGGCAACAATCCTTGCGCAGGCAATGCTACAATCTGCCCGCCACCAGCAGTTGCACCCCGGCCCCGACCAGCTGGCATGGTGATCGTGATGGGAGAACTGCTGCTCGTCAGCTGCGTCAAACCAGGCCCTGCAATAAAAGTGCACACGTGCATTAGTACAGCACACATTAGCTGTGACAGCAACAGTCCTTCAGTTTCAGTTCCATGACCGCACTCACCTACTCGGTGAGGCACGTCTGTCCAATGTATTCGAAGGTCTGAATCTGCCTAGTGCGCGCGTCGGAGAGTTGGCTCAGGAGGGTCAGGAAGAGCAAAATATGCGAGTATTTCCTTTTTTTAGTAATGCTGGCTAAATATTAGGAGCGTACAAATTATGCAACTAAGTACGGTACTTAAATCTCGGTAACTCTGCAGCTAATAAACGCATATTCATGAAATTTCACAGTTCCTCTTGTTCTCGTGTTTCATTCATGCCCTAAAAGTTTCATTTTAAAAAATAAAGAAGTTCTATCTGCAGTGTAACCTCCAGTGTAACCTCCTTTTTAAAGCACCTGGGTTCTCTGCCTCAAGGGCTACATACAGCACACAAAAAAGAATACATAAACACTCGAATCTAACACATCAGAACGGCACACTAGCTGAACTGTGACGTTTAAAATTCATAAAAATTGCGGAGACATGAATGCAGGTAAACCACAGTTGTTTTAAAAACGTCTGCTTAAAAAAACCTATACATACAGCCCTTTTGACGGTAACAGATTTTTAGACAGAGTATCCAGGCAGCAGAAACAGTGGTGACTGAAAACAGAGAGAACGCTTAAGACACAAGCCTGCTTCAGAATCATCATCATCACAAAGCAATCTCTGCTGTCACATAACAGCAACGATTTGACTAGTTTTTTCACAAACACGAACTGTCTCGTTTCCATTCTCTAATGCAACATTAGAGAACTGAAATCCCTTTTGTAAATGGTAAACAGGGCACAAAATTTTCATTTGTTTTTAGGATCAAGGTATCCCTATGAAAATTTTGGTCGAAAATTTCATTCACGATGCCATAGTTCCTGCACAAGCTCACACAAAACAACTTAGAAGAGTTCTCAAGCTAGTCTTAAGGACTTTTGCAGATTGACTTGCAAAAGGCTCAAGCTCACAGCCCAGCACCGGGTGGCAGTAACGCAGAGAAACAGTGTTTGGCACTCACGAGAACCAGCAGCTGTAGTAAGCAATGTAAATGCTTGCTGGCCTGTCAGGCCTGCCGACGAGACCACGATCATCTTGACACCACTCGGCGAAGAGACCGAATTGAGCTGGCCGCCTGCCGACAATGGAAGCACATTCACAGACGTAGTCTTGGCACCTGCACACAATGACACCTTTATTAACAGCAATACCAATAACTAAAGGAAAGAAAAAAATAGCTCGGTGCGAAAGCAAACATTTTAGCCTTCACATGAGCTATCTAAAACTGCTAAAAAATTTCAGAATGCCCAAAAAGCTATTCTTTGTATTGCAAAACAGTAGGCTTGTGCGAATATTCGAATGCTGCAAATATTCGAATGAATATTATACTATTCAAATTTGCTTTGAATAGAATTTAAAATTTTGAAAATTTTGAATTATTCAAGATGAACCAAAAGAAGTACAGTTGACGTCAGATTTCTCAGACACCCGAAATCCTGGGCATGCCTGATTTCCCATACTTATATGTGGAACCATCACGTTCCCCATTGAGTCAATCTACTAAAAAGTCGGAAATTACAGACGTTTATAGCTTTCGCCATCCAATTTTGCAGACCTTATACCGCTAAACACAGACTCAAAGTCACTATCGACGACGCCATTTCAGTAGTTTTCGTACCCTCGAACCTACTGTGTCGCGGCTGCCGTACTCTCGAAACCGCAAATGCCACGATCCAGCGCACGCCAATCCGTTGCCAGCCGTAGCTTAGTCAAACCTGTGGCCCCAGCCAAATGATGCTATGCAGCCTGTGCTCCGCAGGGGAAAAAGCTGCCCTGTCCACCTATGGTCTGCCTTCGGCATGCTTGCAGACTCGTGGAAGGTGGTTACGAAACAGACCTTTAGGAACTGTTTTCGCCAGGCAAGCTTCATACTGGACGCAGAAACGGCCGTCTCGCCCGGAGTGAACAGCTTGTGCGACGAACTTCCATACGCAGACGTTGCCTTTAAGGGGAGATGCTACTCGAAGACACTTTTTTTTAAATATTCACCCTAGAGCAATGAAACTTGAGCTGTTTAAGGAAACTTTTTATGCTGATTTCAAATATATAAGTAGTTTTCTTGCAAGTTGCATACTTTTAGCTCTGCAACATGACAAAGTGATACCTTAACCCTTTTGCCCCCTTCCTCTTTTCATCCCTGAACTTTCGCAATTTTTTACCATTCATAGTTCATAATGTTTGAAATAAAGTGTAGACTGCAAATAACTAATTAGGAAGTGCATACAAGATATGTAATAGGCGTGAAAAATAATAGACGTAAAAAGTCCATATTTCACCTACCCTAGTAAAGGTTTACATACAATTTTTTTAGTATAAAATAAAATATTGAAATTTAAACTAGATAATTGCATTTGTCATACATTGGAAAACATTTGGGCAAAATTTCATGCAGATCCAAGTACTAAAGTGCCCAAGAAAGGAGGGGCACATTGAAAAAAATGGCGAAATTTGTGTATTGAGGAAAACGAGTTTTAAAGTTAAAATTGAGTTTTTATTTATGAAAGATATCATTGCATCTGATGAAATTTGACAACGAAAACGACCAATCCTTCTTGTAGTGGCCACTTCCACTTAAATACGCCAGCACCATAAGTTTGTCCCTCTTGGTTTTTTTTTAGCCGAATCCTCACAGACAGGGCCATGAAACGCTTGTCAAAGTTCCACTCCATCTGGCAGAGTCACGTGCCAACTGCAAGCTAGGAAGAAGTTTGACAGGACTGCGAAATCCAAACTAAGTCCAGTGTCATGCCATTTTGCGGCTATGTTTGTGCCACATACCGCCGTACATAATGGCAATGTCGTTCCCACTGAGTTCCCTCGCTGCGAGCTCTTTCGACCTCACAAGATTGGCGCTGATGTCATCCATTGCCACATCACGAACTTTCCGGCTTACGGGTGCGAATGACTTTTGATGCATTGGCTTTTGCAAGCCACTGCCGCAAATCGGACCAGCTGCTCGTAGCCTATTCCTACAGAGTGCGCCGCGCAACGGCTTTCACTTGCGAGCATTGGCCTTTTTCATTCATGACGGAGATAATTACACGAGAAAAGCATTGTTCAGCTGCGCTGCTCGACAAGACAGGGACCCCGCAAATAGGCGTCACAGCACATAAAAGCGCGCAGCGACCAATGGCGGTCCCCCGATCCGTACCACGTGATAAGCCAGTCACGGCGCTCGAAAAACGCACAGAAACGTGCTTCTTTTTATTATTTCTTGTGCTGCATCAGCGAGGGAAACTGTTGTTATTTGAAAAATGAGGCTCAACTCTTCGGCTCATGCGATCAACAATGGCGAGCAGCGGCACATTATCGGCGGCAAGGTGCTCGAAGACTGCACACTTTGGACCTTTTAACAGGCACATTGTGCTCTTTAGATGCAACTTTAAAGCATTTACGGTTAAGTCTCGAGCTGTATTTTTTTTTTTCATAACAGTAGAGGTACTAATCTTATCAAAACAGGCAAAAATAAAAAATCGGTAATTTTGAAAAAAAAAAACTCGCATTTTTCGACCCGCATCTCCCCTTAACAATCTGCACACTGCTGGTGCTTTGATTCCATCCAGGATAACCTTTGAGAGCTTCGTGGGTGCTGATGAAGACCTCGAGCTGTGTGCGGAATTAACATCATGAAATCGTTCGTCAAGTTACGGAAAATTCCGATGACTTCGACACCGAGAACTAAGAGGCAGAACTAACGAGCTGTACTGCGTTTGGTGTTGCCACAATAAAGTGTTGCGACTTTGAGCAGTATCGTGTTCTCGCCACGGCGACAGTTAACGCGTGCCCTGCGGCTCGCTAAGACTACCCACGCTGGTGGCCGTACTCCTTCGGGATACGTGTACACCACATACTGTGGCTCGAATAGAACTAAATTTGCTCACCCCTGAGAACAGCAGGAAGCATGGCATCATTGAGGATATTGTTTAGGCTTTAGAATTCAAATAAACTTCATTTTCACGACTTGACAAGATTTCCAAACTATTCAGTGGCCCCTGCCAGGTCCAGAAAATAGGTCAGCAACTGTATTTATTGTCTTGCGAGTTACATGCGAAAGAATATGATTTGACACATTTAGCACCAATTCAGCAGTAGTAAAACTTCGAGCTATAGGCCTTATAAAAGCATTTCGTGCATGCTAAGAACCAGCTTCTCCCTCACCCTTGCCAGCCTCAACGGTGGCTGAAGCGGTGCCTACCACAGTGGCCTTGCCCTGTGGATGAGTGGTAACAACGAGGATGCCACCAGGACCCGCCTTGGCACCTGCCTGCGTCAGCAGCTTGGCGGTTCCTGGCTGGCCACCAGCCTTCGGTGCAGCAATCACGATGGTCTGCTGTTGCTTGGGGCTGCTACCCACAGTGGCAACAGATGCGGGCGAGCCAGGTTTTGACACTGTCACTATGTTACTAGGCAGCGTTCGCAAGATGGTCACCTTCGGGCTGGCCCCAGTTGCACCCTGCGCACCCAAGCAGAAGTGTGTCTCAAGCATAGGTCATCATCATTAGCCTGGCTTCACCCATGCCTCTCCAATTTGCCACTCAACCGGTCCTGTGCTTGCTGCTGCCATTTTATACCTGCAAACTTCTTAATCCCATCTGCCCACCTGACTTTCTGTCTCTCGCTCACCCACTTGCCTTCTCTTGGAATCCAATGTGTTGTCCTTAATGAACAGTGGTTATCTTGCCTTCACGCTACATGCCCTGCCCATGATCACTTCTATTTGATTTCGTCTCCCATTTATTTCCCGATACACTCTGCTCTCTTCTTGTCCCTTAGGGTTACATCTATCATTTCCCTTTCCGATACTTGTCGCGTCGTCCAAGCACAGACAAAAAGACTTTTTTGAAAAAGGCCTAGCAAAAGTTACAGTGTACGACAACCCGATTGCTTTGTTGATCAGATTGACTGCATTCAGAAGACATGTGCAACAACCCTGACTGCACCACGACTAGTGGTTGCTACTTTGCCACAGTAATTTATGTGCTTGCTGCAAGTTTGGCATAGCTCCCCAAAGCAAGACGAGTACTACAGAAACAATAGAGAAAAGGGCTTCAAAATGCTTGAACACCAAGAATTTACTGTGCACGTACGTAAACACACACAAACACACACAGACAGACAGAAAGAGAAAAGAGCTCATCTATAGAGTGTGTCGTCAGCGATAAAACTTATATTTGCAAATGTTTTTCATTTAAATATGCCCTTAACCTTAAAAATTTGAAATCTGTTCAAATTTGAACTCCTATCCCAAATGCTGTATGAAGCTTGGGCCAATTCCCGAAAACCCCACCATTTCATGTCATGTACAAGTTTTTTTTCTTAAGGGGGACGCGGCTTTGGGATCGCGAAAAATGGCAAAAAAAAAATTGATTTTTTGAAACTCATGTTTTCAGTTTCTGGAACCCTTTTTTCTATCTGGTTCCAAAATATCTACACTGAAAACCGCGCAGAAGTGCTTCGGAAAATTCGTTTCACCCACCTAGGTAGCAAAAATTTTTCAGGAAATGGCGAGAAAACGGCGATTTTCAAAAAATAATAGCTTCGCTATGCTTGGGCCGGGAGCCGGCTTCTTGGGCTCATCGAAAAGAGCATTTCTCCGTGTTTGACTTTCCCGCCTCAGCTGGCTCCTCCCTTTAACAACAAGCGAGCAAACAGCAAATGTTTGAAGGTCGTTTTAGGCCCTTGATTGGCCGTGGCCGCCATGTTGCCTAAGCTCGCCTCGCCATTGGCCCGATGCTCGCTCCGGGAGATCATCGTCTGCTGCTTGTGCGTTGCGAGGACATGGCTCTCGAAAATCGCCACTTCGTGACGTGTTCACGGCTTGATAATCACTTAAGATATAACTACGCTTTAGTTATGAGCAGTAAGCGGATGCGCGATCAGGTTACTACAAGCGTCAGCGCGGTCTACGAGCGCCGCGCGTCATTGAATTCGTCTTTAGCCCTAACTCCGCCGACTGCGGGCAGGAACGACGCGCTAGCGCATTCGTGGCGACGTGCTTCTTCGCAAGCAACGAAGCTGTAAGCGACGGCACGATCTGATTACTACGAGTGGCCGCACCGGATGCACGATCAGATTACTACGAGCGGGCGCGCGGCGGTCTACGAGTGCGGCGCGTCATCGGAGTTGGCTTTAGGCCTAACTCCGCTGACACCGAGACTGCGGGCAGGAACGACGCGCAAGCACACTCTTGGTGACGTGCTTCTTCACAAGGAATGTACCACATCACTCGCCAGCTCTTCTGAATATTGTACGGGCATTTTACGCATCGGCAGCGGACAACACAGTCAAGCTCGTCACCCCCCCCCCCCCCTTCACTGCCAAGGATCGCTCGGAACAGCAGCTAGCAGTTTCGCGCGTCGTCATTCGAAAATGCGATGCCAAGTGCAGTGCGTGCCGATTTTTTGTCTTCGTAGTTGCACATTTCGCGCATCGTCATCGAACGCCGCCGGCAAGTGCATTACGCGCCGGCTGCACTGTCCATGCGGCCGCGCACCCCACGGTCATATGGAGTGCCGTCAGTAAGCTTTTGTGATGCGATTCAGACGTGCTTGATATCGCCACGAACGTCTACGAATGTTTCGAGGTTAATGCATTGCTGTAGATTAGAGTTTCCGCGACCGGCCGTATGATGATGCGTTTCACGGCTAGAGCGGCGAAAGAGCCTGTGTGAATCAGGGGCACGAATGTTTATATGCCCGTTTCGTGTCATTAATTATACTGCTAGAAATTCCCGTGCCACCAGTCTTCTGCCCATCACTTTGTTATTTAGAAAGAAGGCATAGGCCGTCATGGTGTGATCCATTTTTCTGATGCAATAAACTTCTCTCCAAATAAAAAAAAGTTCAGTGAATATTTGTGATCAAGTACTTAGTTATGCTAATTACAACTTCAGCACAAAAAAAGTATGTTTAATAATTTCAGTATATGGTTTTATTCAATTACAATCTTTCCTGTTATACCTATCACACCACTCCTTCATACAAAGAACTTGGTTTGAAATTCATACTTGTTCTTTGTAACTCATGAAAAGGAGTAAATCATGAAAAGAAGTCAAATACCGTATTTACTCGATTCTACCGCGCCCTCGATTGTAACGCGCACCCGATTTCCACCGCGAAAAAAAAAAACGTAAGACATCGATTGCAACGCGCACCCATTTTTCTCGCTGGCCCTCACGATCACACCACCCGAAAAAACGACTCCTTTCGGGAGCGTCTTCCATTTAAATATGAAGTACGGGCGAAGCTTGTGCCCATCTGATGTGCAACAGAGCATTGCAGTCACTGTAGTTTTACCGTGGAACGATGTCAGCACGCGAACTTGCTTCGCCCCTTTCTTCTCGACGGTTGTGGTGCCAGGCATGTCGAAGTAAAGAGGCGTCTGATCGGCATTCCCGATTTGCCCAAGCAGGTAGCTGTTGTTGCGCCGCAAGTTTAGGACGAACCTCTGAAAACTGTGAAGCTTTTCATCGTACTCCTCCGCAAAACTTTTCGCATATGCATGTTCCCCTTCGGAGGGAAAAGCCTTTCCTCTTCATAAAGTTAGTTAGCCGGCACCTGCTCACTTTAAACTGGCTCCGTATTAGACCTTTTTCTAAGACTAATTGCATAGCCCGCACTTGGAGCAGTTCTGTCGTCACGGGCCGCTGTGCCGCTCGCTGCTCAAGCACATACTCGCCGAGCAGCTCTTGCGGAAATCGACCCTGCTGTGGTCCACTGAAGCCTTTGCGTGAAGCTTTGCTGTCGACAATCTTCTGCTTTTGTTTCCGCCGGTCCCGCACGCACGTTTCGGGAACTCCGAACGACCGTGATGCGGCCCGATTTCCGTCCGTTTCTGCACACGCGATGACTTTTCTTTTAAAGGCGGCATCGTGGTGCACACGAGTTTTTGGAGTCGGCCCTTCCACGCCGTCGATGCTAATGCACTACTAGATGACGAACTCCTCAGCACACGTACGAAGTGCCGCACGTGGGAAACACATAGGCAGAAATGGCCGACGCGCCATGCCGACGCACGTAGGGGGCGGCCATTTTGGATTTGCTGATGGCAATTGATTGACCGTAATTTTTTTGTTCGTACTCGATTCTAACGCGCATGCGATTTATGAACTCGCTTAACCGGAAAAAAGTTGCGCGTTAGATTCGAGTAATTACGGTATCACAAGACAAACCTGAGATCACAATTTTTAGGTGTCTTAGAGACGTAAAGAAAAGTTGAAACTTTTAACGCAGCTTTTTCAATACTGTTTTTTTTTTTTTGACATTATGCTCAGTCCCTCCACATGGTTCAATAAAGATATAATTTGTTTCTCGTAAAGTATTCGTGGTATCGCTTCAAAATTTTTATGGAAGCACTGTGAGGTTATTCTTAGTGCCTATGCCAATTTTCATCAATATCCAACGAGAAACAAAAAATTTCATTGAAAAAAAAAGCCTGTCGAAAACTTCGACAGGCTTTTTCTCACAAGTGTGTTTTGGACATTGTGCATTGCTCGTGGAAAGAGTAGCACGAGAATGACCGGACCGATTTTGATTCTGTTTTTTTTTTTCCCTGAATCCCTGAACACTGCTTGTGGGTACAGCAATCTTCGATTTCTGTTTTGTGGCCCTGTTATTTTTCTAGACGATGATTTGTCCGTGCCATTGTTTCTAACAATGTGTGTCGGCAGCCATGATGATCTCTAAAAAAAAAAAAACGAGAACTTACTAAAAAATTTTGAGAGTGTCATACCCTGTAGCTTTCATTTGAGTATAGATCAACATCATTCGCAGCTTCCTGGCATGTTTTGTTGCAGCGCTAGGCTTTACACGAGCAGACCATGTAATTGGATCGTGTAGCATTATGTAACTTGAGAACTACTGAAGCTATCACGATGAAACTGCATATTTCCCTATTCTAGACACTTATGAGTATGCATGCCAAATTTCATTGCTGTAGGTCAACAAATAAAAAAGTTTTTTTTCAAAGCCACCTCCCCCCTTAAGGGGAGACGCTCCTCGAAAGCACTTTTTTTTTGTTATTCAACTTAGAGCTTCAGAAATTGGACCACTGTTGCAGTTTTTCCTCCTGATTCCAAATCTGTAATCAGTTTTTACATAAGTGCAATAGTTTGGGAGTTGTGTTTCAAGTAATGGTGAAACTTGATAAGTTTTCCGGGAACTTTCGCGCATACTAAATGTTCATGCAGAGAGTTGTTCAATGGCTCCTTTTGCTCCCTATTAGCCATAGAGTGCCGATATCTAGCTAGAAATTGTGCTCCAACTTTGAAACTATGAAAAAAACATCTGTGTAGCAAAGTACCCTTTTTTTTCCACTCGACCACCATTAAATTTATTAATAGATATTTACAGCTGATAGGTTGTGCTGATTCAAGTAGATATCGGCACCCTACGCACTCTCCTCAATGTGTGTGCCAAATTTCGTCGTCGTATGACCATTCTAAGTGCCCGAAACACTTCCCGCAAAAAATGCAAATTGGCCAAAATTACGAAATGAGAAAAACGCGTTTGAAAGTTTGAAAGTCTGTATTTACAAAAATGAAAAACGCAGTAGCACGAAACTTGTGCTGAACACATACACACATGTCCAGAGGGAATATCAGTTGTCTAAAACTCTCCAGCACCGTAGGTTTTCCCTTCCCGGCTGGTGCGGCAGGACTCTTCCACCCGGGCCCTCTTGGCTGCACTGCGACGGTGTGCCCTCGCCTCAGCGGTCTGACGCACATTCATCTTGTGCATGCGCATGCTGTCTCGGCGGTCGCTGAGGGTAACCAGGGCCTCCGAAGGAAGCACCCCAAGCTCTTCCAGCACCTTTTCAAAGCTCGCGTGGCCCCGGTTGAACCACAGGACTGCAATGGCTGTGGCTGTTTCCACAGCAGTCCGGGAAGCAAACCGGGTCTTTGGACACAGCAGCCATATTTTGCTGTTCAGGGACTCGGCCGCGTTCTGTGTCTTGCCGTGGAGGCACCGGGCAAGCAGCTTCGCATCTGTGAGACGCTTGTAGATTGGGAGGACTGCCAAACCCTGGGCCTTGGTCAGGAGGGGGGTGTGGCACGGTGCAGGCTGGCCCTGCGCCTCAGCACGTCGGTGCTTGCACCACGAGTCTGGGCCTGCAGGACAGAACTTGTGACTTCCAGCACCGTCTGTTGAGCACGAGTGCAAACATGAGGCCCATATGGCAGTGTACATCTTGTGGACATTTCCCCGATTGTTCACAATGGCCACCTGAAAGTAAGTTTGAAGCTTCTGGATGGTGGTCTCCTTCAGCTTCTCCCCTCGTGGAAGTGGCGTTGGCAGCTTCCGCAGGCCGGTGCCCAGACGTTTCGCCACGTGGTTGGTGCACTCCTCTTTTTCAATTGGAGTGTCAGGGTACACGTTGGCATCACAGACCCCGTTGTAGGCCTTGCTGTCTCCATCGCTTAGGAAGATGGTGAACCGCAGGGGTGTCTCATAGTCCACAGTCCTCTGCCAAATGCGCACTGCAGCTTCGGCCTCCATGGCATGCGAAGAACAGTCGCAATTCTTCTCACAAACGGGATGATGAAACGCCTGCCATGTTTCTTCATCGCCTCCCATGTCGTTATGCAAACTGCACGCCAGGCAGAAGTTGGAAAGCACTTCATAGTCCAGGCACAAACCAGTGTCCAAGGACACTACAGTTCCCACACCATTGTGGCTTTTGTGGCCTCTTTTTTGCCATGTGCCGTCAAACATGACTGGCACGTCACTGTTACCAGCCACCTCTTTGGTGACGCTGCGTGCCCTTTGCATGTTTTCACAGACAGCCTTCACTGCCGCACTGTGAATCTTTTTGCCGATAGCATGGAAGGTCTTATGGTGCATAGGGTTTGGCAATCCAACTACTGCACAAAATCGTGAAAGTTGCTCATGCCCGATACCGACGGCACGCGCTGCAAGCACCACTTTCAGGTTCACGGCAAAGGCGTCACGCGAACTCCCGCTGTCGTAGCTTCTGCTTGCACCGCGGCCGCCATCTGACGCGACCCGCTTCGACGAGTACGCGGACGAAAGGATGCTCTCCGAGCACTCCGCATTCTCGCAGTGTAGCTCCAGAAACGCCGAAAGGCCTTTCCGCTTTTTATTCGGTGCCCGAACTGCGAGTTTACTCTCGTGACAAACGGGGCATGCCGCGCCTGCGACGACGGCCGTCAATGCACCCAACTCGCACAGCACTACGCTTTCGGCACGATCGGCATTCGGCCTGACGTCGTTTTCGAATAACGCGATCTTTTTCTGCGATGCACTCACAAAATTCACTGCAGCGTTGATCTCGTCGTCGCAGTTGCCATGGTCGACGTTGCCGTGGTCGATGTTAGGCCTACCGGCCGCTGGCCCGTCGCGGACATTTTCGTTGGCGGTGGCTTTCTTGTACGTCCTCCGCCGCTTCCCTCTGAACTTGTTCTTACTTCTGTATTTCCGATGGTCGGCAACGGCCTTTTTCGGGCTTGCCATCGCACGAAAACAGCGAAAAATAACTCCGGAAAACAGTGAAGCGAACTACGGCAAGAAAACACGGGTGCTGTCAGCCAATGGCGGCCCTGCGTTAGTGGCGCGCGGTTTGAAACGGCGGGAAAAGACTGTTTTTGTTGCTTTTTTTTTAGATTTTTCGTGAACGTACGAGACTTCAAGAACCGGGATCGTGGAGAGTAAGGACAACTCTACACGAGCCAGCGGCCGCAATATGGCGGACAGCTCTCTTCGCGGCCCCGCGAGCACGCGAACAGCAGCCCGTTTTGTGTAAATTTCGTGATGCCGCGCGTCACTGCCGCTCACTCAGACGCGTTTTTCACTGACTTCTGATGCTTATTTCGCTGTGATATTTTCAGATGTCAAAATATAATGTATAAAGATGATAAAGCAACAAAAAACAGAAAAGGTGAAATTTGGAAAAAAAACGCGACTTTTCGACCCGCGTCTCCCCTTAACACTCTTTTAGCCTATGCCTTTCACTAGCTCTCAGCAGCTGAAAACCAAGCGGATTGTTGCACACAACCCTATCAAGACTTACCGTTAAGCCAAGCAAAGTGGGCTGCTGCTGTGCTTGCGAAGTTGTGATCAGTGTAGGCTTGGTTGCCGTGCCACCTGCTTGCGTGGTGACCAGCTTGACAATAGTGGCCCCCTGGGGAATCACTTTGCCTTGCGGCGACGCCTTGCCAGCTTGCTGGATCAGGCTCACTTTGGGCATCTGGAAAGAAAAGGGAGGGTCCTCGTCACAGCATGTCGAACTACTTTTCACTTACTACGCTTGAGGACAGCTCATCCTGGCAGAGGAGCAAAGGCTACGACGGAACTGTTCTACACATTTGCCTTACTGCGCAAGCAGGACAGCAGCTTGCGGCTGATTCCAGTTCATAAAATCAGTCACAAGCTGCCTATATGCTCTGTATGCCAAGCTCGTGCGAATAGTCAAATGCTTTGAATATTTGAACAAATAATGCAGTATTTGAATTTGCTTCAAATCGAATTTGAAAGTAGTGAAAATTACGAATAACAGTCAGTCCCGGATATATTGAACTCGAATGGTTTCGCGAAATAGTTCGATATACCGATAATTTAAAATACAAAGCATACATGTTCAAGACCTAAGTTAAAGCATCTCAGGCCTCTGAAATCAATACAAGCGCTAACATAACGATTCACTCACAGCATAATGACAAACAAGGTTAAAAGGGAGGAGCCAGCTGAGGTGGGAAAGTTAAACACGGAGAAATGCTCTTTCCGATGAGCCCAAGAAGCCAGCTCTCAGCCCAAGCATCGCGAAGCTATAATTCTTTGAAAATCGCTGTTTTCTCGCCATTTCCAGAAAAAGTTTTGCCACCCAAGTGGGTGAAATGAATTTTACAAAGCACTTCTGCGCGGTTTTCAGTGTAGATATTTTGCAACCAGATAGAAAAAGGGTTCCAGAAACTGTAAACTTGAGTTTTAAAAAATCGATTTTTTTGCCACTTTTCGCTCATGCTCTTTTCTTTCGCCCTTCTTGTAAAGGATGTTTTCATCTTGATTTCACAAAATCATTCAAACCGGTGCGACAAAGATAATACGAGACGAGCGAGTGCGTTTCTGCGCTTCGGCGCCACGATAAGAACACTTGGATCGTACATGTCACCACTACTAGGGCATCATCACTCAGGATGGTATTTGTGGAATTTATCACACCGAACACGTAGCACTAATGTCGATGTTGCAGGCCACGCAATTTCTACACTGCTTGACATCGAATTAAAATAACTTCTACGCGACGGATGTCGTTCAAATTTGGCCAACCAGACCTATGCATACCAAGCGATCGAATGATGGGCACATCTTAATCTTTAAATATGATGTCAATGCTCCTTTAAGGGGTGCTAAGCAGTGAAAGCATCTTGCCAGGTGTGCATTAGTTCGCATGTAACCTTTTGTAAAAGTAGTTTCACTGCAGTGAAATGCTGCTAAGCCTTGAAAACGCATGTCCAGAAGAAATGCGCACTGCTGTGAAGCTCTACTTCAAGGTATGAAGGTATCGACCTCACATCAATTTATTTTTTCAAGTTTAAAATCTCATTACACTGACTTATATGCTCCAAGTAAATGAAATTTTGATACACAACACATTTTACTGACTACCAGATACATTCCACTAAAAGTGCAAAAAGAAAAAAAAAATTGAATTTGCACACACCTTTTTTAAACTTTCAAAAGATACAGTAGAATCTCGATGATACGAATTCGAAGAGAGCGCATCAGATATTCGTATCGGCCCGAATTCGTATGAACCAAAAACAACTTGAAGCTGATAAAAATTATGAACAATAACTTCACTGGCAACTACACCTTGCTGAAAAAAGTCTGTGATGTTCTTTTGAACTTTCCTGCCTTCACCATCAATTAGGTGCCGCGGTTTTTTAACTTGCAGCGCAATCACAGTTGATATTAGAGCGAGCGATAGCAGCCGAACTTATCGGAAATTCACTCGCTTCCTCGCTTAAGCAGCCGGAAAACCGCACCGCAAAGTCAACAGGAAAAAAAAAAAAAAGCCCTGAACAATTCTCATTGGAGAATTCAAGCGAAAATGCTAGCGCGACCGGAAAACCACGTCCGGGCCCGCCAAAAACATTCACATTCGTTATGCCCCTCGTATACATGCCACCCCGCCGCCGCCATCGCTGCTTGAGACTTCAGTCCATTTTGCAGATTTCTTGAGCAATGCACTTCGTACTGAGTTATATTTATGCATACAAGGCACTAAAAAGAAGCAGGTTACACCTTTACTAATATTATTTCGGAAGACACGTCAGCTGAAATGACACGAGTGGACGCAGCGGCGGCGATAGATTCAGCCGGCAGTGCAAAAGCAAAAAGCAAGACACGTTCGGGCAAGCCGGCTCGCTGCTGCTGCACCTTCTACTTCCGGTGTTATCAGTGATCGTAATCTAAGCCAGGCTCTCGACGACCGCGTCCGTGTCAAGGGTGTGAGCTGTGGTGTGCCGTGCCGGTAGTTCGCGATAGGCGTCGACCCACCGCCGATGCCTTCGCCACCATGTTGATTTGCGGCTGGTTGTTGCCATCATGTGGTTTGAAAGATAGAGCAGCCGGTGAAGCCAACGCCATGAGGCAAAAAGGCGATATGCTACTGGCTGCGGGAAAATTATTCTCGGACCCATTTTTGCGTATCGGCCTCGTGGAGTGTTTTTTCTGGCCTCCAAAACGAGAAAAATTCCGGGAAGTTTTGCCGCATTCACTCCCTTTGAGATCAAGAGTGAACAGGCCTTCACAAGCCGCGTTGCGCCGCTGGCATGCAGCGGTCAATCGCACATTGGTATCATCTGCCGTGGCTGGGGAAGCCATTCGTATAACACTGAATCACAGTGTATTTTATACAATCTAGTCCATCCAAAACAACCTTTAAATTCGTATTATCGCGAAATTCGCATCAACCGTAATCGTATCATAGAGATTTTACTGTATTCTGCAAATTAGTTTGGTTATGACAAATATGTCCATTTTTCTTTATAATATGTGGTATATCTACTATTCAAACTCAATTTGAAATCATTCGACCAGAATCATTACAGTCTACTCTCGTTACAGCGAACTATTATTATCCGGCAAAGTGAGTCCATTTTATCCGAAGTCCGTAGTATCAAGACCTTGCGTGGGGGGGGGGAGGCCACTTGATTGAATTGCACATGTGACGATCGTTTCGATTTCACTCAGCAGTATGGGGCAGGCTAGTTCGGCCGGAGAATTCTCCAGCATGTTTACAAAGAGACTTGATCACTAGCAGCAGTTATCAATAAAATTGCAGCGCGTTGCTGTAACAGTAGTCGCAAGGACGCTATGTGGCTCTTGCACAGCAACAAAGCTTAGCCCGATATTACAACGCTTCTAGTAGGCTTTTTCATACGCTCCTGTTGACCGGCTTCAAACAAATTCTTATTTGTGAGGACGGGAAGGCATATCGCCCACTTATTGCCGGGAGCGCAGCCCCCCCCCCCCCCTTCCCCGTTCCAAGGATCGCTGGACGGTCCCAAGTTAGTCTGAGAGTTCTGAACTGAGCAGCACCAAAGCACCACTCACATTCATTAAATCTGACAGCAGAACTTACCTGCTCGGAGCACCGGAACGTCTTGCTTTTAAAACATAGGTCGCGATGCCTAACAATGTTACTGCAACGAGTGACGGACATTTAATGCAAAACAGAAATTGATTGATTGATATGTGGGGTTTAACATCCTAAAGCCACCATATGATTATGAGAGGCGCCGTAGTGGAGGGCTCCGGAGATTTCGACCACATGGGGTTCTTTAACGTTCACCCAAATCTGAGCACACGGGCCTACAACATTTCCGCCTCCATCGGAAATGCAGCCGCCGCAGCCGAAATTTGATCTCTCGACCTGCGGGTCAGCAGCCGAGCACCTTAGCCACTAGACCACCACGGCGGGACGCAAAACACAAACACCTTATTTACAGTTACATTGAAAAGAAGTTTGTGATCAGCAATTGGCGAGCACCCTTGAGCGATGCTGTTATCACTTTGCACCGCATTACATTCAGCTGCAAGGACAATGCAGCCATCTTCCTGCTGTTGGAAGAACAGTCAAACACCGCTACAACAAATGCCATTTCAACGAAATTTCCGCTACAACGAAAAATTCACGATTACCCGTCCGCAGTCCATAGGTGTCAATGCATAAATATTGTCGCCACAAACACTTTTTCTTCGATCGTCCCGCTTCAACGAAATTTTACGATGCAATTTCAGGCTCAGACACTTTTTTTATGCAGTAAACTCAATCTTTAACATTTTGATGCATTTTCTGAGCCTAAAAATGCGTCAACGAAGTCTAAAACATGCATTGGCACCACCAGAAACTGCCACTATACCACCGCTGTTCAAGAGAGCGCTGCCATAGTTCGATAGTGATGGCAATGAGACTGCCCTGCTTTTGCCACTGGCTTGCTTTGAGCCGCAGACGATCCAAAGCTGAAGCTCAGTCGCTCAGTTCATAGTTTCTGTCACGCAGCTGCTGGGTTATGTTCACGCTTGGCCAGTGTGGCTACTAATCAGAGCGACTGTTCGTCCGCATTATCAACAAAATAAGCTAACTGCGAGTGATGGATGATAAGAATGGCATACCGTATAAACCCGAATATAAGTCGAGATATTTTCAATAAAATAATACGATAAAGTCACCTCTCGTCTTACATAGTGGTGTCTAGACGAAAGTGCGCCGCTGTCTGGCAACATGTGGCTTGCATGTGCTTGAGAAGCCGGACGCGGCCATACCCGCATCCAAAACCAATCGCAGACTTTTTTTTTTCCTCCGTCTGTTTTCTTTGCGTTCGTGATTTGCTTCCGATCTGTTCCGACATTTCGCTCCGCATGACATAGGGCTGCATTTTTAGTGGTCTTTTTTTTTTTTTTGTTCACTGAGTATGAGTAGCGGTATGAAGAGGCAGTACTCAGCTGATTTAAACTAGATGTTGTTGAGTTCGCAGAAGCAAACGGGAATATGGCTGCTCAGTGTCACTTTGTTGTATCGGAGCTCGTAGATCGCTATTGCGTCACCGCGACCACGGTTTTGTGCACGGCGATTGCGGCAAACGGTAGTTCGCGCATGCGCCTTCAGAACCAAGTCATCTTATGCCATCTACGATAGCATCTGCCGCAGGTTTATCCGCAGAGTTTGCGGAAAGCAGTGTTGTTTTGACTGATCAGTGTCAAGAGCGACCACGGTTTTGTCTCCAGCGGTTGTGGCAACGACAATCATACGCACTGCAGTGCACCGGTCGCATGCGTACTTCCGAAGCTTCGAGTACGCTGCTCTCGGCCTTCATTCGCCAATTACCGTACTAAAGTTCGTATCACCCACCGCAATAAGGAAATGTGTTCATAACATTCAAATTTAGACCCAATGGACCCATTCGAATTGGTCTGGGGAATTTCACGAATTCTTATCTGCCGCGGTTTCGCATCACCGAGATTTTTACTGTACGTTACCATGAACTCAATTATAATAAGATGAGGTAGGCTTGAAAAGCCTGGAACGAATTTAGCTGCTTTTTTTTGTCAATGCGGGCAGATCAGGCACAGAAATTTCGATTTCCGGGAGATTTTCATGACAACCGTACAACCACAAAAAACGGTCAAAGTCTGCGAGTCTCCTGGCCAATCCGGGAGACTTGGCAGGTATGCAGTTTCGTTGTATAGGGTTCGACTGTATTCGCACAAGGCTATTGCATACAGTTTTCTCTCACCGTGGCCAAAGTGACACCCTGTGTAGTCTTGACGAGGGTGACAATCTGAGGTTGGGACGTCGCCGCAGCCCCCTTGTGCACAGTGATGATCTGCTTGCCACCAACGGTGGTGCCTGCCTTGAGCAGGGTACCAGGAGCAGTCAGCCTTACGGTTCCAGTTCCAGTAGGGCTCCCTGAACACACAAGCGGTTCCAGTGAACCAAGTCCTTCTACATGCCCGTACTTTTCCCTCGTTTTCCCTGCCAACTTGAGAAAAAATGTAGCCTCATATGCGAAACAGTCTTTTCCTACAAGCAATTTTGTGTAATGTGTTTTTACAATGCATAAACAAGTATACTACCCAGGAGCTGGTTTGTATACGGCATCTCATTTCGAAAAGTGGCCACAGCAGGCACAAGGGAATTCCTTGGGCCTGCATGCCCTGCTAGTTTTGAACAAAATACTCACCCATGTGCTTCCTCTTCCAATCTTCGAATGCTCAGGCAAAAGCTTCACATATGGTTTGGCTACGGGTTTGCTAACGCGACAGTGGGCGTTGTGGCAATCAGAAGCAGGATGCAACAACAACCAGCCAAATGTAATACATTAAAACCTGGAGACATCAAATCTGAAGCGCATCACAGAAAAGTTCTGTGTGTAGGTAATTCAATATACAAAATATTTTATACAGTATAGACCACTTATAACGTAACCCACATATATTCCCACAATAAGCGGTACAGCACTATAACCAAAACAAGTTCTTCCAAGGGCCGCAGTTGGGGAAGACGTGTTGAGCAGGCATCCTCTATGTCCGAGAATTGAAGCATGCGATGCTGGTGCTTACAACCATTAAAATTTCCAAATGTTGAAAAAAAAAAAAATAACGTCCAAAGAGCCACGTTGCCAACGAATTTAACATAAAAAGGGAGGGGAGTCGGGGGTTTAATAAAAGAAAGCATCATCGTGAAAATTTACCGACTATACCTCGGACCGCATCGATTATGTGCATTACACAGAAACTAAGCTAGAATCAAGTCCGAAACACAGAATAATGTCCGAAATTTCACGGGCTGAAACATGCCAATTGTTCAATTTCACGGGCGTGCACCCAATTTCAAGGTGTCGCAATGAGATTGCGTTCAAGCCCTAGAGATTCCACCCTGAGTTTCATTAATATGTATCCCTTCCCATCAAGTGCAGCCACCACAAAGTGATGCGTTGATTTCGTACCATACCGCAACTTAGACAGCATGCGACCTCTACCGAAGCGTAACCATTGCCGATTACGCCTACCTTGCAGCGTGGGATGTTGTAGCGAGAAGATTGTCCAAGACATGAAGATTCGGTATCGAAAAAATCGCACTCATGCACAGAACCAAGAACAGCATGTGTGATACAGTGAAATCTCGGTATAACGAACTTCAGGGGGTCGTGGCAATGTGTTTGTTATTTTGAAAGGTCGTTATAGTGAAATCCCAAATATTAACCATAAATACTTATTTTTCACCGACCAAAACGACTTACCTTTACAACGGTGAGTCCTCGAACTCGTTTTTCACAAGAAAAAACAAATGCACAAGTGAACACCGAAAAATGCACATTTAGTTTTAAAAAGTCTGTTTTGTGTGTGTGTGTGTGTGTGTGACACATGAAGCACGAACTGTAGCGTGAAGGCCTCCCGCAAATCCCTATTCCTGCGGTGCGATTCGGTTCTTTGGTCACAACAACCTGCTTTTTGCCTTCCAGTTGCCGAAGAATATCCACTTTCTCGGTAAGCGAAAATTCATTCCGCTTCTTCGTCACAAGCAGAGATGAATTCATTTGTAGTAGCACCGCAGCGCGAATGCAGACCTGCTTCGCGGACGCGATAAGAAATCACCGAAAAGAGATGAACACGAATGACAAACAGGGCCTCCTAGAGCATGTGTAGAAGTGGCAAAAGAAGGAAAATACGATGCGTCGCAGCTGTCATCGCATCTTCAGAGGGAAAAAAAGAGGGCTAAAAAAATTCCTCGCATTTCATTTTCTGCTCCCTCGCTGTCTCGGGTTTTTCTGCGCCCGTGCTTCCTGCTCTGCAACTATCACTCTGCCTTGCTGACCTTGCCCTCGCGTGTTGCCCTCCCCCTCACCAACGCGCTTGTAAACCAGCAGCGTCGGTGTTTCAACAAAAAGAAAAAAGAAAGTCGCCATTTCGTTTTTTCACCGCTCCGCACCGTCGCGCGTCTTCCGAGAAGCAAGGCATCCGTTCGCTTTGTCGTCTGCTTGCGTACCGCTCTGGTTGTCGTGACGGATTTCAGAACATCAGTTCGTAGTACTGAGGCGTTAATATAACACGGAACTAAATTAACGCTCGTTATTCTGAAAAGTTCGGTATTCTGAAGTACGTAGTAGTGAAATGATTTGACATTGAAACTACTAGCAGTCTGCGTGGGATTTTTAAAAGTTCTTAATCTAAAAAGTTCGTTAATGTGTGGTTCATTCTAACGAGATTTCACTGTACGACAAAACCCGTCAAACTTACGTGAAACAGTGCACTGGCAGCAAAGACAAAAGCTTGCATCATAAAGTCGTAAAAGGTTTTAAATTGGACCGATGAGATAGCCAAAGCGATATTTGTGGCAACCTTGATAATTGTGATGCTTTCTCGACAGGAAACTGTTAAGTGCGGTTGATAAAGATGTGCCATGTTGAGGCACATGACTGGAGCCATGCTAGCAACGCAAGTACACTGTAGTCGCGTCGGCGCCGAGGCAACTGCCCTCCTCCCTCGGCGAGCCCGCGCAGCATGCAGTGTTTTTTTTTTTTGTTTCCTTTATCTTCCCTCTGCCCTTCGTTTGTTAATTCGGCTTCCCTTTCTCCTCCGTAATGAGCTCATTCCTTGCTCCCCAGCACGCCTACTTTTAGATGTGCACTTGCTACCGCGTTTATCATGAAGGTTTTTTGGCAACCGCATAATAACCAATATTTCATTTTGGAGGACTGAACAATAAGTGGTATGCATATACATGGTCACGGGAAGGTGCACATGAGTCGAAAATGACTGCATTGTAACTCGTTCTGCACTACAGACGGTCACGTTTTAAGAGGTCTACACTGTGTATTAAAATTATTTTAAGGCAATTTTACAATTTTTTTTATATGCACAATACTTCATTGTAGGGTTTTGCAGATCCAGGTAGTACTGCATAAGGAACAGTTTCTCAAAGCAATAGCGAATTTGGCTTTGTAACGCGTTTATAATTAAACTATGGTAGCATACGGAGGTTGTACCTTGAATGGGCAGGGTACTAAGCTTAAGTCCCTGTTGAGCCAGAACTGACGGGGAGACCACTCGGATGGCCGGCGTTGGCGACGAAGCTGCAGTTGTGCTGGTCACAGTGGTCATCTTCTGAGTGGCAGCTGCTGCGGCTGCCAGTGCTGCCATGCCGGACATGGGTTGCTGTGCCTGTTGTGCCTGCCCTGCAGACCCAGCAGCAGCGGTGGTCGAAACCGAGGGCGACACGGCCACTTGCTGGACCTGCTGCACCTGGTGCTGAGTCTGTTCAGGGGAACCCAATAGAGACACCGTTAGCCCATAAGGAAGTAATGCCAGTATAGGAGAACCATCGCCCTCACAGACCTGTTGCCTGTGTCACGTCTATAGTAATCTATATTTATTCTATGCTTTAATTCAATGCAATCACGAGCTATAGACTGTTTAAAGGTCGTAAGCCATGAACCCAAAAAAACTTCGGTCACCTCATTTACCAGCTCTTAACATTGAAACTGAAAGCGTGTTTTCAATTTCTTTTCAAAAGTAAGCAAAGTCTCTCTTTCGTTTTTCACATAATAGGAGCATGTATAATGTAGAAGAGAATGTTTTATAATTTTATCTACCTCAAAAGAACACTTATTTGAATATATTTTGCTAAATAAGGAAAGGAAACTGTACAAAATCAGCGGGATAATTTCTTAAGCTCTTGTTGTCCACCAATGCTATTAAGGGGGGACACTGTATTTGAGATGAAATGTGAGATATTTGCATGCGTTTATAATGAAAATTCACAGTGCGATTGAGAATCGCACTGTGAATTTCACGCGGGGGAAGGGAGAGTGGGAGGTAGATTGAGGAGGAAAGCATAGGAGGGAAAGGACGCAGACGACTGTCTCGGACGCGGCCCGCGCTGCCGCTGGGAAAGGAAAGCAGTCAGGCTAGCCCGCACGGGCGCGCCATGGGCGCGCTTTACACCCGCACTCACGCCGCAGCCTTGCAGATTGCAGTCGTTGCAGTCTCTATGGTGTTAACCGCACACTGCGCACTTGTTGCAAGCTCCTCCCCCGTAGCATCGGCAGGCATCGGTCGTTGTGCTCGCAGTGTGCGTGCGTTTGGAGTTAGGCCTGTCGTGCACCACAGGCTGTGGTGCGCGACAGGCCTAACTCCGAACGGCGGAGCTCACGGATGTGAAGATTGTCGCCGAAGCTACTGCTGAGCAGCCAAATGAAGACTCTGCCGAGGTGGATCCCGCAAGCGCTGATAGTGCCCCGCTCCCGACATCAGCTGAGGTCGTAGCTGCCTTGGCCCTTGTGCGCTGCGCCGCCACTGCAGCGCGATTGAAGGCACCGGCCTATCACTTATGGATCGCCTCGACTATATTGAGGACGCAGTCATCAAACACGCCATGGCCAACAAAAAGCAGGCTCCTCTTTTTCAATATTTTAAACCAACACAATAAATACTATGTTTTAATTTTCAAGTGAGTATTTACTGCACCACGCTTGAACGGTTCGTTGGTTGTTTTCAGCTAGCTGTTGACGCATTTTTTTCGCGATTTTTTTTATACCGAATTCTGGATATATCGAACTATTTCGCAATCGCCGCACCGTTCGATATATCGAGGTTCGACTGCATTAATAATAACGGAATAGATCCAACGAGCAAGGAGGCACCATGTGTCGGTTAGCAAGAGTGCAGTTGATGAATGTAGGAGGTGTGTTTATTACGCGGGGAAAAGAAAAATCCAAATTTTGATGACTGAAGTTGGGGTATGTTTATTATGTGAGTGTGCTCATTACGCGAATAAATATGGTAGCTAATTATCAAAAATCAATACTCAAAAAACAATATTTTTCTGCCCTGATAGATAGATATGTGGGGTTTAACGTTTCAAAACCACCAAATGTTTATGAGAGACGCCGTAGTGGAGGGCTCCGGAAATTTCGACCACCTGGGGTTCTTTAACGTGCACCTAAATCTGAGCACACGGGCCTGCAGCATTTCCGCTTCCATCGGAAATGCAGCCGCCGCAGACGGGATTTGAAATCGCGACCTGCGGGTCAGCAGCCGAGTACCTTAGCCACTAGACCACTGCGGTGGGGCATTTTTATGCCCTAGAATGTGCTGCAAGGAGTATAGAACAAAGGCCGGACTGAAATAGTTGCAGCAGTTGCCGAGAAATCAGCGGAACAAGCGAAGCAGGAAGGAAGAAAAATTGTTTTGAGAAAACGGCTTTTGAAGTTGTACCAAGTATATTTCATCACGAAAAGGCACATGTGTCATAATCTTTTGAGTATTTTGCAATGTATAGTTTCTTGAATGCACTGACTTCAGTTTGAGGTGTTCGGCTTCCCTAAAACATGAGAATACATGATCTTCGGCGTATTTTACGATGTCGAACCTCTTGCACATGTGATCTTATCTGTTGTGCCTTTGTTCCGTTTCTTTTTTTCGTAATATCCTTTTCCGACTACAAAGAACATGTTGCATAGATTTTAAAAAAAGTTTTTTGTACAAAGTGCTATTATAAACATGACAGAAAGTAAGATATAGTCTGATTAGGCCATAAACTTTTACGATTTGCAAGCTTTCTTGTAATATTTCTATCACTAACATAATTAGCACTTTTGATTGCATTTCATCACTGAACCATATTTATTGGATACTAAGAGGAGTGGCCCTCATCATGACAGTCTATCCCTTCCTCCCAAATAACAGACTGTTATTGCCGACATTAAAATATAAATTTGAGCAGCTTGCTCATTCAGACACAAGTTGGACAGATATATACTTATCTCCCTGCTTCACTCAAGATCATTTGTAATGTTCTTGAGTGATTTAAAAAAAAATATCTTTCTGGCCACTTTTTCCTATACAAAAACCGCGTCCTCCCTTAAGCAGTGATACAAGAGCAGCGCGCATGATACAATGTTCAAGTTCGCTGCCAAGAAATCAACAGCGACAAAAGTCCACCAAGCTAGTGCAAGCCCGCGTAGTGGCAGCAAAGGCGAAAGCTCGCATCGGAAGCCATAAAGCTTTTAAATTTGCGGACAAGGTAGCAGACACGATAACGACACTTTTTCCGACAGGAAACTCAATGCGCACTTGACAAGGACGAGATCGAACGTTTCATGCAGAATGCGCACGGCCAGAGCCGCGCCGGTGCGAAAGTAGTAAACTCAGACACTCCCCCCCCCCCCCCCCCCCGCAACAGGCCTACTTCCTCACTCTGCGAGCCCGTGGAGCTGGCACGGTCTTTTTTTCTTTTTCTTTGCTACAGTTAACGTAAGAGGGCATCCAATTGCAAACGTGCGAACACTGTGCAGAGCTACTGGTCACGGCTTTGTTCAGGGTGCGCCTATTATGCAAGTAAATACAGTAGGTGCCGGCTTCCCTGCACTTTAACATAGCCTGGATAATTTTGACAGTTTAGGGAGTTTCGTGGCCAGTTTCATGACTCTACAACATTGGTGATATTCAAATTTTACTGGGACCGATCGCAGAAAATGAAAAATGCTCATAACTTCTATTGCCCCCCCCCCGCCCCCCCGAAGCCAATACCAGTTTGCAGGCTCACCGTAACTGTGGGTAGGTTTCCAGTGACCGTCTTGACCACTTGTTGGCCAGTTGGGGTTGTGGCTATGACTCTGATCTGTTGCTGACCGGACACGCCTGGCGTCCGAGTACGCACCAATGTCACTGTACCTGTACATAAGGCGCACAAGCAGAATGTCCAGAATTTATTATGGCAGTACAGTAAAAGCTCGTTAATTCGGATTTCCCGGGACCGCAAAAACTGTCCGAATTAACCCAATGCCAAATCAACGAATGAGCAGGGAAAACAACATTTAAAATAAAGCTGCAGAAGCATACCGTTATTTGTTGAAGTATTTTGTAATTGTCTGCTTTTTCGCGCAATTCCAGCGACATCACAATTTTTCTTAACTGTTCCAAATGGCCCACAGCACGCAAGCTGTCGGGAGTATTCAGGCAAGCGTCCTCTAATATTAACAGCGCCTCCGAGACTTCCTGTGAGGTGCGATGAGGTCGCGGTTGTATCTCCTCGCATGATCCTTCGTCGGAATCGTGGTCTTCATGGGCGCCCGTGACATCATTAATAATCTCGTGATCCGTCAGGAGACCACTCGTGGCGACACCATGATCAATCGCGATGTAGTCCTGAAAGGTCACATCTGTGGGAAGGACAGCATCGAAAGTCGGGCAGTCATCGTCGGTGGACTCGGTTGGTGAACTCTGCCGCTTTTTCGGCGTTGCCATCATTGTAGCGCACGATGGTGGTGGCATGCAAATACGGTCACAATGGAAGAAAAAGAGAACTCCGCAAGAAGAGATGGTTCCGACATGACAACACAAGGGAAAATGGCGTCGGAGGCGCTGAGTGGAGAAGAAAGAAGACGCCGACGTTCGGTGACGCTGCGATCGCCCCCACTAGTTGATGATGATGGCGATGCCACTAAGGTTTCGGTTTCACTCCAGTGGTGCCAGCGCTGCTTTATTACACTTTTGTGTAGCAGCAGCCATCAGCGTTTGTCCGAATTAAGCGGTCAGAGCCGAATTCCAACGAAATAACGAAGGTTTGGTCCCATAGATTAACATGCACTTTGGCCGGGACCAATAGAGCCGTCCGAATTATCCAAACTAACGGGTGTCGAATTAACGAGCTTTTATTGTACACTGAAACACGGTGCATAAGAACTTTAGCTTAAAATATGTGCTAGGTGTAAATGACGGGTTGATGTACAATAAACACTTTTTAAATACCAGGCTCCGTACCACTTTACTCCATACAGTTGAACTTCTTATTAAGAGAAAGTGATGGTGTATTCAGTGAGGCGTTAATGAGCGCTCTGAAACGTAACCAAGCGTTCGGGAGGTAGAATTCGAGCACTCAGACTACATTTGGTTGGTTCTTTCGGAGAGCTTCCGTACGCTCAGACTTCGAAGTGAGAGCGTGGCGAGATCTGACCGCGAGGGCGGATCACATGACACAAACCAGCGGATCACGTGGTTGCCAGCAGGTGAATCAGGTGAACAGCGCCAACAGCGCAAGCGCGTATTTGGGAAGAGGAATCACTAGGCGCATAATACTTCGTGCACGTGCATTTCTGAGCGTGTATGGCGAATTCACATCTAGAAAGCCATAAATGCACTATGTCAATAAGGAGGCGTCTAGAAAGGGCTGAGAAAACGTCAATGTAGTCATTACTGCAGCTCGCAGACAGCCGCGTGGTTTGTCTTGAAGATAGCAGCTCGGACAATGAGAGCTGCCAATTTTATGTGCCAAGCTCGAAAGTCTGTCGCTGCATCCAGCTCTATCGAAGATGTCCACTAAACAGATTGGCGCCGTTTGTCAATGCGGCGCAGGATGTTTACCCGGCAGCTTCCCGCAC
Source organism: Rhipicephalus annulatus (assembly GCA_013436015.1). Classification (NCBI taxonomy): domain Eukaryota; kingdom Metazoa; phylum Arthropoda; class Arachnida; order Ixodida; family Ixodidae; genus Rhipicephalus; species Rhipicephalus annulatus. The sequence continues at coordinate 334,677 of WOVY01003512.1, read as the reverse complement.
TGGCTGGATGATCGCGCTATAGGCACGCTGCTCCGAGATCGCCAACGTATTCGGTTGGTACGCTGCCTCTGCACCGGCATCTGGAGACTACTCCTAGCTAGACGACCAAAGCGGCCAATCGAATATGCCACGATTCAAGAGACAACTGGTAATAGAAGTACACTGCACATACAGTTAAACCCATTTATGCTCCGGGCAGCAGTTTTTCTTTTATATGAGATGTCTCTTGTAAGCAGGATACCCCGTATGCATTTTCTTATAAACCAACATTTTACTGTAGGCCCGCTGATGTCTCTTATACCCATTTGTCTCTTATAAAGGGGTTTGACTGCATATCAAAATAGGGCATTGACTACAGAAAACGATAACGTGGTACCCTGCTTGGAAGAGACGTTTCTTATAAATAAGAGACAAGAACTACTCCCCTGCATGTGTCTCTTATAAAGGGGTACAGCTGTACAAACATGCTCTAAATCTTACGAACATTTCTTTTGCTAAGCACACTCATACCTCGATATAACGAAACCGAATATAACGAATTATTGATTATAACTAAGAAAATGAAAAATAGCTGTCACAGATACAGCACTACAAATATATGTTTATAACAAATTTTCTCGTGCCAGATGTGATTTTGTTATAAGGTTTGAGTGTATGCAAATGTACACACAAAGCTAACTGCACCTCAATTTTAATTATAGTAAAGCAGCACACCCACAGAGTTATTGAAAACTTATTTACACTATCATTCTGCTAGTCCTACAGTTCTTTATTAGTGGGCCCCAAGATGCCAGACTCAGCAATGTATCATATTCTGCATTATTTTTAATGGTTTGAAAACTACTGCAAACATGGTTATGGCCCTTGCTTGCCCCAGACACTTTGCCAGTTTGTACAACGAGGTTTCCAAAATTTCTGAATACCCTTGCATTCTGTTGTAGATGCATTTCACTGCATTGCCTTCCATTTGCAACCACTGGTTTCGGCACATTCAAAGTCGAATCTCATTAATTCAAACACGCTTAATTCAAACTCACGATGAGGTCCCGTCAAAGCTATGTGTATTCCAATTGGCAAAAACGCCCAGTGCGATGGTTAATTCGAACATACCGTGCTACGAAAGTGCCCTCAGCACCCCGCCCAATCCTGCAGCAACACCTCAGACAAAGCAGCGCTGCGCGCACAAACCTCAGACAAAGCAGCGCTGCGCGCAAAGAAAAGAAAAGGCTACGGTGGAATGTTTTCTCTCTTCCAAATGCCGATCTACGACAAGTCTGTGCCACGCTTCTGTCTTTTACGCCCCTGCCACGTAAATACCCTTCTCCTTTCAACGCCGCGCGCGGAGAGAGGAAAAAAAAAAAGAAAAGCTGTCCTGGGGTTGCATGAATGTGTGGTTGAAGGAAAGGAATAAGACACCATGTTCTGCAGCCCTTGCCCTTTGTGGGAGCAGGGCTCTGCGCCTTCAGGAGGGGGTTCCTCACGCGCCAGTGCCACGCTTCCCCCTTGCTCGTCCCTGCCACGTAACCCTTCTCCTTTCAACAATGCGCGCGAGGAGAAGAAAAAAAAGAGCTGCCATGGAGTGTTGGTTTTTTTCTTCCTCCGTGGCTTTCTCTCAAATTCCGATCTGCTTCTCTCTGCCTGGACGTGCTCCTCCTTTCTGGTCACATGCTGGCCACGCTGCGGCTGTGTAGCTACGCAGTAGTTTTTGTCGTCGTCTTTAGAGAGCGTCGGCGCTGGACACCGCGCGCTACTTCTCTTGCCAGGAGAATGCTGAAGCCGAAGTAGAAATGCTTTGCAAGCTGCGTGCGAAATTGATTGACTCGCTGCAAGGCAAACGTGTGCAGACGCTTATCACCAGGTTCGGCCCGGAAATTCAAAAAATAAACAAAAGGAGGACTGAAGGCAGAGGTAACCAAGAACACTTATTTTACAGTAAAAAACTGCGTTATTATTGCGACAGCAATTGTATGGACATTCTGGCAAGTTTTTGCCGTCGCCTCCATGTTCCGTAACATGCCCCCCGCATCGCATCGTAACTTTCACGAGCGGGTAAAAGCGCGCGAGCGCTGCTGAAGCAGAGATCAAAAGAGTCGGCACACCCCGTATTGCCTGGAAACAGCATAGGTTAACATTTTTCGGGTGTTAGAACTGCCATCGAATGCTCAAACAGAAAGTAAACCACACGTCTTGAACGAGCACTTTTCCCTGGAGCGGCCGTATTTGCTTACACCAGCGTTTTTTACGAGTTCTGTAATAGCGGATACAAAAGAGTTGGCTGCCAGCCTGATTTCTTATAACATTACAATTTTTGCTATCACAATCATAGCATTGCATTCAATGCGCCGTCGTGTCACCAGAACTAATGGGCTAATCGTGAAAGCTGCGAGACTGTGAAATCGCGGCGCGACACAAGACGGAAGCGCGTTACGAGCCGACTTCCGAAGATCTGTCGTCACCGTGGTCCCAGATCAGCACCTAATCTGACATCCCCGCGGTGGTGAGGACACAGTCGTTCGAAACTAAGAAGTCACAATGTCGCCGCAAGCGCGAAGCAATGAATGCAATAGCAACAACTTCGAATAATGTTGAGATTGGCAAGCAGATCGAAACGTGCAACGCACGGCTCACACACGAATGACGCACACACAGGACGAGAACGAAAACATACACAGGAGGAGAACAAACTAACAATGCTTATCGCTCGACACTTAACACGCTGTTAAACAAAAACGAGGCACATCACAGGTGCAGATATGAGTGCCAACTAACAAGTGCCCCAGGTAATTTTGTTACTGTGCTGTCTTTGAAAAGCACACTCTTTTTGCAGACAGCGCCTGTCCAAGAGCGAAGGGATCTTTGTGCACAAGGCAACTAAGCGCAATCATTCTGGTCAAAGTCGAAGGCGCGTGACTTTCCCCACCGAAAGATAAGCGCACCCATCCCAACTCACTAGCGGGGCAAAGTACGCGTTGGAGATAAGCGCACCTGGGCGCATCGTGACGAGCTGCAGGGTGCCCAGCGCCGGTAGCTATATATATATATATATATATATATATATATATATATATATATATATATATATACACACACACACACACACACACACGTGCGCGGTGAATAGTGGCGATGGCGAAAAAAAATTGTAAGAAAAAAAGCTGAACGTCGCCGGGGCCACACCATTCGCGCGGCGTCGAAAACGAAGAGCGAAGGACAAGGACACCGCGGAAAACTATTCGGTAAAGCGCCCTCCATAGGCAACGCGACCTGCTAACTAAAAGCGTAGCACTGCTTTTTATTTTGGGTGGGAGTGGGGGGGAGGGGGTTCACACCAGCGCATGCGCCCACGCGGTGAGAACGGCGGCCACGCTGGCTCGCGGGGTGCAGGCCCGCCTGCCCGCCTCACGTGCACCTGCACGCAATGACAAGCGCTCGCTCTCGCCATGTGCACCGTGCGCACCGCCGCCGCTTCGCAGTTGCGGAAGATGCACGCTCGTACCAAAACGCGGAGCAAAGTTTTAGATTGTCAGTGGGGAAAATTCGTTATATCAAGGCTGTCTCGCGCTGTTACTTTGTTACGAGGAATTGAAAAACTTCATTATATCGAGGAATTCTTTATATGGAGGTTTCTTATAAGCAGGTTTAACTGTACTTCAATTAATGTCGGACGTCCTGTGATTTGTGAATAAATGTAAGTCTTCTGAAACTTCCCCTCGTGTGTTAGCTCAATGCACAGGCGCCACTGCATAGAGAGCCCTCTGTTTATTTAGCTTTCATTAATTCAAACTTCTTTTAATTCAAACAAATTTTCGGACCCCTTCGAGTTCGAATTATCGTGATTCGACTAATTAGCTTCAGTTTAAAAACCGATACATTCCAATCGGCGACCAGCACGAAAATGTGCTCTGTCATTATCTCAATGATAATAGTGGCAAAGATAATAGTGGCGGTGATAATAGTGGCAAAGGAGTTGACAACTCCACGAATTTGATTTCACTTACCATGCCATGCCTTTGACCTACATTAATGGAAGGCACCCAGTGAAACAGAGGGAATACTGTACACCAAAGTTCCTACTGTAAGTGCTAAGTAGCCTTCTTTTCTCCAGTATCAAACAAAACCACGCTTATTAAGAAATGCAAAGAGGAATGCCTCCAAAATAATTTTTTATGCAGTTTATAAACCTTGACAAGGCATACTTTTTTGTAAGAAAAGGACATTTAGCAATGAAGACTATTAGCTCACCTCGTAGGCCAGATGCTAACGACGCAGCTGCCGGTACGCGGATCGCTGAGCCCTGGGGAGGAGTCTGTGGCTGGGCCATACCTGCAACACAGTAAACACAACACCAAGTTTCCCATGCATATTCCCATAACAAGATGAAGCTGCAAAGAAAATGCGTATCATTTTCTCAAAAACGAAGGCTCCACAGCTTAAGAATATAAGGCTTGTGGACAAACTTAGCACAAGCCTTTATCACACACGCACAAAAAAAAAAAACAGCAGTTGCCATCTTGCCATTGATCATTGGTGGTGCAATAAAACTTTCTTCTGCTGCTGGACAACATGTGAAGCTGACATGGAGAATTTCATGCATCAGGAGTATTCTGGCTTTGTAAAAATTTGATGCTAAAGATCACTTTCCCTATTCCCTCTTTGTGGGGCTGCTCAAGATACTGACAAACACTAGAAAGAAGATGCAGAGCCATTGCCGCCCGAAAATTCTATCATTCCAGCGACTAAAGGTGGCTCAACAGTAGGTCAAAATGGCAGACGGGATGAGGCGATCTCCAAGTGTGCGCATCTCGACTAGGAAAAGACGTCGGGCCTTCCAGGTTTTGCCACAGACCATACATTCCCTCGCTAAAGATATGCAGATATGTTTGAATGAAGGCAAAGCAATTGGTCACATCATTTGCCCGGCCGCTAGATAAAGTAGAAGGTGTGGCTTCTCGCATGCCGCCGCAGTGGCGTCTCGGACCTGTAGTTTACCTCGGGCCCGCTCTGCATCACACAAACTTGCACACTCGGCAGGCATCAGGTACAATCCACAACATCACTTGGAGGGTATTTAGAAAAACGGGAACAAACTTATCGTGCTACAAATGCAATCACATAAACCCAAAGCCAGATATAATTAAATTTACAAATTCCCGGAAAAATTCTTTATGAAGAGGATTTTGTTATATGCAGGTTTGGTACGATAATTTGAAAAAGAAAAGCAGAATTTTAACAAAACCAGAACTGAAGGCAGAGCAAACCCGGAACAGTTATTTAGTGGTAAAAAAAACTGCATTATTGATGTGATAGAAATTATATGGACGCTCTCTGCTGGTTTTTGCCGTCGCCGCCATGTTCCATGAAAAGTCCAAATTGATAGCATTACTCCGTGCATCGTAACTTTACAAGCGGGTAAAAGCGCGCGAGCGCTGTCGAAGCCGAGAACAAATGAGCAGGCCCATTTCTATCGCCTGGAGGGCGCATATAATAACATCCCCCCGCGTGTTAAAACTGACGTCGAATGCTCAAACAGAAAAGAAACGACCCGCCTTGAATGAGCATAAAACAACGCAGGGGAGGGGAGGGGGGGTCACCTGGGTAGCATGCTATCTAGGCAAGCATCATCGCGCTTTCAGTGCTTCGAGACTGTGGGAAAAGAGCACTTTCCCTAAGCGGCCGTATTTGCGTACACCAGCATTTTCTGGGATATCGGATCTAAAAGAGTTGGCTGGCAGTCATACTTCGTATAACATTACACTTTGTTGCTATCACATTCACTGCACTGCATTCAATGCGCCGTCGTGTTGTTCCCCGAGCTAATCCCGAAAACTATGGTCCCACAAACTCGTGGCGTGGCGCAAGATAGAAGCGTGTGACTAACCGTGGTCTCTGTTTCTATCAGTGCGTAATCTGGCATCTCCTGGCTAGGGACAAAAGAAGAAAAACGAAGAGCAAAGCTGAACGTCGTCGGAGGCTACACTATGCGCGCAGATTATGCACGCACCCATGTACGGCGTCGAAAACGAAGAACGAGCGACACGGATACCGCAGAAAACCGTTCGGTAAAGTGCCCTCCATGTGCAGCGTGGCCACACGTATGTGACGCTAACTAAAAGCGTGACACTGCCAACTTTTTTGGTTTGGTGGGAGAAGGGGCACATTCGCGCATGCGTCCACGGTGAGAAGAACGATGGCATTGCCAGCTTGTGGGGCGCAGGCTTGCCTGCCCGCCTCATGCTCACCTGTGCGCAATCACATGTGCGCGCTCTCGCTTGCTGCTCCAAGCGCGCAGCCACCGCTTCGCGCATCAGCGGCAAAGCGCTCGCGGAAGAAGCATGCACGTACCAAAATCCAGGGTGAACTTCCTAGATTGTCCGTGGGGAAAATTTGTTATATCAAGGTTGTTTTCTTCTGTTACTTTGTTACATAGAGGTCACAAATACATGTGCTTCTATGGAGTAACTGCGTGGAATAGAAAAATTTCGTTATATAGAGGAATTCATTATGTGGAGGTGCATTATAAGCAGGTTTAACTGTATATTACAGACTGTACAAGAACACTTTGAGGTCTTGAATTTGCACCACTAGTGTGTAACCACTATCCTCCGAACGGTTCTCAAATATTTCTGTTCCAGCAAACACTCGAACACCAGCGCCGATGGTAGTCCCGGCGACTCTCAACAAAACAGTGCACGGATGGTGTCATCACTCAATTCTTCACGATCAACTGACCGAACAGCATGACTCGAATTGCTCGACATCATAACTTCTTGGCCGAGTTCGCCACTTACCCTGCCCTCCATCACCTCTCATTTAAATCCTTCCAGGTTTCCCAAATATTTCAAAATGATTGTTCGGCATGTAACACGTAGCACAGCGACAGTTAGGGTACAGCAGCTAGGGGAAAGGGACTCGTCTCACTGATTCGTCTACAGAAGTGGTCGACCCGCCCAACTACAATGTCCCTCATTTTTCCAATCTGCGTGGGCGCTAGTCTATGGCGTGTGTAGAGGGTAAAGGCATGCCCTGGACGCCTTCCGATACTTTTGTTTTGTCGATGTACGGACCCGTTGAGGCGAACGATCGCGCTAACTTGATGCTTGCTGTCGTCTGGATACGGCAGGGCTCGCGCGTTTAAGAGCTTGTTTGTGAGAAGAAAAAAAAAGGTGCTATTACGAATACAGTCGAAGCCGTTCATAATGAACTCGAAAGTGCCGCGATAAATTGTCGTAATATCAGTAGTTTGTTGTATATTGACCCGCCCATAAAAACGTCCACTTAATGGCGAAACCATTTTTTTTTCCTTTGTGCATTTTTATCCAAAAGTGCGAAGAACAGCCCCTCCGCTGACAAGTTAGGCCTTTTTGTGGGTTAAACAACGCCCGTTTGCTCTCAAGTGAATTCAACCCCGTACGCAGTGAACTCTCGCTATTCCACTGAAGCCCAGTACCACCACGTCGTACCAATCCTTCCTGGCTAGTTGCATACCGCACATCGCTTACTCTGCTCTCACCGTCGCATGCCAGTTCGCTTGCAGTGATGTATGCGTGCTTTTGTTCTTTCTTCGTGCATGCGTCGCTTAGAATCGTGCTCAGGTGCGGCGAGTAGCCTGTTAGTTTAACACAACAAAATAATTTTACGAGCAACGCGCGCAGCAGCCTCACACAACGCAACAGCGGCAAACTTGCTAAAGGCAGCATGACGCGCTTGACCGCCGTTACTATGCGGAGCAGCTATCTGCAAATGATTGAGATAAGATTGCCGGCGACGAGTCAAAATGGCCCGTTCATCGCCACCGGCTACCAAGGAACCGCTCTTTTCTAAAGCTTATCCGTTAACGCACCGCCACAAGCGCGCAGAAGTCGTTATTACTAATCGTCCGATCTCTGCCATCGCTGAAATCTTTTGCAACTCATTGTGGTGTCGAAGAGTTGAGCGTCGCAATGAAATTTATCGCTTCTCCCATTGATGGCTTCTTGGTTCGAAGGCATTGTTGGTTAATCGGTGGTCGTAGATGCCAAGAATGAAAGTTTGCTGTGCGAAAGCTGACCTCAAGTCTTTACGCTGCCTCCTATTTCTTTTTTTTTCCCCTCACTTCCAGTCTGCGAGGAAATACGGTAAGCGAGGAAATATAGTAATAATTATGCGAGGAAATACGGTAAGTTGGTTGGACTGTAATACACTTGCTGACAGCGTACGTCGCAGGGGAATACATGGTCATGGGCCCGCCGCAGTTTTGATGCGTAAAGGTGCACCCACGACTACCACGAGACTAAACACCGAACTGCATTGCAGATTGTTATCACCGTGTGCCAGCTTCTGAGGATGGCCTTGTGGTGCCACCTGCGTCGCTGAAATGACCGAATAGCGTGTAAAGGAAGGCTGGTCAGACATGTTAGCCAGGAGGAGAGTTAATTTATTAATTTAATGTCCCCCCCCAAAAAAAAACATGGTGGCTTAGAAGAGTCAGTGCAGCGCAGGACTTCAGATCTAGTTTGAGCACTCGGGTTTAACCTACACTCAAGTGTTCCTGCATTCTACTGTACATGAAATGAAACTCTAGACGGAATGTGATCAGCACAGCACCAAGACCCCATAACAAGTTTGTCTTTTTGGTGTAGTAGCTCTCCACCGATACGCAGATAGCAGTGTAAGAACCAAGTGGCAGCTCAGAACGACATCAAAGCAAACATGTTTTGCAAAAATTTTCAAGGCGAGGAAGCTTTACAAAGTGAAGTTGTCATGTTAAGGCCAATTGTTACCAAGACAGCTTCCCTGTTATATGCTACTCAATGACATAAAATTAGCGTCAAAGTAAAATTTTACTGCAGTTGATCATTATTCAAGTTGGTTCCGAACTAACCTATTCACAAATTTTTTCTCAACTAGCTGCACTTTCAAATCCAAGTACACCAGCACACCCACCAGGGGCTCGAACTGGACGCAACTGGGTTGGTGTGACTATCTTGGGGCTCGCAACGGGAGTCGCAGCAGGAGGTGTAGACGGGGCAGCTGTAGCAGCAGGAACAGCAGGTGGTGGTGTAGCTACCGGCTGCGCCGGTGGTGCCACGGGAGGTGGTGGCACAGTGTTGGTCGGTGGCACATCGTAACGCTGTAGCTGCAGCACGTAGGCGTCCGCTGCAAAGGAAGCAATGAAACCAATGAGGTCGGGCTGCCTATATCGAAAGGGTGTATACCACATTTACCCGAATGCAACACACATTTTTACAATGACATGGGTTCAATCTTTCCATACGGAATATGGCAATGCTGCTTGTGCAATAAAATCAAATTAAGAATAAAACAAAATTATGTTGACAGTGTCGTAAAGAACATACCACACAAAAGCCGCATCATTACCACTGCAACACGACAGACACTCCATGAGCAAGTTTCGTAAATGTGGCCGTGGGTTCATACTCGGCTGAACTTCAACCTTCAACAGTATTCTTGGTCAGTTCGAAGATACGATCCCTTTCAAAAAATTGCCCGCAGCTTCCCTCGGGGGAACACTGAGGAGGATGCGGAGCATATAATTGGTTAACGGGGTGTTAAAGTGCGACTTACTTGGGTCGATGGCTAAATTGGTTAACGTGGTTGTGAAATGGGGTGTTAAATTGCAACTTACTTGGGTCGATGGCTAAATTGGTTAACGTGGTTGTAGGAGGGGGTGTTAAATGAGTGAACACGTACACACGTATGCGAAAGGACGGCGCTGGTCGAAGGGACGTCGATCATTGTGTTTGTGGATTCGTTGGAATTCATTTCACCGCGACCTTGGACGTCGACGCGCCGTACAAACCAACCGACGAGCGGCAACTGAGCGAGCGAGCGCCGACCTTGAGTATATATACAGCGCGACGGCGCATGCACTGTCAGCTGTTGAATGTTCTCGAAGGAGAAGCGCGCGCGCGCGGCACAGATGGCGACGGCGCATGCGCTGTCAGCTGTCGAATGTTCTCGAAGGAAAAGCGCGCGCGGCACAGATGGTGGGCGACGGCGCGACGGCGCATGCGCGCGCCGTCGCATGCGCATCCAATTTTGTTGCACAAGATCATGCGAGATGGGTATCAAGCTGAGCATTGCAACAAGATTGAAAACTAGATGGACGATAGATTTGAAAGCACATCTAGACTCTAGTGTTTACAGTATAAACTTGCCTTATCCACGTAATGCAGTAAGAGAAAAAAGCACTGGCACAACAAAGGATGACAAAAACGGCCATCAGTGGGTCTAGTCATTGCTGACTAGCCCCACTGATGGCCGTTCACTTTTCTGCCCCTTACAGCGATGTAACACACAAAAGAAGGCAGAACTGAATATTCCATTTCTTGGCCATTAGAGAATTGGGTGCCTAAAACAACAAAAATAATAAGCTCATTCTTGTGAACACAGGCTTATCAGAGCAAAAGACTAATAAAAAGTGAAAAGTGGGTGGCCAATGCCCCTTTTATCAACATCAACAAAGTGTGACACCATGGGTCTCGAAAGCACGTCTCAAGTTGGGCCTTTAAAAGGTATAGTCTTGCATGCCAGATTATTCACTCATGCAAATAAGCTTGAGGACATTTCTTGAACTAAAACAGCCAAAATATGAAAAAAGTATCTCATAATTCACGACAGAATGTGAAATACTTATACAACATTTTTGGAGATGAAACTGAGTAAAATGGAAGTCAGACCTTCCTTCTACAAGGGCTCTAAAAAATATTATACTAGTCTACATTACTCTGTACTCCACTTTGCCATTCCTTAAACTAACCTCACAACAAAGGAAACTTTCAAACAAGCCCCACCTGTGGGCACGGTTCCCCAGCAGACCTCCAGGGTAGCCGTGGAGGCGCGCACAAGCTGTACCCTAGTTGGCGGCGGCGGCTTTTCGGTCTCCAGGTACCAAAGGTCCTTACAACAGACCTGGTTGTTCCACGCCTTGCGGTACCCGTCCCGACCACTCCAGATGTACAGGCGAGAGTTGATGGCCACTGAGCAGTGGCCCGCTCGTGCGCGCGGCACCGCTTCCTCGAACACCTCCATGGCCAGCGGCTCCCATGCCATGGTGTCCAAATTGAGTGAGGCCAGGGTGTTGGTACACTTCCACTCCTTTTCGTGTGTCGACGCCTTGTTCTCGTCCATCACCAGCGGCACCCACCCGCCAAAAACGAACATGCGCTGGCCAATCAGTGTGGCAGAGTGGAGACTCCGAGGCAGCGGAGCCACACCGCCTACCTGCGGTTTGCTCCAGCTCATCGAGTCCACATCCAGCTGCCAAAGGTCACCCAGGCGACAGCCGCTCATGCCACCATAAACGATGAGCCGCGGCTGTCGCCCCTCTCGACTTTGATAGGCTACCGCCGTGTGAGACTCTCGCGGGGGAGGGGGCTGCCCGAACACCTGTGGCACGTCCCACGCCATTGAGCTCGAAAACGGCCTCAGCTCTAACGTGTATAAGTCATTCAAGTACCTGCACGTAGAGTTGCAACATGGCCGCTTTCAGATAGGCGTATGCACCCTCCTACACAGATTGCAGCCACCACAATCTTGCGTGTGACAGGTATGATTGCATAAGATAAAACTTAGCCCCAACTGATCGACAAAGATGAGAGAAGGCCTGCCTAAGAATAAAGATTCAAATGACCGCAGCTCTTGATGCAAGGTGCTTCACATAAATTATGGCGCAACTTACACTACATGCAGCAGCCAAGCTATTTATACTAACCTTGACCGCTTGATACGCTATGTACACAATTGTGTACACCACTTGTTCTTGCTATTTGCATCAAGAAGAGGCTAAGAAAGAGCGAGATATATAGAGTTTTACATGAATTGACCCTGCTGCATAGTAAATTTGTGTTCATTCAACTTGATTTATTAGTGTACCGTTTCATATGGTATCTTTTTTTAAGGCAGTACCATGTTCTACGAGCCGTGCAACGTGCAGTTTCCTGCAAGTAACGGGAAAAGCAGAATTTTTTTTGCCCAAAATGGACATAAGCTAAAATGAATTTGCATTATATTCTTATACCCCTGTCACACGGGCACCCGTGAAGACCGTTTAACTCCCTCGTCCTTACGACAACGAAGATGCGGTCCGTGTCACACGGCCACTCTTACGCAAACGAAGGTAAATGGAGCATTTCGCAAAGGACGTTCAACGATCTCCCTTCTCAGCGAAACGAGGTACTCATGTCCTCAGCAGTCTAGAGGTCAGAGAAAAATTTCGAGCACTAAGTGGCCGCAGTGAAAGAATAATACATTTTAGCAATATTAAACGTTCTTTCGTTGTAGTACTCATTCACAACGCGTGTTTGCTTACAATATTTACGCCCGCCAGAGTTCACTTACTCTCAACACCGATGCCTTACACACTGCGCCCCGCGAGTCGGGCCGGCCAGCACCAGCCGATCAACGTCATTACCAGCGCAACATCGTACCACTTCCTCACGTCGTCCGCTGTATCACTGATGGCTGAAGAACACAATATGTGCGCTCACGAGGCAAGGAAGCATAAGAACTTTTCTACCGGGCATGTACACAGGCAACAAAACAACTAAAAGCACAACGTGGCCAGCGTCACTAGCCGCATCGCTACATTTAGCAAATGCGTTTTTATTTGAAAATATTTTTAATGGTTTGTTAGTCTCGTACCTACTTTATAGTGCTTTTTTGTAAAAAAAAAAAACGCATAACGAGGATTCACAAAAAAAATCAATAGGGATCAAATTACAATACTTTTCCGAAAATCAAACAGTGCCAGCTGAGCCCCCTCGCGGCAACTGTTACAACCTTGTCATTGCCGTGTGACATTGCCACAACTCCTTCTCCGTCGAACCCCCTAGGGGAGATTTACGTTGACGGTGTTCAACGGAGTTTGGTGGTGGCTGTGTGACAGGGGTATTAGTCCGTGATTTTGTTCTGTTTATGCTGAATGTAAGCCTCAATGACTTCAGGGTAAAGAGCTATTTAATTACAAATTTATTAGGATGAGTTACCATAACACACATACATTCAAAAGATTTTTCATTATTCTTGTTGCAACAAAATATTGAGTGCTTAGAAGTAACCGTGTAATGATTTCACACATTTACGGACAGTTCTTCATAGGTGGCATCTGAAAAGGTTAAAATATGCTTCAAGAACTTTCTTAGCAATAATCAAAGGCTAATTATTGTTATCATAATTTACTAAAACAATGATAAACCAATTTTCACCCTACTAGCACTGGCACAATCATTAAGCAAGTTGACACGCTGTAACCATGTTTCACAACAGCCTCATAATCTCCCAATACTGGCTCCATCCATGAGTTCTGTTCAGCATGAGGAGCATCACTCACCGAGGGATGTTGTTTTTGGGGTCATCACTGTCATTGGCCAGTCCGCCAAAGAGGAAGGCTTTGTTGCCGATGAGTGTGAAGCTGTGCCCCAGGCGCGGGCATGGGGGCCCCGGGGCACCCCGGGGCGGCCGCGGTTTAAGCCGCTTCCACTCCCATCGGCTGGCCTGCAGCTCGTACAGCTCGTTGGAGTACTTGCCGTACTCCACCATGCCACCGAAAACCAGCAGTCGCGTTCCATCGCACACAAACCCATAGGCAGCACAGCCCGGAGGAATGTCTCCTTTGACCGGTGGCACAAACCACTGGTTAGTAGCTGCAAGCACAAACACAAAAGCCACCACAATCAAAACAACTGTCACTTGAGGATAAGACTGCTCTAGAAAAAAAAAGAGAAAAGTTTGAAAAAAGGGTGCATGAAGTCATAGAAGTGAAGCTAGAAGAAGCACAGCACATGACGATGTCATGGAATGACTACACTCAGCCTAGCTTTCCAAAATATACAACTGGTGTGACATTGATGCCCGAGGACCCCTACCACACTTGAACGAGGCAATGAATACCCCCTCGTACAAGGTGATGTCTGTATCACAATAGGGAGCCTGCACATACGGCGGCGACGCTATGCACTCTGGATAGGTAGCCATTTTTTTGTCAGAGGCGGCCCGGGAGTGCAGCAGCACAGTCGTGTTTCCAGGCGTTAGCGTAGCTTACAAGCATGATCGAGTGCTTAGGCGAGGCAGATCTAACTCCAGGAAGCCTCGAGCACAATGTCAGCCTCACCAGAAGACTACACCGCAGCGCTACGCCTGGAAAGCCGACTGTGTAAGTGACGTGGAGTTGTGGCCACGCATCAACAGCTGCGATATTCATGAATTTCCCGTTCCGAGAACGAGTGAAAACCCGGGAGCAGATGAAGTCCAGAAAGGCCCTGAAGGGTCACCACTTTTTGAAGAGTGGCCGAGTGCGGGAGCCATGAGTGAAGAAAGTTGCTGCCGACACCGTGGTCGTCGTCGCTCAGAGGTGTTAAATTACTTGATTTTGCCATAGATGCTAATGTTTGTTTCTGTTCTGATTAAATTCTCAGTGTGTTCACAAGGCCCCCTTCGACATTTAATGTACAGTAATTCCAGTATTTTTCTGTTGTGCTTGTGCACAATGCACAACAAAATGCAGTACACCGCTGCAGCTCGTGTCTCTGTAAAGTTGGCTTTCCCTTTCTATTTATTTTTTGCCGTGTATGAGGTCGCTCAACACATGACCATGTATTTTGCAACTTAATCCTTTCATTAACTCTCGAAAAATCCTAGAGGAGCAGCTGCTGAAACTTAGTGAGCGAGTGAACAAGTTTGTTCAGTTCCCGCAGGTTTCCAAGCTGGGTTCTCGCCTAGGAGCTGGCTGAGATATCGCATCTACCGGCAGTTTTCTTGGCCTGCTGGATCGCAGATTTCGTGGTCTAATCCCAGGATGAGCAGGGTGACCTTCTAATGCACCCGAAAGTAATTAGAAGCAGTGTCCCTAGTTCTGCCAATTAGTGATGGAAACTCCTAGAGAATATGCACTAGTGTGGCCCTATAAGTGCAGCACTTGCAAAAGTCTGTCGTATACAAATCAAGGTGCAAGTGATTCATAATGATGGGATTAGTGTAGCAAGCTGTTTGTCGTTGCTGCCACTGAACAGAGCGGGCCCAGTTGAGATTGGGTTGGGTGGTATTCCTGTAACTGAATTTTGTAGTGCCCAGCAATATATCTGAATTTCTTCATTCATTCTCCCCCCCCCCCTCTCGCGTTGATCAACAGGGTGACATTCGACACAGATGAAGCTTGAAACCTTGAGCCCCATTGTGCGGTACCTCGTCAATAATGACCTCCACGTGGTTGATGGGTGTGCGGGCAAGAAACCAGGAACCGCTGCATTTTTTCTGCTAAAACCCCAAATGTAAGTGGTCAAGAGTACCACCAGTAACATAACAGCAGATGACCATTTAAAAAGTTACCCCAAGGCCGCTTTCTTATGCCACCCTAATATTACACCATTTAAACTGCAGCCAGAACTGTTCAATTGCTCATTCTGGCAATATTTCAAAAAATAAGCTCGATAACTAATGATGACGTATTTAACTTGTGAAAACTAAAAGAATTAAATGCACTAGTTCTAAATCATGCAAACATTTATCCATGTATTACTGTGGTGCAGTTTGTGTGAGCACTAATTTTTACATTCCACATTTTCCCATGCATAAAAACTTTTTTTTACACGCATTCGAAGTTTCTGTATGCAAATAATGAAGCGCACCATTCAGATTGTCCGAATTTTGGCGTTCCACAGATTAGTTTCTTTCTCATCTTCAGCTTACAAATAACCTAAATTTGGGCGGATCTGATCTGAAACTGCCAGAAAGCAGTGTCCATGAAAGCGAAAGGGAATTGATGAAATTGAAACGCTTCAAGTCACTAGATCGTTCGAACACCATCAGAGATCAGCAACAGAGAGCGTCTTCAACGTGCACACCATGGTTTGCAGCTCAAGACTATTACATATCGCTCAACTTCAAAAATATAACGAAACTGTGCGGCGGGATTACGCAATGGGCGACATAAACCCAGCGAACACATCAAATACGAAGAGCGAAAAGCTCCGAGTAAAGTTATAACGGGCACTGCGATCGGAACAATCTTAAGCTATGCTGTGGCTTATAAAGTTTCAGAAACCGAAAATAACTGCGGCACGTAGAAATGGCAACACTGTTGCTGCAAAAACAAAAAAGGCGACGCAAAGAATCCGGCGGCAGCGCACCAGCAGAGGCGCCGCGCACGATCTGACGCGGCTTAGGCCTAACCGGCGCATAGGAGCGACGACTAGCACAGAGCAGGAACACATTCAGACGCCCCTACACTACCGCTTTCATTCAGCGTTTCACAGAAGCCGAGGAAACTTGAAGGTGACGTACGCGTTCTTAACTGTACGCCGATGGTGCGAAAACAACGCCATATATTCCAAACTTTCCGTCAACTAGCGCGCGCGCACTGCGCCCGCCATGGTAGCGAACATAGTACAAACAGACGCCATCTTGGGAGAAGTTCTCAGGACCGCCTAACACAATCGGCTCGCACTTTTGCTGTTCACCGCGGATCGCGAAGACAACGCAAAGCAACAACGCCCGGGGCATCGCGGCCAACATCGAGCCGGTCCGATAATTTTTTCTTCACAGCACTCGACGAAAACTGCACGAAACGTTTTCTCATGACACTCATAGGGCGCCGCCATGTTGGATATGACGCCGAAAGTGCGTTACGATCAGCGTCAGATCGTTCATTAGCGAGCAGTCAAGGATCGCAACGCGCGCAAAGCAACTTTATATGCTTCCCTGACCACTATGCAATGAAACGAAGGGTGCCGAAAACAATTACGGCTCGTGCGGTTCCAATTCCTGCACCCATAGACAATACACGGCGCCATGTTAGCAAGCTGCACGGAAGCCGAGCCCGCCAAAGTTCTTACATGTGTTGTAGACGTGAAGTTCATCCACTATCCCTTCGTTGCCACCGCCGAACACGATCATTAAATCTTTGATAGCAACAGCTCGGTGACCATGACGAGGCCTTGGCGCTGGTCCTGTTGTATTTGTAACGCGCTTCCACTTCAATATGGGTGCCGCCATCTTGAATCATACCCACAATGCTAGTGTAGAAACCGAAGATGCCCGGATGATAAACAACATTCAATATCAGGGTAGAAACACATAACCAACAAAATTTGTGCACCGGAACACTTACAAAAAATGTAAAACATTTTTCGTGACTATTTCATGCGATCTGCTTTGCAGTTACTTGAATTTTTATTTTCCATTTTGGTGGCACGACATTTTCAGCCACTCCTGGCTCGACCAAACAGTTGGTGCGCTACCGCGCTGACAGCGGCAACTGGCATGCAGGGAGTGGATGGAGAGAAGGGGAGAACACTGCAGGCATTCGCGCAGTTCAGAGAGCTCAGAAAAACTTACACTCTCCTGCTCGTGGTTGCGCAAAGCAGCATTTAATTGATAGGTACAGCCGTTAAAACTCTGCAGGCTACTCTAGGAAATACAGGCTGTGTCTGCATACTGCCAGGTTGCGTGCGTTGGCTGTTGGGAGTGGCCGATTGTTCTCGGATACCCTGCTCTGAAAACTTTTCTGTCCCGTGTCGGCATTCTGCATCCGCAACAGTGCATTCATTTACTCACATGTGTATTCGCACGGAATGTATGAGGGGCAAAAAAAAAATGGTTTCTTCCTAACGAAACTGCGACGTAGGCTAAGATAGCGAATTCTAAGGATTTGCTGTATGAGCCCATCGCGCCCGTTTGAAGTTTGTGGGCGTCACCCACCCTCGCTATCGCCCCTCGAGCAAGAAAAAAAAAAGAGAGAGAAACAGTGCCTTTGCGGAGTTGCGCTCTGAACGTGAGCGATTAGTTCGAAGCGCAACAGTTACATTATTAAGTCCAATGAATAAAAATGTGCACCAATTCGGAGTTGGAGGATCTGTTACCAAAAGATTGCGGGCGTTTGACTCGGGTACGTGTTTGTTTCTATGGTTAAAGTTTATGCAAATAAAAAAGTGTCACCGCCGTTTGCAGCCTAATTCTCGCTACTCTGAATGCGAATGCACGAGGAGAACAGGAGGTTCTTTTATTTTCAAATCTTCATATACTGATGCGCATGTACGGGTAATAAAGCAACGCAAGTGCATAACTGGGAAACGAAACATATTCGTGGTGTAAGAAATTGGATATTTATTCCAAAAAAGTAGACAATAGGAACGTTCAAGGTTTGTATAAACTGGCCATACAGACGACGATTTAATTTATCAGGAAATTTTTTTTTTTCATCTCTTGGGAAAACGGGATCGCTATAGACCATCCGCTCATCGAATTATCAGTCCTCTGTTCAGCTAGTACGCATGGTTCGGCGTGTAAATCAGCAAAAAAAAAAACTATCTGACAGCGATAGATTTTCTTTGTCGACAATACTGCGTAAGACAAAGCATAAAATTGATTGTAGATGTTCTGTGGAAAAATGAGATTACCGCAGCCGCGTTCTGAGTCGTCGCGAGCTTCTAAAAGGTGCCCTTAATTTTCTCTCCAAAAATATTACTGGGAAACCGAACTCTTTCGTGTGGCATTTTTAATATTGGTGAGGGTCAATTGATCGCTTCCTAGACGTCATTCAAAGTGCTGACGCGGAAAAAGAAAAAAAAAAGTATCTAAAGGTTAGATTCATTCGCTGTCACTGCATCATATGCAGTCTATATAATCAAAGTTCAGTGAATGGGCAACGTACGACTGCCACAGTGCCACGTACTGCGTTCCTCAGTCAGACGAACTTTTATTTACTGCGTTGCCCGTGACAATTTTTAGTTTTGATCTTGCTCCAAAATTTTGCGGTTGGTTTTCTTATTTGTGAGACAAATTTTCAGGTAGTGTTTCCTCACAAGGAAACAAAGCTAAGGTACCACAACAAAGCTGCCAGAATATTAATGGCAGAATGTTCAGAATGCTAAATAGCAGCGTGTTAAATGACGGCGACTTCATTATTGCAAGATGTCTCTTGCTTGCAAATGGTACGTACCACGCATATTGTCAGTGGCCTCGGAAGTGACCAGTGTGGAGAGGGGGAAGGTTTGACCTCACAAATAATATAGCACAGAGGAACAAGAAATCTAACATAAACACAATATCTAAGAATAAGTCAGCTTAGTGCGTGAAACCTGCAGGATGCTGATGACCTCTGATGGATGGCGCTCACCCACAGAGGGGGAGAACCGGGCGGCAGGATACTTAAATGAAACTATATTGAAAATGAAGCCAATCCGAAAAAGTAGTTTAAAAGTAATACTACAAAAAAAACAAAAATGTTTGCTGAGCAAGCGGTCAAAGCATCTCTTGTTTTGATAGACATAGCTACGAATTATAAACTATAGATCTGACAAGGTTAGGGTTAGGGTTCACTAGCACGGTAATCTTTTATAAGTTGCGTTGATGTAATTAAACACAGTGGAGCACCTGCAGGAAGTGCGGAGCTGGACGTACTGCCTGGTTTCTTTTTTCTTTTTGTCTGTGTTTATTTCTATTTCTTTCTTTGGCCTCTTTTTATTTTTCGCTGCAACTGTTTTTTTTTACTTATCTCCGATTTTCATTGTTCTCTACCTGTCCTTGTTTTGTTTTTTCTCTCTTTCCCACAATCCATAATTGTTCTCTCACTCACCTGAGTTATCGCGTCCCGCGACGAACAAATCGGCGCACGTGCTCTTCTAGCCTCGAGCTACCACTATGTGAGCCGAACATCTGTATGTTCTGTGGCGGAACACGGTGCAGAAAGCACACGGAGGAAGCTCCGTGAGAAAACACGTGCACGTTTGTGATAATGATAGCTTCCGCTATTAAAATGATGATGATGATAGTATTCCGCTAATAATACAACACCGCAGTAGAGAAATGGCAATCTCACTATACGGTTTCAGACCGCAGTGGTGAAAAATGTAGTTACAACAGCTAAGATGCGCGATTTCCCCTTTCAATGTTTTGTCTCTGTGTCGTCGTTCTGTTCTCGCGCTATGACTATCTTCGCATTTCGATCGAGCCGGCCGATCTTTGCGGTCAAATCAACATCAACAGTGCGCGGCACTTCCTGTGCTGTGTGCACTGTGGTGTGCCGGGATATGCGTGTGGCAGCGCAAGCCAACGTTGCTAGAATTTTCTAGTAACGTCGGTGCAAGCTAGCTAACGCCTGCGCGATCGCAGCTGCCCCATCGCGCCGGCATCGTCTCGGTGCCAGCTGTGTGGAAGCTTTACGATGGATAGGGGCAGTCCGGTACTGTGATGCGCAAATCACGGAATCCCTAAGCGCCCACTGATCTTGAGTTCACAGCTGGCGCTCGATGCAATTGCGTGTCCTGTAATATTTGTGCTGCATGCAAGTCTATCGTCGTGCTATTATTTAGAGGCCTACACAACGTAATTCTCGCGTTTTATTAGCCGCAAAAAGTTTTGTGTTAACGTTCGGTTACCGATTAAATCAAGACCGGCGACATCTCACCATAAAAAGGTGCTCAAGACAGCGCGGTGGTAAAACGCCTGGGCATGCGCAGCCAGACACCCTGGAAGAAGCTCTATTCCTTAGCCAGCATAACCACACTTACCCCCATATTCAAATCCTTCCTTGACTTGAACTTGCCATCGCCTTCAATGCAGCACAAACACGTTTCGAACGCATTCCCGTATGCGGTGCCAAGGTAGAACAAATGCGTTTCAAACGCCCTGCATTGGTGGCGGGGGCAAGTCAAGGAGCGTTTCTGAATACAGGGCTTAGGCTTTTCTCGGAACATCACGGCGACGGTGACAACCCACCTAGGATGCCCAAATAGTGGCTGCTGTAATCACTGGTGCTGTGCTACAAGCTATTATGTACAAAATTGTCTATACCACCATACAAGAACCCCTATTGGGGCTGGTAGTATTGTAAATAATAAAAGTAACATAGGAACGTGTTACATCCGGTGTAACCTACACCGACATGGGCATAACAAAAAAAAGATGAAATGTGCTTTAATCGAAGTGTGAACACAAAATTTCTTTACATTTATGCATTTAGACATTTTTAATGTGATAGCGTTAAAGAGATCGTTCCACAGAAATTCCGGTGTGAGCACCAGTGGTTGTGAGCAAAATATCATTATCTTATGCATGACCGAAAAATCGAGAATGATGCAAATAAAAATAAATGAATTATAAAAAATCCTGGAGCAGAGTGGGGACCGAACCAGGGTTGTTTGGGTCCCAGCGGGGATCGAACCCGGTGATTTGAATGGCAAGCAGATGTTCTACCACACGGCCACACCTCTGCTTGTGAAAACAGTGAAAAGAACTCCCTCTGCTTGGAAATGCATTGAAAGTTGCTTTCATGCTTGACAAACACACGCGTCTTGTATACATTCTTCACAATGGAACATGAAAGATTGCTGTAATAATGAGTGGTGCAAGCGTGCGTTGCCAACAGAATATGTGATTATCAATATGGCCCCGTGGTTGAAAGCCGGTACCCCACTACAAAAGGCACACACGCTATCACGCATATTCCCTTAAGGCCACGTAGTGGGCGCATAGCAAATTGGAAAAGGTTTCATGCACTAAGTGTTTGAAATACGCACTGGGAACACTATCGCATTCAACTCCTAAAGGTGAAGCTTTAGGGCCCCCCAATTTTATTATAAAATCAAACCAAAGTTCAGTGTAGATTTAAGCTTCTGGCAGTAAGTGATGATTTCACAACTTGTTATGCACTCCAGGGTTTTACGTGCACCTTAAATATCTCAGTCTTGAATGAAGTAGGATAACGTGGAAGCTTTATAGAGAGGCACTATAAATGCTAAAATTTCAGTGTTGCAGATTAGCAGCTTAAACATTGCAAATGGCCACATTCTGACATGCAACTTTTTGTACTGTCCCCTAACTGGTTAACTTTAGCTGCATTGTTTGGCCATGCAAATGAAGAATGAACCCGTAGCCTGATTCGAACTCAGCAGCCTGAAAACATGTTTCATAATACAGTTAGCTAACACAAAACTTTTTATGACTAATTCGAATGAGCTGAGTTGAAGTTAACTGCTTGGAAGTAGACTAATATGGTAACAGAAATCGGCTGTTACATTATCAAAGACACAGAGAAGTCTGCAAGTGAAAAAAAAAACACACAGCTAAATGGTGACCAAAACAAGTGTTTAATACAAAAGTGACCAGGCTGTAACAAATCCTGATCACATATTTGTTGCAAGTGAGGTCTGCCTGCAAGGCAGAGGAACATGGTTTGTATTTGACTAGGTTTTGATGAGCGGCTTGGCTTCGGCTGGTGAAGGCAGCGCAGCTTTGGTGGTCTCCTTTAGCTGTGCAGCGACAAACAAGGACAAATGACACAACCACTCAGACAAGTGAAACAGACGTATGAAAAGCAGTAACTCATTCCTTATGGAAGAGCACTTGCGTTAGCGTTGCCTGGTGTTAAAAATGACGAAGCTTGTGAATGCTCAACCTCTTCTGTTAAGTCATTTGTGTCTTTTCTGTCACGCTGCCAACTCCTTCCTGCTTAAATTCCAAACTGTCTTCATCGGAAATAGACATGTCATAACTTCACTGCCCCTCTTCTATACATTGTACTTGCACACGTTAAGGTTATTTCTGAAAAAGCCAGCGACCACCAAACTATCAGCCACCCAATCACCAGCAACGCTGGTCCTCAGTTGAGTGATCTAGGAACAGACAGCTTGTACTAAAGAGTCTACGTACGGTAGGTGGGAACTAAAGCCACAACATGTGCATAGCATTGCATAATGGGAAAGCTCAGGCCACAGAATGAAGATGTAGGCACACCTTTTTTCATTCTTTGCAATTTAAAAAAGCAACCATGGAGTGAGAACATCGTGATGTTTTGAAGAACCCAAACTGCATTTTGAGCTACACATGCGCCAATGCGCCATGAATGCCACTGTTGTAAAAGGCTTTGAGTCAACAGCGCAGTTCAAGAAACATATGACGTTTCCAATTGAAGTGAGCTTATGGCCACAAAGGAATAATTGTTTTCAACCAAAGGGGCTCCATGAGAAGTTACGGCAAATGAGCACCTGGTTGGTTCACATACAACAAACATACTAAACTGGGACAAGCAGCAGCTTCACAAAACAGTGGTCCCCGACCATGAATATTGCATGAATGCAGCCAATCACTGTCATTTCAAATTTCATTTTTCCATTTCTCATTCTTCTGTTTTGCCTTGTGCAAGTTCTGTTGCAATAGAGACATTACACAGGCTAATGAAACTGTATGGCTAGTGGAGTGGCCATGCTCCCTAGCATTGCAAGGAAGCTTGTTAAGCCACAGTGGTTTCGAACTCAATTTGATACCAGCAGTGCAATTGGAAAGAGTCGGACATCACAGTTAGGCTAAAGCCAACTAACATCTGCACAAGTGATGCAGCTCTTCATCTGCTTGAAAATCGTGCTGACAAAGTCAACATGCAAATCAACCACGAACAGTACACGATCTGAATCGATAGGCAAATCTGCCATTTGAGAACGTCGTGTGATTACGAAAGCGATACACGACTGTAATAGGACAGATGTTAGGCATTTACATATAGTTCGTATATTACCATCTCGAAAGGGCAGTGATTAAGAGACGAGATTCCGATGCGACTAAAGTCTGAGCCTGCCTTCATGCTAACCTGTTGCACCATTTGTTTTATTATATTTACCAGAGCTTCCATATAAGCAACGCAGGTCATTTAAGAAGCACTGCCCTCAGGCCAAGCCATCCACTTAATTACATAGTAGCTGGCATGCTGACGATAATGTTCACTGCAGTCCATATATGACAAAGAGCACTGTCCTGAAGTCTGACTTTTAGATTGAAGGAAAATGCCAAAGGCACCACGTAAAGAGGTCAAGACAGTAAATAATAAAAGGATTGATGATTGATTTGTAGGGTTTAACATCCCAAAACCACTATATGATTATGAGAGACGCAATAATAAAAGGAAATTGATTTTCAAAGGGCCAGAAAACAATGCTAGAGTAACAAAAATTGTTATGAAAATAAATATGCGCACTTTTGCTATGTGAACATGCTACTGCAAGAATTTTGTCAATACATGCTATAATAAGGAAGTTATAGGGGTTGGAACATCCGATCCAGCTGGTTTCAAATTTTTGCGCGGCCTTGCCGCCCCTTTTCAATATTGGGAGGGGGAGGCATACCCATTGTCGTTACTCCGCCCACTTCGGCAACATGACACAGCGTCATTGACATGTCATGGGTGCACAGCCAACGACCTAGCACGGTATTTCTAACATGGGCGCCGTTCGAGGAGCACCCCTCCCTTAGTGGAGACGCCTCTTTATCTCAGAGGCTTTGGCTCTGGCAATGCCGCTTCTCCCGGTAGTCTCAGAATCTACAAAACAACACAGGGTAGCACAGGAAAGTGAAATTTCAGACTGCGTGATCAAAACTGCATCACTGTAGGGCCAAGGCGCCGTTTCATAGAGCGGAGAACCGATTGACAAGCTCAGACGTACGTAAAGTTGCCCATGGGCAAGCATGCATCACTGCACGCAGGAGGGAGATTGGTCAGGTGAAGGAAATAGGCGCGGAAATTGTTTCTGAAAATAGAAGGTCGGCGCAGCGTGCCTTACTGTAATATATGGAAAATGTGATTACCGCAGCCTGCTGTATAAATTGAAGAGAGCTCGTTTGAGGGGTGGAAAAAGAAAAAAAAGTTGGAGCGTGTTTACTGGCCTTGTTTCCTCCTGCTTGGAATGGTGAAACTAAAGTGTCAATGTAAGTCTTTGAAACAGTACACCATTTATGCCAATGACACAGATGTCTTGGCAAAACTACTGGTACAATGAAGCAATTTTGAAGAGCTATGACAGCTTTCGCATGTGAAGAGTATTCAAAGGGGCCTTACGTATGAACACATTCAAAGCTCGTAAAAACCGGGGAGAGCTGTCACCAGCTTGACACTCCTGAAAAAGATCTTAGCTACCAATTTCTGCCAGTATGCATAAATGCAGTAAGCGCCACCTATGTAAATAAATATTTTCCTCTTTCTTATCACTAAATGCGAGGGGAAAGCTCAATTATAACGCATGTCGTGCGCAGAAAAGTTGATCATAATACTACAGGTGGGCTCCAGTGTATATACAGGGCACACCTCAACATAATCGAAAATCATGGCACAAAGTAGACTGTGGATTGAAAGGAGCACTGGTGTACGTGCACTCTAGGCAGGGAATCGAATCTGCAGCCTCGCTCTTGGCAACATACTGTCAGTGCTGTTCTCCGGCCTCCTGAAGCACGACTGATACGCCACCCTACTGGAGTGGCCCTCATTTAGGGCTGTGACATCACCTTTGCATTCACATAATGCAATTGAGGCTGGGAAACGAACCAGCAACCTCACTACCGGCAACAAAATGTTGACGCTGCCAGCCACCACAGCAGGTGCATCCTATTTGTGTGTATGATCGATGCTTGACCTTGTCGGAGTAGCTAGACTGAGTGCAACTGCAAGGGCTATGCCATTGTGGCTTTGGCTCCCACCAGCCTCTCCTTCGCGCTTTGCTGCACCTTGATGTATGTGTACAGAAGCACGCCCGTCAGCGTGACCACAATGCCGATGGCCTGCTCGGTATGTATGGGGTCCTGGAAGACGACGAAGCCGCCCACGAGCACGAGCATCAGCTTCATGTGGCCCACCACGTTGTAGCTATTGCCACATGGTCAAGGAGCATGATAATGATGCATCTTTCTAACCATTATATGCTACAATGAGGCATTACTGAAATAAGCGGATTTCACAGGCAACAAAAGAAAGAAGGAATGAATGAATGCCTGATACACGGCCCCTTTGCTTTTCCATTTTTGTCATCCCATTTTGATGGCACAAAGAACGCAGATATAACAAGTTAGAGAACGTAAAGAAAAGCTGCCATATTTCTCGCCGACATGTGTGTTATGAATATACGCTCAAGATAAATTCAACATGCGATATAATAATAACTCTAGGATTTTTATGTCCCAGAACCACATTATGGTTATGGAGGGCTCAGGAAATTTTGACCATCCGGTGTTCTGTATCCTGCCCCTAAATCTAAGTAAGCGGGCGTCTCGCATTCGCTTCTATCATCATGCAGTCGCATTGGCCAGAATTCGATACCATGACTTTTGGGTCAGCAGGCCGAAAACGCAAAATGTAACGAAGATGTTACACGTGCTCAATGTGGCTGCATTAAATATAAGTGTTTGCCCATAAAGCAAAGGATTAATTTATGTACAAGCGGGAAGCGGGCCCATGTTACATATGCAACATAATTGTAGAATTTTATTTTTGCCCTTTCTTAATGATTCAAAAATGTTGTTCTCCACCTACAACCATAATCGGGCATTCAGTGCGACAGATAATAAGAAATGAATAGCACTAAACCAAATTATCCCTACATAATATGGACCTGAATAGCTAAACATATCATGAGAGCATTTGCACAATTATCCAATTGTAGTATGCTGTCTTGTATTTCGATGCAGTATTTGTATTTTTTTTATCTCAGAATGTGAATGAGAACTAAGTTCTATATGTTTGCACATACAATGCGCATGCATCGAATTCGTTGCTTGTGCTCTGCCTTTTTCAACTATGTTAACAACGGCAAGTCAATCACACCTCACTATACTCTTGAAGGAGATCATTAGGTTACCATCGAAAAAGCACAAGAGGTCCCTAAAAGTGCTCATAAGTGGGTAAACCTTATCATTCAAGATGCAATATAACATGCTCCTTCTGTGTGCAAGTTCGCTGACGCAGAAGCACAACAGCCTACCCTTTCAAGTTTGCTATCAAAAAGTCTCATCAGACTATGTGAACACTCAGGCATAAAAAACAGGTGCGATGGATGCAGAACACTTTGGCTCATGCATTGTTCAAAGTTATGACAATGCCCATTTCCATATTTTTGTGTACAATAGCATTTCTTTTGATGGTTAGTGAAGCAAAAAAAGTGTGCAAGCCATACAACAGGCATTTACAAGTCACTTATGATAGAAATACTTTTTTTCTAGAGCTGTACAAATAGCAAAATTTTGGGTGCAAAGAGAATTCGAATATTGAAGTGTCAGCACAAATCAAATATTTTTCAAATATTTCTCGTATACCTCAAGAATATCTTTCGAATACTTTTAAGCAAAGTTGTAGAGGATTCACAAGCATATTCTTGAGGGTTATGGTAACATGAAAACGTTTCTTATGGCTAGGTCGATGAAGCACTAACGGGGTGGTGTTCCATAGTTCTCTTAACAAGAATGAGGCAATGCAGAGGCCAAACTGTATTTCTGTCTATGTTTTAGCAACCATAGTGTTGCCGACAACACTTTACATGTAAAAGGCAGAGATGCTATTCGCTCAGCCTCTCCTCCTTTTTCAACACTTGTGGAAGCCCAACTGATGTGGCGGACAAAAGTGTGCTTCCTTCGAGTCCAGAATTACAAACCTGCCTCGTAGACATTAACATATAAAAACATATCAAATTTTGGATCTTAAAAATTTTCGGTGTTTAATTTTTTTTAACTTGCTGCCTGAATTTCACGTAAAAAACAGCATTATTGAGTGCCTACTTCAGCCACATTTATCATCTCCATGTTAGAAGTAGCGTTTTTTTTTAGGCAGTACACTTGCGATCATAGCAGAGCCTGAAATGTGGTTTTGCCACAGTACAATAATGTGATGAAGTGAAGCATATTGAGACTTTGCGGGGGGGCTGTTGTAATAGACCCTTTTCATAATTCGCAAGTGCGCTTCTCGGCACTGCATATTTGCCCTACTAATGGCTGCACCTGTCCTACTTCAAATGAAGACCAGGTCTAAGTTAAACACACTGGTGATTGTCTATTACGCGCATTAATGTCGCGATAGCTAAACCTACCTTTTCCATGTTTTAGTGCAAGTAAACTCCGCTTGTACATTCTGTTTGCAGAAAGTGACTAGTCGCCATTAGTAGGGCAAACTGCATAGCAGAAAAGCTACCTTTACAATTATGAAAAGGGTCAATGTCTTCAAGAAATTCGACTGTGGTGGACTACAAAAGGCAGCTTTGCAGCAACACGTGAGGGTGATGAGATGAAGCATTTAATAATTATGAACGGTCATTTTTAATCGGACGTTGACTGTATTTGTCTTTGGGAAGTTTGAATAGTAAAATTCCAGTGGTAATTGAGTCTAATAGCACACTATTTGAAAAATATTCGAAATATCGAATATTCACACACCCCTACATTTTCTACTTTCCTGTTAGGTCAAGACTCATATTGTACAGATATTGTGGCTGCTTTAGAAGATGCTTGAAGCGCATGATTAATGTAGTTTGTAACAGAATACCGCAAATCATGACTGCTTCAGCAACTAGGTGAGCAAGAATAGGGGGATTCGGCTTCAGATGATTGCAATTAACAGTGAAAAGCACGCTTCCCTCTGACGAATGTCAGCCCCATATTTCAAGATCAAGAAACAGTGGGAAAAAGAATGAATGTTTTTCTACGCTAATATACTTGTCTAAGTCTTCTAGAAGGAATCGATCCTAAGCCTCAGTTTACCAGGCAAACACGACTTGATCAGTTTTGCGGTCATTGCCACCAGCTGGCAGTGAACATAAAGGATACGTGACTGCAGAAGTGTTCCCTATGATCCAGTATATAGACAGATTCACGAGGAAGGCCACCACACCCGTCGACAGCACCAGCATCTGCAACAGATGTCAGCATTGAGTCTCGGCTAAGAGATGTGTGTAAGCTGAGTGTCTCAAAGACAGCAGAACCAGAGGGCCCAGAGAGGTCAAAATTGTACACCACTTAAGATATTCATAAAACAGGTGTGCACAGTAATAACATGTCACGAGTTAATTTGACGGAACTTCACTACTGCTGCACGCATTACACTACAGTATCAGGTCAGAAGACTTGTGACACTGCCAGTCTCGTTACACTTTCATTACTGGCTTGTGGAAGATTTGAAAACAAGACAGTCTCATGCATTTGTGTGAAAGTGGATTTAGTGCAAGTGGTTTAAACTAAGCTGAAGTGACACCTAATGCACAGCCGAACGCTGCCTTGCGAGGAAAACTCTTAGTCCCTTGTGCATTCACCAAAAAGGACTTGAACGCAAAAGCCCTTTTTTTTCTTCTCAGCCGATGTATTGATACCCCCCCCCCCCCCCCACAACCTCCCAGAAATGTTCTGCATCTAATAAGGTACTGCCCTGCTTCCACAATTGAAGGCCCTGAAAACTTACTGCACCTAGCATGATACTGCACTGCCTTCGTAATTAGACAACAAACGAACAATTGACAATGCCATGTGATGACGTCATGTCATGATAAAGTCATGAGGTGGTGTCATAATATGCACTATTTTTTGTATCAGTCATGCTGACACTGACAATCATTTCTCACTCTTTATAAGGTATCTAGGGCTTTTTATTTTAACAAACACCTTAGATGCTCGTAAATATTGTCGCCTTCGTCTTTCTCGCGGGACGCAGCACCTCCACCAGTGTCGCGACATGAAGACAGAGGTCGTACTTGAAGACGCTGAGAAAGCAGCAGCGGGTCGGTCTTATTATTTACCGTGCCCCAGAGAGTTCCTCGTCTTTTCGTTGTTGCGTGCTGCATAAAAGCGTGCAAATGCGCGTATGCACTGTCGCCTTCGTCTTTCTCGCGGGACGCACGTGACAATATAAAGTCCTCGTTAAGTGCAGTAAACCACCAAGGAAACCAACAGGCAGTGACACCGAAGAAATCTGAAAGCGAGCTACGTAACATCAAGTGCACCAGGGAACCCACCAAGTGCAGCCAGCTCCAATGCTGGTAGAGGAATCCTCCGGGCGCCCAGGGAGGCTCGACTATCGGCACCAGCACCACCAGCATGAGTGCTGAGAGGGGCGCTTGGTAGAAGAGCAGCTGCATGGAGTTCACCTGGAATTCCTTTTGCTTCTCACCCACCCACTGCACGAGATGAAAGACACAACTATTTACGACCACAATCAAAGATGTATTTCTCCTCCAAACTTGTTTCAAAGTTGCAAAGGTCGAAGGCCAGCAAATACAGAACATCTCACACAAAAAGGACTTTGTTACTGCAATGATATTGACGAGCAAAATAGATTAATGCTAAAGGAAAATGCATGCACACAAGACCAGTGCTAAACAGACAAGTGAGCTTGTTGCCACCATCGGTAACATGGTGAGCACACAACTGTTAGTGTTTATAGACATACACATGAATTCATATGTACAAATACAGTGCATTTGTTTTCGATGATAATGGTTAATTGTCAGATTTGCTGGGAGACATTATAAGAAGCTCATTTCTGAATGAACCTTGGTTCAGAGTGATGCACTGGTCATGTGTCTAAGCTTTCTACTACTGTTCATCTTCTACACTTGTTAAGCTTGCCGTATGTCACACTGACCTGCCCAAACCAACGAACACCTCAGCCTTTGTTGCATCGGATAACTGTGACAAGTCGCTACTGGTGAGAAACATTAAAGACCTACTTTGCTATAATAATTTAATTAATTTGTTATACCCATGTTTATCATTATTTAGGTTAGACTGTACTTGAAAGCCAGCACAAATGCAGTGCACAAATGCACTGTAAAAACCAATCTGAAGAATGCCTGCACTGATTTGGAGTAGTAGTTACTTGCTGCACTAGTCTTCACAAGTCGCAAAGTACTTCTTCCAAGCAAGTCAGATGAGGTGAGCTATAATATCAGGATTTGAATAATAATATTATCCTGGGTTTTACGTGGCAAAAGCACGATATGATTATGAGGCATGTAGCAGTCGAGGGCCCCCAAAATTTTGCTCATCTTATGTTCCTTCCGATACATGCAATGACATTTCACAGTACACCAGCCTCTTGCATTTTACCTCCATGAAAATTTGACTGCAGCGGCCATGACTTAGCCTGCAACTATAATAATAATAATATTCATAATAATAATACTTTATTCTGGCATGTGTACACAACGGTTACATGCCACCGAGATGAGGCAAAAGGAAACAGACTCGGGTAAGCAGCCGCACACTATAATCGCTGTGCCACCGAGGCAAACAGAGCAAGTTCTGCAATGAGCAATTATGCAACATGCAATCGAAATGCCCAAGTGTCACAAAGTACGCACCACTTGATAGAGGGACGTGACGACCACACCGGCCAGGGCGTAGCAAGTGCCGAGGATGTTGAACCGGATGTCATAGTAGGTGCTGAGGTACACGCCCAAGGTCAGCGGTACCTGCGCACACCTGTTTAGATCAGGTTCATACACAACCCTGCCATAAACAACGCCGTTCTCGGCATGAATACTAAACGCTCTTACGTTCCTCTTCAAGCTTCTATACAGAGTGGAGGTATCGATGCAAGAAAGCTGCCACTTTCAAAACAAAAGGGTAGGAAACTGGAGCATCTCATTCGAGTGTTAATTAGCGACAACGTGGAATATTTCACACAGAAACATTATAAAGCGGCCGTCGACCGTGCAGCCGAGTAAACTCGCAACTTATAAAAGATGTTGCATCCGGTGTTTACACTGCGTTCTTTTACCACTACGCGTGCGTTCTGAATAGTGTAGGTCTCAAATATAAGCTCCCAATACAAGCCTGCGTAACAACGCTGCCGAGTTTTTCGTGCGCTCACCAGCGTGAGTTTGATGCCCAGCGAGAAGCTCTTCTTGTACCAGTAGTGCTGGATGACCATGATGGTGGGCATGGTGAGCGTCTTGATGATCTGGTAGGTCCCCACCGTGTTGTGACCCAGGGAGAGGTTGGTGAAAACCACGAAGCCGCAGAAAGTCGTGGCGAGCGGCAACATATGACGCAGCGGCAGTTTCTTCACTTGGAACACGTTGAGCGCGCGGCACACTAGCAGGCCCGCGAAGGTCATCGCAAAGTGGTACATGGTCATGGTGATGTTCGGAAAGTTGACGTACACGTACACCCATTTGTTCAGGATCACTATGAGAATGGACAGTATCACGTTCCACGCCAGGCACAGTGCCGTGAAGCGGTTGTTGGTGATCACCGGCTCGTCTTTCCCGTCGACCTTCATGGCGGTGATCGAAGGAGCGACCCTTGTGCAGCTCGATGTCCAGCTCAACCATCGAATGCAATCACCGATCGCGTCGTTGCCATCCCTTCGAATACTTTCAGAAGTTCCGAATGCTCAGACAGGCTCAGAGAACGGAGGGCGCCGCTCGACTCGAAAGGCAGATCATAGGAAGCCACTAGGAAGCCGATGGCGGGTGCTGAAGCCAACAGCGGCCGTACCCGTTGCCGTAGAGAAATACAAACTTCAAAACAGAAACCACTCTATATTTTGTATTGTTTTGTAAAAATAAAAAATTGTTACCTAAAAAGTAGCTGCGACATTGTAACATTGCAATATAGGTAAAAAAAATTGCACGCAACTGCGGAAAAGCGGCTTTGCTCAAACTGGACACCCACCTCATTTCGCTCAAATGGCGCGAATCTGTGCGAAGCACCTCCGTGTGCGAAGTACTAAAAATTGAAGTCGAAGCTAGCTAAATTAGTGCTCTACCGAACTGCCTATTTCTTCCTTACAAGTTTACTTCATTCTCATTGCTGCGATGGCAACTCCGAGGGAGCGGGCGCTGGTGGCGAAGTCGTTGGTGTTGATGTTACAGTCACTGCGAGGCCGACAGACTACGATCGAACTGCGCAACGAACTAAGCGTCTGGGGCACCGTTGAAAGTGTGGACGCGTAAGACCATCTGTATACTCCACGCGGGTCACGCAGCGAAAACGTGAACAATTAATGAGAATTAATTGAACCTGCACTCGCACGAGGTAGCAACACAGAGGCTGATTGCGAGGAACAGTGCCGAAAACGCTGCCTTTCGCTTGTTATGTAGCGTAATCATGTGGCAGGTTCAAATGCGCACCGGCTTTTCTGAGTGGAAATGAATTGAAGCAGTTGATTATTCTTCGCCCGCTTCAGGGCCTCTGGTGAGAGTTCACACAGGCTATGTTGTTGTCACTCAGTGTACGACATCAATGCACAGTTTTTTTTTTTTATGTGTATCTAACAATATGATGTGGTCGGCAGCTTGTGAAAAATGTGTTCAGTGAGGCTTGCCAATACGACCGCATTTTCTTATTGTGGAAACTGCTGAACCGGAAGCGTTAAAAAAAAAAACGGTGTTCCTGGGCAGCGACGTTTGAAGTCAGAAGGCTGTGAAATGCGACGAAAGGAAAAAAAAAAAGTCGAATTTCGCTAGTCCCGTTTGCATATATCATACAAATACATTTGCAGCAAATAATATGAAGTACAAAGTGGTGAAATATCAGCAGAATTCCAAGCAGACTGGCACAGTGACTCAAGTGTTGCTCAAGTGCCTAAGTAACGTAGAAAAGTTCACGGAAATGTGGAATCTTTAAGCGATAAGATATCCTTGAAACACGAGGCATTGCTACAGCCAACATTTCGACTGGTGAAGTCTTCTTCAAGGCTACAGCTGTGTACATTAGCTAACTAATAAATATGACGTGAATTGAAATTAATTTAAAATCACGTAATCCTTCTGACAGGTTGGATTTTCAGCCACCTTAATTCACTTCAATTTACACCATGATTACCACAGCATAGTTAAAGGCAGCAAATAATTTCCTTGGCATGTTTGTCGGATTCATTTCATTGTCTAACAAAAAAATTTCTGCCACTCAAAAAATTCCCCTTTTTTTGCTCAAAGGCCTAGACATTACTTACATACGCAGAGATTTTGAAAGTGCCTCAGGGTTTATGAAATGTGCCGTTCAGTACCTTTTTGAAATAGCAGCTTTCACAAGTTCATTGTCAACTCTGTGCAGGTTCATGAATGTGGACCTGAGCGATGCGACTGTGGTCGGCCCCAGCGGTGAGAAGAACTATGCAAGCTTTTTTGTACAGGGACGCCAAGTACGCTACATCCACATACCAGATGACATAGACATGGCAGCTTCACTCCAGTTGCAGGACACGCGGGCACGACAGGATCAAGAAAAACCCGTATCTCTAATTGTCATGCGGACACGACTATTGCGAGAGAAGATTCGGCGCCAGAAGCAGGACAGGTTTCTGCGGAGCACCGAGTCCTCCAAAGGACCTCGTTAGAATGCCCAACAAACTCTGCCTGTTGACTTTTGCCCGATACGTTGGAAGAATAGTATTCCTCTTTAACTTTCTTGGGTGTTTCCGACTGCTGTGTGCCTAGAAATCAAATGTCAGAAATCGAAACTGTTGAGTAAAAAGTTTTGACGTGTTTACTTCATTCATGCAGTGATGTTCTACTTGAATAGGTATACATCAGTTCCTCTCAATAATGTGTTAAAACAGAGTGTTTTAATTCAGAAGTTCAGAGCAATGTGCAAGTTCGTAATTCGCTGCGAATACGATTTGCGTGAAAAAACAGGGACATTATAGAAAGAAAGTGCGAAACAAGCACAGAATATCTACTCTGTCACATTTCAATTCACAGTCTGTGCTTGTTTCCTGTTTTTTTTTCTTTCATTGATGTTCCTGGTTTCTTGAACAATTCCTCTTCAGAATGATGAAAAACATTGATAATCTTTTTAAAGTACGTTTATTAGGAACCAAATGTATCACATGTTGCTATTACATTGATGCCACATCAGCAAGCACTGGTACACTCCTTTAGACATGTTGCAAGAGAACATACTTTTTTTGTAAAATTCAACATCTGAAATTGTTCTGAGAGCAGCCATATCTTTGTTATGAGTATTGGATTGGCACACAAAGAGAGTCGCGTTCACCTATACTGTACCACACAAATATAGGCAGTTTTTATCTTTTGTTTATATGTGCAATAGGATCCCATATTTTATTATCAATGCAAGTGCAATGGGTAATGCTTGTCCGTTACATTTTGCAACAAAGCCATTCCTAGCTATTGCGGTAGTTAGCTCCAGACATCTTGCGAGAACAGCAATGGCTAAGACTAAGAAATGGTCGGTAATGCAATGGTTTTTCAGAGATGTTTTAAAGGCATGTGGCAGTAATCTGATCATTCGTGAACAGTATTTGACTAGGTAGCTTAGTTGCCTAGCCAAATGTTAAATCTGCTCAGAGAGCAGGCTGTATTTACAAAGAAGGATATTTATCAATAATTCAATACAATGCCTAGGTCGTCAGAATTACTCTTGCCCAATGAGTCGAGGTACCTAAATCCTCCCGTTCTCACAGTCTGAGAAATGAACCTGAAAGGGGCAACATGTAGCAAAAGAAGATTGGGCTGCATCAGTTAACATTATACTCGTACTACATGAACTAGT
The DNA here is from genome assembly GCA_013436015.1 of Rhipicephalus annulatus. NCBI lineage: Eukaryota > Metazoa > Arthropoda > Arachnida > Ixodida > Ixodidae > Rhipicephalus > Rhipicephalus annulatus. Next base: position 299,427 of record WOVY01003512.1, on the reverse strand, counting down.
CACTCTCATTCTTCCTCTCGGAGAAGAATATAAGCCAGGGTGGCTTTAGCTGATGTTTATTAGCTGCATTTGTGCTTAGTTTTTTTAGAGCAGGAATCTGCAACGTTTTCAGGTGTAAGGCCAAGATAGATGGAGACACTGTGAGGGCTGCGCGGCAAATTGAAAGGGCAGAAGCGATGGCTTTGCGGGCGAAAAAGAATCGGCGAATTCACGATAATCTACAAAACTGGAACAGAATTTTTTTTTTTTTACATACGTCTTACAAGGTATCTATATACAAACATAGGTTATAAGTGCACGCACATAAAAAACACTTTCAATGAGACTTCAGTGATGCCTCGCAAATACTGTAAAATCTTGAGTAAGCGCCATCCCCTACAGTAAAGAAAGATTTGACAAAAATCAGAGGGGAGGCCCTTGCTCGGTCACAGATCAAAATTTATGATGGCGGAAGAGTCGCTAAGAATAAAGAATGCACACCCACACGCTAATTCGCTTGACTCTAGTAAACGAAAAAAATTGGATGACTTGGACTCGCCTACTAGACTGAGCAAGCATATGCATTATTTCAAAATACCAAACTCTCATCAGTGAGGGCGTATTCGGCCAAACTCGGCTTGTTTTAAAAATCTTGTTTAAAAAAAAAGCTTGCTTTAAGAATCATTAGCAATGTACAGCACATTTTGTAAAGTAATTGCTGTTGGTATATATTTTCAGCGATAAGTTATCATTAAGTCATAGAATTTGTGTCCTCAAGAGTCAGCACTAATGTACCCCTCCAGAAGAGAAATTAAAGCGGTGCATGTCATACTAAAATTAAAAGCAGTTCTCCCATTTTCGCTGCTTAAAAGCAAACCCCTTGAATCTCAAAGTAAAATTCCGGGTCTCTTCAAAAAAGCCTCCATACCGTTGCTTATCTGCCATGCCAACCAACGCACACAGTCCGTGCAACTGCTGTGCCATGTTTGCCAGCCGCGCCAGCCAAGTACAAGCAACAAAAGTCCCGCGCTTCTACTGGCGGTGCCACAGCTAGCCAACTTCTCGTGTTGTGACACCAGAGTTTGGGCATCCTTGCAAAGTCTGGGACAGGCTGTGGTTCGACTCTACTGTGTCTATGCCAAGGAAAGACCTAGAATCAGCCAAGAAGGCCATACTAAGAACCTAAGATTTAATAGCTTCGCTGTTTCTTAAAGAGGTACTAAAGCGAAACAATGAATTAACTAAGTTTGATAACTTTGGTTTGCTCGCTTGACAAATGTCTTCTCCCGGTACAAGTAATGTTATCGGCATTATAAAATTGTAACTTACTAGTTGTGGGGAAGCACACGTGCCCATGCTTCCTTTCCCTTTTGTGGCAGCCTAATTGCGAGGACACGTCAGTCCTGTTGAGATAAGATACAACGAAGCCTCTTTTGAAGGGTCGTTGTTAGTGGTTCGCGAGGAAAAGGAAGAAGGCACCTAATTTCTGTCTGCCTACAGGTGACATGGCGCAATGCCTTGTTTGAAGGGCCGTTCACCCCGCGACGGGCGTGCGCTATCCCCTCCTCACTGAGCTCGCGAAAACGGGTTACTTTCTTTCGGTGAGAGGAAGCAACCCTCGTTAGAGAGAGGGAAACCAGGAGGTTGGAGAAAACGAGCGTGCCGACAGGGAGACGCTCTCTCTGGCACCAGCCACCAGACAGGGACGTCGAACTCCAGATTTCCCTGCGAGCCAAAGCCATCAACAACCAAAGGCGTAAGCTTACCTTTTGTTACCTTCGTAGAATCCAACCAAAAGTTTTGAAGAAACCCGACATTTCGAAACCGACTTGGTTCCTTGCACGGGGGTGACTGCGGAGACTACGTAGCAGCGGCGTCTTCAAAGCACTTACGGGGCGGATAACGAGCCCCCTCTCCCTTGTTTTACCGTGGAGCGCAGTCCATGTGTATACAGTGGGGGAAGGGTTCCGAGAGAGCAGTTGATGTTATGGGCTGTCCTCTGTATGTGCCACGACTCGAGTAATAACCTTCTCCTCCAGTTCGGCTCACTTTCAAGGATGGCTGTCGCTTCAAAATTTACCCGGTGATCCAACGTCTCAGCATGTTCGGCAACTGTGCTACGCTCTCTGTAGAGCTTCCACACATCGTTGTGCGGAAGCTCTACAAAGAGCGCAGCGCAGTCCGAGAGCGCAGCGCAAATGAGCAAAGCTGAGTGCATATCATTTATGATGTCCAATGTGCCCAGTCATTCTCCGTCCTTCCAAAAGAGGACAGAGCGTGACTGCATATGTACAGGTTGTGCTACCACAGAAACAGCATAAACATATTACACACCAAAGAGCAACAATACTGTATAATCCAGTGCTGCCAAGCCAGTTTTGAGTGAACTGGACTGCCATGCAAACCCATGGTCATGCTGCAGATGATCTTCCCTCCGACAGAGGCCGATTTCCAACCTGGGTCACAACACTCTGTCGAAATGCTTTTTTGTGTAACAACATTGGTGGCCTTCCGTTGCTTTGGAAGTCTTTTCTAACGTTCAACATGGCTCCAGTGATGTTTAGTGTCATTATAGGTAAACTTATAGCTGTTTAATGTGATGCCGTTAAATAGCGAGCTGGGTGTTTTGTATCTGTCTTAAACCAATCGCTTTGTCTGTCACAGTGTGAGTACTTTAAAAGAGTGCTCTTGTTCTGTTGGCACTATAGTCTTCTTTCGGTTTCACCTTCCCTTATTAGCAGTGCTTTTACTCTCAGTATACTCGAGTTGCAAGGCCCGGAAAGCGAAATGAGCATGGAATATAAGTATTCCGTGTGACATGAGGAGATGCATTTGGATGCAGCCAGTGATGTTCCATGCAGGTAATTTTTCCTCTTATGGATAATTTCCACCTGTAATTTTGAGCCAGAGGGAAAAAGGGAACCCTTGTGATATCGCAGTGAATTTCAGGAATGCTTAAATATCCTATGACGACCGATAAGTAACGGTCGCCGCTGTAATCGGTTTTGGCGCATGCACCACGCAAGCATAGCCCTTGAGATCTATTAATTATAATTACGGGGAGCGATTTCTAGTTCACTAAAGGTGTTAGGCTTGAAGCCCACAATGTGTGGTACACTAACGGTATATGAATTAGTAAAGTCATGCTTTTGTTGTGTGGAAGTGGAGGGGCTAATTACGATTTTGAAAGTCGCCAGTTTGTTTGACACATGTAATTATAAACTCTGTGTGCCTGGATGGGAACGGAAATCAGTACTGTTGTGCAGAAAAATATGCGGGGAATTTCATGAAAGTTTGCAGGGAAAAATCTCCGAAATAGGGAATTTTCATGTCTCTGAATGGGAATTCGTCGGCATAGTACAAAACATCACTGAATGCAGCAACAACTCAAGATCTGCAAGATGACACACAGTCAAGATGTAACATACACAAAAAATGAAATGTGGGATATGAAGAACACTGATGTATGGCATGTCAATGAGGAGTCTTGATTCGTTTATTTTCTAAAAGTGTTTGTAAGTGATCACTTTTTCCCATTGTCTTGTTCATGTGCACCATTTACTAAGCAGCTTTGTCACAGCCCCATATGAGTAAGAAAATTTTGATGCTCGAAATGCCGTTATAAGCAGGAATGCTTTACTAATAGAAGGATTAAGCTAAAGGTAAGACACGATTTGTGCCACCACTTCGACATTATGCGACATGAACCCAAAATGTAAAAAATCCTCAGTACAAACTATGATGCGAAAAATGCGGGAAGTTACAGCTATATTTTACACATTGCCAAGATACAAAAGAATAAGCAGCTTACTGTTTCACTGACTACATATTGGAAATCAACATAAAAACCTTTGTAAACAGCAAGGAATACACTGTCCTAGGCTAAAAAATACATTTTTTCAAGCAGCATCTCCCCTTCAACCACTGACAGTCAGTGACACGGCACACATATTCAAACTCTAGAGACGGGAAGTTGCTTTGAAACTAAGCGCTCACTTGTCCCACAGATCTACAGGCACGTCATCATTCGTATAAGGCTTCCATTGCGCCAGAGGTCTCGTAACAGTCACTGTTGTCTTTCTCGTTCTTAATGTTCTCTTGTGCAGATACACTGAAGCACTCTGTGCAGATGCTTCTGCCATACTGAAACGAGCGGCCACGGTGTTTATAGCTGGGTTATTCCAAACGATTCCTGAATGCCTGTCGGTTGCCTTTTTTTTCTTTTCTTTCTAGTGAACCAGGGTTGAGTAGTGGTATTCACCCAATTTCCGAGGCCCATACTCGTTATGATGATTACAGCTTTTGGGTCACGACAGAAATTTTACACCAAGCTATAATAACTTCGCTTTAAACAAAAACTACCCACGACAAAAAGAAGAAACGACGTACAATAAAACGAATTGTTTGTGCATCACTTAGACATCTCCTAAAGGAGCTCCTTTGTGGATTTTTGTTCATGTTCCTTTTAGTGAATGAGTGAATGAATGAATGAATAAACTTCATTAAATGTTAGCTTGGACAAGGCGGGGGAAAAAGGGAATTAACCCCTGTCCCATCCCAGCCTCCGTTGATGATCTGGTGGTGCCTCAGGTGATAGGTCCGCTTAATGAAAAAAAAATTGTGCTATCAGAGGTGTTCATTGGCTGAATTGGAACACTAGGTGGTGTTCCTTCAGCTCATGTGATCATACAAAGCAGGTCTGGAGGGTTTACACGAATATGAAGCTTTCTTTATTTGCTTTAAGAAGGCTTGCCATGAATAGCTTGGTCTGCTTCCACAATGTTGAGTGCTTGTCGCACACTGGGCATGTCGATCATGCTGCCTTCGAACACAAATGCCCCCTGAAAGATGACATGATGGAAAACGTGTGCTATTTGAACATTCTGCACATCACATTTGAACACTTTGCTTAATTTTGTACAAGCTGCACTCGCACTGCAATCTCTTGACTACAAATATGCTTAGACCACCAATGAATATAGCACGATAAGTAACTAACTTATAGACAACACAACGCAGGGAGAAATATTGAGAAAAAAAAAAGAAGGGGGGGGGGGGGGGACATTTCTGTAAAGTGGATTTACATACCCCATTACAACAGCACAGTCAACTGTTACAGAGTCGTCATACGGCAATGCCAGCAGAAGATATGTACAGTTTTCTCACTTAAAAGAAAAGTTCCATCTTTAGAGACGTGACTAAAGAAAAATGCCAATTAAGTATATACTAACAAACTAATGGGAAATTAATGAGCAGATGTTATCCACTGCATGCTTTAGCTCAGAAAATGCTGTCTGAACATAAATAGTGGTTCGTTTTTCAGTAGGATCATTTGGAATGGCATGCACATTTCTTCCCAATGGATCTAAGATAAATGCTGGCATTTTTTATATTTTGATACAGTCAAGAAACATGTTATGAAAAATTGGTCGAGGAACACATATTTATTAAAAAAATATAGGAAACGTTTTCAAGTAACTACTGCTGGTAGACATTTTCAACAATAAAATTTTATTGGGCTACAAAAATTGTGTTTTAGAGAGTCCCATTAATGGTCCCCTTTAGACTAGATGTCCGGACAAGATTATTATAATGCAAAAATAAAATTGCACATGTCGTAATTAAAAGCAGTTTGCGAATCTTTGTTTCTTTTCCTCATATCTCAGGAACAGAGAGGTTCCTTCGGCAGATTCAGAAGTTTCACCTTCTGCATGAAGCAAGCGCAAGCAGCTAGGTGATTCGGTGGTTCCTAACCTTTCCTTGTCGTTGGTGCTGGTGAAATTCCTCGACGAGGCGCCGTGCCCTGTCGAGTTGAGCAGGGGTTGGGGCAAAGGCCTCCTGGGTTGGTGCAATCTGCGACGGGTGGATAACCTGCTTGCCCGTAAACCCCATGGCCGCCCCCTCTGCACACTGCCGTCGCAGCAACTCTTCATCTGCACACGCGCACACACACACACACTTAAGCAGTGTTTTACACAAGGCTGAAACAGTAGCTTGTCAGCAGAGTCTGGTGAACTCAACGCTCGCATGTCACGCTGTGCCGTCCCCTTACTTATTGACGTCGTCACAGAAGCCAACCAATCAGCAAGCCTACGTATCTCTCCTCCTGCCTTCCACCTGACTGTCGGCAGCTCCATGGTCCAACCACTGCTACCAAGACTGGCCACGAGATTCAAATTTGTTCAGCTCCCAGAAAAATCTTACCAGGGACGCTATATTCAACCAATGTGTTAGTTTCAGACTGATGAATTATTCTCTGCAAATTATACAGTAAACGTCCAGTAAGACGAACTCTGTTATGACGAATTCTTGCTTAAGACTAACAACACAGGAGTGTTTGTTTGGTTGCCCATAATCTCAATGCAAAAAAACAAAAAAAATTGCTTAAGACGAATTACGTAACAGGCCTCTTCTGATAACAAGGTGTGAGAGCGGGCTACTTAGCTGCGATTCCATACCTGCATGGAATTTCACATAATTTAAAGTAGATTGATCAGAGGGCAGGGGTCTCAGTAGTATTTTCTGCGCCGAATAAGTTGTCGCAGTTATGTGCAAGAACTAATCCTGTAAGAAGGCCTCTTAACGAGTGTAACACTAAGCACCGGAATGAATTTGTTCAATGTGTGAAGAATGCAGTATATGACACACCTTCGAGCTGTGGTCTAAGTTACGTCGGACAAACAGGCAGATGCCTCAATGTGAGATGACTTGAACCTTGAACATAACCAGAAAGTGAAAAAGGGTTCCGATGATTTCCTGGTGACTCATTGCGCAGAGCAAGTGCAAACCAATGTATGATAAAACAACTGTGTTGGCTGCTCACTCCAACAATAGAGTAAGGCTCACCATTGAGGTGGCGGCGATAGCAATCTGAAGCTGCGTCAGCAAGCCATCCATACATAGAAATAACAAAAAAAAAAAAACAACTATATTACTTTAATTCACTGGCATGTGGTTTTTTAATGTAAATTCACTGCTGTTTGGGTTTTATTTTTTATTTTTGTTCATTCATTGATTTGATTGTGATGTCATGTGACAGGTATATATTCTTGGTGGTTTGCAATAAAATTTTAATGGAAGTTAGTGCTTGTCCTCATTGTTCTCTTAGTTCGTTGTTACCCTTTTTTGCGCTTCAGCTGTTTAAGACTCTTCTGATAAGACAACCTCTCGCAGCGACCAACAACAACGGGAATTCTGTGCAAAAAACATTACAGTCTTAATGAGGACATTCAGGTGAACAAAAGAAAGCAAACTGAAAAAAAAAAAACTTCCAGGCCCAAAATTTCGAAGCAAATCGAAAGCAGATTGGGACATGGATGGAGAAAGCGAGATAAGTGGAAGAGAAAGGTCAACAGATTAAGCCAGTGCTTCCCTAAGCCCTAGCCTGCAGGTGGAGAAACGACCAGCATTATCAGTGAACAATGCAACAAAAAGCATTCCTCCTTTCGTATTCTCCTCACGTTCTTTAGTTCGCCAACAGGAGTACAGTAGAGAACAAAAGAACACAAGAGCTTGGCTAGAGGGGAAAATGCAAGGGAAGGGGTGCCAAGAAAAGCCAAATGAAAGTGAAAATGGGAACAAAGATTGTCTGTGCATTGTAATCACATAAAACAAAAACCACATATGCGGCACTAGCACTCCCTTCAGAGGGGCAGTCACACAATGGCATCTCAGTACGTGCTGTGGTCAGCTTGTGTTGTTTTGCATAGAACCTGTGCGTGTCGTATGTGTTCCCAGTGACATATAGCTAATTTTCATGCTCCATTTTTGATTATGAAAGTGCACAACCGAAGGTCATTTTGGTCACAAGATGTAGCTGCACCGTGCCTTTTGTGTGTGCTCGAGACTTGTGATTGTGAAAAGTGTCAACAGAGATTTTTAGCTGCGTGTCGTTCAGGAAAAGTTACTGCTCAAAATAAGAAAATATAAGAAAAAAGAAAATAAGAAAATAAAGTTCAAAGGAAATCTCGCAGACTTTCATAAGCAACTTGGCGTATACTGGCTTTGTCAAGGTAGCGGTACGCAATGCAGGCGTATTCAAAAGTCATATCAAAGCCAGTAAAAAACAGCCTCTCAGAAAGTGGACAGCCACAAGAATACATTTTCCACTCTTTGAAGAAACATTGTGCTTGTCTCTCCCTTTTTAGCTTTGTTCTGATTGTCAAAATAGGGTCGTGCCACAGTTCTACTGTTAAAATTGAATAGCAATTTATTCAAGAGAATATTTATTATGAACTCACCAAATCGAGTATTCATTAAAATAGTCTAAATACTCTACTTGAAAGCATAGTTTTTATCAAGCTGTGCCAAATAAATGCTTTTTCTCGCTCCTTTCCGCCCCATTATAAGTATACGTCATTCAGTTTTTCAAGCAACATATTTGGGTTTACTTCACATGTCAGCATTTGGTTTTTGGGGACACTTCTGATAAGACGAACAAATGATTGTGGTCCTTTCGAGTTAGTCTTGAAAAGAAGTCTACTGTAGTGTCGCTATTTTCACCACAACAGGTTTTTGCACAGTTATCAAAGTCAAAAGTATCTCTTTTAAATTTCGTGCTCAAACCTCTGATGGGGACATCACGGACTTCATAAGTGTTTTTTTAGCATTTTGGCCACACTGGGTAAATGAAGCTTCCTGAAACTTGGTCATTAAATCTGGCTCCCTCAAAAAAAAAAAAAAGTCCTCATTTTTATTGATTAGCAACAGACTTGCATATCCTACAGAAAATAAGTAGGTGATTTAAAAGTTTATTTCACCAGAAAATTCTGCTACATTCTGTTATGTTGCTACACTGAAATAAACTACAAAAAAATTTGGTAGTGCTACTCTCATACACATACAATAAAACACCTCAAAGCTGCGAAACATGGCAGCTGTCCCGATTCACACCTACAGAAGGCACCTTATGCACTTACTTTTCAAGTCTATGGTGACCATGTCAACAGCCTGGAGACCGTATGCCTTCGCCAACACCACCAGCTGCTGACGCGCCATCAGCACTTCCGTAGCTTCCGGTGTGCGACGTGCCCCTGCGCGTAGGAGTATGCTTTTGATTTGAGACACAGAGCAAATTGACCCTACCTTAAAGCCATGTTACTTAGCCACGACCTCTTCACTAAGTGGCAATATTCATGGCCCATCATTTCAATTGTGTATACCGTAAGTTCCAGTGAATAAGCTCTTACTACTCTTCCAGTGAACAAGCTCTTACGTACTCTTGCTGCAGGCCACTTTTGAACAGTACAACGGTGCGACTGCGTCCATTCGTTCTAAGCACTGCTCTTTCAAGACCCCAGAACAGCTACTGGCGCGGGATTTTCACATGCGATGTCACGTGCCACCCAAACCTCTAACTTGTCACAAACTTTGCTTTAAATTTTCATTAACAAGCACCTACCTATACTGGCCGTGAAGTCGTCCGAACCAAACAACAGGCCAGCCATCTGCAGGCGGCTGTGAGTCATGGAAGAGGCATGCTGGAGCAGCTGGTGGCAGTTGAGCAGGCCCAGTGCTGTCTCGATGCACACGATGAGCTCGAGTCGATGTTGCCGCTCGCCTAGAGCCCGCTCCACCTGGTCCCTCACCTGGCATGAGGTGAGGACAGTTCAGCCTCCGAGCACAATGTGGCTCCGATTCTAGCCCCCTGTGCCTGAAGTCATAGGCATGTACGAATTATCAGATAGCTCAAAGGCCAGACAGAAGTTGGGGCATCATTACCCACACCCACAACCCCTGCTTTTCAATTGAGGCATTCTGTTGCAGACCTCCTCTTTGTAGAGCTTAGCTACAAAGCTGCCATGCATTCTTAGGTCAAGTTACTTTAAAAATTACACAACCACAAATGAATAAAAATGAGAGCCTTTTAATTATAAAAAAGAAAGGAGAAAATGATATCATACTTGTCAATGAACACAACCTTGCTAACAAAACACTGCTTTTTGCCGATTTATGTCATCTTGTATTTTTAAAACAATAGTAAAATGTTACTTTCCTATTGCTAACTCTTTGTCGGACTTGGAAACTGTAAAAATACATCATTGTGCAAAGACGGACAACATAAGCTAGCGTATGAGCCAGAAACCTATAATGTTGGAAAATGACACTCATATTCGAAAAAATCTTTCCTTACAGCTCTTCATTTACAAAAATGCAGTGCATTCAAATTCATGGAAGCGATACATCAGCCTGACAGGTTGAAAGTATGTAGTGCCACAGTTCATTGTTGTTTTTTTAGGCACATTCATGCCAGCAACTCGCAGCATATGTGTGACAGAGTTGGTCACAAAACAACCAGTCGCAAGAAGACGTGAATGATCACTTTTGTCATAAGGTGACTGTTCCAGACCCTCAGTGCTTGCTTTCTCAGCTGTTTCAAAACTTGCAAATCAATCAGACGTGAGAATCACAAAGTCACAAGATGGTCATGGCATGATCAAACAGCCATGGCCCCATCTGTGTCTGGTGATAGGCATGTTGCGCTAGCTAGTGTGGATGTCAGTTGCTGTAAGTCACCTCTCGATCAGCAGTCACGATCAGTTATGCGACCTCTGCCGACCACCAGTGTGAATGAACCTTTACAGCTTAAAATGCCTGGCCTTGATGGCGCCTTAATGCTAATGGCTTACCCAGTCTAGTTGCTTGATCTCTTCCACTTTAGGCACCAGCATCGTGTTGGGTAGATGAGAAGCACCCAGGAGGCATCGAATGTCATCCTCTGCAAGGCCCGTGCTTACAGCATTGATGCGCACCGCCAGGTCTCTGCATCCCTGTGGCCTCTCCCCTTTGTCCAGCACACGAGCCACTGTCTCACGTGCTTCTTTCTGAAATGGGACATCGTCAGCTGGTTGTGATTAGCCTATAACTGCAGATAAAAAGTAACACCGATTGGTGCGTGGACAACTTGTTATGCTAAAGAATGTCAGGACGTGTAAACATTGTCAACTTGGCTATCATTCTGCTGTTAAAGGTAGTCAGAATATCATTTTACTGTAACAGAAATATAGCTATTATTCAGGAATGACAGACACTTGAAGCCTACATGCTCATGTAACGATTTGTTTCCATTAGCATAACAACACATCTAAAGTCCTTGTAGAACAGGGCTTTAAGCAGGTCTTTTTTTTTTAGGTTGCTGTACTGACAATAATGATAATTTTTCACGAACGTAAGCATTTCATTTTCTTGGTGCACTCATCAGGTGCACTTCCCTCTGGTTCATTATGTCAACCTTACTCTCATTGATCTTGTAGTAGTGCCGAACTTGCTGGAGACAAACACTTGAAATGTACGCATACGACACAAATGTGTATCCTTTCAGTGCAGTCATTGTAAGAATGGAGTCCACACCTTCTTATTGGCTGCCACGCCATCCTCACAGTCCAGCACCATGCAGTCAGCATCTAGGCCGAACGCCTTCGTTATCTTTCTCTCATCGCTGCCTGGCACATAGAGAACGGCACGTCGGGGCGTGTAATGCCGCAGCGTTAGACTACCACATGGAACTCGAGACTTCTGCAGAAACTTACGAAGACCACTTGCCCTGCATGATTAAAAAAAAAAAAGAAACAACGATGACGAACCGACGACGGGATCATATGATGCTACACGAGACACCGGGGCCACCAAAGTTAAAGCTAGCTTTCAACAGCTGACTGCAGAAGCTTACTAAGACCATGCGTCTTGTATGGTTAAAAAAAAAAAAGAAACGATGTGAAACGGATGACGCGAACATGATATGCTACAAGAAACAATGCGGAACGCACAATGTTACCATTTAAGTTCAAGCTTGCTTTCAACGAACAGCTGACATGAGACTTTTGTTTGTGAAATCCCGACTTAATACACATGCACGAATGGGTGTGAATGAGCGCATTCGGGTATTCTATCTGAAAGCACCTTGTGTTCGCTGCTGAGTACGAACGATACCCAAGACTGAAACCATCGAGCACGTTGTTTTCGTTTTTTTAGTTGGCGCGTCAGGAAAAGCTTGCTTCAAGGTCACTGTCGACCAGCCATTAAGCCGTTCTGCTTAAGTATGTGCGTGGCGTTCGCTGCTGCAGACAGCTGCCCGTGATCACACTACGAAGCAAAACTAAACGAAGCTTCACTTCTCGTAGGATTACCTCCGTAGCGCAGCCCAGGTGGCCAAGGAAGACGACATGTGGCTTGTACTGACGATCCTTGCTTTCACAAGTGCGTAAGGTGTGAACGAATCCACGAAAATCGCTATCTATTATGACAAAAGTTGGGATAGCATAACCATAAACGAAGCTGCTACAACCACAGAACACCCGTGACAAGCCGACACAACAGCCGCAACACCACGCAACACGTTAGTACGAACCTATTATTTCAAGTAATTGCATATGAGACAGACACAAGTATAATGTAAACATTTATAACATGGAAAAAAACGAAATAATATTTTGTAAGTTTTTTACGCGTCTTTTGTTAAGTAGGTCGCTGTCTACTACACAACAATCACAACGTACTTGAAATGGCGGGTAGTTCGATTTTGACTAAAGCGCGACTCGCACGAAACGCAAAGTTACAGGGTATCCTGATCGTAACAATGTGATAACTGTAGGCTAGATGGGTCGATTCGAGCCGCCGCCTCATAGGTGTACGCTTGCATGTTTAAACCGATCAACCGCGTTTCAGTTCACTTCGGCACCGCAGTGGATGGCGCACGCTCACACACGTACGGCTCTTACCCGTGTCCTACCCTAACTGCCGGCGGCTTCGTGTGTATCGCTCCCCTTTCTGCGTCATTCTTTAAAACAATGTTTTCAGAAGTACTCAAGCCTAATTCGCTCTTAAAGTGTCACGCGTGGCAACACACACACACACTGCACGCGTAATTGCATGCGCAAAAAGCTGACGCTTCTGCGCAGCTTCCAGCTATCGCGGTGCGAGATTTTTGGCACGCTCCAGAAAGCACGCGTACTTTGCACAATGGGGGATGAGTATGACGCACGAAATGATGACTAGCGAAATTACGCCTTCCATTCCACTCCGCTGGGAGCTAAACAGCAGCTCGCCTGGGGATTTCTTCGGCCCTCTCTGAAGGACAGCAGCGAGTACATTTGAAGGTTTCTTGTGGAGCCATTGGCGCGCTTTAAAAAGGAGCTGCAGCAGGCTTCGCGTGTTTAAGGCCAAACCTCATAATCGCGAAAATGCACGCGACAGCGACAAGCCACGCGACGTAGATCGGCTTCGCGCGATCAGTCGCTAGCGCAGGCAAACCTCATTCACGCGACGGCTTCGGCGAGCGAATCCCACTGTTGCTGGCATGAGGCCGTCTACTCTCACTAAGAAAACCGCGTAGTGGGCGGTTTGCAATTTAAAAATATGATATATTGTTGTGTAATGGAACGGAAAGTGTTTATGAGTGCCTTGCAGCACTTTTTTATATGCACATGCGTAATAAACATTGCGTTATTTCTTGTTGCGCATACGTGACTCGGGCAGGGTCACGTGCACCTATGTAGTCTTTGTCTTTTCCGGTATTTCACTATTGGCTGCTTGAGCCCAGCACTTCCGGGCGATGAGCGACGGTTTCCAAATCTGGAGAACCGAGCGATCGCGCGAAAACGAGCACGCGACACGTCGCGCGAACGCCCTGTTTCGTCGCTCATAGCATCGCTCGTCGCTGTCGCGTGCATTTTCGCGCTTATGAGGTTTGGCCCTTAATATCCAAGGCCAGGTATGGAGAAATCCGTTAAAACGTGAAAATATGGAAGGGGGAACTGTTTCTATTTCGACGTTTTAGTATTTTTGTTCGAGTGCAAGCATTATTCCGCAAGGGCAAGTCTGAATCGCGATAATAAAGAAAAGAGCACTTGTTCGCTATATGTGTGGGCTAAACATACACCAAGAAATGTTCGACGACAGCATAAACGTAAACATCGCATCGATCTTTATTTTGCTCTTGGAGACGGCAGGCAAAAGTAACGGCGGCGCTCAATTGAGGAGTTGCTCATCGAGAGCGAGGTTGGCGAGTCCCGGCTCCTCGTCGTCAGGTCCCAGCAGCCGCAGCAGTAGTCCTAGCTCGGCCACGCCCGTGCTTGGTGGAGTCGTTGGCGACGACACCGACGGTGCTCCAGAATACCTGCCGACACAGCGTGCATGCGTGTATGTACGTACGCTGAAGAGGTGCATCTCGTGCGCGCCACTCACGAGTGCGGGCCCTTCCGGGAACTGACAGATGTTAGTGCGCGCGCCGTTTGAGCAATGAAAACCCACAGTCGATCAACACAAAACGCAGAATGGGGCGTGGGAAAGGGGCAATGTAATCTAGAAACGTTGGGTGGGGGTAAAGGGGGAGCCACCAAGTGAGCCTAGCCCTATATATCTTTACTCGGTCAGGCCTGCTCGCCATTGTTTAACGTGCAAGGCCATCGTGCAAGCTTTCGACCACAATGGCAGTTGAAGACCTCTGATGTCGCGAGTGCTGGAAGAAACGTCTGAAGCGAATCTCTGCGTAGTGTTTACTAGAGTAAACGTTTGTCCAAAAAGCAAAGACACGCGAGGTGGTTTGGGTTTCGTGTAAGTTTCATCGCAGATAGACTGTGCGCTCGAACGTTGCGAGCGTTGGAGAGGGTGAAGCGAGAAAGATAACACGCAACGAGCGGCGACAGACTAGGGAGAGAGTGACGTCATTGTGCGTGCACTGCGAGGGAAGGAGGGACCTGCTTGGCACCGCCTCAACACCTTCGGCCAGGGAAGCGTGGTGCGGACGGAGGGACAACGTTACACAGGCTAGTCAAAAAGCTGCTTTGCATCTAATATGCTTTTTAGTGCGTAGGACGTTTCAGAAAGAAGTCAGATATGACAACGCGTAGTATATTTCTTTTAAAATTGAAATACCAACCAGCCCAAGTAGCCACTCTTAATTTTTTTCTTGCCGCCTCTACTCCCCGGAAAGCGGAGGAACAAAGTCGTGAGCAGCACATACTTGATTTTTTTTTCGTATTTAGGTTGCTGCGGTGTATCAGTGGCTACGATGCTCTGCTGCTGGCCCGAAAGTCGCATGTTCAATTCCGGCATCGGCGGTCGCATCGAGGTGGAGGCAAAATGATTGATGCCCGTGTTCTGCGAGATTTGAGTGCACGTTGAAGTACACCAGGTGGCCGACATATCCAGAGCCTTCCGCTACGGCGTCTCTCATAATCATATCGTGGTTTCAGTGGGACGTAAAACCCCAGGTATTTTTTGTTCTTCTTTTCTGCGTAGAAGTTTTTATTCATTTGGAGGGGAAAGTGAGGAGCGGCACGGCAGTGATACTTTGCCCTTCGTCAAGTTTGTAGGCGAGGGAGATGAGGGGGGGGGGGGGGGGCAAGGAACCAGTTTTTCTTGCCAGAAATATGAAGAAGGGTGTTTTACTGAAAATGAATAATTAAATAATTAAATAAAATAGCCGAAAGCTGAATTAAAGTAGATGTTTTAAAATAGACGAAAAAAACATGATTGTTTTTTCGTCAATGTACTCGATGACGAGCAACAGTCGAAACGAGATGTCGCGATAGAGGGCTGCCGAGGAATATTTTAAGGATTCATTTTACGTGTGTTACTTATAAAGTAAAGGATAGCTTCAAATAAAACCTCAGCCTGACGTATGCTTTCGAGCTTGGTAGCAGGAACCAAATCAAGCAACACATTACGTCATCTGTAATTCAGTGCAGTGGAAGACCACGACAGTATACCTTACCGGCTGCGGCGTCACGTACTGAATTACTGCAGGGAGCGGCGCAGTGAAAGATGTGAACGAGTAAACACTTGCATGTTTGTGCCCAGAGCGGGCCGATTGCCGGCGGCCTCTCCGTTGTCGCCGACCATGAAGCTCCTCTCGGACAGCAGGAAGCCTCCCGGAGCCCATTCCCTGCAACAACCGGGTCAGGTGTATGCATGTGAAGGCAGCTTGTGTCTCGTTCACGAAGAGCGTGCACGCACTTTATGGTTCCTGGGCGCGGGCCTCCCGCTGGCGGAGTTGCAACTACGGCAAGCTGGCCATTCGGACGCTGTGCGCCACTTCGAAGCAGCACCGACACCTGCGTCAGGCAGGCATGTGCTAAGCTTCATACACTATATACATATGTGATGCCAGATAGTAGCCAGCTAAGCAAGCAAAGAAAAAAAAATGTGATTGCCAATTCAAACTACATATCACGCTCCGGAAAAGACCGAATGAAAACGGCCAAAACAGCACGCTTTCAGTTTACAGGGATGGATGTCCATGCACTGATCAATGAAAAAAAAGCGCTGACTCGCACATTATGGTTTGGCATCAGGTTCGGCACATCAGCAACGTTGTTATAACGTGACCCGTTTCCTTCCTGGATCGCTGAAGAGCCGCAGGCTCGTAAGAATCGCCACGAACCTTATACCCAAACCACGAATGCTACAGCACTTATGTTCACGGTAGGGAAAAACTGTGGGTCCGGGAAAACGAGAAAGTTGATGAACGCCAAGTTCGTATACATTCATGCGTGCGTGTGTCCCGAAACCGGCCCCTACAAAGCGATACGCACCCGAACACGCAGGTCCTGGTAGAAGCGGAGCAGGGAGTAGCGCGCCCTCTGCAGGCTAGCCAAGTCCAGGGGCTCAAGATGCTGCGCGGTGAAACGACACTTGTAAGCCTGGCGATGATGTATGTTGCAACCAGACACCCAAGTTAGCCGTTCTACACATAAACACCCCCCGAAAGAAATTTCTGGGTACGGCCCTGGTGTCGACTCGCCCCGCGTGTCACCATGCGAGCTTTAGCGAAATGACGTCTATATAGGAGTACCTCGGGCGATGAAGATAGCGATGCACGTGCTCTAATTATGTCAGCCTGGGCGGGCCATCATAAAGCGGTTAATTAAGTCGAGAAGGTACTCACGAGTTGTCATTTTCAGGCTTGGTCAATGAAGCGCGATGATTTGATTGAACATTACACGTCAATGTGCATTCGTCGATAACATACGTATGCTGATGTTCTGGTGTATGCACGAACTGATTGCGCGTATGAAGTTATTATAACAGACTTTATAATAAGCCAGGTGGTGGCAAACCTAGCCCGTGCCTCTTCCCTCCCCCATTTTTCGACATTGCATACAGACCCCAATATGACACTCGGCTCGACCACACCTGCCTGTCCGACCTCCTTTTCAGACGAAGGGGGTGCTCCGTCCCCTCTTCTGCCTACACCCCTGTATACTAAACCTTTCTTCACACATACCACGTTGCTCCCTGCGAATACTGTAGGTTCATGCAGTTGCGCCCAAAAAATATGAAGCAATAACTGCCAGTATTGCTAACAAATCGATTGAAACAGACGAATTGCGATCAGCGCCACACTGTCCGGTTGAGAACGATCGAATCAAAACGCGGCGGTGACATATCATTCGCGGCACAACACAGGCCACAACTCGCTACACAGCGCACCTTCATCGCACGATGGTTTCGCAAATATGACGTCTTTGACTAAAGCCGCGGACATGAATGGCAATTCGGCGTCGAGGGGCGTCATCATCATCCAATTATCGCCGCCGAAGCGCGGTCGTCAGTGCGTGACGTGATTGACAACGCTGACCTTCTGGACGGCTGCAGCCACGTGACTGGCTGGTCCGC
The DNA here is from genome assembly GCA_013436015.1 of Rhipicephalus annulatus. Taxonomy (NCBI): domain Eukaryota; kingdom Metazoa; phylum Arthropoda; class Arachnida; order Ixodida; family Ixodidae; genus Rhipicephalus; species Rhipicephalus annulatus. The sequence goes on along the minus strand of WOVY01003512.1, from coordinate 281,832 downwards.
CTGGTCCGGCCGCCTCGAGGTGCTTGAGCGTGAGAGGCAGCAGGTCGCGGGGACTGGAGCACGCCCACAGCTGGTACTTGACCACCATGCACATCAGGTCGTACAGCTGCGCGCGAGGAACGCAAAGCCCCCGTCGACGTGAATGCCACGCATGACAGTTGTTGTTATTGTCTTTATTTCAGACTCGAATACAAGGGCAAAAGGCACATGTGCTCTGCCTGACGGGACCCAAGTACCCGAAAGCACCACTCGGAGCATGACCAAAGAAATACAATATAACACACTAATAATCCACCAAAGCCTCGAAGTGTGACTAAGAGAATACGCGTCGCGATGCCTTAACTATAAATTATTCTTATTCCCTTATCGGATAGACGGAAACGCAGTAACCACGTACGATTTGTTGCCCATTGAAAAGTGCACAATATTATATATGAACATTTTGCCGCAAACATGCTACCGTCGCGTTACACTCAATAACGTCTGCTGACGGGCTGTAGTTGGTGCACAGCTTGAACAGTAATCGTAGGCGCAAAACGAAAACGATGGACGGAGAAGGGACCCGGACAAGCGCGCTCACGCAATTTAATTTTATTGAATCTATGCTTAGCTTACAAAACCCCCTCGCATGCGTACAATTACATAAACGAAGCAACAAAAAAAATACACCAGACCCATCACAACCTATCAGCTAAGAAATCAAACTCATTTTCAAACAGACAAAGATGATGCATTGCTCTTCAGTTTGCTTAATATACATCGCCTCCGATAGTTCACGTGCCCCCTTATCTTTGCTTGGACGTAAAATGCACGAGCTGTTCATCAGAGGTTCGTGCAAGCAATCTTTGCAATGATGTGGCAGATGCGAACCCGAATCGTTTCTCAGTGACAGCGCATGCTTTCTTATTAATACAACGGCCCGATATGCCGATTTACACCTTGCCGCAACTTGGGGGAATCTTATGTACAACGGCTACATCATTGCAACAGTTCCTCGAGTGAACCTCCGCTAAGAAGGATTTGCGTTCAGCGCAAAAGACGTCATGGCATAGACTACACATGCGCTGACTGACAACCGATTTACTTATTCAAGCGAAACAGATAAAGAAAGGGAAGAACAAAACGTGCTCGTACCGCAACATATGCACATGGCGAACGACCTGTAAAATCGTTACGTCTTCGGGTACGTCAACTCACAATCATGTAACGCAATCAACAATAACACACGTGTCACCATTTTTTTTCAGATAGCGAATGCTTCAAAGAGCCATCCAGCGGCTTGAGGAGGCTTTGGCGAAGCAACGGAGAAAAGGAGCCGACGACCCGTCTAACGGGCGCGGAGGCACCCGAGTAACTGTCGCCTAGTCGGAGCACAACATCCTCGAGGTCTAGACTCTGAGATTATCGGACTCTAACAGCCGTAATCTTAAGATATGGAACATTCGCGCCCTGCGAGGCCGGAGACTTCCTACACGCCGGATATATAAAGAAATGTTATTTCTCTCTCTCTCTCTCTCTCTCTCTCTCTCTCTCTCTAGTGAATGCTTCAGCTATCGCTCCTATTGCAGAGTTTGCGTGTCTATAAAAGGTGGTCGTGCGGATGAATTCTGAGGCATACAACCACAGGCGGTATACTTTGAACACTAGACAGACACCTTTTGATAGGTGGAGAAGACGTAATAATGTTACAAATGTGGTATTTCGTTATGTGAATTGGTTGCGTGCGCATGTTTTGTTCTCCGTTCTTCTTTCTGTTTCGCTTGAATAAAGCAACCAGCTGTCAGTCAACCCTCGTGTTGTTATGACTTTTTGAGCCTTTCGTCTTTTGCACTGTTTTAATATGGACTAATAAAGTACTATCATATTATATATGAGTACTGCTGCATGCGTTGTTTAAACATTATACCCTTTAATATTAGAAGCTAAACCGCTGCGTTCAATGCGTGTGGGATACGTTCGCTTCCATTACTCGACGTGCTCATTGTCGAAAGCGTAAAAAAAGAGAAAAATAACGAGGGCAGCTTGCACTATAGTGATGCGAAGCTGTACTAACTACAGAACTTGAGGCTTACTTATACTATACGCAATGTCTTAATTAGCATGGTCTTAACTAGCAACGTGCTCTCTCTCGCATTGCGATGGAGGCGAAATGGGAGAGGCATGCGTAATTTGCGGTGTTAGTGCACGTTAATAAAGAACACCGGATGATCGAAACTTCCGGAGCACTCCATTACGGCGTACGTCATAATCATATCGCAGTTTTGAGACGTGAAATATTATTATTAGACGTTGATATTATCATTAGTGTAAGAGACAAGCAACAGAAGGAGTGACCATGCGCACAATACGTGTGTATCCCGATCTCCCCTTTTTGCCCAACGATTAATAATGCCACAAGGCCCTCTGCGTGCGCGATATGAACTTCTCTTAATATTTAGTATAAATATGATCAGTGTTTAAACATTTCTTACAATTGTGTCATGAATCCCATGCTGTGTGTAGTGGTCTGTTATTGTCTTAAGATTTTTTTTTCTTTTCGTTGCTATCACTTGTGTAAATTGTTTTGCGATGCAAGCGTCTTGCACTGTACGTTTCTTTCTTCTTGAATTGTTAGTATTTTTGTGAATGCCTTGTCATTGTGTTATTGTATTTGCCCCCTCCTGCATGGGCAAGCATGTTGGCCTGCAGTATCGATAAACAAAATAAATAAATAAATAAATAAATAAATAAATATGGGTTAAACTACACGTCGGCATCACTCACCTTGTCCATGCTGGCGGGGCTAAGTCGCATGACAGACGTGTGCGTCAGCTTCTCGAAGAGCGATCGCAGCGCCCGAGCAGAGTAGAGCGGCTGAGGCCGAAACAGCTCGTCGACCAGTCGTCCTCCGAACATGGCCGCCACGATGTCAGACATCACTGCAGCGTCCGGGGTTGTTCATTGCTACACAGACTGAATGCGCGACCGATGCGATCACTGCCGTTATAATTCGAGGTGACGTGACCTGCGCGTTCCAGTTCGTGTGGTACCATGGACAAGAATTCCGGACAAGAGCGCAAAAGCGTATACGCCAGAGACCGTCTTCATGCGTGCCGTTCGAGTTGTTGGGCTCGTGTATATACGCTTCAAGAAAAAATTTACGCCTAGCGGAGCTTGTTTCGTTTCAAAAGAATATTTGTTTTGCGAGTACACTCTTGGCATTTCTTGTGCATTTTCGATGGTGGAGAAAATGTACGAGGCCCGTGTAGGTTTAGGTGCAAGTTGGGAATCCCAAGTGGTCGAAATTACCGGAGCCCTTCACTATACGGCGTCTCTCATAATCATTTTGTGGTTTGGCACGCTAAACCACTTATATTATTCTTATTATTAAAATTTCTTGCCATGATGCACTATATACTGTATCTGTGCTATGTCGTAATGTGACACTTAAGCGCGAGAAACGATGATTGCGTATGGTTACTTGAAAAAAAAAAGCCCATCTTGGACAAAATGTCCGCGAACGTTGCCAAGTTGAAAGAGGGCCCTTCCCGCATCTCTTGCACCCATCATTTATGAAAACGATTTAACGTCAGGATTCGAAAAACATCGATCAGCAACTGCGACTAATAGGGACTCAAGCATAGAGTTATCGGTCCGCGGTTAGGTTTCAACACAAGGCGATCGCATGAAATTTCACAAAAAACGAATAAGCAAACACAGATCTACACATATGTTTAGATTAACCGAACAAAGCGTTAGTAATCACGACAGACAAGAAAATATTTCGAGCACCGTTAAGCAATGTCACAAACAGCTAGTCATAAAAAAAAAGACAGTCGCATGTGGGACGCTTTCGGAAGGTCGGCGGGCCGCGTTTTTGGGACCCCTCGTCTAATGGCTTACAAGCATGGCGCAGAGCCCGTTTGTGGCTTCTTTGCCGGGGGTAGTGATGCACGGCTCCCAAGAGCTTTCGTTCTGTCAAATCCGAATGACCAAGTCTACACAGGAAATGCTGCAGTCCGGTATATTGAAGTGGGAACAATGGCACGTGTGATTGATGGTCTCCTCACATGTACGCTTAGCGCGCACGGGTGTGAATAGGCAATTCCACTGCGATAGCTATGGGTACATAGGTGTCAAAAGGTCGGAGGGTCGATTTTTGGATGCGTGCTCCGAATTCGCACACGAGCTTTTCTCATTGCCCACTAGGATCGCAATGTGGGCTTGTTGATATCCCGTATTTAAAAAAAAACCCGTAGCGCGAGTAAAAGACAGGAAGACAGGACAGAGGAAGACACCCGTGTAACACCGTATGTCTCCTTCTGTCTCCCTTTGCCCTGTCTTTCGCTAGAACTAACTAAAAAACACCTATCAAACTAGGTGTTTGATCGCAGCTACAATTATATACATCTGAAAAAAAAGGGGGGGGGTAAATCGGGCTACGGGATGAACGGGTACCTTTAGGCCACAAATCGCACGCATTTGTCAGGCCGACACTGAGCTATAGGGACACCATACGTGGTCCCGTGTCCACAAATCACATCAAATCTACTTAGGCGTATATACAGGAGGCATCTGCTGAAAATACAAATGCATTGCGGCGAATGGCATGGTTGTCGGCAGGAAAGGGCAAAGGGGACCCTCCCCCCTCCCGCTTACCATGGCGATGCAGCACTGCTGCGCACCCCCCTCAAGACAAAATCCTGCCGACGCCAATGGATTCATCACACCTTCTGCACTGCAGGGCCGTAACAAAACAAAATTTTATGCTTCGAATTTGCCTTCAAAGCAACCACCAGTTGCCAAAGTATCCCCCTCACCCTACCCCCCACCCGAAAAATATTCCTAGACACACCCTAACCTGCTGTGCCAGAGTCCACAGACAAATACTATAGTGGTAATACTCGCAATACTCCTCAGACACTTCAGTCGTTCATTCTATAAATGAAGTAAGCACGCAGGAGGAGGAATAAATGAGGAAGGACAGGGAGGTTAGCCAGTTCTCAGACCGGCTGGCTACCCTGTACTGGGGAAGGGGGCAAGGGGGATAAAAGATGAGATAAAAGAGACGTTGTAAAAAAAAGAGAGAGAAGGTCATCAGACGATCCACGACGCTGTTTACAGTCTGTCTCTAAGACCACTTGCCCGCAGAAAGTAAGCACGCAGGAGCCCACAATAAGACAGGGCGGTGGGCAAAACCCAAAAAACGCGAGAACTTGTGTTAAGGTACACATGACGATCGATGAAAATTATACGAGCCAGCTCTGGACCATGACTCTGAACCATGGACTGAGTCACGACATATCTTTAACGATATCTTGAAATTTGAAAAGTGAAGGGTATATATCGTAATATTATGCTATAAACTTAGATGCAACGTTGTTTAGCGTGAGTGAATACTATTCCCGAAATTTGGCGCCAGCATTGGTACCATGTATAAGAGTAAGGGGACTGTTTTGTTTTTTCAACGACTATGAAAGAATTGCTGCATTTGGATTGTACATGAAGAACAGCTGAATTTGTACTGTATTGATTGAAACCATCAATAATCGTGGTGCATATTAATTCACTCGTACTAACTCCTAGATTTGCACTTCAAAAACGCTTTTGACAAAACCAGCCACCGTAACAGAAAAAAAAATTCTGCGGTTTCACTACAGTTTTACGTCTATTTCAGCATGAATGTCTTCTTTCGTACATGAAACTGGTATATGCGAATAACTAAGAGATTAGAGGGAAGTGGGACACGTGATTCGAGGATAGTTACAATTAAGGTCCCTTAGATGTGACAACAATCACCCCAGAACCTAACTTTTTTCTTAGTGTGGATGTCATATAAAAAGCAGCAAGAGGACCAACTAAGCAGATAAGCAGCGCATGTGTATGCGTACGAGATAACCGTGCAGCAATTAGAGGAACAATCAGAAACATATATAAATGGTTTTACTGTGTATTTCTTTTTGCAAACAGGAAAACGCGGCCCAAACAAATCCGTGCTCGAAATATGCAACATCCCTTTTACGCGACCACTGTTCAATTCTGCAAGCCGCATCAGCGTCCTTACTGACCACAACCACACGAACACATCACTTCGTTCATGCACAGAAGCAACGGCAATGGGTAAACGCTAGCCGTTCACGAAGGTTCCAAAGCACAAGTAAACTCCATAGTTTGTACAGTCGCTTATCAGCGGGTCGATCGACGACTCATTACCCTGATTCGTTCCATTGTCGCTAAGTCTGATTACTCCACTAATTGTCTACGGCAGACTGCGTCGGCGAGAGTAGCCGGGTTTTGTGCAACGAGGCTGCGGAACAGCGACCGCACGAGCGATATGTGAAGTCCCTGTCCAGCAGTGGCGGGCCGTTGCGGTCTGTTTGGGGTGCGCTGCCTGGGAAACACGCGACGGAGCGTGCGCTCAGCGAGCCGAACCGCGTCGAGCCACCGCCGGGAAAGCGGCACGTACCTCGCTGCGCCTTGTCCGCGTCTATCCGCTGCGCCTTGAGTCTCTGGCTCAGGATGTAGAGCATCTCGCCGCCCATGTTCACGTAGAGCAGCGGCAGCGCGCGGAGCGCCATGTTTCCAGTCGCCGAAATCAGTAGGTACACACCGCGTCGCGTGCCTGTGGCAACGGCACGATCGATGGCGACCCGCGTCACACGAGGCGCTCGTCGTTGGACGTCCAGCACACGGGCATCGACCACTCGCCGGCTGCGGCGACGCAGGTGCACCTGGGAGGCGGCACACACGTCGAACACTCGCTGGGCGGCGGGCCCGCCCCGCCACCCCGAAGGCTGGACGCCGCGCCGAACGGAAGCCTGCAGCGGCCGAACGTGCCGCCGACGTTGCGAGGGCCCAGCGACCAGCTGGGGTCCAGAAGGTGCGTCGCGGCCCGCGCAGCGGCCGCGGCAGTGTGCCGTCGACGCCGGCAGCGGTGGAAGCTGCAGCCGGCCACGGCCGCCAGGCAGAGCACGCTGAGTGCCGTGCAGGATCCGATGAGTACGTACGCCAACTGGGCCGTGGTAAGCTTCGTCGAGGAAGGAGTGGCAGCCTCAGGCCGAAGCGGCGGATAGCCCGGGTACTGTGCCGACGGCCGGGGCCTGTACACGAACGATCCGTGGCGGAACACGCTGGGCTCGGTGATGTACTGCGGCGAACGGGGCCTGTTCTGAAGCGCGGGCGGCGCGGGCCACGTCGGTGGCGGGGGCCAGGTGGCCGCGGACGACGAAGCGGCGACGAGCAGCAGCAGAGCCGCCTGCATGGACGGCGACGCACAACCCACTGGCCGGCCGTCAGCGCGCCGTTACGGTCCACGGCGCCCGCAGATGGATGGACGGCAACCGGAAACCAAAGCCGCTCCTCGGCAGCGCACCTTTTCACCGGCCGCCAGAGCGGACCGTTCTGGGGATGCGCGTTCATGGTTCGGCGATCCTGACTCGCATTCGCCGCGGCCTCGCGACGCACCCGGTTCGGATTCTCCCGTTCTCTTTCCTCCCACCTGGGCGGGCGTCAAAATCAAGCCGCGCGTCGTTCCCCCCTCCCTCCGGCCGCTCCTACCCCATCGTATACACATTCGCCGTAAAGTCGGTGGCCCGTTGTAGGTGCATTTGGGCCGAATACCGCGCGCCGGAGCGCACGTCGAGGGGCTTTCAGACGAGCCTCGCTGTTAAGCACGTGGCACTTATTATAGTGCCAGGTTGCTTCTGACCTATCTTTATGGCGCCTTACAGAGTTTTGTAGTTTGGATATCAGGCCGACGCTTTTACAGCCACCGCCTTGTCATGGAAGACGAACGCTTGCCGCGTGATCGCATTATCACCGCGCCCAATTCGAGGAAACGCTTGCTCGAAAGCGCAGAGACTTGACTTTCCCGTGTAGAGCCTGACACGCAGTAATCCCGCAGGCGGCTTAAAAGGCCCGCGGTCGTGTAAGAAGGGCGTCTGGCAACGGCCGAAGAAGGGTGTGCGGCGCCCCTTCAAATCATACCGAAGTTCCTGAACTGCGACTTGTCTGTCTGGACTTCTGAGGCGCACAGGAGTACGAGGAGGGAGGAAACTAAAGGCTGTCAAATAAAGACTGCAAGAGGAAGCAGATGACGCTCAGGAAAAAAAAAACTTTTAAAGCGCCGAACACTGATGACATCACGCTGTCCTCGTTTTCTGTTGCATGAGGGCGGAATTCAATGTTTGTTTTTTGTTCTCCTTGATTGTGCGTAAACGGTTCCACAACGAAGTCAAACCAGCCTTTCCATTATACTGCGAATCGGGGGTCACCTTTGCAGGAACTAATCATGTCAAGAAACACAACTTGACCAAATTCGTTGCTGAGCAAGTTGGTTTTAAGGATAATACGCGCGGATTCAACACAGGACAGAAGAACTGGTGTCACCCGTCTTTATTGTGAGTTAAAGAAAAACGAATCCTCGGCTCGCACCACAGACATATAGAAGGTACACCAGTGTTCCTTCGCTGCCGTTTGTTGAATCCACGATGACTGCTATTTCATATAAAGACGTCAACGAATGAGGCTTCCGGATAAAGCGCCGGCTGCTTCCAAGGCAGTAATTCGCCGTTAAAATGACGCTTAAGGAAGCTTTTGCTCCTACCATATATATTATGAAGTCTTGGTTTGGAAGACCTTTATTAGGCTCGAGGAACCGGCAGCCGACAGCTGAGATGAACGAACCAAGATGATGATGATACGGGACAACGATGACGATGCATGAGAAACACATGATAATGATGATAATGTACAGATGAAGAGGATTGTTATACTAAATGCCCACAATATATATATATATATATATATATATATATATATATATATATATAAGCGAGATCTAACATACAGTAATGCCAAGGAATGTATAGGGGAAGTTATTAGAACAAATGGAATGTAAATAAGAAGAAAAAAAAGTGGGTGAAAAAAAAAACAACCAGCCGTGAGCAGGAATCGAACCTACGACCTTCGAATAACGCGTTAGATTCTCACGGAAAAACAGGAAACACGGAAAACGGATAACACGGAAAAACGATCCCTTAGGTATACACTTCTTTCCCTTTGTGTATATATATATATATATATATATATATATATATATATATATATATATATATATATATATATATATATATTGTGTGTGTGTGTGTGTGTGTGTGTGTGTGTGCGGTACCTGTTTTGCCACCGTACATAAGTTGTGTTCGTCGTATCTTCAGGGGCAAATACGGGAATATATGTGCAATTTTATAAATTGTTTTGTTGTAACATGCCTAAAACAAGGTAATCAAGGCACCTTTGGCTGTAAAGAACGCGAAATGAAATAAACCGCGTCTGCAAATGTACACACAAATAAAGTACTATATACAAGCACCCGGCAAAGCTCTGTGCAAGATGGACGTCGATGTGACGTGGAACACAACCTGCCGACAAAGCACGCATCGCCGCACCATTTATATATAAATTGTTTGCTCATGATGGTTCAGATCGACGGCCTGTCTGAGCGTTTATTTGAAAAACAAAATACATGCAAATAAGTAAGACACATTTTCATTGATTATATCTAATCTCAGAAGATGGCGCATCACTATATAAATATGCGCTAAAGCTCTTTTAGAAGTATTACCGCGAACGTATACACCAAAAGGAATAGGTCATTTGCCGAGCATAACAATTAATCAGATAGGTAAATCGGGCAAGGTGGTGTGCTTATACCTTGAACGAATATTAGCGCAACAAAAACGGGGACGAGAATAGAAGAGACAGACTACAGCGCTGTCTAATTGCAGAATATACAAACAGCCTACAGAATATACAGACTTGGACTGTCTTTCTATTGCCGTCCCCGTTTTTTCCGCGCTTATATTCGTTAAAGATGGAAAAATAAGTATTCGTTATACTCTGCGCGCGTATCACTGCGCCGAGGTGTATCAGCTACAAGGGCGGTGCCGAGGGCCACCCACCCCACTACGCCATAAAAAAATCTCGACACGGCCATTGCCGTGGAATCATCTCAAAACGTGCAATATTTTTAGCCGACTCTTCACAGTGGGTGCATGCCACATTTCACTATGAAATTATCGTCATCACCAGTGCGACGCAATTACTGTCCGTATAGGGCCAACAACGCAGCGCGCCAAGCCCAACACGTCGAGGACTGCTAGTGCCCAGGTACGCCATGACTGAAAGCTGAGGGCTTGATTTGCGAAAGAGAAAAAGCACATGGCCGTACTCGCCGTAGACGAGGATGAAGTTGGCTGACGCCGCTAAGCGGGCAGATGCCATCTGCAGAGCCCAGACATGCCTCCGGCCGCAGTCCTCGCTCAAGCTTCGCCGGACGATCAACTTCCCTGGGTAAGAGCCAGCAGACATCTTCGTCGCAGAAGTCTCCCAAAGGTCGCGGTCATCGCTCCTTGCCACTGCCCGGAGGTCCGTCGAGCTCGAGCCCCGCTCCGGTCAAGCAGCCGCCGTGCCTGCGCCAATGCTGCGTCCCGAGCACGTCCAGGTGCCGACGACCTCGCGATGCGCCGCGGCAGGTCGACCGGTGGCCAGATGAGGCCACTCGTTCGGCGGCCACGGCAAATGGCGGAGGCATGTTCAGCGACAGCTCCCTCGTACGCAAAAGCGCCGGACCCAAGTTGGCCTCCACGTCAAAACGGCGCCAGTCCGAGCCCAGTCCCAGCAGACCGCCGCCGCCACCACCGGTACAGCAGCCCCGTCCCCAACCTCGTCAACAGCCCCCGGCACACCAACAGCCACCGCGGCATGTTCGGGCACCGCGACAAGCACCGCCTCCGCCGCCGACGGCTCAAACAATACAGCCTTCACCACATAGCCGGTCGGGCACCATATTCGGCTTCATCATCGCCGCTTTCGTGCTGCTCTGCAGCGGCGCCGTAAGCGTTTACTACGTGTGGTACAGCCACGGAGAGTTTGTCAGGCAGCGCACGACGGAACTCAACAGGTTCGACGCTCAAGGGCCGCGAACGGAGACTCCCGTGGAAGTGGAACCACCCTTTCTCGCAGGACTACCCGCGCGACCCAACGGCGAGCAGCCTCCGGTGTCCCAGCTGCAGCCCGAGACGACCACCGCGGCGTCGACGAAGCGCGAGATGTATTTCGGCACACCACTGGGTCGTCGGCGCGCTCTCAAGTTGCGCCCCGAAGATGACACGGCGTCAGAGTTGGCGAGCCGGCGCCATCGCTGCATGACGCGCTTCTGCCAGGAGCGCACCGACGCGGTGCTCTCGGCACTCAACTGGACCATCGACCCGTGCACGGACTTTGAGGCGTTCACTTGTTCTAGATGGCAGGCGCCGGCGCCAGCCGAGGCCCTACTGGCCGAACAATTAGAACACGAGCTGTACTTGTCGCTCTCGAGCAAACTCAAGCCGGAAGTGTGGCGCGTCGAAGGCCTGCTGGAAGAGTGCCTTCGCAGTCCTCTGCCGCAGGCGTCGCGGCTTCAGCTGAGATCTCTGTTGCGCGACATGGGTCTTTACGGCTGGCCCTTTCGCGCCGACGCCCACAGTCGTGGCGACGTGTGGAAGGCCGCCGCTCTGCTTTTCCGCCACCTGTCCCTGACGCCGTTGCTCGGACTCGCTGTGGCGCCGCACCCGCGCAACGCCACACAGCCGCTCGTGACGCTAGACGAGCCGGATATGCTGACGGACCCAGCGCACGCGCTGGACACTGCTTTCAAACAATACACGCCGGGCCGCTACGTCGAGCTCGCCGAACGCGTGAGCGACTTCTCGTCGCGGCTGTCGCAGATCGTGACGGGACGGCGCGCGGCGCGCCTGAGCACGCTGCGGAGCCACGCGTCTTTCGCGCCTTTCCTGGCGCTCGCTCTGGGCGACTTGGTGAAGCTGCAGGAGCACACACCACTGCTGCTGCGTTGCGAGCGCTTCGTGCGAGCCCTCAAGGCGCTGCTGCACGCGACGCGCAACCGGGACCTGCTCAACTACCTGGGCTACCGGGCGCTCGTCTACGTCTCGCCGTTGCTCGCCGAGGATTCGCGACCGCTGGCGTCGGCGCGAATGCTCCAGATCACGGGACGTCGCCGCTACGCCTGGCCACGCTGGCGCCGCTGCGTGCGACTCGCCGAGCGCGCCGCGCCAGAGCTGATGGCGTACGCCCTGGCCCGAGCCATTCAGCTGGACCGAATAGCCGGCCTGCGGTTCGCCCGAGACCTGGCCGCGGCCGTGAACGAATCGCTGGGTGCCTTCGAATGGCTCGCGGAAGCTGACCGCCGCAACGCGCGGACTCTGCTCGGTGCACTGGACGTACAGGTATCGCATACACACCCGCCTAACGTTCTCTTTTGAGGTATACCAAGTTTCGGGAAACTTGGTGGGGTACCATGTCTTAGGAAATAGTGTTGAGCCAATGCAGCTTATATACGAAAATAATGGTTTGTGAGCCGTGGCATAACGCTGACATTCATGTATGATTCCGGCGTGAAATTTAAGAAATGAAACTATGACCTGCCTTTTCTATCCCAATGAAGGACCCGATCCCGTAATTAACGACGATAATGGGCTCAATTAATAGTGCACCGGTTCAAATAATAGTGTCACTTTATTGCCGCTGTAAGTGACTAAACACCGCAGCGAAGTCACGCGCAGTATTTGGCCGCGCCACGGCCTTTGTCTAAGACATAACATGACGAAAATAGGACGAAAATGCACGTGCCAAACAAATTAGTTTATTACTCGCGAACACAATATCGTCATTGAAAAAAAAAATCATGCCGCCGAGTCGCCGAATAAGATGGCGAGTTCCACTTAAGCTGAAGTGCTCCAACCTTCCCAGTACCTCTGCTATAATTGTTTTGCACATGGCAACAGCAGGAATCCGAGACATCTGTAAACGGGAAAAGGCTAATCATGTGCAGGTACCACGTACACGCATCTCTTAAATAAGATACGGAAGCAACCGAAAATTTGCTCTAAGAGGTCCTGCCATCACCAGTGAAAACGAAAGACAATTAAGCCAATGGGAGCGCGGGGACATTATTTTTTTTCTTTTTAACCGTACAATGTAATGATTGTGACACATATTGAATGGAAACAGTGGACGAAAAAGCGCACTATATCCGTCAGTATTTCCAAACCCTGTCTTTTATTCACGCCTTAGGTATATCATGCAAGGGTTTATTGGTCAGCTGCCACCTCGTGCAAAGGTGGCGCACGCTGAATAGCACTCCCATGCATTAAACGACATAACACCCCTAAATAAGCATGGACGAGGGAGCATCATTTGTCGTAGCTCAATTGGTAGAGCATCGGACGCGTAAAGTCTAAAGTTGTCGGTTCAGATGCCACCGACGGAAAGAGTCTGTTTTTGATAGCTCTACCTTTCAACGGAGGTTACAATCATTACGTCAAGGTAAAACACACACACACACACACACACACACACACACACACACACACACACACACACACGGTGTGTATGATTCTTTTGGCTTGTCTGTTGGTTTGATTGATTGTGTAAACAGAAAAAAACAGGCCCCTCCGAAAATTCTCCTTCTTTTTGCACTTACTAGCAGAAAAAGACGCCACTACTTCGCACGCGTGTCGTGCGACTCAGAACACGACTAAGTAGTCCTTTTTTTCCCCAAAAACATGCTGACGTCCACCACATGAATGTCTGCACCGAGCCTTCACGGATTGATTCATGGTGCAAGTTTAAGTCCCCAGATGTTTCCCTCTTTGGTGCGAGTGCCTCACTGACGTATCTATATCTAATCTGAGTATCCCTTCAAGAACAATGTTTTTGGCCACTCTTTTTTTTCCGCGAGCCACACGCGCTTGGAATGCCCTGCACCCCACCGTGTTGACACAGCCGACAGTTGATGAATTTGTTAATCGAGCGAGTGAATGTGTGCTGTCTTTTATTTAGCCGTGATTAACTGAATCGATGATGTCGCAAGTTTTAACTATGTCTCAACAATTACGTTTTGTATTTGTTTTTTTGTTTGCCCCACCAATTCATCTGATGGTTATATTCATAAAGACTCTTTGCCTATCACTACGGCGAATTTCGCACTATGTTTGAGATATTCGCTTCAAATTTCTAGTGCTTGCAACATGTATGTTTAGTCTGTGTATTGCTTGTTTTTACAATGTACAATGTGACACAACTGTAATAATCCCATCATGGGATTGACAGTATTCTGAATAAAGCGTGAAGTGCAAGTCCGTTCTCGTTGGTGCAGGTCTTCTACCCGGCCTGGATGAGCAACACAACCTTACGCGAGGCCTACGACTCAATGTTTCCAGAGGTGACGCGAGGAAATGTGCTCCAGACCTACAGGGACTTCATGCGCAAGTACGGCTCTCGCAATTGAAGCTCACGGTGCAATCTCGTGCCGCGATCAAACGCAGCGCTATTACGGCAACAAAAGTTTATTGCGACACGTACGCGCCGTATATGTGAATCGGCAGATATCAGCTTCGGCGTGCAGCGCCTTGAACGTCTCTTACCACCGAGATCCGTTGATCTTCGTTGGGTCTCGTTCTTCTGCAGAGAGAGAGAGAAAAAGAGAGAGAGAGACACACATAATTAGACACGAGGAAGTCCCAAATTCGTGTTGCAGAAAGCGCGAAAGATCAACTAGCAGAGCAAGGTGCTTTGATACTACTCGACCTTGAAGACCGTCGGCAATGAATACCAACGTGCGGCGACAACGTGTGGCGACTGTCAACTTCTATGGGCAAGAAGATGAAAAACACCGCTACTTTCTGCAGCCCATAAGAAAGTAGGCCTCTATGTCCGGGGGAAAATAGAGTGAGACACGCAGAAACCCGTGCGAAAAAAGGTATCCAGTACTGCGCCTCCCACATCGTATAGTTTCGATTTACCGACGCTGCCATCCTGGGCATGCTCACTTATCCCCCCCGCCTGGTTGATGCGTTTCTTACATACGCCTGCACATGGAATTCGACGCCTAAAGTCATACGCGGCAGACAGAGAGCGGGCGATTTGGAACCTGGTCCGGCGTATACTGCGCGCCTATAGACCACCGCCGCGGTGGTCTATAGTGGTCATGGTGCCCGACAACACTTCTAGGACACTCTAGCTCGACTGCCGACTGAAAGGTAGCGGTACCGAATCGCGGTCACGGCAGCCGAATTTCGATGGACGCTAGAGGACTGCGTGCTTAGATTGAAGTGCACGTTAAGGGACTCCCGGATGGTCGAAATTTCCGGAGCCTTCCACTATTACATCCCTTATTATTACCATGTCGGGGTTTGAGATGTCAAACCCCAGTCGCAGCAAAACATGTGAGGCAGACTTTTCTTATTCTTCTGGCGCACAACTTGGGACGAAATCTGGCAGTGAGGAACTACTTAGAAGGAGAAAGAAGTAGTTCTATAAGATGGTGTGCATGAATAAACCACGCCGCGTTTTTCCTAAAGCGTGCTTCAGACGTATCCGACGAGCAGGTCCGCAACACGCAAACGGGTGTTTCGCGCAACGCAGGTCGACGGAACGTCGGCTGGCGGCACAGCTGGGCGCCGGAAGCGACGGTTCCTCCGGAAGGAGCGGCGGCAACAGAGAGGGCACCGCTGCGCTGATGGACGCTCCGCTGAGCTCCCCGTGGCCCTGGTCGGCACTGGACGTGCGCGCAGGTCTGGACGCGGACGCGCTGAGGGTGTTCGTGCCGCCCGCGCTCGTCAACGGCAGCACGCACGGCGGAGACGCCTGGTTGGCGGCGCAGTTACCCGCGCAGGGTCCCAGGCTGGCACAGGCCCTACTGGAGGCCCTGCACGAACGGGCGCACCCTGCGGCGCGCTACCACTGGTCCCTCAACACCAGCGTCCAGGTCAGTAGATTGCATGTTATTACCAGGGCAAGTTGCAGGTTCGTCCTTAAGATCAAAGCTAGTTTGTATCATCATGCATGGGTCGGGGATCTCGCCCATGAGTCATCTCACTCAGACTCAGATCGAGCCGTGAGTCTGAGTGAGTCAACATTTTCGTGAGCATGAGTCCGAGTAAGTCCGGTTAAAGAAAATTTTCGTGAGTCCGAGTGAGTCCAAAGCTCAAAATATATTTCATAAGGGAGTGCTCGACTGCACCTTAAGTGTATGCTCGTGTGTGTCTTTGTATGTGAGCGTCTATATATGCAAAACTACAAATGTTTGTGTACATGTTTTTAGGGGCGAAGCTCCTTAGGGCGTGGGCTGTGCGTCCCCTGTAGCCTGTATGTAGCCACCTCTAGTTTAGTTCTTGCAGTGTTCACTAGATGGCGGTACCATCCCCTGTATGTAGCCACCTCTAGTTTAGTTCTTGCAGTGTTCACTAGATGGCGGTACCGTCTCCTGTATGTAGCCACCTCTCGTTTAGTTCTTGTAGTGTTTACTAGATGGTGGTACTTGTAGCTGATGATGAAAAGATGCAAGATGTTATAAACTAGAAAGCGGTACTTGTAGTTGATGAAAGACGCGAGATCTTATAAAATAGGAATGATGACACCTATGGCGCGTGTCATTGGTTGAAGGCAATCGTTCGATTTAGTGCGGCGACGTACGCTAGGGGGAGCGATGTAATAAAATCGAGTGGGCAAAATGTACAGAGGATTCATGGTTTACCAGGTTTACCTCCGGAGCTTCGCCCACTCATCATCATTCACTTCGTGGATATGGCGGAATTTTTTTTGCATGAATGCATACACATACAAAACTGATAACTTTCGAAAAAAATCGCTCCCCCCCCCTCCCATCCGTCTTTCTGGATATGCCAGTGCAATATATAATGACATGTACCATGCCAAAAAATATATGAAACTATATTATAGGTAATCAAATGAAATATATATGATTATCATTTTCGTGTCATACTGTGACTGGGTTTTCTTTTTATAATTGAATAATGCAATTCACTCTCGTTTACTATGTTATATTTAATAGAGACAGGAAATTCATTCTACAGATTCCTAGTCATCTGTGTTTATAACTATTGTGTAATGCAAGTACTTCTGTTTTTATTCGGGGCTACTTATCCGGGTTAATTTGATTGAAGCTACACGTTTTTTTCACGTCTGTTATTCATCATATGATTTGTATACTGCTCATGCGACATTTAATTTGACATGAATTAAGAGTATTACGCATTGTCATTTGTGCCGCTGATGCTGAGTGCCAGCAGGAGCCCTTTGTCAGGCGGCCCTTGTAGCCTTTTGCTCCTGCTCCTCGTTTCTGTAATGGAGGCAAAAACAAAACTTCCCGCTTCCGCTAGCAGCACGCCAAACCTCCCCGACAGAAATGACTTGACCGCTCATTCTCACAACGCACGTCGTCCCAGGCGGCCCAGCTGGAGCGGTGCTTGCAGCCGGCCGGCGGCCTGGTGGCGCGACTGTCTCTGGAGCCCTCGCGCGCGCTGTTCACCCGCTACGTGTCCACGGTGCGCGCCCAGGGCATCCAGGACGCCGCCTTCCTGTCGCCGGGCAACGTCACCTCGGAGAGGCTGTTCTACGTGCTGTTCGCCATGGGCGGATGCGGAGACGCCACGGGCGACGACGCCAAGAAGGGACGCGTCAACGCGGCGCTGCGCGAGACGCCGCAGTTCGCGGCCGCCTGGGACTGCCGCGTGCGGAGCCCCATGGCACCCCGACAGCAGTGCCTGCCACCCCGCGAGACGACTTCTTCTCCGTGAACAGCAGCAGCGACGTCCAAGAAGCACGCGAGCTGCAGGTTACACTGCGCATGCTCCCGTCGATACCACCATACATACCTTGCCTTCGACGCAAATGGCCTTCGGATTGCTTGCCTTTCATTTTGTCACCGGCTGACTGTTGGGACGACCAGGATACGCCAGTCTTTAGCAAGAGTCCCAAGGAAGAGTCCCACTTTTTTAGCAAGCGCTTTGCGTTCGACGCCGTTCATTTTAACACAGAACAAAGATATATAAGCCTCCCTATACCATCACTAGGTAGACAGGTTCATGTTTCATGCCGTTGTCATACATGCATAGGTTATATACGTCAACTACGCCGCACGCAACGGAACTCGTATCAGAAACCTGTTGTGGACTTTGTCCCCGCGATACACTGATAGCCATATCTGGGGCGAGTCACTTCATCGCTTAGGTCCCGTTCCATGCATGCAAGCGGCTTGAGCGGCAGCGTACAAGTCATTTACAACAAGTCAAGCAGTCATGACGTGAATCGCGAGTGATCCTGCCAAACAGACATGCAGATGATAGATACAGAGCACGTGATGCATATAGAGGAGAAAAACAAAAAAAAACATCGGACATGCCATTGAGATAGCCTGGCCTCGAGCCAGGCCGCTTGGGGAGCACCCACGCTGCTGCTGCTCTTGCAGGCGGCATCTTCGGGCCGGAAGCCGTGCAGTTGCCATATCCTGCGGGCAGCCTCAGTCTTTCCCGCGGCGATAAGCAGGAGGCTCAGGTTGTACGCTGCGTCAACGTTATCTGCCGAGAAAGAGAACTCGGATTACACATCGGGGCGTGCTGGCAACCACGGCCTCCTCACCGGGACAGATGGCCAGAGCTCGAGCCAGCTGCCGCCGCGACGTCTCCTCTTCGCGGGGAGCCTGGAGCACCGCGATGTTGACGAGCAACTGCGAACGCAACCAGTCGCCGCCTGCGACGGGCCGCCTCAGAGTTAATTGCGCTGGCCACACTGACACGGGCGACGCGCCAGTGAAAAACGGGAGCCACTTTTCTACACAACTGTGGAGACGAGCCCCCTCATTGCCGCCTTCGCTCACGTTGAGCGATCGTAAAGGAGTAAAAAAAAAAATTCTCAAACCATGCCACGTGTGCGCCTAATCTTTCAATGTGCTAACGCAAAGTGCAAAGTGTTGACGTGCTAGTACTTTTAGAAGAATAAAACGATGAGACAAACGAGAGATCAAACCTAAATGTTGTAGGCCCGTGTGCTCAGATTTGGGTGCACGTTAAAAAACCCCACGTGATCAAAATTACCGGAGTTCTCCACTAAGGCGTCTCTCGTAATCATATGGTGGTTTTGAAACGTTAGACCCCACATATCAATCAATCAGAGATCAAGGCGAAACGGCACGCTGAAAGTAAAAGAGAGATACCGCGGTGTGCACGATAACATACATTTAGCAGATAGGGTGCGGCGCTGATAACGGCCATGCGTGGTCGGCGGTTTCCAATTTACACCAATCTTTCACGACCTCCCGTTGAATATTACCGACACCAAGTTTTGCTACCTGAGCCATTAAAGTGAAACCAATATCTTAATTCCCACACACCCCTCGTGCATAATTTTAGATGGCACCCCCATAAACGCAGACACTTATATAAAAGTACCCGCCACCATATGCGTAAGGAACTTGGGAGGGGGGGGGAGGGCGGGAGGAAGGGCTAGTCACCTACGAAGGAGGGGGAGGGCAGTACTGCGAATCGGGGGAGGCGCAAAGACAGTCCCATACATTCACATGAGAGAGAGAGAGAGGGGGGGCGCTGTGCAGCGAAGCTTTGCCCCTCCTCCCCCGCTGAAGGGGAAACCTGCGCACGCTTATGCCCGCCACGATGGTTTAGTGGTTATGCATATAGTGCTTGGCTACTGACCCTAAGGTCACAGCGGCCATGTTTCAGTGGAGGCGAAAAGGAACACCAGGTGGTCAAAAGTTTCGGAGCTCTTTCACTACGGTGCCCCTCACAATCATATCTATAGTTTGGTGACGTAAAAACCCGAATAAGCAAGCTTTCATGAAAGTACAGAAAGCACTTGCACGCAATACACGTTGAGGTCAGAGATAAAAAAAAACAAGTAAACAAACTTGACTGGTTTCCAACGAAACGTCACTAGCCGCGGAGCACCCGTCAGAGCTTCAGTTCCATCCTTTCAAGCTATACGCCATTTCATGTTGACGAAAGCATATATAGTGTGTTGTTGTTCCTTTACCACCGGAGAGAACAATATGATTTTAGCGGCTCTGCAAAAAGGCACCTCCACTCACCTTCCTCGCCAGCAGCAGCAGCCAGGGCAAGGCCCCTGCGCAAAGGCAACGAGGGCAGCTGCTTACACGGTGCTATATCAATGCCTTGAGAAAAAAAAAAAGTCATTGTGCACGCGAAAGCAATGCTATTTTGTTAATTTCTATGTAGCAACACATCACACAATCCAAGCACCTATACACACGTAGTTTGCATAAATTCTAGCCTTTATCATTTTTTTCTTTTCTCTCTCGAAGGAAATTGTGATGTATGTATTGATTTCGATAATTTGTCTTTCTCTGAAACACCGCAGTCGAGAGACATGAAAGTACTTCCAGTCGCGGCGGCATGCACAGCGCGACGCACCAGCTATCGCTAATCGATCCCAGCATGGCATACCTCGATAGTACTGCACGCCATGCAGGAATCGCGCATGATATTCGTAGTAAAGGGGCAAAATAAAAAAAAGAGAAAAGGATCAACGATGTTCGCACGCAAGAACGAAAGGTCGAGGCAGAAAGTTGGACTACGGCGAAAAGGAGACGCGGGGAAAAGAAGAAACACTGGACTACACGCTATACTTCACTAAACTTTATTACGTACAATGCTCGAGTATATATTGACACAGATTGGTGATTGCATGCGCGCTGGAGTTCCGTTAAACTCAAAGGTAGATTGTAATGCCTGCGCTATCAACTTGTTCTAAGAACTAAACTTTGCAGGCATGCCACAGGGCGCGGTGAAAAACCATAGATAACACGGTTACTTCCTCACCTTCGGAACTCCTGCAGCGCTGCCTCGACCTCTCCCAGCGCCGCCATCGCTGATCCCCTGCAGAAGACGAGTCGGGGGTCATCCTCGTCCACACCGCCCGTCCCGACTGCCCCGCACGCTTGCAAACACGCTCGTGGCCGTCCCCCGCGCAGCAGACACAGCGCCCAGTCCACGCGCAGCGACCGCCGCTCCCCCTGGCAACCGCGCTGTACCAGGCCGCCGTAGGCCCTGGCCGCTTCCGCGTGCATGTTAAGCCCGTCCAAAGCCCGCGCCGCAGCCACCGCCAGTTGCGCGTCTCTGCCAGGCTCACCGCATCGGGAGGCCAGGTGTACCAGGGCGCGTCCCTGGGCCTCCCGCTGTCCCAGAGCGCCCAGACACGCCGCCAGGTTCCAAAGGGCCAGGCCCCGTTCTCCGTTCTGTTCGGAGCGCGCTGCATGGACGGACTCCTCTTCGAGTCGCAAGGCGCGCATGAACAGCTGCAGCGCGGAGCGCCAGCGCCCTCGCGACGCCAACCGGCAGCCGGCCAGCGTCCACAGCGGGGCGTCCCTCGGCCAGCGCTGCAGGGCAGTCCACAGTTGCCTCTCGTCGGTGACCGCCAACGCTGCGACGTTAGCCAGACGGCGGAAACGTCGAATAGCAGCGAAACGATCAAACCAACAGTCAACTAAGCCACGGAAGGCATACGGTTTTTCACTAAGGTGCAATGATTAGGACCTACACTGAAAGGATTTATAGTGGATGGAAAAGCATCCCTTCCGTCGGTCGGATCTGAAGCCATAACCTTCGAAGTTGAGCAGCGACGGAGGCGCGCTTTCATTTTTTGCGTGTATTTTAATTCCTTTCAGTTTAGGTAAAGGTCACGATACAATACAGTTAAAAACAATGAATAATGATCTCTACGCTTTCAATGGCCTGATCATCAGCTGGTTTCCCTGGTTGTGCCTAAGAAACGAACCCCTATTCTGGTACTGACCACACGAAGTGTGCTGTGCAACTAGTTTTTGGCTAGCAGTATCTCACCCGGCGACGAAGCGTTTAATATATTACGGCGTGTTGACTGCATGATCTACCAATAATTCCAGAAGTCATATTCTCTTCAATCACAACTATTTGAAACGATGATCGCAATTCGATAACGGCATTTACGCCAACCTAAAAAAATAACGTCCTCGGGCGCTGTAAATAGTACGCACCACAAAAACATCGCAAACATATATTCTTGCGCTTTGGGCTTTAGAACGCAAATTCACGACAGAAACCAAATATGACACATCAATATCGATCATCCAGATCCGCGAATTTCGGTGTCATAAGAAGGCACACGAAAAGATAGTAGAGAGATGACAAAGGCTCTCACAACGGGAGTTCCCACGAACATCACCAGTGAGTGCACATGCAACCACAAAAACAAGTACCTAGAAACAAATACTTCAAAAAATAAGTACCCCCAAAAAAGAAGGCACCGCATGCAGTTAAACTATAATTTACCTCACTCAGTTACACCAAGAAAGTTATGGTGACAGAGTAACGAGTCAACGGTATGTAAACGCCGGCAAAGAATTCCTATTTTTCGAACAACGGATTTGTCACTATTACACAGTTCATACAACCCGACTCATATATTCCCCGAAAATAGGCTGCAGCACGCACGCAGAGAGGGAAGTCATACGTATATACACAGCAGACAGGTATAAATTTACCTCTTCCGTTCCCGTACACGTGCTATAGTTTGTGCTAGATGTATGCTGCGGAAACCAAAGCACACTCTCGCTGAACAAGTTTGTAAAGCGTGTCATCTACACCTGTGAAGAACGGTGCGTAATCCATTTTTCATAGCCACGTGCTATATTTACAGGTTTTGTCTAACGTACACGTGCACAGGGCATTTAGAAGGTTGTCAGGCCAAAGTCCAACACATTCGAATGGCACCGTGCCTGGGCACTTTTTATAACTCGGGTACATCTGATACATGATCACAGACTATATGCCGCAGGCATGTAAATGACTCACGCGCGAGATTGAACGGACGCTCAGGCTTACCTCGGAAGTAAGCTAGCCTCGGCCCCAGCATTGGGCAGCGCACCTGGTCGAGCAGCGCTGGGCAGCAGCTTCCCTTGAGCGCGTAGTCGGCCTGCGCCACCAGCAGGTAGGCCAGCGAGCGCAAAGAGACGTGGTCACCAGCGCGCAGCCACCGGAGGCGGCCGCTGCATGCGCAAACGGTTGATGAGATTGATTGATTGATTGATATGTGGGGTTTAACGTCCCAAAACCACTATATGATTATGAGAGACGCCGTAGTGGAGGGCTCCGGAAATTTTGACCACCTGGGGTTCTTTAACGTGCACCCAAATCTGAGTACAAGGGCCTACAACATTTCCGCCTCCATCAGAAATGCAGCCGCCGCAGCCGGGATTCGATCCCACGACCTGCGGGTTAGCAGCCGAGTATCTTAGCCACCAGACCACCACGGCGGGGCACGGTTGGTGAGAGGCGCCACTCGCACACAGGATTTCGGAACGTTAACCGACACGACTGCGAAACCAACCCTGTTCAAATCAAGGGAGCAGGCAGAATTTTTTTTTTTTTTGGTGGGGTGAGGGAGAAGGGGGTACTTATTTGATCTGAAGAGGGGACCGGGAGGTAATTGGTCATTTTGCGCTCTGTATTGGATTGGATAAACTTTTATGCCATGGCGAAAAAAAAAATCGGGGCCGGCATGGGCCCGGTGTGCCACTCGCCAGCTACGCAACTGGTTCAAACCAACAGGCACCATTCGCGTCCAAATCTAGCAAAGAAGCGCAGTTTCGTACGGCAGTTTTGGCAACGGTAGTTGCATGGAATGTTATTTGGTAACAATGCGCTCTGCTGGAAGTCGCCGGTTCAGACCACGGAAGCGACATTCGCCATCGTAACTTGGTTGTGGTACACAATATTTACACTTCACGTGCGAAACGAAAAGCGTCGTTGAATCAGGCTTCACCTCACAAGGACTCTCAATGCGGGAAAGCGCGCTTTAGCGAAAACTTGAACAGCCGAACGGACAACTATTCGGAGGAACCGAAAAGACGATATACATCTCTAGCAATACGCGTCATACGTGACTAATACAAGGCGAATGTTATGGCCATATGCCCCGTGAGCTTATGATCGTGAGTATTTAAATATTTACTTTTTCCCCTTTTGCTTTAGCGGACCTCAAACTAGCGTTGTAACTTTTCACTCCAGGACAACTTCGTCTGTTTCACTGGCATACACATTCATTCGTTTAAATAAATCATTTCTTCAATAGCTTATGAAACAACTATTTATTCAAATGAACACGTTGGCGTCGGACCCTAACGTAGTAGGAACGCTGAGTAGGGCGGTGTATTGCGATTAATATGGGGGTGATTTTAATCATCTGGCACTTATTTGCGTGCGTCTGGAAGCGTTGTAGACGAACAATGTTGAACGTTGTACACATGCGTCTACCCATACTGGACTCAAACTTTTTTTTCTTTGCATTGAAATGCATGTCAAATCGTTTACACGTGCACCTATCTCAACCTACATTTCGTAGGCTGCGCCTGCTTTGTGAACTTACGCTATTCTCTGCGACTAAATGTTCTCCTTTGTATAGTCTGCACGAGTCTTACTCCTTTGTTCGGCCGCTGGCTGAACAAAGGAGTAACTGACTGACTAGTATAGTCAGTCAGTTACTCCTTTGGCAGCGCACGAGTTTCCGAGTTTTTGTGCGTAAGCTGTGGCCGAACATTTGTAGTGTCACGTACCCGGTCCAGTCGAGGGCCCGGTTTCCGGGACGGTGCAGCCAGCGCATCAGGGGCGCCAGCATCCGCTGACAGCCGCGCGGATCGCCTTCGGCCAGCAGCCGCTGCGCGAGCGAACAGCGAACGCGGCCCAGATCGGCTGCCAGCCATCCGGGACCCGACCGCATGCCGGCCACTGCGCATGACGATGAATATATATTGTTACGCGACAACACAGCGGGAGTTCCGCAATATACGCCGTCATAGCCTCGACGGCTTCATTCACTCAACTGACAGAAAAGATTAATTTCACCATATAAGTGATGTATGCTGAAAATAGTGTCATTTGAGTGCAATTCATCCGGCTACAAATGTTGAAAATATTCTTAGTTGTGCGCAGTTCTGTTGAACAGCGAGAAAATATATTTGACTTTTCTGTACTTGATAGTTATGTATTCTTTCATTTATGCCATGTACTCCAGTGTATTACTAGTTATTGCTTGAATGTATTGTCTGTATCCCACTCCTGCATGGGCCCGGGTAGGGCATGCAGTATCTGTAAATAAATAAATAAATAAATAAATAAATAAATAAATAAATAAATAAATAAATAAATATCTAAACAAAGTGGTGGCAGTGTTGAGCCACGGCCGCTGGCTGAGCAGAGGAGTAACTGACTAATATAGTCGAACCCGACTATATCGAAGTCGGGAAAATCGAACTATATTCCACCACGGCATAGCTTTAAAGCGAATACACAAGATAACCAACGGCTACATCGAACAAAAAAAAAAAAACACCGGGACACTTGATATATTGAACATCAGGGCAGCGGGAAACACCCCAAGAAGTTGGCTTTCTCTCACAAACTATTGCCCCCCCCCCTTTTTTTTTTCTCACAAAAGGGCAACTTTCCCGCATGCATTGGGGAGTCCGAGATCTTATTAGAAAGAAAATTGGTGGAACTACCACTTGCCATCGCATGCTTTCAGCCACCACGATCCCTCCTCGTTGAGCCACCGTTCCATCTTGCGGGGTCACGGTTCCCATCTCACAACAATGACATTTATCTAGTTCGTTAACGCGACAGATACCGTGCCACAGAAAAAAAAAACTGCTAGTCTCCGCAAAGCTGGCGATAATTATTACAGTCGAACGTGGTGCAACGACGTCGAATAGTGTGCACAGAATCTCAAAAAGCCCTGCGCATTGCAGCGAAAGCGTCATCTTCCATATATGATCATGAGGAAGTGAGGTGACGCAAACTTAAGCACCGAAATAAGCATGGCGAATAAAATTACAAATAACCTTTCGACGGTCAAAGGCGTAGATGCGTTCCAAACAGGCACAACTCGGTCAAAGATCTACAGTGTCAATTTTTTATGAAAGGGAACAGGGCGACGCGTGGCCTCTGCGCGCTCCGGCGGCTGCTGGCAACCACATTCTCTTCTCACGCCATCTCGCGGCGAGCAAAACAAGATGTCAGTGCTGATGTGGAACCGCTGGCAAGATTGCGACCCCCCCCCCCCTTCAAGGCGATTACAGGCTCTCGCATAATCGATCGGCTTCAAGGGGGAGGGGGTCGCAATCTTGCCCCTGGTTCCATATCAGCAACGAATGGTTGTTTTGCTCGTCGCGAGATGACGCGACAACAGACTGTGGTTGCTCTCGCTCCCGCTTGAATGCGCTGCCAGCAGCCGCCGAAACGCGCAGGCCACGCGCTCCCGTGTCCCCTTTCATAAAAATTGACACTGCACAAGTACGTCATTGCATGTATGTTTAAAAGCCGCGCCTATGGCGATCATTCCTCTTGTTAGTATGCACTTCTACATTTCGAGAATGCGTGATTTTGTTTTTCTTCATGCAGCGGTGTCTATCCGTTGTTTCTCCGTTTTCTTTCCACAGCGGCGCGCCGGTTTTCATTTGCGCATCCAAACGTGCGCGGTGCGGTTGGTTTCAATGTCGTTCTTTGAGCGGTTACCGCTTTTCGTGCCCGCAAGGCTGACGGCTGTCTGTTTTCTAATCCCTCAAAGGGTGACCACTTATAACCCTCCCGTTTACTGCTCGCCGGGGTGCGATCAAATGTTCTTCCGTGCGGCGCTAAATAACGCAAACGATGCCGCCGTAGTTGCACTTCCTGTTTTGGTGACACGGAAACATTAAATCTATCTCATTGGAGATAAGACGAATGATTATTGTAACTTTTTCACAAATTTTCCTTTTCGGGCGGGAGCTCAACCATACAGCCTTCTTCCGCGCGCTCAGTCGAGCAGTTAGCTTACGTTATGGAATTTCGTGTCGGGTATTTTATGGAGACGTTGCAGCTCATCGATGCTAAGGGAAGCCAAATCCAGAGATGATGCTACGTCTGCGCGAACACCCGTCGATGACAGAAACTTGGAAGTAAGCGCGCTGCATATGTGTTGAGTGCGACAAACCATTCTGTGTGGAGCCAGCTTAAAAGACGGAAAAGTTTTTAGAGTTAGAGCAAGAACGTTCTTTTTTTTTAACGGAAAAGTACTTAATTTCTGTACGTTTGTAAGCTATGTTTATTATAACGCATAATCTTTATTTTTTAAAATAGTATGAGCACTTTTTTAAGGGTTTTGTTTGCTTTTACTCACGAATAAGGCTTAAATATGTAATAACACAAGTTATTTTTCTGTCAGTTAATTATTACCCAAAAACATTTGAGACAATTTTTTTCTTAAATAGATTCATCTGAAGAAGCTAATTCAGAAATAAAATATACATTTTGGGACAAATTTCATGAAAAAAAATCGAGTGCCAAAGGGTTAAAAATTGTACATCGAAATATTTTATTCCGGTTCTTTTCTTTCTTCCTTTTTTCTGGGTTCGATATATGCGGGTTCGTCAGTAGACGTAAAAGGAACGATAACTATGGAGCAGTAACTATTGCGGCGATGTTTGTGCCACTATGGCCAACCACTGTTTTCATGTTGTGGGATTCACCACTAAAAATAATAAAGACAAGTATGATAAGTAGGCACTTCTGTGCCTTACAGACTCGTGAATCAGACTCAAGTATGCTGTACGAGTTAGCATGTACCTAGTGCAGTGACATTAGTAACACCTGCTAGTTAACTAAAGCACCGTGCCTTTGGCAAATGTGCGGCAGTGACGAAACTGGAAATAAATTTTCGGCAAATGTTATAATCTGCCTGTAGAAGAAAATAAAAAGAACGTGAGCCTACGTCCAAACAATATCTGCCATTTTTCGGATTTAGAAAAATGCCTGTGGTTAGATCATTACAATCACTGTAATGTCTAGATAAAAATATGAGCATAAAGGAAGGGGAAGGGGAAGAATGCATCGCCTAGAAGATTTCGGAGGGTTTTCTGACACCGAAGCACAAATAGAACGATGTACTACAATATATATGCAATCAT
Organism: Rhipicephalus annulatus; assembly: GCA_013436015.1. Classification (NCBI taxonomy): domain Eukaryota; kingdom Metazoa; phylum Arthropoda; class Arachnida; order Ixodida; family Ixodidae; genus Rhipicephalus; species Rhipicephalus annulatus. The sequence continues at coordinate 253,985 of WOVY01003512.1, read as the reverse complement.
ATGATATATTGATACAATATACTGCGATATGATGTGCCGTGACATACTGTGATTATGCATTGCAACTTTCCGTCTACCAAACGAACAGTGAACCATTGGTCGGCACTGTCTGAGCAGGCCCTGAACGACGACGCATTGCTGCAGGCAAAATTGTAAAAGGGTCCCTATAACACTTTTTCAGCATGGTCAGAAAACGCTGCCGATGGGGCTCCAGAGAACACACGAGTCAAACGTAATAGCGCATCACAAGGACTAAAATTTGCAATCAATTTTCAAAGTTGACTATAGAAATCGCTCCTTCTCTCTACAAATGATGCTATATATACCCAAATTACTGGGTCACGTACCCAAAGGTCACGGCCGATCAACGTTTATAAAACCTGTAGCGGCCGATGGCTGACCTGAGCATCGTGAGCATGGCCTCCAAGATGGCAAGCGCGCGCTCGCAATCTCGGAGGCCATGATTGTGAGTTACATAGTTACTAGGATCGCCACGGGATGTCGCCACTTGTCCGCGCATGCGCTCACACTGAAAGTAAGCCGCGCGTACGAAAAAGGAAACAAAAGAAAGTGCTCAAGGTCGGAGGGTGTTGGCTGACGAAGGGACGCATATTCGAGACCCCTTGCCATTCCCTTTTTCTGCATAGCTTTTAGCGCGCTCGCTGGCACGAAAAGAGGGAGAGAAAGGGGGGGCACTTAAAGCGTGCGTTATATCCCTGCAAATTCACTCGACTCTTGAGGCAAAAAGCTCTTGTAATGAAGCCATACTAGAAGATTACTTGAGAAAGTGTTTCAAGGCCACCTAAGGTGGAATGCCTTTGATGACTTAGCGGACGGAAATGTGACCATCGGCGTCAACACGAGCAGCACCGAAGCTCACGTGACTACTTGGTTAAAGTGGCGTTTTGGTACACCTGTTCAAATAACTGCAGCACTCGACCTGGAGCACACTTATGTAATCAAGGAAAAATTAGGGCGGTTATGCAATAGCCGTGCGAAGACAGGAAAAAGCAGAGCTGGTGGCGTTCTCCTTCTCTGGCTTGAAAAGAAAATTTTGCACTTCTCTCTTTCCGTACTTGTTCTCTCTCCGGGCAGAGTTATTGCATCCCCCCCCCCCCCCACACACACACTTTTACTTCCTTAAGGCACAGTAGCCAGATAGTTCGTGTCCTCATATCGTCCCGAAGTGCATGATGCCGAAAATTTATGTTAGTGAATAAAAAGGATTCTTAAGGCTTAAACAGATTCGCTGTTAAAAACAGGTTGCGCAGGACGTGAGAAATTTTTGCAGCTGAGCAAATTTCCAGTCTAGGGAAGGTTTGTGTAAGTGTTGCCCAGGGCCATAACTTAGGGGGGGGGGGGGGCAGTTTAGGGGGTTCTGACATCCCCAAAATTTTTTTATACTTTTACTTTTCGGATGATACTACAGTATTTGCACGCCTTCACATCGACCACGAGTTGCCAAAGTTAGTTATTCTACACATTAACACCCCCCAAAAGAACTTATTGGGCATGGCCCTGGTGTTGCCCACATCACACTTTCCGATTTAAGAGCTGGCATTTTTACACATGCACAGGGTCACGGTGAGGTTCTGTGCCGGATAGAATACATACATGTGTGAATTAGATATATGGGTTACTAGAAATCGGCGCTCGTGCATATAGTTTTGTTTTATTCATGTTTGTCTTCTTTTTCTCTTGCGCTGCAGTTTTGAAAAGATCTTGTGAACAAGCTAAAATCGTATTGTCGCAGTGAAACATGAACAAAAGAAGACAGGAACACCTTGAGACAGCGTAATGCGTGTTCAAATCGGTTGAATAAAAAGAATGTCTTTCTCGTCCTCGAACATCCACAGGCCCACTACGTGATGTACGTTAAATCCCCCCATCACCATTTTCATCGAACATCTAGTATACACGTGTTAGTATGTAGAGATTACTTGAAAGAATTAAGGATATGCAACAACATCACATGACGTCACAGACTGTCAAAATGTTTAGTGATGCCATGATGGAATCACATAACCGTGCCGTATATAAATCACAGCCGTTGGCTGAGTAACAAGGAATCTGATACTTCTTTTTTGATGACAATAAATGTTTTTATGTATGATACAACAAAGGTTTATCCCTGAAAGAACAACCATCAACAAATAATGGAATTTCATTAACAACCTTATTAGGTTAAAGCTCACAATTAGAAGTTGCTATAGAAACTGATTGTACTGGCAGTACCTGCTTTGTACCTGTACCTGTTGCGTTATTGGAAAGGACTCTCGAATAAGTGTAAATACACAGGAGTGGTCAAAATTTCCCATGCTGTGCTACCACAGGATTAGATGGTATAGCGACTTGGAACTTTTGACCGCCCCTGTACATTTGTTAGAAGGTGTGCCTAAAAGGAGGAAGTTCAGACATATATCAAATTGGTTGCATGCCAATATTTAATAAGGGAAGTGCAACAGAGTTACCTTAGATGTGCCACGAATGTGCTGTATTTACTTTATTAAAACAATTTATCACTTCAGGTGGAAACAAGCTTTTCATACTATATTTATTATCTTTGGCACAAATAGTCAGCATGAATTTCAAATTATAACTCAGCTCTGCACTACTACTTACAGTTAAAACACTGCATAAACTTGGAATAGTGAATGATGAAAGTAGGTGCTGCTGAATGTGATCTCACTGCTCTACAAGTAGAATGCACTGTTATCCCCTTTTGTCTATGCTATTTTATACTGTAGATGAGTTTTAAAATGCATCCCCTACTTATTTGCCTAAGGAATTACTGTTCTACACATAATTATAACAGTAAAATTACTGCAGGTGTAGAGATCTGTTGTACATATCACAGATTTTGTCTTTTGAACTGTCTGACATGCTATGGGCAATGTTACAACAGTGAGCACAGTGACTTGCCTTTTTCAAGCAGTACCCTGTGATGCGATAAAAGAACTGGTAGTCCCAGGCGAGTGCATTTTGAAGCATTGTGCAAAACAGCGCAGGCCAAGGATAGGTAGTTGCTCTCTGTAGGCAGCAGCATAGGGTCTCCTGAAGAACAAGAGTAAACAAAGTGATGACATAGAGCATACAGAAACCAATGTATTACAGTAGACTCCACTAGCAGAATGCTGAAGACACACATACTGCAGTCGTCACACTATCAAATAATTATCAATATATGAGTGCAAAAGTGCTCTATGCGAGTTCGCTGATTGAATCGGGAGATGTAGCATGAACTGTAAGGCTCTTGTAAGTACAGGTTCCAGATTAACTATGGTTCAGATTCTTCAGTGCACATCCAAATCCTGGGACATAGTCATCTTTTAGTTTGCCCTCCAACCAGGATATAGCCACAACCGTTTAGTTATTAGATACAATACAATGTTCCTGTTATTATAAGTAGATATTTACATTTCAAACACATTAATTGAAGGAAACACAATCAAAGTACAATAAAATCATTTGGGGGGGGGCAATGCACACTTTTTATAAAGCCCCCTGTGAGTTTTGATTATTTATCGCATGCCTAAAACTGCTATTTTTTATGTTCTTTCAGCGAAAACACCAGAAATACTTTACAGATAAAGTTAAAAAAAACAGCGCGCTGCAGAAATTCACGGCAGTGGTAAAGGTGCGGTAACGCGTACGGCAAAAATAAGCGCATTACCAAGAAGATAAGCCATCTAGAGCCTAAAACGGTCTTGTAGTAGTAATTTGTTCCGCATAAATGTTGTTAGCAAGCCAGAATGTCACTGCGAACGTCGCCTGAGAGTAGTTGCAGCATGCAGTCGTGGAATGACGTGCTTGCCACGAAGTCAGAACTGCCCGGCCCGCTTCCTCATTTGCGCACTCAGTGAGAAAGAAAGCAATCATCACCTGTAAGTACATCCATCATGGCTTTGTACTCGTGCAACTCTTCCGCGGGATCGAGCTGTGCCTCTGGATTCTCTAGGGACTTCACTTCCGATTGGCGCACGATGTTGTTGAGACGCCGCACCAAGCGTGCGAATGTCTCGTCCTGAAGATCACCGGACTCGTTCCCATCTGGATCTTCGTCTGGCCTTTTAGGGTCGAAAAGCTCACCGGATCCGAAGTGACCAGCCATTCTGTATTAGACAAATTATCAAGCACTGTCATACACGCACGTAGACTGCATCGACGCGAGGAATTCACGAGCAAATTACAGTGCACTGCAGAGTAAACAGAAACTCCAAATAACGCGCGTTGCGGCCTCAGTTGCTTTCGCGCGCTTCACGCAGCCCCGCATTCGCGCACTTTTTTCTACGGTGGCACTACTGTGCGCTACATACGACTGCATGTTGCCAAGTTTGCTCCCTGTTTTGGAAACACAAATAAATGTGCTGAACTGATTGGCTGGTGTGACTACTGCAACTTGCTTTTCTTTTAATGAGGCCGTTATTGGCCGAGCGTTACGGATTGCGGCCAACGCTGGTTGCGACAGCTGCACCACCCTGTGGTTCCCGTTTTCGTCTTCTGCTGGGTGGTTTATAGGCGCTTATAAGTGATGTTTAATATAAACAAACTGCTCACTAAGATTTCCGATGCGAAGGTAATTACACGCGTTCACTCGCCGCGTCTCAGTAATCTCTACCGCAATCGTCCTGGCGATGTGCATGTGCTTTTTTTTTTTTTTTTCAGAATCAGAGTCCGACGAAACCTCCAAGCCCGTCGGAGACATCGGAATCTAATGGAGCTAACGAAGCAAGCGCCGAGGTAATTAATTGCGGTTTCCGCCTCGCCATAAGTCTGGTCACACGGTCAACCGTCTCGATTCTGAACTGTGTTGTTCCCATCGGCAGGATCGGTACACGCGCGGATCACGGCAGTTGCACGTCGGCATCTCAACAGGCCGCGCACGGAACATGTGCGTTCAAAATCAGTTTGTCATTACGGCCCGAAGTCTGTGGATTGTTTCGGGGGCAGCGTTAACCTCGTTCGCGCATGTCGGGTCGGTTTTCCACGCATCGGAATGAGCCTCTGTGTCCGCGCGCTTAAAATAATTCCTGTTTCGATGCCACTGTATGGTTTCCTGTCGCTGATGCGCCCGTCATAGGTTCGTTACGCTTATGACTTCCGATCGCGCCCGCTGCCTGAAGAGCCACAACCGCAGTTCGGTTTTTCTTGACGATGTATATTATTTACGATTAGACAACATAAGTGTGTTTTTCGTTACACAGATGTGTCTACAGTCAAGGCAGCTGCGGTTCGTGATCAATAGTTAGTGTATGAGTACCCCCCCCCCCCCCCCCCAAACTACACTATAACGTGGTGTTATTTCGTTGGTGAACTTGGAGCCTCCCTGAATTTATGTGCGCTTTCTGTGATGTTCTGTGTGGTGTGTTTTGTTGACTCTCTTCATATTTAGGTCGTTACTTATAGTCAAAAATCATCTCAGTCAGTAATTGTTCTCTAAAGTCAAGTTTGAAAGCTGCCAAACGTTTCATATGCGAACAACAAGTTGGACTTACATGCCCCTCTATAGAGCTAGCTAAGCCAGTTTCGTCAAGAAAGTTACGAATCGTTCGAGTATCCTGCGTTTACTTTCTTGTGGCTGTCTAAGGTCATCACAAGCAGCCCATGTACAGTATGGTATGCTGTGCAAGCAGCAAACAGAGTAGTGATTATTGAGTACTTTCTGTTCTAGTATCATCCACCAAGACTGCTTAGTTGCACAGCATTTGTATGAAAAACTAGCTTGTTTTATTTATAATATATAGTGCTGCAGTGCTTACATGAGGCCATAAAAAAGTGAAGAAATATTGAAATCTAGCAGAAAATAAATTTAACTTAATAAATATGCTAGTATTTTCACTGTATGCTTCATGTTAGGTAGAAGCAAACTGAATTAAAAAAGAAGTGGCACAAATAGAATCTCACTGTGTGTTTTTGTTCACCTCTTTAAATATGGTTGCACTCAGATTTGACAAAAGTGCAATTTGTTTGCTACTGGACATGCATCATTTGCATCGTTCACCTTGTGTGGTGAAAGCTGTGCTGTTAATCTACCAAATTAGGTGCAAACACGTGCACACGCAAGCTTTTAAACATGCATAGAAGAAAAGCAATCTGAACCATTTCAAGCACAACCCATGGAAATTTTCCTTAAAATGTGTTACATTTAATTTCGAGCCGCTCATTATTCTGTCACAAAAATAAAATAATGCAATATGTTGATTCATGTGTCCTATAGAAAACCTTGAATGAATTGTAATTAATATCTGTTTATTCTTAATCTATTCATGTTCTGTTTTTGTGTAATTAAAATGAAATCTCAGGCTACAAATAATGTGCGATTTCACTTGATTATATTCATTTCAAGCAAAGAAAAATACTTTTGGCATGGCTCGAGGAAAGCAACTTGTTGATTGACTCATTGAACATGGTGGTGCCTTCAGCAATCTAATCTTGTGCAACAGTACACTGCAAAGAAAGATAAATGAAGGCATGCTTATTATGCAGGAGGTTAATTTAATCCGCACCTCACTGTATCTTTATCTTTTTTAGTCCCAACACGGCGTAACTTGCAAAAACAAGCTGTGTGCATAATTGTGTGCACGGCTAAGAGAGCTCTGCACGTTACAGGATGTAACAAGTGGCGCATGTTGGGCTGCAGGGGTTCCTGTGCCCATCCTGCCTGCGGGCTTTCCCGTCGGCTGACGCACTGCAGGATCACTACGAAACGAGCCACGGCAGTGGTCTGGAGGTCGTGTGTCCAGCCTGCCGCATGCGGCTCGGCTCCGAGGTCGAGCTCGAGAGCCACCATGCCCGCCACCACGCGGCAGCACCGCCCGACACCGAGTCGGCAGCCGTGGAGCAACTTCAGCGCGAACTGTCGGCACTGCACGCATCCCTTCGTGTGAGAGTCCTCTCCGCAGCGTTGCCATTTACTCCTCACTCTTGCGAATTAATGCCCCAGCACAAGTGCTCTCGCATGACATTAGTATTCTTTCATTCAGATCCCCAAAGACCTTTACACTTTGAATATGTCTGCTGACAGGAGGAGCGTTCCTGTTCCGAGGAGCTGCGAACGGAGGTATCAAGGTTACATGGTGCCATTGTCAGCAAGGGAGACTCGGTAAGTCTTCTTCTTTCTTTTTACGGCTCCCTCTCTTATTTGTTGGTTGAACCGGTACCACTACGCTTCTCTGCAAAGCTTGCACTGCAACTCTCTTAGCAAGTTTCATCTATACGCTTGCTCGTACACGAGAAAGGAAACAAAGGAGTGCTTAGCGCTTGCTAAAATAAAGTTGGAATGTGCTTCATTGAAACTGCAATTGATGGCAGTGTAAATTTCAAAATTTCTAACAGAGTGCGTGCTCGAACTGGTGGGGAAGCTTGGCCTTGCTTTGACCGACGAAAGTTCACTCGTTTTTGACAGGTCGAAGCGGAGATGCTGAGGTCCCAAGTGCGAGCCCTGGAAGAGGGAAAGGCACTCTGTGCGTAGTTCTGATGACTACTTGTATGACATCATGAAATGGCGGTTATTTTACTTAATGTTCTTTCGTCGCGTGCAGTGACTTCAGAGTTGGTGCTAGCAAGGCAGCAGTTGGGGAATGACTTGCAGCAAGCACGTGTGGTGAGTACACACCAACACTGTGGAGCGGTTGTTTGTGTTTGTGCACTTACTAAGAGATATCGATTGCCTCTCATATTTGAGAATATTCCACGGCATACTACATCAGACTCTCTTGTGATTTGGGAACAAAGAGCATCGACTGGATGGTTATGAATAAGAGATAATGCTAGGTATTGTTTGACAACAATGGGGCTAAATGGTATTAACTATTAACTAATGTTGTTTGTTTGCTGTTTTCAATGTAAAATCTAATGAGACCTCGATAGGAAATTTGTATGAAGTCCATATGTGCTTCTGGCATTTACATATATAGCACCTGAGCTGTTTCTATTAAATATTTTTTTTTGCCTTTCTGCTGCACCCTAATATGCAGGAAGTGCTGCACTGTGGTGTTGTTTTTTTTTTATAGGAAGCTACCCAGCTGAGGGCACAGTTGGAACAGCTGCTACAGTCACAGCCGGTAAGCAAACTATTGAAGCAGTGCCATTAAGTGAAATCGTATTCAACACTGAGTACTACACTGTCCACAGACACGTGCAGCTGCTTTCTACACTGCAAAGCCTCGTCTTATAGTGCTTTTTTTTTTCAGCCACTTGTGGAGAAACTGTCACAATGGTATGTGCACTGAACCTATTTCTTCTTTTTCTCATTGTTTTAATCGAAATTAGTGACAGCGCAGCAGTAGTGTTACAGGGTAAGCCATCTGGCTGAGATTAATTGTGTGTGTTTAATTTTTCTGTGAAGCAGTCATGTGGATGCTCAACTTATACATTCAAGTAGGAACGAGATAAAACTGGCATGCTCTGTTGCATTTGCAGCTTTGCCTGTACTTGTAACACTGGCTATGTTATGAAATGTATTTTTTGGGAAAGCTTTACAGTTTTAGGAACTGGTCGTTGAACGACTTTACATTGCATACCAGTGTAAATTATACACAACAGGTGCTCTGAATAAGTTTTTCTCATGCTCACATTGATGGTACACCTTTTTGAAATTAGTGAAACTGGCAAACCTTCTATTAGATTTTTAAAATGATTTTGCACATACCTGTGGCGCAGTTGGCTGTCATTGCTTAGTGTTCTCTATCGTGTAGCCATGTGACAGAATAATATCTTCAATATGAAATTCAGAGCAACAGGATTGCAAGGTGGAGTGAAAATTATGTTCAGGTTGAGAGCTTAGAGCTTTCTAATTTCACACAAAAAAACGCACGCATGGAAATGGCTACTGTAGGGAACTGCTTGCGCATGCTGTTCAGCTGTGTTTTACCTAAAATGCACTTTCTCTCTCTAACTATTTTTTTTTTCATTGTGCTGCAGCATACAGACCGAAGCTGAAAGTCCTCCCGAGCCAATACCTGTAAGCTCGCCTACTTTTATTTCTCCTGGCTTCTTTACGTTTCCTTGCGTTGTGTTATTACTTGGGTTTGGCAATCCGAAGATGGCTGAATATTACAGCTAATTTTCTCAGTGGCTCACATTGTATCTTCATGAAACTTGGAGTTATCTACGAGTTACTGTACCTGTCACTGCAAGTTAGCCACTCTAGTGTTGCATTGCCCAGTGCTAGAATTTGGGTTCTACCATTGCCATAGTGGTTGCGATTTGATGGGGTCGAAATGTTGATGGAATCAAAATGCAAGAGTGCTTGTGTACTTAGAATTATATATGCATAAAGAATCGCAGTTAGTCAAAATTAACCTTACTATGGCATGTGTTGTGGTTCTGACAAGTAAAACCTCAGAATAAAATTTTTTTCATTGCAGGATCAGCATGCCAAAGAAATATTAAAATGAATCAACTAAATTGCCCAGAAATTGTGCTAAATTTGACATTTAGGCTACTTTCGATCCCTAGGTTTGTTTTGTGCCTTACGGGTTGTTTTATTTAACGAGGTAGGACCCAAACGGTGGTGAGTATTGGCAGAGCGCTTTCTACTGAGCTCTTGAATCTGTGCTTTGCCATGGACAGAGGCAAATAAAAAAACAAAAAACGATGGGATGGTGTGGTTACTCCCAACTACAGATGACTGAAAAAATGCTCAATATGAACATGTCAAAGAAGGTACTTGGCAAAGGGGTATCGTGAACTGCGCAGCTAGCCACGAAGAAGAAAGAGTAACAGTGATGTTCGTCGTGCAGGAGGTGTGCCAACGGGACGCCCAGGTGCAGGCATTTATAGCAGAAACCTCAGTCCCGACTGAGGTCAGCAAAGAGAATGACAGCCGTGCAGCAGCCCTGGCTGCTCTGACAGCTGAGAAGCAGACGCTTCAGCTGAAGCTAGAAGAAGCCGACAGGCGCCTTGCCGAAACTCGGGCACGTGCGGAAAAGGCACGTAATCCGCATGTGTGTGCCCTCTCTGTGGTATATTTCACTGAAAGGTCTTCATGTTTTCATCATCATGTTTTCATCAGCTACGTTTAGCGCTGCATTATAGTGGAGCTTTTAGGGTTTTAGCAGCGTTCTCTTTATAACATCTAGCACAGTGTTTATGGACCACTGTGTTATTTGATGAAGTTTTGTGTATCAGCCAGAACCACTCAATTTCTGTGAGCAAGTATTTGTTGTGTACTTGCAAAACTGGAAAGCATATATTGTGTATTTGAACAAAGAAGGCGCATAACGTATACGCATAGGCAGGCACGTGCGTTATGCCTTTTTTGTCTGTGTCTGGTTGAGACATTATAAATAAGCTTACTGAATGCAAGTGTTTGTGGTTGTTTGTCTGTTAAGCGAGAGTAGACTTGGATGTCACAAGGGTCTGTGAATTCGCCTCGTTGTGAGACGGGGCCAGTGCCCGTGACACGTGGGTGTGTGTGCAATGGGTCTGTGCAGAGGGAGATGCAACAGCGAGAGGCCCTGGAAAGGAGCGATGCTGAGCGGCAACGGCTGCTACAGGAGGTCAGTGGGGTGGCCAGGGCTACCACGCAATATACTCCTTGGCACCAGCACCTAAACAGCAGCATCCATTGCCCTCAGTAATGCCGTGCTTATGTAACATATCTAAAGCCTGTATAAGAGCTCAGCCTGCCAAGATACATTGGCTATCAACTGAACTGAGGCATGCAAAATATGGTTAGTAGCTTTTCATAGGGTGATGACACTAGGTACTATGCAGCTACGATTTGAAAAGTTTTAGCTTGATGGACATGCACCAACACTACGTTCACTTTTCCAGCAATACACTGCAAGGTTCTGAAACTGTCCGTCCCTCTCAGAACTAGTAGTTCTGACTAACATTTTGAGATTTAAATGAACGTATATGTCCGATAAAGTGGACTGGAAGGATGACCATTACTGTAGCTTATTTGGTAGAGTATTGTACACATTATTCAAAGGTTGCAGGATCAGTCCGTGCCAGCAGCAAGTTATCTTCTGTCTACTTTACTTTATGCACGTTTATATCACAGTTACTACGTATAACATCTCTTATAGTTTCTTTGGCATCATCGTCTGTTGCTTCTCATTAAGTTTGCATATTGAGGACTTGTGGGCTGCCCTAGTTACCCCGTTTTTGAAAGGTGCTCTGTGTGTAGGTTGAAGCTGGTCGATCTGAGCGGGAATCACTGGCAACATCCCTGGAGGTAGCCAAGCAGGGCCTGGCTGCTGCATCAACACGTACTGTAAGTTATATTGCACAATTTTATGAGTGTTAGCTTATGCGTAAACTTTATTGAGGGATGAATGGTTGCCCCTTTTGTTGCCTCGAGTATTCTCTTCGAAAAGCCAAGTTTAATGCAAAGGAATGGGTGCCGTTTCTCACCTTTGGTTATTGCTGGTTGTTACTTACGTTTGGTTATGACTAGATAATATGCTTCTCATTTGTTTATTCATTGTTCTTCAATGCTGTTGCGCACTTTTTAATCAATATGAGGAGCCGCAGACTGGTCGTGCTACCTATTGCCAGCTTTTTTTTGTAGTTCTGCATCTGCGTATCTGCACCTAGCAGAAATAAATAAATAAATATATATGTGTGTGCGTGTGTGCACTAACACATAAAATCGGCAACAAAAAATAATATAAAGATTGGCCACAGCTGATGCACCAAGAGAGCACAGATTTTGTCTGGCAGAAGCTAAGGTGGTGCCAAGTTCTCTGTTGTTTTGAGTTACCTGCCCTGTCAGGTTGTACTGGTGTGTGTGTGGATGCAGCCTACTTGTTGGGCACTTCCAGGAGGAGCTGGAGTCTGAACTGGAGGTGGAGCGTCGGCGTGGAGATACCGAACTACAAGCCTGCCAGGTAATTTAGTGATATGCTCTGTACACATATCGCCTGGCCTCTTTTTGATTTCATACTACATAACGAAATTTCTTGCCCTGCATTTTCGTACAACTGTCGTTTTACTATAGGGAAATGCAGCAAAACTTCGCTTGAGATCAGCAATGTAGGTGCAGAGACTGAACCTGCTGCTGTTCAAATTGAGTTTGCCTTCGGTGCATGTGAAAATTAAACTAACACTTGAAGCCAGTTTGACCAGCTGCTTTCGCAGAAGGTGACCTTTCGGTGGTTTGAGTCATTGCGTCAGCTTTCCTGTTAAAAAGAAAAAAAAAATTTGCACCTCGACAGTGTAGTGTCTCCGAAAAGTGCTTTCGTGGACTGTGCGTGTGGCTTTGTAGGCAGAGGTGGATGAACTGCGGACCCAGGTGACTCAACTGGCGGCAGTTGAGGCAGCTTTGCGTGACTCAGCCCAGGCAGCTCAAGCACAGCTTGCAGACTATCGCGCCCAAGCCGAGAGCAATGCAGAGCAGGCTGCACGGCTAGCTGCTCAGCTCAGGGTGAGTACTGGACCTCGGTGAGGTCATATTTGTGCTGAACCTCATGGATGTGTGTGGAGAAAAGAGCTGCGACATAAAAGTAGAAAAATTTACTATTTGAATTGCCCAATACAAATAACACGTCTAAAGGTTTTAGTCATGAGTATATGCAGACGAAGGACAAAAGCTAGAAACATGCCAAGGGGTTTGTGCCTTTGTTTAGCCAGTGTCATGTTCATAGCTATAGTATCTTTATTTATAGACGTATACATGTATAAACCTCTATATCCACTTGAAGTTGGTGGCCCTATCACTGTAGCAGCTTTTAAGAGTGTGGAACGTAAATCTGCTAGTGTTCTTCATTTAATAAGCTTCAACTTCAATCGTTTAAATAGCTGAAACAAAGCCCTGAGGCTAGTTTCAGGCGTAATTGAAGATCTCCAATAGCTGTCTTTGCAGCATAGTTAATTCCTGTAGGCTAATAAAGGAAACCTGGTATGAATAATTAGTGACACCCTCGGAGGAGAGATGACTTGCTTCAGTTTGCTGAGGCCTCGTAATGGTTGAGCACCCAGCTGACTGATAACTGCCTGTGCCAATATATATACTGGCTGGTTATATGTCTTATTAGTTGCCCTTTATGAGTGTAGGCAAAAAGATGATGTTATCATTTGACGTTGAAGTACTGTGCGGGTGATGACTTGGAGCTCATCGAGACACTTCATTCATTTCTCTATGCAAAGGAGGTTCATTGGTGTAGTTTCTTGCCCTAGCCTTGCTGAAACACTTAGAAGGTGCAGGAACCAATTTGCACAATGCATTGCAGTCTATTTCACTTGGCAGATCAACAAAAAACTTACATATTTGTGGAGAAAGTTTCCGAAGTTTTCAGGGTATTCCAGGTGGCCCTTTAGTGCTCAAAGTGTTGTTTGGTCGGTTGGTTGACGCTGGCACAGGAGCGCGAGTCTGAGCTGGCGGCGTGTCGGGAACAGCTGGTCACCTGTCAGCGGGAGGCTCAGGCCAGCCACGAAGAACTCGTGGCCGGACGTGCCGAGAAGGTTGAGCTAGCGCAGGCCGTTCAGGCGCTGCACCAAGCCAAGAGTCACATGGCCGACCAGCTGTCTGCGCTCGAGCTCGAGGTGGGAAATCTCCGCAACAACCAAGTGGCACTCGAGGCCGACAAGGCCGCGTTTGAAGCTGAGGTTGAAAACCTGCGCAAGACCCATGCAGAAGTGGAGGCCAGCCGTGCCGGGCTCGAGACCATGGTAGCCGAGCTTAAACGGCAGCGCGACCAGCAGGTCGCCGAGCATCAGCAGGCGCTTCAGGGTATCCAGGCAGAGCTGGCACGGGCACAGAGCAAGGCGCAGCAGGCGTGCTCTGAACTGGTGGGTGCTGGCGGTGTGGTGCCGAAGACACGGAATTGCACTTCGCCCACTTTATTCTGTGCTATCCAACTCAAAGACGCTGATACGAATTTATTTACATGCACTGCATACATCTGAAGCTGGCCAAGAAGGATAAACTTAGGTTTCATACAGTGTTCAAAAGCACGGTATGCTCTGTGATGTCAGGAGGCAGAGAAGTGTCTATTCACCAATTCAAAGAAAAAGTTGTGGCAAGTTTTTGGTGACAGATGTGTGTGGCCTAGCAAATTTGAAACTTTAGAGCGATGCACTAATTTGGCGTTTGACAATCTGATCAGCAGGTACATGTGCCCAGTATGTGTGGGGCCTCATTTGCACAGACGTATTCTTCATTTTCTATATTGTTATTGTCATGGCTCTGGCTTATGTTTATGCAAAGGGTTTTTTTAGTCGAGCTGTGCGAATACTACCGGGAATTCGGGTGCGAAGCAAATTTATATATTGAAGTGCAAATCGAATTGATTATTGCTAAAATATTTCTTGAACATTCTTTGAAAATTTTTTGCATACTTCAAAGTGCAATTGCAGAAAAAAGTTGTAGAAGATTTCTAAGCATATTTTTAAGAGATAGCAACATGAAAGTGTTTCTTTTGGCTAGGTTGATAAAGCGCTGGTCGGGTGGCGTTTCGTAGTTGTCTTGTAAATTATGAGGCAGTGCCGAGGCCAAATTGTATTTATGTTCATGATTTGGTGCAACCAAATGTCATCGACAATACAGTACACGTATTACACATAAAAGGCAAAGATGCTATTGAATTTCCTCAGCCTCTCAGCCGCTTTCAACTACTGTTGAAAGCTGACTGAATCTGGAGTTCAAAATCTGCCTTGTAGATGTCGGTATATTATTAGAACATCAGAAATTAAATCTTAGGAATGTTTTTCCAAATGTCCTGTCAAAATTTCAGGTCCGAAACAGTATTACTTAAGTTAAGCTCCCATTTTGCTCACATCTATCACCTCCATGTTGGAATTAGCATTTTGTTGAGTCAATAGATTTGCGACCGTGGCAGAGCCTCGAAGGCCGCTTTGCTGCAATGTGTGATGGGATGAAACATATTAAAATTCTGAAGGTGCCATCGTTATTTGGACGTTGACTGTATTCGTGTTCGGGGAGTTCAAATAGTGAAATTTCAGTGGGAACTGAATCAAACAACAAACACTGTTCGAAAAATATTCAGAAGTTCAAATATTTGCACACTCCTAGTTTTCAGACAAATTTCTGAAAATTAAAATGAAATTAAGGAAATATGGGGCTGCAACTGATATGTGCCGACAGTACATCTTTGTGTTGACTTGCCAACGAAGCCACAAAGTCGAAATTTCACCTACCTCAAATCATAGAAGTGGTGTCGAAAGACACCCTGGTGCTAAAATTGCAAAGTTCTTGCACTTGCCAATCTGCATACCCGTTTTTCTTTGTGTTAGAAATGCACGATCTAGCTCTTGTGCTTATTCAGACATATTTATTTTGTAAGAAGCAGCATCTTGGCACTTTAGCAAAACAAGCTGGAATCACGTTGCTATCACCTGTTTTTTGATTGATTTGATTTTTGTTTTAATATCGCTGTGACAAAACCTGCCAGACAAGCATAAGGTTCCCTTACCACTGCCTGGCAATTTTATACTGTCACACTTTCTTGAGTGGACGAAATGTTTGAAAAAAACAAAACAAATTACAATCACTACTAAGGGAAAGCCTGCCATCGTGGTCATTGGAATGTGTTGGTTGTCAACGAGGTTTTGCCATGCAAGATGAAGGGAAAGACCCCGTTGTGTGTTGTCTGCTCAATACATTCAAACTGTCAACATATCTGCTTTCCACATGGCCTGATTGCACTTATGTGCAGAAGTTTGAATCTAACTGCGAGTTCCCTTTAGCTTTTTTTTTGGTCCGGTCTATTCGCTTAGTGAAACTCTGTGACAGCCTGACTTTCCTTTCTTCTTCCTTATCTAGACTCTTAATTGCTCAGACAGTGAGTGCGTGCTGTGCCTATGAATATAAATTATCCAAACAATACCTCGTTGCATTTTTTAAAAGGCTGGCAACATCTCCAACTGTGCCCCTTTTTTTACTGTGTTTTCATAGCACTATCCAGAACGAGGCCACGATTCTGCCTTTGCATCGTACCAAAACAATTTGTGCCGTTCTTTTTACAGATAGATAATCCCTTGCGCAAACTGTCCTCATCACGACGGCACTGTTGGTATACTCAGTTGCACCTTATGAAAAAATGTCAGATCCACCCACAGCCAACACTTTCTCCCTCTCAGAATTTGCATAAATGCTCCATCAAAGAGCATGCGTAAGTGCTCCATTTAATAACACTTATTCGTTTTCGTGATGTCATCGTACATTTCACATAGTTGACCTTCTCATACAGACAGGTGTTTGTGTCACTAGCTTTAGGTTGGGTACTTGCGTCTCATGGTTAATTTAATTTTGTTGGGGATTCTAACATCACTGCTTAGCCAACTGTAATGTTTTAGTTAATGGCAACGAACTTCCAACTCTTTTATACGTAGTATTTACATGAGCTGAGAAAAAGTACCGGTTGGTCGAGTGGAAGCCAGGTAGGATGACTATCTTTCGCAAGTGAAGGACAGGTATTCCGTGGTTCTGTGGCCAGAGCTGACATTTTTTGCTGGGTTGTAACAGAGTAGTGTAATAGATAAAAAATGAAAGTGAGTGAAGGAGAATAGCTGCTGAGAGCGTTTAGAGTGTATTGTTTGTGTTTGTGTGTCCTCAGCTGTGCCAGCTAAGAAGTGTGTGGAAGCATGCACTTACTGTGTGTGGACACTCAGTAAGCATAGGCCTTCACGAAATCATATTGCTAGTGTTCCTGAAGGTAAATCCTTTGCAGGAAGCGGAGCAGCAGCGCAGTGCCCGACAAGAGGCAGCTCTGGAGGCCTTACGGGAGCAGCTAGCATCCGAGCAGGCCAGTCGTCAAACTGCTCAGACTCAGCTTGACTCAGCCCAAGGAGACAAGCTAGGTGTGTGTAGCGACACTTTGGCCGCTTCATGTAGAGGCTTAGTGGTTGAGCTGTTGCCGAAGGTATACATTCGACTCTTGGCCATGGCAGCTGCATTTCAATGGGAGTGAAATACAAAAACACCTTTCTGCTTGTACACTCAAACCTCGATATAAAAAACCCGGATATAACAAAATATTGGTTATAACGAAGTAAATTAAATATATAGAGAGAGAGAAGGAATGTAGGAAATGTAGGGAGGTTAACTAGACTATGTGTCCAGTTTGCTACCCTACACATGGGGAGGGGGAGACGGGAGTAAAAGAGAAAGGGAAGGATAGACACATGTCACATCATCACACACACAATGCCGAGTTTCACAGGCGGTCCCTCAATGAAGTTGTTGATAAGTATCTCAGGAGGGCTCGTGTGGCTTTCTGTGCTGATGTGCTGCGTGACCAGGCTCCTAAGATCTTTGCTTCACTAAATGGCCGGTCATCGAGTCTATTCAAGGCACACTGGAGAGTCCAGTGATCTTCATCAAATTGGGCACAGTGGCACAAGAGATGTTCAATAGTCTCTATACAGTTGCAGCTTTCACACATGTATGAATCCGCCATGCCAATGCAATGGCTGAATGACTTAGTAAACGCTACCCCAGTCCACAGCCGGCACAGCATTGTAGCATCACGTCGAGAAATCTTGGATGGCAGTTGTTTCTGAAGTAATGACTTCAGTTTCTTAGGGCGTTGATTGGAGTTAGGTAGAGAATTCCAGTGCGCAAGCGTGGCATTATGCGCGATGTGACGAAGTTCTCTAGCTGCGTCTACTCTTGACAAGGGTATTAACAGTGTGGGTGCTCCATCGTGGGCACATCGGGCAGCGTCGTCGGTGAGGTGGTTACCACTGATGCCACAGTGGCCCGGCAACCATTGTAAAACGATGTCGTGTTGTTGATCAGCAGCGCGATGATAAATTTCATTAATACTATGCACCATCTGGTGGTAGTTTCCACGTCGTAGACTTCGCACGCATTGAAGGGCTGCCTTGGAGTCACAGAAAATAGCCCATCTACTAGGGGATTCTTCCGTAACAAACTCCACGGCAGCTCGAAGCGCGGCGAGCTCGGATCCCGTAGTTGTCGTGACATGTGATGTCTTGAATTTGACGGTGATTGATCGAGATGGTATGACAAAGGCACCTGTCGAACTTCCCGAGACCGAACCGTCCGTGTAAACATGAATTCGGTTAGCATATGACAAATGCAAAAGGTCCAGTGAGATCTGCTTGAGGGCTGCAGATGACAGGCTTGCCTTTTTAGATATCCCCGGCACTTCAAGGTGCACAGTCGGTCTTTTCATGCACCACTCTGGAGATAGTGGTATGGTTGCGGGCGAGAATCTCCACGAGATGGAATTCTGGTTAGCCGCAACAATTTTGGAAAACGCTGCCCCTTTGGTCTTTCTAGTGGCAGGCTAGCAAGGTGATGGGTAGGCACTCTGGATATGTGACGGATATGTGTCCGGAGTGTGTCAACAGTTATATATGTCGTGATCGGATGGTCTTTAGCAATACCAATTGTTGCTAACATATTAGCGTACCGAGGTAGCCCCAAGCATGTGCGGAGGACTTGGCCTTAAATGCTTTGCAGGACACTGATGTTAGTTTTTCCGGCGTTGGAAAGCACGGGCGTGCTATACCGCAAATATCCCAAGAAGAGCGCTCTGTACAGCTGAAGCATAGATGACACTGATGTGCCCCACGTTTTACCTGCGAGAAATCTCATCACGTGTGTGATAGAGCTGAGCCTCTTCTTCAAGTGCGAGATGTGAGCACTCCACGAGAGATCTCTGTCGATAATGACACCCAGGAATCGATGACGTCTCATATACGAAAGGTTCACGTTGTCGATAGAAACGGGATAACAGATCATGGGCTTGCGGGTAAAAGGGACTAAGGCGCACTTCTCGGTGGAACTTGTGAGGCCTCGAGCATGGAGGTACGTCAACGTTATTCTCGCTGCTTTTTGGAGCCGTGCGCGTACCTGGAGTCGTGTCACTGCTGAAGCCCAGATACATATATCATCAGCGTATGTAGATATATTGACTGATCGAGGTAGGCTTTGTACAAGGCCAATGATCGTGAGGTTAAACAACGTAGGGCTGAGAACCCCGCCTTGTGGAATGCCACGAGTGGTGTAATGATCAACGGTGCGGCCTTCCGCAGTGAGCACGAAGAAGGATCTCCTCTGCAGGTAGCTCCGAATCCATCGAAACATTTCTCCACCAATTCCAATGTTCGCCAAGGCATCTAGGATGGCATCGTGCGTTACGTTGTCGTATGCACCTTTCACATCGAGGAACATTGCAACTGAGATGCGCTTGAGGTATTTCTGTTGTTGCACAGAGGTTACGAGGTCGATGACATTATCAATAGAAGAGCGTCCTCTTCGAAAACCAGCCATGGCCTCTGGGTATATATTGTAGCGTTCAATGTACCACTCGAGGCGTGTCAGAACCATTCTTCCCATTATTTTCCCTACGCAGCTGGATAGCGCAATGGGTCGATATGATGCCAGATCAAGCGGCGACTTTCCAGGTTTGAGGATTGGTACAAAGTGGCTGGATTTTCACCTTTCTGGAACGACGCCATCGTTCCATGACTGGTTGTAGCATTTTAGTAGCTGGTCTCGGCCGCGTCTTCCAAGATGGCATAAAGCAGCGTATGTAATACCGTCCGGCCCAGGTGATGATGAACGTCTGCAGGTGGCTAGAGCTGCATCCAGTTCCTCGAGTGAGAAAAGCATATTCAGTTCAGAAACTCGTGCTACAGGAACATCCCCGAGAACTTCGTCACTCATGGTAACCACATTGCCCACAATCCTTACGCAGAAATCTTCAGCAACGTCAACCTGTAGGCGGCCTTGATGGAGAGCCAATGTGCTGAATGGACGTTGTGGTGGAGTCGAGCCAAGGCCACGCACCGTCCTCCATATATGGGACATAGGCTTGCGAGGATCGAGTGATTAAAAATAGTCTTTCTAGAGATGTAGTGCCACCGCGTGTAGAGGCTTAGTGGCTGAGCTGTTGCCGATGGTACACATACAATTCTCGGCCGCGGCAGCCGCATTTCAATAAGGTGAATTATAAAAATGCCTGTATGCTTATACACTCAAACCTCGATATAATAAAATAATGGCTATAATGAAGTAAATGAAAAACAGTCTTGCATTAGATATAGTGTTAGGAATATACCTTTCCAATGCATTTTTGATTATAACTAACTTATTTTTGTGCGAGATGCAACATTGTGATAAAGCGGTTTGAGTGTATTTAGGGGCACGTCGAAGAGCACCGCACTCATTTTTATATATCAAGTCAAATACTATGAATGGTAACGAAACTCCTTGCAGATGTGTGCAAACGAAAAACTAGCTCGCTATATTTAACATTTGTGATGTGATTTCTTGTTTGTTTTTAGGCCGAGTGAAAAATGGTGATGCTTTGTGCCCTAGAAACATAGAAACACCAACATTTATGCAGTAGGTTGTTTTGAATTTCTTAGCACCTCTTTTCGTTTTTGGATAATGGCCTCTGTGACTAGCTCTGGTAGCACAAAACCAGAGCCACTTGCAAAGGCCACATTTTCATTGATGAAATCTGAACGCGAGATGCGCAGAAGTACATATTTTTCGGGCCGAACTTCCTGCATACCTTCCACAGTGTTGCACCTGATGTAGGAAATGGGATATTGGTTGTCAAAGTAAATCTACTATGGTATGCCTCACGATCATTCTGTGTTTTTGGCATGTGAAGTTCACTATTTCAGTTTTTTAATATTGTTTCCAGGCTGTTTACTAGTACTCATAAGTGTAATGGAATTCACTAAAAAACAGATAATGACAAGTTTGTTACTAAAAGTGGTAACTACAGTAGTGTATTAGGCATTCGTGTTTTTTTCCTCAGTCTCATGCTCATGACCTTCTACTCATGTCGCTGTGCAGAGCTAGAGGCAAAGTTGGAAAATGCACTGGATGAACGGAGGGCCCTGCTGGATCGATGTCTGCGTAGTGAGGGTGAAGCTGAAACGTTAAGAACCAATGCTGCAGACTTAAGACGTCGACTGGACGACTCTTTGGCCGCTTTGCATGAGCTGGGACGAGAGAACCAGCTGCTGCAGGTGCGTTGAAGCAGCCACGCTTTGACAGCAATCATCAGAGTTTCACTTGTTTCACTGCTTGACAAACTACTCATCCTAAACTGTTAATTGCCATGTTAAGTAGTGCTAATTGTACCTATGCAGTACAACTTATTCTGCTTATACGAAACCAAGGTATATCATATCATTGTACATATGTGTAAAAAAAGGCATAGCACCTCCTCGAAGATCTCATGCAAAAGCATAGCATTGTGTTAAACATGTATTGCAAATCTTCACCACCACTTTTGATACATTGAATGCCGTGTTGCAACTTTGTCAGTGCGCAAGATTGATACTGTGATGACTTTGCATGTCTTTAGAAATTAGCTCGCCCATGAAACAACTGTTTAAACAGATGCTGCAAAAGAAGCCATTAAGTCTGAAGGGAATGATATCCACTGGAGTAAAAAATGAACAAGGTGGTAGCCTCAAAATATGGATGGGTTGTGAGTGGAGGGGTCTACGATGTCTGTTATAATTGGTTTGTTTTAATAGGCATCATTATACCCCTGTTACTTAACGCTGTTTCTAGTGTACAGAGAGTTTTTTCGATGTACCGACATTAGTGTGCCATCACGGTCACAAAAAGTTGGGTCCAAAATCATTGGCACGTATCGTGATTGTGTTTCTGGCAGCATGCTAAGATTGCTATCTCTGCACGATGCCAGGGTATGCTGTCAGCTGTTCTTCGGCACATCTGTTGCCAGGTTGTATGAAATCTCGCGAATGTTGTAATGTCACTGCAAGTAATTGTCTGAGAATACTGCCTAGGTTGTCTTTATACTGAAAAGGCTTGTGTTCAACACACATCTGTTATGTCACTGTCAGATGGACAATGCCAAGCACCAAGGCAGGAAGTGGGCCGATGACTCGCAAGTTACTCACTGCACTGGGTGCGAGAAGCTGTTCACTGTCACTATCCGTAAGGTGTGTAGTTATTGATTACTACCTTGTTATGGTACTTGTTATGTCCCCTTGGAACAAATTATGAGGATGACACCAGATTAATATTGCATTCCCAAAATGTTAAATAAGATGCATTGGTTTTCCAGTTACATTTAGTGGGACCTATCGTGCATGAAATGACATGCGAAACAAAAAGTGGAAGAACTCACATTTTCTTCTATAACTTGACTTATTAGGTGATGGCAGTTTCAGAATTATATCATAGTGAATGCTCTTGGCAAAATCGCCAGCCCTTGTTAGTAAATTGATTGATTGATTGATTTGTGGGGTGTAACGGCCCAAAACCGCTATTTGATTATGAGAGACGCCGTAGTGGAGGGCTCCGGAAATTTTGACCACCTGGGGTTCTTTAACGTGCACCCAAATCTGAGTACACGGGCCTACAACATTTCCGCCTCCATCGGATTGTTAGTAAATTGTGATATGTATGTCGATGCAATAGTTGAAAGCCTAATTTCAAAAGTTTTGTTGGTTAGTGCATTCAAGAGTGCTAGTAGCATCCACGTTTACCAGTAATTCAATCTGTTAGTACTTGTTAACAAGAACTCTAGCTCTAGGCTAATAAAGTTTTGTCAATTAGTCAGTGCATATCGAAGTGCTAGTAATGTCCACTCTTTCAAGTAATACAATTTACTAGTTATGTGCTTTCGTAACTAACTTTTTACCGGAACACTAGCTATAGGCTGATAAGATCGCGCTGCACTTGTTCGGTATTATAGACAGACAAGTGTACTGCGTCCCGATGACTGGTCACTGCATATCCCGTGCTCTGTATCTTGCAGCACCACTGCCGAAACTGCGGCAACATTTTCTGCAACGAGTGCTCGGCAAAAAGTGCAGCCACCGCGTCGTCCAGGAAGCCCGTCAGAGTGTGTGATAACTGTTACAGCGAACTAACCAAATGAGTGACGCCCACTACAACCTTGAAAAAAACTTATTCGTCACATGCGTGCCTGTCAAAGAGGTGTGGCAACAATGGGACTTAACGTGCTCGGATTTACATGTAGTGCAATCTATTTTGCGACCAACTTATGCGCAGCTGTGTTTCGTGGAACTGCTAAACATCCATGTACGTCCACACTCGACGTCGGGAACGCCATGCATAGTGTGTGCCGGTCAGTGCATTTCACATCAGGTGCCATCTTGAGTTCTTAGCTTGCCATCTTCTAATATGACGGGTACTTTGTGCGCGTAGAATTAAACCACGCTGCGATAGCCTGCTTGCAATAGGTTACGGGTGCAGCTTTACGAATCTTTTTCAGAGACAAATTATCTATTGAACCAAAATGTAGATAGTATCACATTTGTGCTTGTCTGTAGTTGTATGTACTTTGTTATATGATTTGTCGTAGTGAACATTTTTTTTTTAGCCATAGAGCAAATGAGTAGTAAATAACCGTGGATGTTATGGAGTGTTTGAAGGATTTCAACACTGTAGGTGGTACGCATGCAAACTATTCACTTTTCTAGACTAACTGAGAAAGATTACTTCACCCTGTGGGCTCTTCAAGATGATTTGTATTGCCCAATTCTTTCTTAAAATTCCGAGTTGAAGCCTCCATCAGAAAATGAGCAGTCTATTTTGGGGATAATTTGTCGAACATAAAAAATGCCAGAGAAATGTACAACTGTTGGCGATGCACACCGTTTCATTTTTATGCTCCAGTGTTATTTGTCACTGATGTAATCATCTCATTAAGGCAACCTGTGGACCTTTGTTAATTATGCTGATTTTAGTGAACTTGCAGTGCTCTACAAAAGTGGAAACTGGAAGAGCGGTTCATGGCAAGAGGGATAGTTAACTCATTGATCTGTGCCCAGCACTGAAAATAAAAAATAATCTCATGCAAATTTTTTATTGATTACTGCAAATAAAATGTAACAAATTGAAAGTGTTGCTTTTACTTTCAATATTTAGGTGCGTGTTAATGAATTCGCTTTAGCAAGGCACATATAACAAATGAGCTTGCTAGTTTCACACTAGCATACCTCTGTAAATGTCTTCCTTAGTGTGATGTTTCCATTGGAATTGAATCTGATATCTTTTGTTCAAGAGCATACAACCGGGTGGGTTAAAATGACTGCAAACGAAAGATCGTCAAATGTCATCTATGAATAAAAAGTACTAGTGGCAGCACCACAAGTAAATCATATTAAGCATAATCAAATCCAATTTTGTCTAGGACTGGGAGAATATTAAAGGGCCCTTCACTATACATTTTTATTCAACACTGCAAGTTGTGAGACACTGTTCTACTAGGAAGGGTCTCAAAGAATTTTTTTAAAATCGGTTTCATATTACAGCGGTGTGCTACAAATCTTGAATGTCTCCAAGATACTTTCTTGATGATTGACGATTGATTCGATTAATATGTGGGGTTCAACATCCCAAGAACACCATATGATTATGAGAAACTGCTGTAGTGGAGGACTCCCGAAATTTCAACCACCTGGGCTTCTTTAATGTGCGCCCAAATCTGAGCCCACCGGCCTACAGCATTTCTGCCTCCATCTAAAATGCAGCCGCCACAGCCGGGATGCGATCCCGCGACCTGTCGGTCAGCAGCCGAGTACTCTAGCTACCAGACCACCGCAGCGGGGCCTGAGTTACTTTTTGGTGTGATACATTCATAGGTCGGCCAACTCACCAAGTCGACTCAGTCCGATTAGGATTGGGGCAGGAGTCCGGCCGAGTTATACTTAGGCGAGTACGAGCGAGTCTGCTTGAGGTAAGTTTTGGCGAGTCCGGGGCCAAGTGAGTCCGGCAGAGTTATACTTTGACGAGTGATTCTGAGTTGGGCCAGTGGACTTACACTTAGGTGATAGTCATAGTAAGTTCGCTTGAGAAAAATTTTGTTTGGCGAGTACGAGTCTGAGTGAGTCCGGTTGACGAAAATGTTCATAAATCCAAGTCCGAGCGAGTGCAGCCAAGTTATATCTTCACGAGTGCAAGTCCACGTGAGCCCGCTTGCAAAAAATTTTGGCGAGTGCAATTCCTAGCGATTCTGGTTGATGAAAGTATTCATGAATTTGAGTTAGAGCGAGTTTGCACCAGCAAAATTTCTGTTAGTCTGGGCTCTTGCGAGTCCTAAGCGAAGAATAAATTTATTGAGCGAGTCTGTGTGGGCTCCATTTATTTTGCTGACCTACGATTACAAATATTTAAATTACAAAAAATTACAAAAAGTGGGCTGTGCAGCATGTTTCGACACAGGCAAACTCCAGGCCACCTTTATTACGAAACATCTTGATCCACATCGAGTTTGATCTAAAATTATGTACCTAATCAACGGAGAATGAGTGTAATTTTCTGGCTTCATCATTCATGTGGCTTCAAAGATGACAAAGCCGCACGATTCGCTAGCATAGAGCACCCCTTCACTTTCTGCTGCATTGAATTGCTTATCCCCTCAGGTACTCAGTTTTTTCATGAATAAATGTGGCGATTGGGGATTTTATGAGCACCAAACATATTCACAAAAATTAGAGATACAGGATGGGTGCTTGTGAACTCTTTGCGAAGGCACTGAATTTCGCTCAAAATTTCCCGATAGCTATGCACCATGTCATCAAATTTGAAGTTTGGTTAAAATGTAGCAATGACACAGACCATCGGCTTTTGTCATGTTATTCGCTACTAATTAAACAGTGGCTGCGTGATTTTGGCTGCCTTCTAAGTTGTCACGGCCAGATTTTAAAGGAATGGGGTAGAAACTTGCTGTTCATGCAAGATCAAATTTCCTCAAGCCGTAGTGTGGTTGAAGAAATCTGTTACCCCTCGGCGATTTGAGGGACTTGCAAAATTTAATGACCTCTTCAAATTCAAGTCTTTCAAGATATTGCTGCCATATTTTCCAAAGATGCTTGCAGTTCAGTCATACCAACACAACACCGCAGCGCTCGCATTTTTTTTTTAAACTTTCCATTCCTTTTTATTTATTTATTATTTATTTATTTATTTAATACTGTAAGCCTTTCTCAGGCTCATACAGGGTGGGCGAGCAAATATACACAGTCGCGTACAAACCAGGCAATATCGCACATAGCGGAAGAAACAGAATCACAAGATGATGGTGAAAATAAAACTTGTACGATGAAAGCAATTGTACAAAATCATGGACAGGTCACAAAACATCGAGGTATCAGCAGGGGCTACTGTGATCAGTGTGTTCGGAAGCGCTCACAAACATAAAAAAAAACAAAAGTTGCTTTTAGTCTTCATAAAACAGGCTTTCTACATTCCGAACAAATGAATCTACAGAGGAAGCGCTCACAAACATAAAAAAAAGTTGCTTTTAGTCTTCATAAAACAGGCTTTCTAGATTCCGAACAAATGAATCTACAGAGGAATGATTAACGCATTCACGTGGCAATTTGTTCCACTCTTCCACTGCTGACGGGAAGAATGAATATTTAAAAGTGTCACAGCGTGACATAAATGGTCTAATGCACTTATTGTGGTTGGTACGACGGGAGTGATGGTTAGGCGGCTTTATATAGTTGTCTTTATCTATGTTTAAACCGTTGTGATACAAAAGAAAAATAAACTTTAAGGAAGAGACACGGCGACGGGCTGCAAGGGTCGGCAAGCATGCCCGCCTGCGCAGCTCAGTGACACTGTCATGCCTCGAATACTTAGAATAAATAAAGCGAAGGGCCTTGCGTTGGACGATTTCTAATTTGTCGGAAAGATATTTTTGGTGGGGGTTCCAAACAATGCTGGCGTACTCGAGGATCGGCCTTATGAGAGATTTATATGCTATCATCTTTACATTAGGAGGCGCCAATGCAAGTTTTCGACGCAGGAACCCCAGCTGGCGATAGGCTTTTGTGTATGTGCTGCTTATATGTGCATCCCACTTCAGTTTACTTGTAAAGGTAACGCCCAAGTATTTAACAGCGTCGTTTCTTGCAATGTTTATGCCGGCCAAATTGTAACTAAAATGCTGGATTGTTTTTCTGCGAGTTATGCTAAGGCAAGCTGTTTTTGACACGTTAATTTCCATTCCCCACTCAAGACACCAACATGCAATATTAGCTAGTGTGGTATTAAGTCTAAGCTGGTCATCAGTTGTGCGGATAGTGGTGTAGATCACGCAGTCGTCAGCGAATAATCTCATTTTAACGTTAGGCTCAAGGCACATATAGATATCATTAACATATATTAGGAACAAGATGGGTCCTAAAACAGATCCTTGTGGTACTCCGGAAAAAACTTCCAATGAATCAGAGGCTGTGTTGTTTACGGTTACATACTGGCTTCGATTTGATAGATACATTTTTATCCATGCTATTATGTTACTGTTAATACCAATAGACACAAGTTTGTCAATCAATTTACTGTGAGGCACCTTATCAAAAGCTTTGGCGAAGTCTATAAATATGGAGTCGGTTTGCAATTGTGAGTTAATAGTAGTTACGAAGTCATGCGTTATTTCCAAGAGTTGAGTAACGGTAGACAGGTTTTTACGGAATCCGTGTTGGTTTGGGTGCAATAAGTTGTTGTCTTCTAAATAAGTAATTATTGCCTTGTTGATTACATGTTCCAATAATTTACAGCAGCAGCTAGTTAGCGAGATAGGCCTGAATGTTTCTATGGACAGCTTGTTCCCGCCTTTATGAATTGGAATAACCTTTGCACACAACCAGTCGGCAGGTAAAGAAGCTGTTAGCAGGGATGCTTTAAAGATTGCTTCAAGGAAAGGACATAGTTGCTCTGCGTAGCGTCGAAGGAATACATTTGAAATATTGTCAGGACCCACTGATTTCTTAACATCGATCTGCAACAGCAGGTTCAGAATACCTTCCGTAGTGACAACGACATCGGGCATTAAAGAAGGTTGCACCGGAGCAACAGGGCTGCTTGGTGCGCATGCTCGTGTAAATACCGACTGAAAATACCTATTGAAAGCATTGGAAATGGTCTGCGCGTCCTTTACGATAGTACCCTCAATTTCTACTTCAGTTGTTGGGTTTTCAGGCCGTGCCAAGAAACGCCAAAATTTTTGCGGCTGATCCGTCATGAAGCGAGATAACGTATGTGAAAAAAAAGTTTGTCTTGCATTTCTAATTTCCGCCTTAAGCTGAGATGCAAGTTCCTTTAAGATTATTGGATTCCTCTTTTTCTTACGCATTCTCTGTACCCTTCTTTTAAGGTGAATAATACGGCGATTGATCCATGGTGTTTTTCTTTGTGTGCGTTTTAGTTTCGTTGGGATAAAATTTTGTTCACAGTACGTAATTATTTTTTTCAGTTGAATCCACATACCATTAACACCCTCACATTCCTCTAGAGAAAAAGTCTCTAGTGCTGTGTCGAGGTAATCAATAACACAAACATCATTAGCTCTGGTGTAGTCTTTCACGGATAGCCGTGAATTTGTGCCATCGGGTTTGGTATTTAAGCATTCAAGGTTAAAAGTTATGATTAACATTTTGTGGTCAGATATTCCATCTTCTACAGTGGCTTTACCGGATAGCTTATCGGAAAGAAAAGCTAGGTCTAGTATGGAGCGAGTGTTTCCTTGAATTCGGGTTGGTTCCTGGACCAACTGGGACAATGAAAAATTGAACATTAAATCGTATAATAGCTCGCTGTTGGCGGTATTTCTAGTACTTGTTAAGTTTCCCAGTCAATAGCGAGATTGAAATCTCCAGTAAGTATTAATTTGGTACGGGGGGTAACCTTATCAACCAGATAGTCATGTATTTGTAAAAGGTAATCATCAGACGCATTTGGCTTTCTGTAAATGCCACCGATCAGTACTGGAGCATCGTGAGCAAATATTGTGCACCAAACGCTTTCGTGATTCGCGATACCCTTTTCTTTACGATATTGCAAACCACGTTTTATTGCAATGGCGACCCCGCCCCCGCGACCGTCACGATCTGACCGAAGTAGGCAGTATGAAGAAGGAACAATTTCAAAATCAAGAATGTCTGGGTGCAGCCACGTTTCGGTTATCACGACAATATCAGGAGTGTACGAAAATAACAATTCTTCTAGCTTATCAGTTTTGTTAACAATGCTACGGGCATTCAAACATATCAATGAAAACGGTGTGGCGGCTTGCGGGTGTCACGCGTTGCTTTTCGCGCGACCATCGTGACGTGCCCTTCTCAGGGAAACTCTTGCATTTTTTGCTTCATCCCATACGTACAAGTCGTCATCTATCTTTAGTTTATCGAATACAAGAGTGACCTTAGCACCATTGTCCCGATCTTTCTTTGCCGATTGCCATAGCTTTTTGCGCACCTTTCCATTCATAGTCATCTTCGAAGTACGGAAGGACTTTTGGTGGTCCCTCAGCTTTCATCGAGTTCGTCTAGTCCACACTGCAAAAAGCTTCATGGCATGGGCGTTTCCCACGCTCAAGTTTCTCGTAGGTAAGCTTTTGTGCTTTTTGTGCACTTCAAGGAATGCAGAGAGACCACAGTACAAAGCAACAAGCTTGACACTGCAGTGTCAGTATAGGTATGGTGGTCAAACCGCTCGCAGCATTGTGCCATTGCGCTCTGTTCGCTGTACGATTGACGGAGGTGATTCTTGTGCTTCTGCTATCTTTCGTGGAAGCTGTTGCTTGCACAAAAAGCGGGGCAGTTGGTGCATGCAATCTGGCACACTATGTCCTATGCTTTGGATTGATGCATGGCGTTGCGGCATCATTGGTGTCACGTCCTCCCCAGTCTTATCTTTTAAGGGTAGCTCTGCGAATGAACACCCTTTTATAGCTGTTGGTTCCAAAGTCACGGATTATATTCTCCCTTCCTTCCGCCACTGTGGTGATGATCGGTGGTTGAATGATTTTTTTTTTTTTTTTGGGGGGGGGGGTCTCTTTTTGCCAATATTCTGTATTCTTGCCGAAGAAAGGTGATTTTGAACATTTTTGCTCATGGGAATGACTATGGATATGTACATACATATGGGGTTGCTTTTCAGGAGACTCTTGCAGTAACCGATTTGGGAGGCTGGTAGGGATTTGCTGAAACTCGCCGCACACAGAGCTGCTGAGCACATCCTTCGGCCCCAATGGGGCATTGCTAAAGCAATTGCCACAAGCCTTTCCTTTACAACCATCATCACCACTTCCAGTCGTACATTACAACCTCGCCCCTCTAACATCCGCTCTCGAAACATCACAAGGGACAACAGGTGCACAGTCATAAAGAGCCCCCCTTCGTAGTTCCTAGGGGGCACGGGTGGACTGGAGCGCTCCAAAATTCTCACCTTCCCTTCTTCTGCCCTCATCTCCCTCCAGAGCAAGCATAGTCAAATCACAACGCACAAGTTCTGTGCCTCCCAGACAAAACACAATTATCGGTGCCCACCCAGAAGAATAATCCTGTCGCCACCCGCGGAGGGGGATTAAAGAAGCACCAATGCAAACATTTTTCTTGCTTTTTTTGTTGCAACAGGTAGCTAATGACTCACTTTTTCTCTGATGAAGCAGAGCACAAAAGAACGCAATTATGCCCACATAAAAAGAAACAAATAGAACCACTCTACTGCGACAGATTTATTGTCGGAAGACCCTGCTTATGTAGGATAACGCACACACATTGCACAGACACCAGTGAATACAATGAAGACCAGTTTTTCTCGCTGCTTTTTGCAAGGAAACTTAACCTTTCAACTATGAATGACCCTTGCCCGACTCAAAACTCGAGACAGGTAATGGTCTTTTGAAAGAACGCGATGCTGTCAAGGCATAATTTTCAGCTTTTTTCGTCGACATTTATATTAGATTTATATTGCTCCGGCTAACGACCGAAAGACAAGCATTGGTATGTATTGACCAGCACGGTGTCACCAAATTTCAAAATAGCACCAGTATTCAAAGCTGCCAATTCACGTGGTCACCATTGTATTCAATGCTGTTATTGTGCACATAGCTGTCGCAAAAATTGCATGTAATGTTGAATTTTTCTTTACTACCGATATTAAGATGCACGGCAAATAACTTTTTGTGTGTTGAAATCGTTTTTTATATTGCCGGGCACTTTCAAATCTTTTACATGTGTTATTCTTTATAAGCATTCTTTTATGGTGTTCTTTCGATGTTTAATTGTATGAGCCAGGCCAAATCACATATTGCCAATTTTCAGTCCGACTAAGTTCAGGTATTCAAGAAAACATTTCGAGAGTCCCCGAGTTTGAGCGAGTCCACTTCAGAAAAATGTTGGAGAATGAGAGTATGGCAGTGTTGAATTTGTTATATACTCTAGAGTCTGGGCGCATCTGGCTGAGCAATATTTTGGGGAGTCCGAGAGAGTCCAACCAAGTTTTACTTTGGAAAGTCCAGAGTCCAAGCAAGTCCACTTGAACATTTTGGCGAGCCTGAGCGAGTTTCTTAGAGAAGTTTAGAGAGCAAGACTGAGCAAGTTTGGTCGGAGAGATTTCGCACGCGATTTCAAGAGAGTCTGCTTCAGCAAAGTTCTGGTTAGTTAGTCCGAGCGAATTCTATTCATTTTGCAGATGTACAGTACATGCTGCATTTATGCCCATAATGCAAACTGGGGCATGGAAGTCAAACCCACAACCTCCTGCTTACCAGAAAATTACACATGCACTGAGCTTCAGTGGCATAATGGAAACATTCTGGCGTGCACAGAACCAACAGCAAGGAATTCGCATATGATGAAAGTACGACACTACCATGTTTGCCTTAGTCGTCCGCCCAGCCCAGTCTGTTAGAATAGGAAATACGTGGCCCTGACAACAGACATCATTAGATATTTGCCCAGGGTAGGATGTGTGGTGTAGCCAGTGTGATCAAAGCAGATGAATGAATTCACCTCTCGACACAGTATGATGTTCAACAGCTCGAGTCTTTATTAGGCACTCAAAAGTTCTAAGCTATTAACAAAACAGCTAGGCATAAATGCTGGCAGCCTGCCCACAACAATGCACAGTATCATTAAGGGGACACTATACGCAAACATTGAATCAATCTAGAATCAAACATCCTGAAAATTTCACGACATTTGTCTCAAGAGATTCACTCACACAAAAAATTGCGAACAAAGGGGTCACAGACAACTTTCACAATCGAACGAGTCATTCACAATTATAGTCCATGACAATGAATCGCTTGCATAGGCCCACTGGTGATTTCCATGGTCATTCGCTGCCCTGGTACTCTTGCTGCGTTGAGTCATATGCACCAAAAGAACAGTAAAAAAAAACAGCAGAAAAAATTTCTGTGAAATGTTCTAATTTATGTGGAAGAACTACATTTATTTGAAGTTTTAAAGACAATTTGCCATTTGTTCGCAGTGGTCGACTACAATTCATATATTGCAAAGAGGATGCGATTAAAGAATTTTGTGCTTCATGTCCGCAAAGGCAGCGCCAATGCTGTTCTTTGCTAGAGCCATTTTGTCACTTGTGAATGATGTTTCCAGTAAGTGCCACCTTTGTGCACTCGGGAACTGTTATCACCTTAGCTTGACTCAATATTTGCCTTTGGTATCCCTTTAAAAAGACACTTGTGACCCTCTCGTGTGCTGTGAGAGGGGGCGGTGCAGACTGCGGAGGCAATTTTTTTTTTCTTTTTTCCAGCGCACGCCACTGAGTGACTGCAACCAAGGAAGGATGAGCCTGGTGCTGTAATAAGGCAACAAATTTATTTTGGCATGCTCCACAAGTACATCACAGCAGGGGGGTGGCCTAGCTTGCTAAACAGCCGGAGGGGAGGACTCCTAAAGCCGGGCTGCTCCACGGGTCCAGGGAGAGCAACACTGTGGAATGTGTCATCTCTGGCCAGCACGGGGGGCATGTGCAGAAAAACAAAATGTACAGCATGCACAAACACTCCGCAGCCTCCTGCGCAAACACGCGCCCTCTCTCACACATAAATAACCTCTGGGGGAGGGAATACTGCGGGGACTAGCCGTCTGTCGCTCCTCTCGGGCCGGACGGTCCGCACCTGCATGCAAGGCAGCCCTCCATCAACTACCAAACGAAGAACTAATCTACGCAAGTTGAGAAGGTCAGGTTCTTGTTTAAAATGTTGCAGTTAAAGTGCCACCAACTTGAACAAATGGTGCCATGCATGCCAAAATGAAAAATTTAACGGCGAACTAGACTGTGCCCGAGAATGATGGCAGTGATTGAAAGATTGAAGTGAATGAAGGAGTTCTTTTGGGAATGAGACACTAAATGATACAGGGAGGCTTCACCGTGCACTCGCTTAGTTGATGGATCAATAACTAAATCCTGCACTTAAACCCCTGAAACATCATCGATGATTGACTGGCGTTACATTTCCGTCAGTGTTTCAGGTTTCAAGTGGGCTTCAGTCATTGGCAGCAGCTCAGGGAGCAGGCCTAATGCAGTTTTGTAGCAACTCTTTGGAGCAATGAAATTTAGTTTTTGAGCAGATTTCTAGGGTGAGACCTCACTGTTAATTAAAATTTTTGCTTTCTGGTAAACACAAGATTTCAGTGGGTTTTTTTAAACTGAACATTCAACGCTGATGAAGCGACAAGACTTAGCGGCGAAGTGTGTGTGTGCATGTATGCATAACTTTACAACAACAAAGCTGAAAGCACAGCAATTCAAAGAAAAGAGATAAGTGATGCTTTAGACTAGACCTCAAAAAAATGAATAACCTTAATGTTAAAATGTTGCATCGTTAAAAATGTGACAAAAACGCCACATCCAATATGAGCCGCAGCTCAAGACTAGAGATGAGCTAATAACATTTATCTTCATTTTGAACCCAATAAACCTAAAAATGAATTTTAGATATAGAAACTTGAGTAGTTTTCGTCACTGAAGCACCAGAGCCGACATGAGAATCGCGAGGAAGATTAGTTCGCGCTCGCTGCACCACTACTAGGCGATCGTGCAGAAAGCTTTTTTTAATAGACACTAGACAGGTTTTTGGCCATTGCCGCCATGTTCTGCGTAAACTCCGAGTTGGTAACATCCTCCGTTCGTCGTATGTTCTGGGCGGGTAAAATAGCGCAAGCAGGGGTGATGAGGGCTGCTCAGAGATTAAACAAAGCAGTTGATATACACCACTCAAAAGGCACACACGATAGCATCTCACCGTGTGTTAGTCTTGCTATCGAATGATCAAGCAAAGAGAAAACACCACCAGTCTTGAATGAGCATAAAAAAATGCGAAGGGGGGGGGGGGGGGAGCAGGGGTCACTCGAGCAGCAGCTGTAAAAAGATTCCAAGGGCACAGTCGCGAGTGCTATCTCGGCAAGCACTAGTGCACGGTTTTTACACCCTTCTACGTGGCGTGCTTTCAACGGAAAGAGATTATGCGATAAGAGTATACACCACGCGTTTCTTTAAGTTACGAGATTCCAAAAGAGTTGGCCATCAGTTTTACTTCGTATTCAATGTGATAGCGATGCTGATGAAGGCAGCAATCACAGTTTTGATGACTGGACTTTTTTTTATCTGGGCGAACGTGAGCCTGGAAATTGAAACGTCACTATACAAGCAGGAAACAGAGTCGTAACTCTACAAGCAGGAAACAGAGTCGTCACTCTACAAGCAGGAAACAGTCGTCACTCTACAAGCAGGAAACAGAGTCGGCCGTCAATCGTCCAAGCAGTGAAGCGCGTCGACGCTCCATTGAAGATTCCAGCATTATCGCTAGTGGCCACGTCAAGTTCCAGAACAAACTAGTGTACACGTTATGCGTGTACTCGGACAGGAAGATTATCTAGATGGTTCCCAATCATTTCCACGTGGTTTTGCGCTAGCCAGTGTTACACATATATTGGGGCAATAAAAATAGAAAGAAAGAAGCATGTATGGCATTACCATTACATCCATCACTTTGCCGGGGAAGATTGTTTTATTTTTTTCAGTTTTTATGATTTGACGGTACAGAGAGTTTTTCGCAACACCACTGCTATGTAATAGCTTCGTTGTTAAAAGAAACTAGCATAATGAGGTCTGCACACAAACGCGACCTTAACAAGGTTCGTGCATTTCGTTCACGTGGCACAAGATTCATGCGTACTGTTCAAGTTCACACATAGTGCGAGCATCATACATGAAGCAAAATAAGACGCGACCAAACTACACGAAATATGGTTTCATCTGCATCCTTTGTGTATCTAACATGTTTTGCTAGGTCAATCATAAGACTCTGCTAAATTTGGCATCGCACGCGCTAATTGCCGTTTAGGCGCAGGACTTTCACCCCTGCGTTTTAACACCCCAATAAGTGTTTACGCATGACAATTGAGGCATCTATGGACAGTGCATTGAGGAGCTTTGAATAACTGACGAATAGAGACAGGAAACGAACCCATGACATGACTCCCATTGACAATATCAGTAAGCATTAACAAGTGCAAACCGAGTTGGTTTAGTTGCTGTGATTCATGGAACAAAACTTGTATACAAACATTTACAACAAGGAATATCACCTGTCAAACGAATGAGATAATGGCAACAGCAGATGCCGGCATCTAATGGGGAGATACCATAGCACAGTTAACACAAAACAAGCCTAACTTATTAGTAAAGCATTTTTGGTTAGACAGCCTTACCATTGCTGCCTTGAAAATGTGGCTTACCAGTACGTTTTGTGATCTGCAAACGTTTTCAACAAAAAAGATGATTGGGTTTACATACACCATACTGCATCTCCAGCAAAATAGAACAATTTGAAGGAGTGCTGACAATATTTGCACCTTGTGCTTTCATAGACTAGCTTAATAAAAGTGGTCTGAAGCCTCATTTCTGAATATTTAACAGGCTCTTTAATCCACATTTATACTGCTGGTTGTAGAAATTATCTCCGCTTGGCTGGGGGTATTATGTCTAATGTCAACAACTTTGGTGTTAGGATGCTATAGCATTTTGAAATAGAAGAGTTAAGATGCAGGTCACTGTAGAGAAATGTAAGGAATGCACACAAAGAAAACTATACCCAAGTACAGCTCAAGAAAAAAAGTGGCCCGTCAAAGGATCCCTCGCACCAACCAACGGCGACGCTATGTCATCGTGGCCCCGTGCCAGACCGTTGCGCGGACTCTGCGTGTCAAAGCATGTTACATAGTGGACGCGACACCAATGCCTGTAGGCAGGTACTTGAATGGCGAAAAGCACATATCTCTTGTTCTGCATCTTATCTGTTATCCCCTCTCCCTTTCCCCACGTGTAGGGTAGCCAACAAAGCCATAGCTTTGCTAACCTCCCCGCCTTTTCTTTTGTTTTCTTTTTAGTTATTATAAGGCTTTATTAAAATATATGCAACAGCACTGATCAAAAGTGGGAAAGAAAAGGCATTCCATGTTTTAAACAGTGCAACACACTCTTAAGCAAAAAAAAAAGTGGGCGTGGGGGGAGGATGTGCTATACATGAAAGCTGAGGTAAACTGAATTTTAAAAGCCAGGAACACCGCAGCTGGAACTTCCATGCAGCTGTGAGATGCTGACAGGTTCCGAGGAGACATTCGTCTGAACGATGTTCTGCCACATACCTGAAGCTTCAGAGGGCGCCAAATGGGTCGTTGACAGCTGGCTGGCTGCTCGGTGCAGGTGCCGGGGCACCGAACATGCCAGGTGCCGCCTGCAGCCATCATGGGGGCCTGTGCTCCCATCTGCGGTGGCCGGAATGGCACCAGAGGAGTGGACCCAAAAACGCCCCCCATGGGTCCCCACTGTGCACCTGCCACGGGGGCTGCCGGTACCGTAGGACCCACACACTACAAGGACAGGTCAGGAGGCTTGCAGTTACTGAAGGTGTTTCGTGAAGGGCCAAGGCATAGTTACAATTACCTTATTGAAAAATTGCCTGAAACTGCATGATGCTGTATACATAGCAATACCAACTAACTACGCTGACCTTGGATAGAAGTCTTTCTCGAAGAGCCAAAACAACCTTGTAGATGTGCTTGGCAAACAGTGTTTCATTTCTAATAAAATAGCACACAGTGTTTAAGTCCAACAAAGAACGCATATTTAATTTTGACGATTATCACGTGCAAGCCCAAAAAAAATAAACTAAAAAAGTGCGGCCAGCTCCACTTTCCTAACATTGTCGAAACAGCGAAGCTGAGGTCCCCCTTCAACAGGCTCCCCCATACAGTAAAAGCTCATTAATTCGAACTTGAAGGGGACTAGAAAACTCTTCTAGCGGAGTTCGAATCAGCAGGCAGGCGTGAAAATGAATAGACATCGCACCACACTGCACGGGCCGAACCCAAAGAAGCCACCCCTGGAATCGCCAATTGTGCAATACTTCATGCTCGTGGTAAGCGATTTCGTAGATTATATTCATAGAAGCTCTAATGGCGAACACAATTAGTGGTACGCCAGTAACAAGTACCAACACGCTTTCGTGTGACCTGCACGCCTTTTAATTTGAAATATATCACTATTTATGCTCCAAAAGACATTCAGTCACATGGCAGGGTTAATGTAATGAAAACTAAATGTAATCAGTAATTTGCATTTGGTTGCATTTTTTTCTGTCGCAATTCCATGAGCATCGTTTGCAGCTTGCTTAAGAACTCCAGTGTAGTGTCCAAATTCTCATCCACTGAGAAATGCTGCTGTATCATTGTTTTGCCTTTAGTGAATTTGGTTCGGTTGGTTTCTGCAAAACCTTGTGATCACCTCTGGTTAACTTCTGCGAGAGGCGATGAAAATCAGGGGCTCCCAGTTCTCAAGTTGATCATTGTACATACTAACCCGCTCAAATTAAAGGGAGTTCTCTCCTAAGTGATAAAAAATTCTCAAATTATCATACCCTATAGTCTTCTTCTGAGTAAAGATCCATACCACTTGCAGCTTCCTGCTATGTTTGTTACAGCTCTAGCCTTTCCATGAGCAGACCATACGAATCGAACCACGCAGCATGATGTAACTTCAGAACTACTCAAGGTATCACAATGAAACTGCACATTTCCCTATTCAATACACTTACGAGTATGCATTGCCAAATTTCATTGCTCTAGGTCAACAAACAAAAAAGTTTTTTTTCAACGCCACCTCCCCCCTTAGGAAGTAAACTACCAACAAACAAATGATGTGCACATGACGCTTTTATTTCTATTGCTTAACACTCTTCTCCCCTAAATGCTCTCTATGGTTTCGCATTTGCAGCCCTTTCGTGGTGGCTGCCACATCCCATTTCACTGCTGCAAGCAGCTGGTCTTCAGAAGTTCCTTGAACTAGTGGACTATGTTCAGCCTCAGAGTTTTGAACAGCCAATATTGACCAGTAACATGACTAATGATCTCAAACTGCACTCGAAAAAAAAGAAAAGAAAAACTTGGTCTAGTAGTGCTCATACAGGTACTAATTTTGAAAATAGGTATTGACAGGCACTTATTGAGACTTCAATGCATTTAGGCACAAATGCCGAAAATAGGCAATTATAGGCACTATAAAAACACTATAAAGGCCCTCCTTAACCTCTGATTCATGCTCATAACTCAAAATGGCACAATAATGCAACGAACAAAATAGGCATTTGCTCATAATCCAGTCTCTGCTAACAACCACTAGAGCTAAAACACTGGTTTTAACATTTTCTTTCGAGCCGAGCAAGGTATTTCTCAACAGTGGCCTCACCGGTTGTGGTTGTGGCTGGAAGAGGTGCTGCGGGGATCCACTACCAGCCCATGCTGCACCAACAGGAGTCCAGTTAGTGCCACCGGTCTTGCCAGCAGGCTTAGGTGACCCCCACTGGTGGCCTCCACCGGATGTCCTGCATATGCATGGAAATTCAGTGCGCACGTCCCCACTATGATAGCGAATTCCGGAACTCCGGTGAACCCCTCAACACAATGGAGTGACATGATCAATACTGAAATTCTGTGCAGCATAAACTGTCTCAATGGCACTGTAGAGGAGCTCTAATGCAAAAAGCAGTTTTTGAGCCAAGAGTGATATGTTTGAAAGTTACTGCCCAAATGAATACAAGTTATTTTGCCGAAACGTTGGCCCCAGAGCCATTCCTTGTTTGTTGCCTTCTTATCTTTCGCTGTGGAGCACCAGAGATTTGCAAACCAGCAATCAGTTCAAAGAAGGTAACATCTCTTCAACATATTTGAGCTAGGCATTTAAAAAATGCATTTATGCGCCCACGTGCTTCGCCTCATTTTATATTTTTTTATGTAACATTACTTAGCATAGCGAAATTCTTTGGTAAGAAAGCACATTCTCATCTATGCAGAACACTAGTGACAGCAAGGAACATTTAGCAAGGCAGACTAAGGCACAAAATTTGTGAACACTATTGTAAAAAGATATGGGGAGTGGTTTTCCTACCAAAGCTGACTATTAAAAAATCAGAAGAGAAAGACCATCTACAGACTTACTTGCGTGCCACAGCCTGCTTGGGACCATTGATGTCTAGGTTTTGTGCAAGACTAGCTAGTGTAGCGTCTAAGTCGCCCTTCAGCAGGCCACCCCCCGTCGTAGCTGGAGGCTTTGAGGCTGTCAGTGGCGCTTCTGAAGCTGTGGGCACACTGGTTGCAGGGCTGGACAGTCCACTCATGAGTGGCCGAGGCTGCAGTACGTCTCCAAATGAGTCAAGACCTGCAGTCGGGAGCACAGGAAGAGCTGTCAAGGTGCCTACAAGCTTAATGTTTTCAATACCAATTAAATTCACGTGCAAACTCAACAAAAGAGAACCAAAAGAACGTAACCAAGGCTTTCATGCCAACCAAGGGTACAAGCGCAACACTGCGCCACCTGATGGAGCTGCACTGTGAGCAGGCGAAGGGACGCCACCCATGGCTTGCTGAATGGCAAAGTTGAGGTCATCCAGAGCCGAAGCTGGTCTGGCCGGTGGCTTGGACATGGCTGAGCCAGGTATGGGCGCACCCACTGCCACAGGGGGCACCACTGAACTAGCCATTGCAGCCCCGGGCATCACCATAGAACTGGGAATCGCTGTGCCAGGCATCGCCACCGAACTGGGAATCGCCACACCAGGCATCGCTGCGCCAGGCATTGTCGAAGTGGCCATCGCCGTGCCAGGCATCACTGCACCGGGCATTGTCGAACTGGCCATCGCTGTGCCAGGCATCGCCGAAACGGGCATCGTTGCACCAGGCATTGCTGGTCCAGATACCAC
This sequence comes from Rhipicephalus annulatus, assembly GCA_013436015.1. NCBI lineage: Eukaryota > Metazoa > Arthropoda > Arachnida > Ixodida > Ixodidae > Rhipicephalus > Rhipicephalus annulatus. The sequence continues at coordinate 214,002 of WOVY01003512.1, read as the reverse complement.
CGTCTTTGCCATCGCTGGCTTGGACACTGCGGTGGACGTGGTCTCCTGTGGCCGGCCCTGGTCGAAGCCCACCCAGCCAGACGAAGCAGCGCTGCTGGTCATCGCTCCAGTCTTAGCTGACTCGAAGGGCTCACTAGGCCAGGGCTCCTCCGAGGTGTCCAGATCGCCAAAGCCAGGCTCTGGCATATGCGCCAGGATGGGAGTGGTGCCGGCACCTCGCATCAACTCTGCCGTGGGTGATGGTGATGAGGAACGTGGTGGTGGAGGCTCAAGAGTTGGCAGCGTCAGCCCACCCGCAGCAGGGCGCACCTCCTCCTCCTCATCTGGAGAGATGAAGGCTCTAGCAAGGCCCTCAGCTCCCCAACTTCCCCGTCTGAGAGCTAATGTCGGGTTTGAGCTGCTAGTGTCATTATTGGAGAGCATGCACTCAATACAGTGATACAAAGATGAATGAATGCAATGCAAGCATTTGTGCTGTGTTCTTTCCTGCACTACCATCATGAGCATGTTCTCTACAGTAATGATGAATCTGTACCAACACTGCTAGTTTTTTGTTTTGTTGCTGCAGTTAAACCTGGATATAACAAAAGTGACAAATTCTTGGAAAAATTGATTTTGAAGAGGATTTCATTTTTTTGCAGGTTTGGCACGAAAATTCGAACAAGAAACGCACAAACTAAACAAAAGGGAAACTGAAGGCAGAGCTGACCCAAAACACCTATTCGGCAGTAAAAGACTGCATTATTATTGTGTAGACACCCTCAATGGGTTTTTGCCGCCGCTGCACGCCATGTTCTGTAACAAGTACAAATTGATAACATGCCCCCACGCACCGTAACTTTTACAAGCAGGTAAAAGTGCGCGAGCGCTGCCAAAGCAGAGATCAAATGAGCCGTCCCATCTCTATCGCCTGGAGGGCACATACGATAACATCCCCTGTGTATCAAGACTGATGTTGAATGCTCAAACAGAAAGGAAACAACGCCCATTGAATGAGCAGTGAAAAAAACGCAGGGGAGGTGGGGGGGGTCATTTGAGTAGCAAAAGGGCATGGTCCCGATCACTGGCACACACTATCTTGGCAAGCATCAGTGCACTTTCGAAGTGACTGTGTGAAAAGAGCACTTTCCCTGAGCGGCCGTATTCGCTTACACCAGCGTTTTGTTTGAGTTCCGCGATATCTGATCCAAAAGAGTTGGCTACCAGCGTTACTTCATATAACCTTACAATTTGTTGCTATCCCATTCCTTGCATTGCATTTAAAGCGCGGTCGTGTTGTTGCCAGAGCTAACTGGCTAATCGCGAAGACTACGTTCCCGCGAACTCATGGCACAAGACTGAAATGCGCGGACGCGTCAAGCTCCGAAGATCCGTTGTCAACATTGCCTCTGAGAGTTTCCATGAGCGCCTAATCTGACATCACCTCAGTAGTGATGACTTAACTGTTTGCAACGAAAATGAAAGAAAAAAGCAAAGCTGAACTTCGTCGGGGGCCACTCCATTTGCACACATTGAAACCATGCACACGTGCACAGCGTCAAAAACGAATAGCGGACACGGATACCGCTGAAAACTGTTCATTAAAGCACCCTCCATATGCATTGATTGATATGTGGTGTTTAACGTCCCAAAACCACTATATGATTATGAGAGATGCCGTAGTGGAGGGCTAAAATTTAGACCACCTGGGGTGCTTTAACGTGCACCCAAATCTGAGCACACGAGCCTACAACATTTCCGCCTCCATCGGAAATGCAGCCGCCGCAGCCGGGATTCGAACCCGCACCCTGCGGGTCAGCAGCCGAGTACCTTAGCCACTAGACCACCGCGGCGGGGCCACCCTCCATATGCAGTGCACCCCCACATGTGGCGCTAACTAAAAGCATGGCACTGACAATGCAAAATTAGTTTTATGTTTTTGGTTTGGAGGGGGACACATCTGCACATGCACCTGCGGTACCCATGAAAAACACATGCTTGTGCCAAAATGACAAAATCCGGGGCAAAATTTCAGATTGTCAGTGGCAAAAATTTGTTATGTCAAGGTTGTCTTCTGCTGTTACTTTGTTGCGTAGAGGTTGCAAATACATGTGCTTCTACAGAGTAATGGCAGGGAATAGAAAAACTTTGTATCGAGAAATTCGTTGTATGAAGGTTCGTTATCAGCAGGTTTAACTGTATTATCAAACTGCCTGCTTGCAGACTTGAGTAAAATGTCTAGCAGTGCACATTTTTGCAAAACATGACAGCTAGTTGCATAGTAACAACAGCTGTGTGCATGTCTGCGAACCAACATGACTGAATAAAAAATAAAAAAATACCTGATCACAATATCATAATAGCAAACCAACAGGTGTGACGGTTGACAACAAAACTACTGTTTGCTTATTTATTTCTTTTTTTTCCTCACTTCATCTTCATCTGAAATATGCACTTCAATTTTTAGGCATGCAAAAGGTCATTATTGCAGCTCCGTCAAAACTGACGTCCCAGAGTCTCTTACCAAAACTCTTACCAGAGGCAGCCGCAGGTGGGACTGAACCAAAGGCTGCGGCGAATGAGGCATCTGATGCAAAGGTGGTCGAGGGTGTAGAGACTGGTTGGGACATGAACCCTGCAAAAGAGAAGTTGAGGATCCAATTCAATTCAGCTTGTTTCATTCTGCAATAACACAAAAGGGCAAGAAAAATGCATCCACACTAGGCTGCTTTATAATCAGCTGTAAACAGGCCAATGTAAAACAAACAAAGAGCAAGCACGATATCTGTGACAAAAAGGGCAGCTGCCCTAGTACTCAAAGAAAATCAGCATTGCCACAAACGACCACAACTTTCAACTTTTTAAGCTATCACTATCGTATGACATGCATGAATCTAGATCATAGCACCATGGATGGTACTAAAAGTCGGACATTATAGATTATCCAAGAGACATTAGAGAGCAGTTGCTCTTCCCTGGCATTAGGAAGAGGAGGGGAGGGGGGAGCAAAGACTACCGAGCTCTGCTACACTGCTCAATAAGCAAGTGGCAATTCAAACATAGATTTGCAATAGACTGAGACAGATGACAGAGTTGCCAGAGAACCCTATGGGCGAGCTTCCTGTGTGCCTCATGGATTAATACAGGCCGATGTCCTAAAGCAACACAGGCTGTGGGGGCGCTAACACCCCCTTGTTAAGTCATTTGCACCTTATGGCGCATGTGTCTCATACCTAGGCCGCATTCAGGGTTCACAACTATCGAGCGGTTGGTGGCGATGATGGTGGTGAGCGTTTATCACCACCATCATTATGGTTAGCGTGATAGTGCAGGCAGTCATGCCTGGCATCACATGAGAGATGAGTGGTCCTTTTTGGCGTGTGGAGCAAGCAGTCTCTCGCAGTGGGCCCGTGAGGACGGCACCGTGGGTTGTTGCTTGCGGGCCCTCGTGGAGAGGCGAGAGTTAGCACCGCCGCCTTGTGTTATGTCGTTGAGTGTTTTGGAATATTGTGTACGGTTGCTTTAGAGTGTTGATGACAACTGATGTATTTTGATTTGGCTGAAAATGTCACCGTTAGAAAAAGTAATTCAACAAATGTGTGTTTGGTTTGCTCCGACCGCGTCTACTGTGTCCATTCGCTCGGAGAGTGTTGCTTCATTTCGACATCCCACAAGGTGCAATGATAAGCTACGGCAAAGAATTCAAAGTTAATTTTGTCAAGCCCCCTCCCCCACCCCCCTTCCTTGTTCAATACCAAGGAAACATTCTCAGCAGAATACTTCATATGACTAACCATTAGCAGTGAAATGTGCAAAGGCTAGTTGCTGCTGCTGTTGCTGCTGCTGTGGGCTCTGCACCGTAGGTGGTGGTGGCGCTGGGCTGGGCTCGGCAAACGGGTTCCCGAGGCAGAGCAGGTCATCACTGGCCGGGGCGGCAGAGAACAGGTCCAGCACAGGCTCGCCACTGCTGGCGGTAGCCGAAGCTGCAGGGGGCTCAGGCGACGCCGACAGGAACGGATTGGTGCTGGCCTCTGTCTCCTTCAGGTGCCGCTCCTGCAGTCGCACACACCATGCCCCCAGCTGCTAACACCAGCATGGAACCGTGACTGTGGCATGCACTCGACACAGCCATGCTTCTCACCTCAGCACTGCCCAAAGCTGGCTGAAACGAGACATGCACACGTCAGACACACACAAGTGTAGGCTGATGTGCCTCAGTTGACACTCCGTGCCGACGTGCTGCACGCTCTTTTTCCTCACGAGTGTTGTGTAACAGCCTATGTATGTGGAGATGTGTGCATTTGCTCTAACAGCACTTTTAGTCCATGCTGTGTACCCGATTCATGGATAGAAACTGCATTTCATAGTCCATTTTGGCTCACACAACATTTAACGCAAGTGCTTGCGTTTGTAAACTTAACCTCAAACACCAGTCGGATATGACAAATTTTTAGTACCAGCTTTCTTTGTAAGCAGCGATTTTCCTGACATTTGCATTTCAATACTGCACGGCTATGAAGAATTGTAGCCCACACTCTAGTCAGGTGTTCATGCTATTTATGCAGGCGTGTTTACACACTGCATGTTCGTATGCTGCTTGGAACGAGAGTGGTTTCATTACTACCTAGCAGCGAGACACCAACGTTACGTAGTGATCAGATTCACGAAACCAGGAAAGCTTACTGCGACGGATAGTGCTAGTTTTGCCTTGCATTCACATAATGCTCTTACAATAGATGTTCAGGTACACCTCGAAAATAAGTGCTAGCAAGTTTTTTCTTCATAAGTGCATTTGCAACACTAGAAAAACCGTAAATTGAAAAGGCATGTGGCAACAGTTAAATGAAAACTACATTTCCCAGACTTCGGCATGGCTTGTCCAGTGTGAACTAGTATTTTTACAGATTCATTAATATTGCAGATGATGGGGGCTGTAATGATAATAACATAGCTTGCAAAATGCAAAATCAGTGTTCAACTCTTTGCCTGACATTCAGAATAATTAGCACTTAACTAATTAATTATTCAAACGACATTATCTTGATGTTCATAGGGTTTGAAAAAAAAAACACACAATGAAACAACTTCACAGACTACTTTTTTAAACATGCAAGTTCCTCGACACTGTGTGATATAAAAATTTTGGGATGGTCCTAAAAAACGTTAATATATAACAGCTCTGACTACTGCTGACACCATAGGATGCCTGAATAATTAGAGCTGGGGCATGAGCAAATGACTAAGTGTCAAAATAATTTAGCTTTTGAGCTTTAGTAAGTACACTTGTGCATTGTTAGCAGACAGACAACAGCAATAATCAAAAGGATGTTTTAGGCAGTCTTCCGTGATAGGGTTTTATGCTTTTTCCAAGTATGAATCGATGCTAAAGCGTCCTTCACCTATCCAATTTTCTAATCTAGCTCGATCTATAGCGATACAATGCTCAATCCAGCATAGTGCATGCCATTCCAGACAAAGAGAAACAGACACACATCTATGTCTGGCAGCATTATACTGATATGCCCCTCTATAAGTACGCATCAGATAACGAACAAAGAGGAAGCAAAGCGTTCCGGTTTTATGCCAAAGATAAATCAATGTGTCAAGCACATTTCAGCAGCAACAATAGAAGTGCCCATTAGTTTTAAGTCGATGATAAAGGGTCCATTAAACATCTAAAATTTTCAAATGGTAAGCCACTGTTGCATGTTTTGAGATTTCTGCAAGCAGCATCCACATAATGACTTTACACTAAATGTCTGCATAATCGCAGGCAGTGGCACTAAACTGCATCCCAGACTACCTAAGTTAGCCATGCAAATCTCAGGAACACGTAATGCACCCACTGGAACACCTAAATCAACAATAAAAGGGGCCCAGGACCACTTTTCTAGCATGGTCAGAAAATGCTGCGTATAGGCAGTAAAGGTCCCCGAGAACATGTGAGCCAAATAATGCAGCCCATGGCCTGGAACTTATAGTTTGCTTAAAGTCTGCTGAAAACTGCTCCCTTCTTGGCTCTAGAAATTATGCCGTAAGCCCCAAGTACACGGTTATAAGAAGATTTGAGCATCATGAGCAGAACAGTATAATGAGGCTACCACAGGATGTCTCAACGTGCTCATGCGCTTACATCACATTGAAAGTAAGCCACCCGTTCGAAGAAAAAGAAAAACGAAGTACTCAAGGTTGTGAAGCGCACCAGCAAACAGATAAGCTTCTTGCCCCCTTGTTCCGAATTCAACTAATCAAATAAGACGTGGCAAGCGAGACCGAGCACCAACCTTGAGCTGATTCATGGCTGCTGCTTCTTCCTCGAGGGCCCTGCGCACGCTGGCCTCGTCCACGCGCACACCGTTGATCTCGGCGCCTGTGCCTCCGGCCGAACCAAAGGCACTGCTCGTGCAAGAGAGCGCCGACACCGCACTCTGCACGTTGCTGCTCACCCTGTTCGATCCGCGTAGTGAGGGGGCAAGGGTGGAGGGAAGGAGGAGGAGAAGAGGCATGCATGCAGCCACGACAAAACACAAGCCATGCCGCGTGCACAGCGCTGGCAGCAGCATGCACTGCTGTTGCAGTAACCCCTTCAGCTGCTCATTACTTCCGAATACTAAAGCCTTCAAATTATTGTCTTCAATCACCATAAATGTGGAATTCGGGTAACACTACTGCACATAGGTGCTGCTGCATCTAAGTGTGCAAGTGTACTTTCAAGGACGTTTAAGATGTTAAAGAACACCAGACAGTGCAGTCACCTTTTATGCACCATTTCACGCAGGGTTAAGCCACCCATCCAACATAAAAACAACTTGCAAAGCATTTCAGTGTGAAAAACTAAAGCCACTGACAAGCTTTCTCATTTTTTAATTAGAGTGCACCGACAGATCATCTGGCACAGGTCTGATCAGAAGACTTGACATGAATTCAATACACTAACATTCTTCAAAAGTATAATTTTAAGGTTACTTTTCTTTGTGTAACTGCAGATGGCACCTGATAATGTTAGAAAACTGGCATTTTAAGGTTGATTTCTTTTGTGTAACTACAGATGGCACCTGAAGGGGCTTCAATAGGCCTTTGCAAAACAAGCAAAAAATATAACCAGAGGCTCACAGACTAACTCACAACAGAAGGTCAAACAGGCAGACTTGCGGCAGTCCTTGAAACACCTATGGTGCACTTCTGACTAGTGGGCTAACAGAAGGCAAGATTTCCTACGAGACGAAAATAAATCAGTGGTTCAAAAACCAGCAACAATGTGAAGGCGATACCGCTGCATAAATAAAGGAATGGGCATTTCTCAGTGCAGCTTTCAAAACAAAAGTGCTTCATGTATCAAAATTTTGAACAAAAGGCAAAATATAAAGCAGCAAGACCGAAAGGCCGTTACGGAGCTTTCAAAGGCTGGTTGCAGGTAAAACAAGGGGGTGAACAAAAACTGCACGACTGGTGGAGAGGGGAGTGTCACCCTAACCACAAGACTCCCAAGAGCAGAGGTTCCCAGAATTGAAGTGAGCGATCACTGCATTCTGCTTGTGCTCGCACTAAGCTTATGTACGACACGAGTGATGAAGCTCGGGGCACCTCAGTGCCACGCAACATTTACAAGCTGAGAGGTCACACTTATGCTGCTGAGGACGTACAGTGCATTTACACTCAAACCACGGTATAACGACATATCAGTTATAACGAAGTAAATGACAGATAGTCTTGCAATAAATACAGCATTAGCATATACATTTATGAAAACTTTTGCATATAACGAACTTATTTTCGTGTAAGACGCAACTTTGTTTTAACAAGGTTTGAGTGTAGTTCATTCCTACAAAAAGCTGGTATCTAGTTACAACTAAACTTGAGGCAAGTCTCAAGTATAATTGCACTTTGGCACAGCCGACGGACTTTCTGAAGCAACAAAGTATTCACCCTGACACTGTAGAAGAGTGGCTAGTGCCACTTTGTTTAAGTGTCAAAATGATCAATGAGGTATGGGTATAATTTTCGAAGCAGAATTATGCAAGCCCAGTACTTAATCCCTCAACTTAAGCGCACGTCTATAGGCTCGCTGCCAAGTTGGCCGCGCTATGCTCAGCGAGTATAGATTCAGAACCATTGTGCCACCTCCTCTTGGGAGGAAATAATGAACAGGGGTGAGATATCCATTTTCAGACCGTGTCACTTACTTTTGTTGTAGAAGACGAGGTTGTAAAACTGGCTTAAGCGCGTGACTACTTGGGCATGGGAACTCTTGCATATGGTGCAAACTTTGCCAACCTACCAAACACGGGTGAAGAAAAAAGGCAGAGAACTCAGACACAAAGCAAAAAAAATGCTGCACAGCTCGAGCTGAGTGACAACTCTGATCCGATCATGTCTTGAAAGTTGACAGACTGGCAGCAAACCAGTGCTTTAACATTTATCACTCCAGCACGAGCAGAGGTGAAAATGAGTGCAACGAGAACTAATTTTTTTCTTGTTTCTCTAGCAAAGAAACTTTTTTCGCTTGATAAAAATTATGGAAATGAGAGAACACACCACGTGGTTCTTGTTGGGCATACAATTTCCCAGAAGAGGGGTTGAACGATTCCAAGACTTAGTGCACGCAACTATGCAAGCGCTAAACACAAAAGCACTGCTAATATGAATGCTGAAATGCCTAAATTCATGTCGGGAATCCCTGCTCAAGTACTTAAGCAGAGAAAAGGGCAGGTGCCATGACTGACCTGGTCGCAGAGGCAGCCGAAGTAGCTCCTTTACGCCCCTCCAAAGCAGCCAGGTGCTGCTCCAGGGCATCCAGCAAGCTGCTTGGAGCCTGAAAAAAAATCAGAGACGCGCCAAATAGAAAATAGCGTGAACCAAAGCTCCGTGTAGAACAAAACGCGGGAACCCACAGCACACGGGAAAACAGCGTCCTTACTTTTTGCCCCTTACCTCTGACGTCCTATTGGCAAAGCTTATTAGGAACACTTCAAAGTACTGTAAAAAGAGCAGAGACGCGCCGCGGCCCGCGACCTGACCCCACTGTCTACTGAAGTCTTTGGGCATGCTTACCTTGGTGAGGTCGGGGATGTCACCTTTGTCAATACCAACAGTCTGAAAATAGTGAGCGGGGGGGGGGGGGGTGGCCGAAGGAGAAAATTAGACAACCTTTCAATACACTGATCACTTTAAGGGTGATAGTATTGATGGATTCTGCTTGGCTGAGCAATGGACAGGTGCAGAAATAAAAGTACCCATACAAAAATTTTTCATTGGAAAACTGCATACAATATAGAATAAAATAGTTACAAATACAACAAAATAATAAAAACAGACATATGCATATTAGTAGAGTTTTACGTCCCAAAACCACGAATGATTATGAGAGACCGTAGTGGAGGACTCCGGAAATTTCAATCAACTGGGGTCCTTAACGTGCACTTAAATCTAAGCACATGGGCTTCTAGCGTATTCCCTCCATTTAAATCAATCAAAAGAACTATTTTGCTATGAAAAGAATAAAAATACAAATTATGTTTGGACCGATAGCTTTAAGTGGCTAGTGACTGGTTGAATACAATGTGTATGAAGAATGTACAGAACAGCTCTGAATAAAAAAGAAAAAAGAAACAGCTGTGGCAGCCGAAATTCAATTGCACAACCTTCTGATCAGCAATCAGTCAGCATAACGACTAGACCACAGCGGCAGCTCAGGGCCGAGATGAACAAGCAGGTCTGGTCAACTGCAATGGTATATATGTACGAACCAAACACACTGCAATTACGTACAGCTTAAGAAATTGGGGTAGGTGCTCCTCTAATGAGTGAAAAGCGGCCACTGTTGGCATACATGACAAATAGTCCAGCTCGTGCACTATGCAACATTCTTCGAACAAGGGGGCCACTGACCATCTTTCTTATGACGTCAATCATACGACTGTAGGTGCTCTCATTTGGAGTGCACACACACACAGACCAATAAGCTATTACTTATTGGTGCGTGCCTCCGAGCAGGAAATGCCGCAGGCTTGTCATTTTGCCCGACTGTAACTGTCTCGGGACATTAAAAAAAAAAGAGAAAGTTAAGGTGCCATCCAACTGTGTGTAAGCCCAACACAGATTGCACATGATTTTCAACAGAGGTATGCACTCGTTTATTGGAACTTGTGGGTGCACATGCACAATGCCAGCATCGGTTTCACATTGTGCGGTTCAGTGATTACAGGTTTAGTGTGGTCCTAAGGCACTGTGTTCTACGGATGGGTGTCCACGAATATGGGTCATGCAAAACAAAAAACAGTTTTAGAGCCCAGACGAAGGGCAACTCACCTCGGCAACCTTCAGGAACTCCGCTACCCGATCCATACGGATGAGGAACTTTTTGTAGATGTCCAAGGCCTCACGGCAGTGCTTCTTATTCATGTCGAAATATTTTTCTGCACAATTTTAACACAGCGGGCGACGAGCTTTAAAATAGATTCAGGGTAATGAAAGTTCATGGCATGCAGTAAGTATGCGTACGACTATTTCAAAACAGAGTGGGCTTTACCACCTCATTATCACTTCAGAATGCTTCGAATCTCTTGGCATGCACAAATGACCAGCATTAATGAAATCCGCAAGTGTTCCTGCACTTAGGCTGACCTAAATGACACTGGGGTAACTTTAAATTGACAAAGTTTCTATACTTTCACAAAAATCCAAACAGCAAAGGTGCACACAAATTTACGCAGGAGCAACCCTCAACACATGTACAACAAAGTGTTGCATGGCCAACTTGTAATGAGTCATGGAGATTATTCACCAATTTCGTTACAGGGGTTTAGGATCAATCTTTTTGCGCTACCATAACGACATATGCTAGGAGAAAAAAAAGAGAGACTTAAATCAACACTTTTTGCTTCTGTACTTGTGTTCCTATGCTAGTTCGAAAATTGTGAAGCCTTACCGTAAGGAACAGTTTCTAGCTTTCAAATTTCTGTGGTGTAATCCTGTTACGTGGCCATGCAGCAATTGAAAAGCCACACTAGTCAGCAATCGTTGCATCTAACAAGGACCGATAAACATACAGAAACAGGGACGGTCTTGTTAACAATGCGTGCTATGGGGGATTCTTTCTGCCTCTTTCAAGTGACGTGTCTTTGCATCAACATCCTAATGGTAGTACAGATGCAGCAGTAATCACTAAATTCTGCTATCATCTTTTAGAGCAAGGTGTCTACAAATTAGATTTTGGTGGCAGCGATGGCATAATTGGTGAAAAAAAATGATGCTGGTGAGTGTACTGGAATGTAGGTGTACACGAATAGTCCCTCGAAGTCGCGCTGTGCACATGTACATTTTGTATGTGCTGTGTTACAAAAACTGATGCTCTCGCCATCTTAGGCTTTACCTTGATTCCTTGGGATCATACGAAGCTGTGAACTGTGGTGACGAGCAATAGAGGCAAAATGCAAAGTATACCCGCACACACCGAGCAGATTAATGATCCCGTCGTTGTAGCAGGCAAAAAGACGAATCAGGTCTCGAAACAGAAGCATGAAGGCTGAGCTGATCACCCCGTTGGTCAGATCGTTCGCTGTGCACTGAAAAAAAAAAAAAAAGAAGAACTTGCTCGGCTCCCTGTCGGCCCAACAATGCCTTCACCAGAAAGTTTAACGCACTCACATCAAACTCGAGCAGGGCGTCCAGTTGACTTTGCAGCGCAGGCACTGTCTTCAGCAGCTGTGTGCAAGAGAAAGATGTAATGAACGCTTCTCCAGGTATTTCCAAAAAAGGTATGCTAATGAGTTTGGTCACAGACGGGAATTTTTCGAAACCCTGAATATTCCTAGTCATGATGTTGAAAAGTATAGGTGCTGCCATCTGTTCACGATCAATACTAAGTGGAATCCAGTTTAGTTTTTATTTATATGCACTCCTTTCTCGAAATCTTTGAAAAATCACTTTCAAATTTCACTGAATAGGGTATCAATAAACACATCAATCTTACTGCTCTGTGCACCATAAAGTAGGAGGTCAGCCTGAAAATCTTGCACAAGTTTGAAGGACAAGTTGCACAATGTACCTAAACAAAAATTAACCACACATTTAAAATAAGCACAGAATTTAGACATGCTCACAAGTTTTCAGCCCCACAGAGAAGATAAGAATGACGTTTATAAAAACTCTTGACCTAAGACACTAAGCCTCTCTTTCTACATTAGCATCCAGCAATCTTTAATTAATAAAACAAACAATGTTTTGCAGTTAACACCATTTAGTTGCAACTCAAGCTATTGTGGTAAGAATGCACACGTTTATGTCTGTCATTCAACGAAAGTTGTCTCGCCTGGTTAATCCAAACATTTTCCTGTTCCTTTATAGACAAACTATATTTGGCTACAACTTTGCAACAGAGCTGCATTTACTTCTCAAAGACTGATGAATGTGCGCCTTCACCTATGGGTGTGCACTCTAGACCAAGGTCATGAACCCAATGGTCGGTGAGTCAGTGGTCTGGCCGACGTACGAAGCTGTTCATTTAGTCAAAGAGGCAATTTCGTGGTCATTCGGGTGACGCCACGCACAGGTGAACAAGACAAGTGTTTCTTTTACACAAAGCTAACTTAAAAATGCAATGCCATTACAAAATTTTATCAAGAAAACAGTGACAAATGCATTTTTTTTTCAACTGATACAACCAACTATAAGCATGACCATTCTCCCTACAATTAAGCAAACATCAACCCTACTGATAAGCATACAGAGATAATTTTTTTATTTAAAATACATTGTACAGTTGACAGTTTTTGTTCTTATCAGTATTGCTTAATTAAAAGCTGGAAATGCAGCCCAAGCTCACCTTGTCAGTCGGCATGGTGCGCAGGGTTCCGTCTTCTTTGCTACAAAATAAAAGTTGCCAAGAATCATTGAAGAGGACGCTAGGCAAATCTCTTTTCACCAGCTGTCAAGTTTTGTTTACTTGCCAAAACCACAAAATGGTTAACAGGCACACAGAAGTGGGGGGCTTCCAAAAGAAGCAGTTTAGTAAGTCAAAGTTGCTAGGATAAAAAATCAGGTCACGATGACCTAGCTCTCCAGGCAAAAGGTGACAGTGTTCTTAAAAATTCTAACTGTATATTGCTATGGGAACTGCCTAAAGTGCAACTACATGGGAGTTTTATATTCTTGTTTGCAATTACTCCACTGTTTCTCTTCCCATATACGAAAATAGAGGGCCAAGAAAAAAAAAACTCGAACGGCTGACTCACCCCCTTTTCACCTTGCAGAAGTCAAACGCCACAGTGCGGTAGGAGACCGCCTTCTCTGTCAGGTACTTGGCATAGCGTCTGATGAATGTTGACATGTCAAAGCCAGCTAGTAACAGACAAATGGGTATAACATGTATAAATGCAAAAGTTCATTCAGCACCCAGTTTTTAAAAATGGGTAAGAAATGTGTGCAACAACAAACCCATATCGCCAGATGCTGTAGGAAATGAAAGGAAAGCACACCGTTAGGCAAATGCGATGCCACTTAAAAAAGACTGGGCAATATTTGCGCCAACTTTGACGTTCGGCCTGTGCATAACATCGGCAGTGTGATGCTCACTGCATGGCATCAATACCTTACCGGGGTAAGAAGCCGGACCAATTGCTGCCAGAGAAGCAAGAGGTTATCTGTGATCAGGCCTCTTTTACCAAACACTGGTCATAGCAATCTACATGCACCGACAGTAAGCAATAGTGAAATTTCCAAGCAAGCTTTAATTTATTGATGAGCAGCAGTCTCCAATTTCCACTAAGAACATACAGGTAGTATCAGGCCATAAAGAGCAACAATGGCATAGGCATCTGCCCATGACGACTGCGGTCACTAACAATGAGAGCATCGCTTAGATAAATGCTCTCCAGCGTAGCCAAAACGTGCTGCACTTCTTTAACTTCCTGCGTGTCATGCTATTATGCGAAACCCCCAATAAGAATAGCCAAATAATTTTACGACTGCAGCTGCAGATGTTTGTTATTACGTCCTCCAGTGGAATAAACTCTCTCCTGCTACCACTGTCCAATTGATTGTACTGTGCCAGTTATCAAAAGTATAGAGGTGAAAACTTATCTATGGCATTACTAGGAGTTCAAAAATACAGTCAACATACTTAGCTATATTTACCAGAAATGCATAAACAGGCTGCGCATCTATTTCATTGAATTCAGTGTGCTTCATGCGGCACAAGCTGCACGATACACTACCAATACCAATAATGCAGAATCGGGAGTGAATTTCTCAAGTCACAACTGGTTTCCTGCTGCAAGCCACAGAATGAAGGCAGCTACGACCAAGAAGTCAGATAGGAATGGGTTGTGATTAGTAACTATGTGATAAATAGAAGATGTACGGCTAGAAATACACTATCCAGCCAGAGTACATATGACAAGTTACATGTAACTTGGTAAGGGGCAGCTTTCAAACAATTACATCATGAAGTGTCAACCACTTTTCAGGACGCTCCATCCAGTCAGTTGCATTTGTCGCTACAACAATCTCACTATGTGCAAATTGATTGACGCCCCAAAACCATTTTATGATTGACGCCTCGTCAAAACCACCATAGGATTGACGCCCCAAAACCACCATATGATTATGAGAGACACTGTAGTGGAGGGCTCCGGAAATTTCGACCACCTGGGGTTAACGTGCACCCAAATCTGAGCACACGGGCCTATAGATTTTTCGCCTCCATAGAAAATTCAGCCGCCGCAGTTGAGATTCGATCCCACGACCTGCGGGTCAGCAGCCGAGTACCTTAGCCACTAGACCACCGCAGCAGGGCAACTACTATGTGGAATTCAGAGCAGAAAACTCACCCTGGACGCCAGTCTTGTCTACAAAGGTACCCAGCTGGAACGTACAGTTGCTCGATGCCAAGTATTGGGTGAACCTCTGCAAAGAAAGCAGTGATCAAGGCAAATCGCCACTAGCAGCAGCCCAGGCACAACGCACCTCGTTGCCATAACACATCAGGTGATGCACGGTGACCAGGGATTTGAAGACAACAACCCAGTTGGTGTTCTGGGCACGTTCAATCAATAGGTTGGCCAGTTGCGGGATCGAGACATTGGGCTCATTCGTGCAGTGTAGCAGGTCTGAAAACCATGAACAACGGATGACTTGTTACTCTACGCAGCACAGAAGAAATAAAGAAACTTCTCTGCACTGAAACGAGAGCACAACAGTAATAGAATATTTAGAGTATAAAAACACCTCGTGCCTGCAACTACCCACTACCACTTTCCCACGTTGCACTACAAGCTACGAAAGGTTTGCAGTGTAAAGTATTTGCAAAATATTTGAATACTCATGCAGTGGAGTGCTTATGCTTGCTGTCGGTGAGCCGTGTTGCTAACTGCTGCCACTGATTGCAAGGAAATTCAGGTTTTTCTCAAAATACCCACTATAAATTTCGATTCTATGTTAAAATAAATAGCATGAGATCTCACAAAAACGCGGACGAGAATTCTTTATCAGCTTCGTGATTAAACTTGAACTCTAATAAGAAATAAGCAAGGATATTTTGGCAAACTTTAAGAACCGCTGTTAAACTGCAGTTAGAATGAGAAGCCAGTGAGGTTGACGGTTTACGGCCAAGCTGAAGTCCGCTGCAGTCGGCCCAAGAGATTGCAACGTATGCCTGTGACCATTACAGAGCATGCCACTGTGCCTTGTGCGCTATCAACAATACATGTTCGCATGCCAGGGAACCTAAGCAAGTCTGTCAGAAACGGAAACACGAAGAGCTATCACAGACACGGGCCACAGAGACTTTACAGCTGTCTGCCGGGGGTTAAGTTGAGCTTGTTGGAAATGGGGCGAAACTTGCGACCAGCAGGTAGCAAAAAGTGCATACAAAGCAATGGGATAACAGTGCAAGGGTGACGGGGCCTTCCGAAAGCCGCTGCACAAGCGGGCGACGACCAGCGAGGAATTTTCGGGGGTGTTCAGGAGAAAACACCCTCTGCCGATGTGTACCGGCGGCGGCGGAGGGAGGCGGTCGCGCACACGCGACATTTGAGCCTGCAGTGGTAGGCTGCAAGCAGGAGGGTGTCATGCAGCGTACTGCAGCTGGGACCGGGAGCCGAGGAACGGGGGCGGTGACAGCGCGGCGGTGGCCCCTCGGCGGAGCGCACTGTTAGGCTTACAGCTCGGGGCCCACGTTTGGGCGAGCGCCGACCGGCCAACAAGCGTGAGCGACAGGCAGAGCTGCAAGGCGGCCCACTTACAGTCGAGGTGTTTCTTCTTGGGGCCGATCACTTCCTCGGTGGTCGCTTTGCAGACCACCCGGGCGAGGCCTTGACCCGCTATGGTGTGCCGGGCTGCCATCAGCCGATCGTTGAGGCTCTGGCCGGACATCTTCGACATCGGCGCTGGCGAACCGGGCTACGGAGACGGACCCGCAAGACAGCCCTGCGACACAAGAGTGTTGCCCCTGCTGCTGGCACAGCTCTCCTCCTAGGTCCCAAACACACTCACGCACACACACACACCAAGCGGTGGGCAACGAGAGAAAAACCGTTCACGTCACCACATGACGTCACCACAGCCTCATGGTCTGCGCTGACCAATGGTGATGTTCACCGTCGCCTGTGCAACGTTCTGCTTGCTCAGGCCGCAAGTCGCAAACAGGGCGAACAACACAAAACAAGAGTGCTTACCGAAGTATCTGGCCACCAACTCCACGCCGCAACAAATGCACAAGTGCGATGAGGTTTGAGGCGCACCAGGTAAGTGCGAGTTTTGAAGCACAATGTACCGCAACTCACCGACAGAAAGGGCGCCACAATTTGAAAACCAAAACAAGGCGACCAGGTTCTGGCTTCGCGGATGTCAACCGCACATACGCGCTGAGCGAAATTATTTCAACAACTGTTATGCTCGTCGGCTACGTGGCTCGAGGAAAGCAAATATGATCTCGAGAAACGGTTGTTGCTTCGGTCAGAAGCGCGCCTGATGCCCGCACGAAATTTTTAGCTTCGATCAATACATCCACAAAGCATCTGCGGAGCTGCACACAAGCGATACGCGTTCTTTCGCAGGCTTTTGCTTGTTGTGTTGTTTGTCTGGCGCAAGGGGCGCTGCGGTGGTGCGCGGTGGACCACGCGCTACACGTTAAGCTTGCGCACCGGGTACTACGAAGGATCGCTACAACACATTCCTCGTGATTCGACATCTTGAACTTGTCCTTGCCGGCGTCCCGCCCTGTAAAGGTCATTTGCGAACAGGATTCCCGATTTTCGGTACAATGCTTACGCAATCAGCAATTAGGACGCAACAGTTAGGGCACACCAAATTGCTTGTACAATTAAGGCTGCCAAAAATTAATTTCTGCCAATTAATTTTCGCCCCATCATTTCGACTTTTTGCAGTAAATAGCATAACTAATATATCTCTGGTTAAGACCAATTGATGCTTAATGCATTCGATTTCCGGAGCTGGATAGCACAATCTATGCATTCATACATTCTGATAAAAAATATTGTCACGGTTATTAGCCATAAGCATAAAAGGAGGAAGAAGCCTGCATAACGTGTGGCAGTCTCTGGCGTTTTCGAGGAAGATGACGTTGCGCGTCTGCTCTTGCGCTTTGTTTTTGTGTGCCAATAGAGCCTTGCTGTTAACGTCGAAAGGAAGCCTTGGTCCTGTTCTTTGCACGTTGCGACAATATTAAGAACCAGAAGATTTCTTTGATGACTGCTCTCCAACTTTTTGTCAAAACTGTCCACGTAGGTGTGCACACAGAAGGAGAGGGGGGCTGAAGCCAGCCCTGTACATTAAGATTATAGAGAGGGGGGTTTAACGGCAGTCCAATACATTATGATAGGGAGAGGGGGTTCTGGGACGAACCTTTGCCCCGCCCCCCCTCCTAAGGAGAACCCCGAGTACACCCATGAGTGTCCATTTTGCATATCTGCAACAGCTGCAATTTGTTGCATCTCATGAATTGTAACAGTAATATTTTTGTTGAAAAATTATGGCACTTGCTCTGCATATTAATACTATGAAAGCTTGTTAGATTTAATGAAGCTCTGCTTTAATAATACTGTAACAGTGCTAATTGCTTTGTGTTTCTTTTTAGGATTTCTTCATGTGTCCCAAGCACACTGCACAGCACTTACATCGCTAAAACTGTCTAAAACAATGCATAGTGTGACTTGTCATCCTGTTGCTGTCCTAGCACATTAGCCAAGCATGCCAGATTTCACAGCAGGGGCAGCCCAGCGGGGGTTTGGGGGTGCAGTAGCCCCTCTCCAACTCTCCCCCAATTCTCTCCCACCCATTCTTTGCGCCCCGCCAAGATGAAACGTATAACACAATGGATAAGTTCCCTGCCCCTCTCATCAAATTATCTTTTTCAAAGAAACAAAAAAGTGTGCTGTAAAAGCTGCGGTAGTCTCCTAACACACGAGCATCCTCGGTGGTTGTTTTAGACATAACAAAAATTCACATGCGTTAGATCCTTTTCATGTTTATGGGAATTTTGTACGTTTCTTTTCGCAATATACACCACAATGAAGTCTCAAAAGTCACACCGAGCTGCCGTGAGTTGAACATGTGAACTTTAATAAAATATCTACATGGCTTTCAGTGGCTCAACACCTAGAAGCCGCATCCCTTGTGCAAGTGTCACTCTTGCAGCGTGGAAAAGTAGAAGCCTCGCCTGCAAGAGAAGTCTGCTATAACCAAGAAGGTGCAAACACACAATTATTCATATTCCAATATAACAGTGCACTAGACGAGCAGACTGATAGGAAAAGAAATGGCGCACACAACTTTTGATATTCAATATTCAATAATGAAGAAGCAGCATGCTTTTTGAGAAGGCAAGTGTATGGTGGATTCCTCTAAAACAGGCTATTTTTACTCCATATCGAAACTACACTCAGACCTCATTATAACAAAGCTGCACCTTACAGCAAAGTAAGTTTGTCACATACAAAAATTCGTTATAAAGATAGACTCCTAGTACTATATTTATTGCAAGACTATTCTTAAATTACTTCAATATAACCAATATTTCGTTACATCCAGCTTCATTATATTGAGGTTTGAGTGCACCTCTGTCGTGCAAACGAATAAACTGTTGTGATTAGTTACTTGTGCAAACATCTAAATGAATAGTACAGTATTCACTTTGACTCGACTTTAAATTATTTCAATTATGAAGTATTCAAAATGAATGAATAAGTGTATATAATCCGCATGGGACCCATTGTAAAGGTGGTTTCACTGCAGTAGAGCAGCTACGCCGTGAAAGCACCTATCCAAAAGAAGCCCACACTGCCTTAAAGGCCAACTTCTAAGTTGAATGAACATAGTCCCCTTACATCGATTCATCATTTTTCAAGTTTAAAAGCCTGTTATACTGGCATATATTCTCCAAGTTTAGTCAACTTTAAAACATGCGGTAAATTTTAAAACAACATATTTTGAAGGTTATCACTCATATTTTACCAAAAGTCAGATCTTGCTTCATCGTTTCCACTTCCTTAGTACTATTGAAAACTGGACAAGTTGGTAATAATTCATAGCTGGTCGAGGTAAACAGCGCAAAAGAAAAAGAAGACAGAGCGCTCATCTTGTGTCCTTCCTTTACCTGTCTTCGTTTTTTGTGCTGTTTACCTCGACCAGCTATTAATTCCCCTTCTTTTGAACAACAAAAAGACGTTTGTACTAATATTAATTTTTTAAAAATATTGTTCAGGCTAGATGGGTTAAAAATGCGATATATATACCACTCTACTCAAAATTATTTGAACCAAATCACTATTCACTTTGAATTCGCTTAGAACCTAAACTTCACTATTCACACAAGTCTAGTAATTAGTCATGACAAGAACAACATTTACGTCATCGCTTATTTAATTCGACATGCAAAACAGTTTAATATGCCAGTTACGTTGTGATGATACAAATCTGTTAAAATGCAAAAACACAAGGAAGAGTGAAAAATCATCAAACTTTTGGCTGAAAGCAAGTGAGAACGTCACTATACAGAGTTGGCAGTCATCGAAATTAACCAATACCCTAAGTCCATTCATTACTTACACATGCCACATCATACATTTTTAAGTAAACACCACTACTCATTATGTTTAAGATAGTATGTAACTATCTGCATAATGTGTGCAATTTGACTAGACACTTCTGACTTGCTAATGGAAATGTGATCCTGCACAGGAATTTAGACATACAGGACATGCAAGTTGCATCCAAGTGACGGCGTCACAACGGGAACAATTAGGTGAAAGAGACGTGCAAGAATAGGTGAAACGATGAGGAGTGGCAATACTATAGCAATGCAGGCATTTTGTGGATGCCACTGGGCCTTCCCAAACCACTGCAAAGCAGTCCAACCTTTTGCAAACTGTGTTCTAATATACAGTGTTTGCTTAAGCTTTAGCACACAATACTTTTTTTTTACCTAATCAGCATGAAAAGTACGATAAGCTTGTGTCCCTTTTTACAAAACTGGTAATTTTGTCATGTACACAGGCGAGGAAGCCAAGGTTCGTGATGTGCTACTGCAGCTCCATGCTGATTCTAAAACGACAATTCTGTTGTTACAAGCTCTTAGTCTGGACACGTGAAAGCGCTGTCCAACAGTTGATAGGTGCATCACCTGTGCCAAGGGCACTGCTTGATTCTTGACAGGAAGCTCCTTGGCGGCTCGTCCAATGGCATGGCTGCACAATAGCAAGAAGGCAACAATGGTTTTTGACGAGGGTCTATGGCTTATCGCATAAAGAAAATGAACATTACATTTGCATGTAAGTTTGAAAGCCCCACCACAGCGGTACATTGTAGCTGAAAAGAGAGGACAAAGCCTTTCATGCAACTGTATATACACCATCCTTACTCAAATATAATGCGACTTTTCGTCCAGATTTTTGCAGGCTAAAGTTCACTCTGGCATTACAATCAAATACTAAAATATTGTAGTGGACCGCCACCCATGGAGATGCCGTGCGGCACGCACAGAGAGAGCCATGTGTGTGGTGAAAGGCAACACTGCGACTGTGCGCGCGGACACAAGCATGTATCATTTCATGGCCAGCACTTTGCTGGAATAAATGGTTCAGAGTTATGTTGGCTCCTTGTTTGACAGCGTGTAGCAATGCTCGGCTATGACAAATACTATTTCTTTTCCTGGATGCAATGAAAGGTCGCCCGTAACGTTACGATTGTAGTGGCGTTACGATCAAGTGAATACGGTAGTGGAAGAGGTGTAATGTATAAGCACACATGCGACACAGACCTTTTCTGTTATCACAGCAAGTACAAATAAAGAATGTAGGCTCATTCTTCTGTCCTTAGTATGGTCTTAGGGGCCATTAACGAACAAAGGTGAATGAATCAATTTTTTCGCTAGACATGACTATGCCGCCAAGAAAAGCATAGGGGGCATAACTTGTAGTTTTTAGCTAAAGCGTAGTCGTGTCAAGATAATCAATGGGCATGGCAAAAAACGACGTGAATGCTGGTTGTGATCCAGCCCACAACCATTGAATTCGTGATTTGGAATTCTTATATCTAGTAGTTCTAATAAAAATGGCCCTGTAACAAAAGCAATGCCTTTGGCCTTCATTTAAGCTGCATCAGGAAAGGTACAGTAGCCCTGTGTAAATGCTACAAAGGCAAAAAATAAAAATAAGAAAAGGATCATTGATGTAAGAGATATTATATATGCCTCATCTAAATTATTTTTGCCCAAAATTATGCTCAGCTGGGCAATGCAGATCCGTTAAAAGTTATATTTACTACATTAATATAATACAGAGAGATCAAACTTACAAGAATGGCCTGTCAAATTTTTAAAGTGTGTTTTAATGAGGCTTCATTGCAAATATAGTGGATTGTGTTCAGACAGCAAAATGTCTAAGCCAGGCAACAATTATTTCTGATATAATTGACATTGCTGACTGAACTGAAATGCATGCTGCAAACAGACATGGCTGATACTATTAGCTGAAAGAGCTGCAAAATCTAAGTGTTCCTTTCAACTTGCACTGTCGCCCTTAATTTGAGACGTGACAGTAGACTTAGTTCATGCGATGTCATGTTCATTCGCAAAAGAGCATTTAGAGACAAAAATACAGAATGAGATACCGACCTAAGGACAAACAGGTACTGCGTCACAATGCAGGGCTCCAGCTGGTGAACTGCACTGCACACCACTTCTTCAAACCTGCAGAAAGGTCAAGAGATATTAGAGCTGTGCACGAGTTCAATTATAGAGTCCCAGCTTTCCTGGCCTGCTGACTGCATCGAAGGTCCACCCAGCCAAGCCCAACGTACAAAAACAAAAGGATGAGCCTGGCACGGTCAGGCCTGACATTATGGACCTTTACTGCAGAGACAAGATGCCGTTTTTCGATAATGGGGCTTATTCAACATATCAAAGTGATACATAAGTAAATGACACATGACGGTCACTATATGCAACGATTAGAAGTTGTGTCTAACGATTTGAAGTGAAGTGCAGCACTCCTGCATTAGACGTCTCGCCCAACCGAAGGCCCATTCGCTACTTGCACTGGTCACTGGAATGACCAACATCTTTTTTTACAGCATAACAAGCTTGCAATATTTAGACTGTTTGTTATTCGAGAAGTTCAGAACCTCAGAGGTAGAAGAGGGAATTACTCTGAGCATAGATAATCTCAAAGCTCATCTTGTCTGACTTCACCCATTTCCCCTCACATTTAAAGTGGCTAAAGAGGTGGGCAGCGGCCGCAGAGAAGGTGCCACGCAGTGGGAAAGAGTTCCGGCACGTCTATTTTTCAGGCCTGATTCGGGCTTTGCATCTGGCCTGGCCTGCCCGACGGAAAAGAATGTAGCTGCAGCTCGAGATTAGAAGACGTCGGCCCACCTTAGTCCGGCCTGTGGGCCGGGCTTGGCTCAAATTTTCGAACTACTCGAAGCTCCTGCCCACTTCTATCAGGTATTTCCTATTAGAACAGTGGTGATGGTGGTGGCACAAGAACCCTACACACTTCTCCAGAATTTTATCACATCGTTAAATGCAACATTGGGTCCCACCCACACAGAGCACTTTTATGGCGCTTTGTGGTATTGCCTTCCTTCAAACCACTCGGCACCAACACTCGCTGTCAATGATGTGATGAAACGGTGAGCTCTGGACATTTCAGAGAACCGCGCCACCACTGAAAGTAGCTGGATTAGCGAGTATACCAATCAACATGCTGCTCTCAGTGATTTTCGCAAGCACATTGCTGTTTACCTCGAATCTGTTAAGACATTGTTAAGCACAGCATGGTCCACAAATTCTTAATTTACACCGATGTTTGCTTTAAAATTGTGACTGGGCACTTTGACAGCAAAGTACTTGTGACCATTTTTCACTGTTTTTGAGAACCATGCTCAAGTTTTTTACAATTTAGAATTAGCAAGAGTGGCTGCATTGGCTGCACGTAACGTCAGAATATGTTACAGTGGTAAGTGCAGCAGGCGATGTGTCCTGCTAGAATTTTAGAAGCCACAGATTACTAATTAGCTGGTTCTTTTTAATTTGCATAGATGATACCAGAAGTGAAAGAAATATACGCTGATCAGGTCTTTTGCAGTACCTTGAATATCTTATCCACCGAAGAAGAAATAAGGCACAAAAGTTATACAAACAGTAGAGCTGTCTGAATAGCAAAACTTTAGATGCGACGTGAATTCGAATATTGAAATGTGAGAGAAAATTTAATTGAATATTTTATGAATAGTCCTTCAATATTTCTCGAATGTTTTTCTAATACTTTGAAGCGATATTGCAGAAAAAAAATGAAAGTTTGACAAGATTTTTAAGCATATTCTTATGAGATAGCAACATGACAGTGTTTCTTTTGGCTAGGTTGATTTAAGCGATGGTGGGTTGGCGTTTCATAGTTGTCTTATTAAGAATGAGGCCACCTCTGCCAAATCTATCATCTCCATGTTGGAACCAGCATTTTCTTCAGTCAATACATTTGAGACCATAGCAGAACCTGGAAGGTAGCTTTGCCACAATATTTGAAGGGGCTACTGAAGGGGCTACTGCCAATGGGCGTTGACTGTATGTGTCTTTGGGAAGTTCGAGTGGTTTGAATAATAAAAACTCCAGTGTGAATCGAATCGAATAGCAAAAACTATTTAAAAAATATTCCAAATTTTTAATATTTGTACACCTCTAATAAACAATAATACATCTTATTGCTCTACAGATTCATATTACACACAGCTTTAGGAGGTTTCAGGTTTAATCAATCTGGTCACGTTGTGCGACCCAGGGCAGATGCTGGTCTGAGCACTTCTAGTGCGGTTAGTAGCCCTTTTGGGTCACCTTTGTGTCATGATGCCGCGAGATGCAGGTAAAAGCACTCCATATGGGTCAGGCTTTAGATGCACCTGATGTACAGTCACTATCAGGCTTGCATATACACAGAAGATGCATTTCTAACAGGCTCCATTCAGATATCTGCAGCTGGAAGACTACAGTGAGCACAGAAGGCACTCTTGTAATCATCTCAAAGATATCTGTTGCTAAGCATAATGTGATGTGCACGTGACATTACGAATATATATTTTGGCCACATTGGTTCAACAAACTTTCCTGCAACTTGATTTGCAAAGTCTCTGGTCCCTTCGAAGGACAATGTACTTTGTATTAATCGATTAGGAACTATGTAGGCACTGAAACTAGTAGATGCCATCAAAAGCTGTAACATCAAGGCGATTAGTGCCAAAACTTCAAGGTGGCATCGCCATCTAAATTTTCCTTAGGCATTTGTTTTTTGCTGACCGAGTGTCTTTTTGCGACAAGCGTTATAATTTTGGTAGTGTAAAAGAGTAATATTTTAATAGGAGAAACACGGTTTTTTCTCTTGAGCGTCCCTTTAAAATATCTTTTATGTCACACACCAAACAAGAAGTTCACCGTCAATATACCAGGTGAACTGCAGGTACCTCGCTACAAGCTGATGCCTTATGTGTAGTAGGCATTGCAGCAAGCACTTTTGTAATGTTTCAACATAGTATGACCCAAGAAGCTAATGTCTAAAGCATGTATTGCAACCTTGACAAATTCATGGATGAAGAGGTGCAGACCTCACCTGGCTACTTGGACAGCCAGAGCAAGTGCGCAAGGCTCTTGCAAGAGATCCACTGCAACTTCCCTCTCCACGGACAAACCAGCCTTCTCCTCGAGGCTGGAAAAATGGGCGTATTTGTCAGGTTGCTACAGTTGTATAGTACAGCACTTCATGGACTCCATTGAATGTACAGATATAAATAATTGGATAGCTTTTAGCTGCTATTACTGCTAATATTACTGCTGATAGCTGCTGCACTTGCATAACAATGCATTGTCACTTTAATTAGACATGTATTAAGTTCAGAAAGGTAACATGCCTTCTCTAATGATGGTTTCCAGCTTTTAAGAGGAAACAAATGTATGGTTTATCAGTAGGGTAGTGCAGATGTTCCACGAATCACACTACAAAGGGCCTGCTCTGGCTGCGTAAACTTCCAGGAAGCATACCGTAGGAATTTACAGCCCTTGTGTCAGTCAAATGTGCACATTATCAAACAAGATGCACAGAACTTGCCAACCCAGCGGATGCTGTGCTACACTGCAAAGAAGCCTTTCACTCAGAATATGGCATCATCAGCTACCTCATTGTGGGCAGCCCGAGCTATACAAGGGAGAAAGAGAGCGAGAGAGAGAAAGGTTAATACCAAAATTACATGGGTACAAGGAGCGAAAAATTGACAATGCGCTGACTAGCGAATCATGAACAGCGACTTTTCTCAGCCCAGGAAATTAAACAAGATATTATGATTATTTTTACAATTGCAGAAGTGAATATGCCCCAGTACAGCATGATGTGTGGCTAGGAAGCAGGGCTGTATGCAGAAATTCTTTTGAAGAGTGGAGGGGTGGTAGGGGCACCTTCTTGATCTAAAGTGGGGGCCAGACAGGCAAATGGTAATTTTGTGCTATGTATGCATGCCGAGAAAACTTCGAATGGACGGGAATGGGGGGGCACAGGCCTGGATTGCCACCCCGTTGCTATGCCACTGGCTAGAAAGCTACGTGTGTCAGTGAGAATCGGCCAGTGCATTCACTTGGGCATTTGTAATGATAACAAATAGTCTGCTGATGCATTGCTTTTTTTTGTTACCGTATTTATTCAAATGAAATAAAAGAAAGAGTTTTAGTCCCCTACAATGGTAACAAAAACTACTTTTCATATGAAAGTGATAAAAAGAATAATACAATAAAAGAACAATTTTAACAGGTCGGCAAAATCTAAAGCACTGTTAAAAGAGTAAATGAAGTCTGCAAATATGTAGTCCAAGAGAGATTGAAGCATTTAGCAAAAAAAGTCACAGCATTGCCACAAAGGCGAAGCAATGAACGCGACAGCAACAAATTGGAAGGTCACGTGCAAAATCGAAAGCAGATGAAAACGTGCCCCACATTTCTCACACACGAAACGTACTAACAGGTACGGATGCACGCGAATGAGCGTCTCAGTTGTTACTTCGCTGTGTCTGAAAAGCACGCGCTTTTCGCAAACGGAGACTTCAATGATTGCAGTGACCTTTGTGCGCCTGATAACAAGAGAATCGTTCCAAAAATGAAGCGGCTTCCCCGCAGTACTTAGCTGCTCAGCAGCTAAGCTTGTAGTATGTTAAAATGCGAAATTGAGAAAATTTTGCTTTTAGAATTGAGATATCCTTTTTTAGGATTTTCAGTTTGTTTGTATCTACACCTACAAATATATGCATGCACGCGAATAAATAGGGTTCAGACAGCCCAGTGATTAGGTACTGGCTACACCCTGTAACATGACGAATGCAAGGCAGAAGGCCTGGTGTAAATGGTAATTGAACTACAGTAAATAAAAGGAAGTAAAACTTGCATAAGCTAGCAGCAACTAGTGAAGACAATGGTTTTGACTTAGGCCTGACATTCCACAGAGGTTCTTCCAGGTTGTAACATGTACTAAACTGTAACATGTCTTACCTGCACAGCCTGGCATGTGCATACTGAAGTGAGACGCCCGAGTCGCCGGCTGCGTGCAGCGCCTGATGCCAGTCAAAAGTGATGTCCCGGTTTCGCCGACCACGAAGAAAGTTTACCACAACGGCTGCCAGCCCAAGCTGCTCAGCCACAAGTTGGGCAGATGTCTCGTCTTGCACTCGTGTTGCTGCGCAAAACACCATAACGAACCTTTCACTTTGGCTTGGCAGTGATTGTTAATTTGCCAAGTGGTTCATGTTGCGGTAAAAAGAAGCACACAATTCTAAAGTGCAAAGGCACAACATTGCATGGCTGTTTCTTGAGCTCTGTTGTTTTGCTCAAACAATCACCTCTTTATTGGAAGCATGAATATATACGAAATCCGGTGTTATTAAGATAAAAATTTTGACAATGCAGTCAGCATTTCGCACATAGAATATGAAGAAAACGAAGGCAAACAGTTTGGTTCAGTAATAATTTAAGCTCACTGGACAGAACTTCATCAAGTGTTATCATTATGTCTCGCAGCAATGCCAACCACAACCTTGCACATAACTGGGCCCCCGTGCCGACTGATCATTTGAAAAGGCTACCTACTGGGTGCCTGATCCATGGAATGCCGTGCACGATGCACAGCTTCATTCAGCAAGTCGTCCAGCAACATTCCCTCGCCAACCCCTTTGCGACTGCTGACGCCCCGTATGCGACCAAAAGACACATGCTGCACTCGGTCAGACCACTCTACACCCAGCTGCTTCAGCACAAGTGCCAGCCGTCGGAAGTGCTCTGCCTGCGAGCGATCCACCTGCACACACAATCCATCATGAGGACACACACTAGCAACCAATTACATGAAATCTTCGCAAGCTTCAAAAGGCAGTTATTTTACAATAAAAGCTGTTATGAGATCGCAACAGTTGATTTTGGTGAATTAGTCGTCTGCCATCACTGCCGGTGTCCTTAACTGCTACTGTGCGCAGTAAGGAAAAAATATTCCTGAAAAAGCAAAGTTTTAACCTGGGCACTCCCTATAGCAGTCGAGTATTCTACCATAGATTCATGCCAATACTAGAAACTCTTTTGCAAAAAGACCTCACGCACGCATCATGTCGAACTCAGAGTCACATTAACAGATATAATACTTTGCAGTAGAGGAGTAAAATATCACCAGGCGTCACACAATGCGAATTGCATAACGAGTTGGTGGCTTAAAGCCGTCATCCACTTCACAAAATTCTTCATCGTCATCACCGATAGTATCAAAGAGTATCAAGAAACTGCAGATAATGCCTTAGAGGATGCATCACTTCTTCACAGAATGATGATCAATGGCATTGGGGGTGTTTCCTTACTTTAAAAAATTATGATAATTTACGATGTGTTGGGTACTGTAACTCATAACTGTTTTTGACGTAGCCACCTCAAGAAAGTTCACAAGAGGCTCTAGAAAGGCCACTCATCCAGCCTTCGCTGTAACTGTGCTGGGTGCTCCACGCAAGTCTGGGATTTTCAAAAGTTCATGAATCTGTTATGTCTATGGTAAAGTTTAAATTCAGCAAGCTTGGATTCCCAGCCTGTAAATCGAGCAGCAGTCTCCACTAAAGTGTACAGCTACAATACTACGTCCGAGGCATAACGAAGACATATTCATCTTGAGTTGTATATAACACCGTTGGTCTTTTATTGAGACAAGCATTTGTACTGACAGGGCAGCCACATTCGTGCTATCAGCACCACTGGTGTTGTCGTGCTGTGTCACCGATAGCCTATGCACAGCTCACAGATGTAGTGTTAAAGACAGTGCTCTGTCTACTGCCGTCAAAACGAGAGTTGCACGTGCATAATGTAAACACAGTAGCTTTCCTGCTGAGCTCCTGTGAGTATTAGCTCGTCTAATAAGTACATGCCAAGTTTATGTTATGTAATATGTAACTGATTACTGACTGACGAGTTACTTTTGTTAAGCTATTACGTACTACCTACCCTGCATGGACTTCATGCCGTTTGCAGTATGTATTAAATAAAACAAATTTTTCTTCAGTCTCATTTCACCCACAACTGATGTTTCACATCTGCAGGGCCACTGGCAGTGTCACACAAATGGTGGTAGCTGCAAGGGCACAGCTCTTCTTGTCCAGCGAGAATCGCCTTGAGTGAAGTGGCACAATATAGCTTTTTTTTAACACTAAACAAAGCATTCAATGTACGAAACAATGACTTACAAGCCAAAGCTGCCAACCACATTTAGTGCTCCTATCACACTGCCACACCAGTTTTTCAACACATATTGAAACCTTTACTCATATTGCGTAAACCATCAGGTGTAGGTTTAGAAGTAAATTGCGAATGTCCTACTGCTTGGTGTTGCTCACAGTCCACCGAACACTGAGCCCATATGGTATGCATACAAGAATCCTCACAGCATTCCCAGGTACTTACCACATAATAGGCCCAGTCAAAGTTGTACCTCTCCCGTCTTTCTAAGGCAGCCACCACATCCCTGGATAAAAAATACAAGCACTGTATGATGCTATCTCATGACTAATAGAAGAAGTACATGCAAGAATTTTCAAGAATGCTTGAAAAATGCTTAGGACTGTATTTAAGAATTTCTGTACCACAAAAGTGTGGAAGAAGCATAAGCGCAATTAAAGTTAAGATAAAAACAAGCAGTACAGTAGTTATACAATTTTATTGCCATACTAAACCATGGCATGTCTCAATAGAACCTTCTTTTTTTTCTTTTATTTATGATATGATATAGTATAATGATCCAAAGCAACGTCCATGCTGTAAGAACCCAGGGTTCTATTTTAACCTAAGTGAACTCGGTTTCTGTAATGCCCACTTAGATCCAAGTACACATGCATTCTTGCATTTCAGTTCCACTAAAGGATTTCATAGACAGCTTTACTGAGCCGCAGCCTCTAAGAACATTTTGACACTACATTCTTCGAGTGGCATTTAAATAAAGGCAGCAACTATTTAGGGACAGAATGCCGTGGCCCTCAACACTCGCGGACCTTGACTGCCTTCTTTCTATCAAGACTTTTGTAAGAGACTGCAGATGCTTTACGCTCAAGGAAAAATATCTGAAAAGAATGGATGCTAAAGGTGGGCCACTGGTTACAAGAAGGGTGCAGAATTTTCGCTTTTTTTTATTGTAGGTTCCCCAAAACAATCATTATGCATTGTTTTGATGTAACACCATGTTGTAAAAGATCATGCAAAATTCATCGGAAATGCAATGTTCAGGACTGCCATGCACTAACTGATCACAGAAGCCACAATAAGTACTGCTGTTCCTGACATCAACTGCGTTCATGCTTTCTCTCACAATATAACTTACTCACCTGTTTCTACTTTTACCTGCCCACAGTGCGGTCCTTTGAAATAGTCTCTGCTGATGTTCATGTGCAGAACACAACTTTATAGCGGTTATAAAAGGGTTTGTTATAAATAATTCCATAATGCTGAGGTTGCTAAGCACCACAGGAGGTTTATTTTACATATTTTTCAGCTGGGTTAAAGAGCTGAGGATCTTTTGTTTTTCGTTGTGTGAATGTCTCTCGTCTCTGCTCAGGTGCTGAGTCCCCTGCGCCGGTCATTTTCTCGACCTCTCTCACACTTGTTAATCACACTGCTTGACTAAGCAAGGGGCAGTACGAGCCTGTCCATCATCTCGTTTCCAGAACATACACACAGGAATTTTAACCACCCAACTTTTTCTGGGGGGAAGGCAAGTGTCGGCCACAGACCCCACGACAGTTCGGGTGAAAGAAGAGATCTTCAACATAACTTTACTGCAATGTTGCACAGCATGAATAACAAAGGCTAACGCACAACTCTAACAATATTGATAAGACAACATTAGGTTACATCGCTGTTACAAGACCATACATGCTTACTATACTGATGTGAACAGCTTTTAACTTCTAACGTGTTTTGCAAGTACAATAAAATTGTTGTAGCAAAGCCTTGTCAGAACATAAAGTATAGAAAGAACAAGCAAGTGTTTACCTGCTTATGTGCACTGAATGAGCAAGTGCTTTGTAAAAGGCCAATGCAGAAAATGAGAGAGGATATTTTAATGTGGTCACTTTCTCGCACAACCTCAAGTATGCTTTCAACTACTATAGTTTTGGCAGTGAGATTGGATTGAAACAGAGTTCGGCAGATATGTGGTAATGAATATGAAGTAAAAACCTATTCAAGCACCAAACCCTCAAAGGCAATGATCAATTATCACACACCTGGTCAGATAAAGGCTCGCTCCAGAACTCTTTGCAAGCGGGACAAACTCGTCACAACCGATGCCCAGGACGCCATCTCTGCAAGTTGCATTAAGAGCAGCTGATGACAAAAAGTTGGGTTTAAGCGCTGTGTCACACGCTCCCACTATTATAACATCGTAACTCTGGCATTAGCCCCATGCTACTAATCGTAATGCCAGCAAAGCGGCTGCTGCCGATGCGATATGCAAATATTATTATATGCACGTAAAGTAACTAGCCAAATCACAATGCATCGGACATCACTACAGAGGCTTTCGCTATGAACAATGAGATTTCGCAGGACATAAACGCATAAAAAGTGCAGACAACATGAAAGCAGATTAAAATTTGGATGCATGCTGTTGCAGTTTTTGTCTCCAAAAAAAAAAAGACAAAATCTTTCTATGAAGGCAAAAGTGCTGTGGGCCCCTGTGCTCAGAATTGGGTGCACGTTAAAGAGCCCCCAGTAGAGCGACATTTCCGAAGCCTTCCACTACGGCGTCTATCATAATCCTATGGTGGTTTCGGGATGTCAAAGCCCACATATCAATCAAATCAAGAAGACAAAACTTCACAAGTATGCCTCTTGATTAAGTCTCTAACAAAGACAACTACATAATGAAAGAGTGTACAGCAAGGCTGCACAAGTAGCCAGCATCATGTCATTCATTGTTCATCATGTCATGTCATCATGTCATGTCATTCATCATGTCATGTCATTCATGCCTTTTGTCACATGCTTGCCCCGCCACAGTGGTATAGTGGCTAAGGTACTCGGATGCTGACCCGCAGGTCGCGGGTTCGAATCCTGGCTGCGGCGGCTGCATTTTCGATGGAGGCGGAAATGTTATAAACCCGTGTGCTCAAATTTGGGTGCACGTAAACCCCAGGTGGTCAAAATTTCCGGAGCCCTCCACTACGGCGTCTTTCATAGGTATATAGTGGTTTTGGGGTTAACCCCATATATCAACCAATCATTTTGACACATGCACGAATACTTTATAACGATATACCTTCCAGAATTCATATTCCATATCTTTGATTCGTTACTATTGAAGCAGTAAACTATCTCACAAGACATAATCAATCTCAAGCTGTTTTTACTTCTCTTGAGACCAAGTATAAGTTGTTAAGAATGGTTCCTGGTAAGAACAGCCAAAGAATGAGCTGTAGGTTCAACAACAGTGGCCCATTTTTTTTTTCGGTACCATTACACGAGTTGATTCTGACCGACTGCTTCGTCTAGCTCGAGAATTAAAGAAGGATATTGTCGGAGCTCATTTCTTTGTTTTAGGTACAGCCTTGGGGTTTTCATTGAACTTGCTTGATGTTCATCAAGGATGTATCTCCTAACTTACTGTAGATAGTGGCACACATTTCACAAACAGTAGGCAGCTTTAGTTTAGTTGGATACATCGCAGAGGAGAAAAGCAGTGATCAATTGAGTGAGTCGAACATAAATTATTCAGCTTGTCAAGTGAAGAAGACAACGAGCTTCCTTATGGACTCAGTTTGTCACTGAAAAGTGAGGAGAAAGCTAACAGTGGCACACCTAGTGACTTCAATGCCAAAAGGTTGTACTAATCAGAAGTTGAAGTGAGGGAAGTGAGGTGGGCAAGAAGCAACATGCATGTCTACGTTAATTGTCATTTTAGCATCTTTTGGCATAAACATGGTCATTTTGGGACAAAGTTCTGCATAACAGCTTCTTAGCATGGAGAGAGTTGACAAGCAATACATCCACGGCGAAATATGTAAGTCATAAAGACAGCGTAGTAAAAGTAATAGGCACATCACTATTTTCCACTCATCTGTATTATGGATACTTAAATATATTTAAGAGATGAACAAACCCTCGAGAAGCGAGCCTGTTTTCTGAGTGCAGCCTGTCCAATAGTTGAAGAGCAGCATGGCTATGCCTGGATTCTGAATCCAGCACATCGAAGGAGACACCCAAGCGCTGCATTGTGATATCATAGAAATTACAATCAAGGAAAATCATCGTGAGATGAAAACAGTGAAATGTGATTGCAAGTAACCACATTTTACATGCATACCACTGTTTTTAATCAGTAACAATATAATTAGAACTATAGTCAGTTTACCAGCTAAGAGCAAACTGCTAAAATCAAACTACACTTGCCTGCACTCTGTCTCCACTTAAAGAAAAAGGTACCTGCTGATATGCTTCTAGAAAGGGAGATAGTGGAACACTTAATTCTGTAAAGGGGTCACAAACTTTTCTGCTGATGATTGTTATGTCAGAAATGCTTTGAACACATGGCTTTCACTACAGTACTTTTTAAAGTAATTTTTTCTACTTCCTTGCAAGCTATCATCACATGATCCAAAAAATAATTCACATATCTAAATATCAACTTAATCGTTCACCATCTGATAAACATGCATTCCTCCTTTCACAAAAAGTGTACAGAAACAAAGGATTGCAATATAGAATTGATTTTTTTTTTCACTGCATACACATGTAATTTAAAATTAAAAACAGGTTGTTCAAACCTGGTACCGCATACTTTTCAGCACAGATGTAAATTTCAGTTTGTGTACCAAATAAATTCTGTCTCTTCAATGATGTTGTCATTCGTACATTATTGCACAAACATGTTCAGCTGCTCATAACAAAATTACAATGTTTCACGGCTTCTCTGCACCAGAATCTGGCCACAGCAAACACCTCTTCACCTTGTACTGCAGGTCATAGCTGTCCAAGCTCAGCTGCCGCCATTTCTGCCACTGATCAAGCACCTCAGATTGACCTGCGGATCATGCGTCACAAAAGGGTAACGAGCCTTTGGTCCTCACTGTTATGAACTCTGGAAACACTTACCAGCTTCAAGGTTGGCAAAATGCTCAAGAGCTTCAGCACGAAATCCAGGGTTCTTCTCTGCTTCTGCATTGGCAGCAACATAGACCTAGTCAGCCATGAAATGAAATAAATTCAGCCAGTACCGACTCAGACTGTCATTTGCATGTATGGGAAATCGTCACTGAATGAAGACTGAATAAAAGCCGTGTTGACATTACCTAACACTGCTTGTAATTTAGCCAAGCTATTGCAACATTTGCTGACATGCACAATTAGTGAGCAACCACCAGTGATTATACAGTTATAGTTAGTTAAAACTAGACACAGTTAGCTCATTCTAACCAGTGCCAGTAGTTTCTCAGTAACTATATAGGAGAGAAAGCAACTACACACGGTTTACTAATCTTGAAAAAATACGCTAAAATATTCTCTTGCATATAAGAACTCATATTTTTGAATGTACGGCAAAACCCAATTTGAAGGCTGGAATCTTCAGGCTAGTAACGATCATTTTCTGTACTTCCAACAGTTTATACTGCATTAAGCTAACAACTTAATCTGTCATTTGTAGGTTTGCCTATATTTTTCTACCGATTATATAAAAACCAGCTGTGGTATAGTCATATAAACTACAAAGAAATAGTTTCAAACAACTATTCATCACAATCAAGCCATAGCTTGCTGATAAAAGCTCGTGAGAGTGTTTTCAAAAAGGTGAGAAAATACTGTCCCATTAGTCTCATGAAGGCACCACCTTCGCGATTGCATTAACAGGTATTTGGAATAAAACTAGCCGAAGGAGGTCATGGAACTGCCGAGTATGACTTCTCAAGATGTGATAAGGAAAAGTTGTGTGGACTTCATTTCAGCAGATCACCCGCAGTTGCGTCTCTTGTGGTCTATTCCTGTAAAGCTAACTTCTCCGCATGCAACAACCATTCTTGTTCACTTTTCTGTCCTTGATTTTGTCGTCTTAACTTGCTAGTACAGCAGTTGTCCCTGAATATGTGCAAACTTTTCAAGAGGTACCCGATATAAAGAAAAATATTCCATGCACCAACATGCGCAAAGGCGCTCAGAGATGAGCGGGGAAATTTGGCAGAGGATCGTTCCAATGCATTTATCAGTCAAGTTATTTTGCAAGTTTACAAAAACATGTGATGACTGAAAACTCAAGTCTCCTCTCTGAAAAATAAAAAAAAGAGGAAATTCTACGGCATTTTGATTGGCAAGTTCTACGAAACTGAAGAAGAGGAAAATTCAGAATCTAAAAATATTTACCGAAATCCAACGCCATTATAACACTAAATTCACCCTTCGAAAATATAATAAAAGAATTTTCCTTGAGATTACAAAGACTTCGGCAAGATATGAGTAACTTAGTATTGCGCTATAACTGAAACAGCTGATGTGGGTGAAAAGTTTTCCTGAACATGGAAAAGTGGGACTAATATGTACTGTTGCACAAAGGCTCGTATCTGAGACTGTAAGCATAAATAGCTCATTCAAATGTATACCATGTCCAGAACTATTCACTGCTAACAAAACAGAACAGGACAAGACTCTACATCCCAATCCTGCTGTTTTGGACAAATTCACAACCACAGTAACAATCAAACCTTGTAAATGCAAATACTGTTTGGGATATGCAAAGCAAAAAATGACATTTTTCCGGAGAACACTTACTGAAAGAAGGTGTTTGAGTGGATCCTTAATGAGCTCCTCATTACTGCCATATTTTCTGAAACCGGCTATCAGAAGACCTGCAAAAGTGGGAATAGGACAGGGCTAGAAACATGTATTCCCAGGACTCGCACATATAAACCTGGTCCTCATTTTGATTCCTGACTGCTACGGCACTTCTGTCTTATGTCGCAATGCTGTTTTCTTGAGCTAAAGCAACACATCAAAAGGGTAGAAGTATTAACTTAAGTCTTATGCATAAAAAAGAAAGGCACTTCTTATGCATAAAAAAAAAGGACCGAGTGAATACAGTCAAGAAAGCAAACTGAGGGCGCAACATGTCCCACAGACTACACACCATTATGTCCACAAAATGATGGCCTCTACTAGTTTAAGTGACCTCCCCTTTGCCGAGCTAGCCAGCTACATCGCATACTTCGTAATACTGTAATTTTTTCACATCACCTATTCAGCTGCGATCTGATATTCCAATATCGTTCCCTTAGCACATACAATATTTCGACATTTTAACAAACCACTAGTTACCTGCACTATGATCATCCCCAGCCCACTTTTTTTCTTAATACTAATTAGCCCATTATGTACCCTTATTTCCTCCGATGTTCATAATGCCCTATTCCAGTCATAACATTACAGTCCTTTCAATCCCTTGTTTCACGATTCTCTCATCCTTACCAAGTTTCTTTGTTTTGTTCACCAGGTTTCATTCTTATGATATAACACTTGTAGAACTGTCTTTGTAACGTTGCATCCCGCACCAAAATCGAACAGCACACACCGCACTGCGTGCCCCAGTCTCCGAGGTAGTTGAGCCGAGTGACATGGTGCCCAGCAAAGCTCAACAGGTTGCAGAGGCTGTGGCCCAGCACAGTGGAGCGCAAGTGGCCGACGTGGAATGGCTTGGCCACATTGGGAGAGCTGAAGTCCACCACAAAGCGCAGAGAAGGCACGAGGCACGGTGGGCAGCCAGCTTTAGGAGAGAGATTCCTGCACCGAAAGCTTCAGGTTAACATCGCACAAAGATGGGCATGCCATATCGTACTTGGACATCAAAACTATGCGAAGGAAGCTGACAATATAAAGAGACAGGGCAACTGAAAACTCACCACTACATTCGTTCAACAAGTATGTGGCACACCTGGAGATGAACATAATGCTTGAGAATGTCTAAAATGTCAATATCGTTGTACACAGCAACACTTTAGTAACAGAGAAATTAAGGTAATAAATGTATGAGAAGATTTGTGTTACCAGTGGGACATTCTGGAACACGAGCCCAGTGATGTAATAGAGCCTCAGTAGAATTAACCACAAGTACTGAAACTACCATGACAAAAACAAACATCTCATTGCATATGCATTAAACAAAAAATTTAAATGTGGTCCATGCAAAAAAAAAAAAGAACTCGACAGTACCCTTGAGAACCACACCAGTTCCGTCATTGCCATGCTTTATCCTACTAAATACCCTTGCACCAAAGCATTGGCAATCAGGCAGTGCAGGCATGGCATATACATCAAAAATCCAGTCTCACAAACAGGCAGTTTAAATTGTGATGCCGGTATGGGGAAAACTAAAACATTATTTTATTTCAAGCTAAGCATTCTCAGGCATGAAAAAAAGCACTACATTTTTTCTTGAATGTTGTTTTGTTTTTTTCAACAATGCACATTGCTTTAATATTTGCCTTTAGCATCTTCTTAAATGCCACAGTATTTGCCTGCCAAAGTAGTTAACTATAAGCTCTTATGAAGTTCACAAATGCGAATGCAAACACATAAGCAGTAGGGGGTTTCTCAGCAGCAATACGTTGCCGAGGAGTCTGCAATATGTGGGTAAGTGCCCACTCACCTGGAGAAAGGTGGCACGGTCAAGGTGCACGGACAGCTCTCCTGCCTCAGACACAAAGGCCTTGGATAGCTGCCAAAGAAGACCACGCGAATATATCTTTCAAGCCGAGATAGCCACACGGACTGTTTTTCTCAATTCTAGTGGCTTCAATTCACATTGGGTATGCCTCACGCTCGGACTCGAATAGCCAGTGGAGAACATAGTAACTGCATGGAGCCGTGACTACATCATTTGCTGGTCATCTGCTTCGAGTTCATGAAAACTGCAAACGGGCCCCATATGATAGCCTTCAAGTCAAGGTAGCAGAGCTATTCCTTTGCGTATGTGTGGAAATGTGAACATTCATGTCTCGTGGTTTCGAAAACTCTTCGAACACTCGTCATAGTCATATGAAAATAACTGTGATGACCCGTTGATTGCATCAACTACTTGTCCAGTAGAAACCGTTCGCTTTGCAAAAGATGTGTGAATTTAGAGGACCATAAGCCTTTTTTTTTTTTTCTTATGACAGCCACTGCGACTAGCTTTTGCGAACAGCAATTTTGGTACTCATATCTTATATCCGAAACTAGCGTGTTCGCTTAAACGCGTATATTCGGTTAAGACGCTACAATGTCAGCAACACAGCAGCGAACTAGTCGAATGCAAGCACAGGCTTACCACATTTTCCAAGTCTGTTTTAAGTGAACCTCTAAGCTCTTCGGCGCCGATTCCAAGCGCCCCACCAAGTTCCGATTCAGAAATGGCCAGGAACGGCGCGCTGCAGCTTCAATCAAACAGATAGTCGCAGAATAGAGAAAAAAACTACGTTAACTTGATGTACTATTACAGCTAACTACTGCACGTTGGACGCCTACCTCTTGTCCGTCTTCAATTTCACGAGCGGAAGAAAGCGATGGGCGGAGGGCTCATCGCGACACCGCGCCAGGCGTGTCGCCGTCTGGCATATCTGCGAGATTGCGTTAGCAGACGACCTCGGAACAACTGCGCCATAAATACCTGTTCTGTAATCTTGCGCCGAAGGGCCGACACCATATCTGCACCTAAGTGAAAAGGAGGCGATCACAACACAAGTTTCGCGTGTTTACATCGCGATCTCGCCAAAAAAGCGCATGGCTTGATGACAATGCCGATGATGGCTGTGATGCGGCTACTGCGCGTTAACATGGAACGTAGACAAACCAGAGCCCGTCGTAACATATATCCACCAGCAGCTTTTGTGAGACAAATTGAACAAGTATCTTGCAATATTAAAAAGAATAATCTCGAACATGCGCTTACCTCCGTGATCTTTAATCACGTCACGACTTCCGTGCTCTGCTTCAAAATGCGTTTTAACCTCAGAGATCGGTAAGAGTTTGAAAAGCGAAACCGTTTGTTTGCTTCGGCATGATTGGCAAGAATCGCGCTTTCCTGTGCAATGAAGCCTTCTCCTAATCTTCTCGGTGAATAAGAATATTTCTCCAAGTCTGATCCACCCCTTTCTGGTGAATCCGGTACTGTAACTCAAAAGTTTTCCTTAATATTATGTAAAACGTCCAGCTGCGCATATCTAGAGTTGGCTAAATAACCGCACTCCCGTGACCAGTGCCTTCGAATCAAACATTCGCTTCACAATTGGCGCCTCAAGACAGGTTAGTCTCCAAATTTAAGTACTTATAAAGTATTTTACAGCAAGAACATTTTGCAGGCACCATTATACTTACATCCAAATCGATCTCAATAACTTAATTTACATTTTACACACGCCTATGGTAGTGTTATATGAGCAAAATTACTCCGAGAATATACAAAATATATACACGAGTAAATATTTCTTATGCAGTTTAAAGAAAAAGTGCACTCATTCAACTAAGGGCCCACAAAATGTCAGCCCTAGAAGAAAGTAAATTTTGAAGATGCAGATAACTGAATTATATTTGACATAAGCTAAAGCAATCCCAGTAGATATGTGACACAGAGAAAGGATTCTTCCACAAACATACTTTATTGTAGTGTTCAACAGCTTCAGTAATATATACATCAACCTCAATAAACTGCTTAATTCAGACAAATTTAGGGCTGGGGTGTCAGTCTTTTTGACATTGAACTGCTACTCAACAATACAAGACCAAGGTTACAAGCTGCCTAATTAATTATTAAACGTCATTGGTTTCAATTCTTAAGCATAAAGCTGCAGCAGGCAATTCAATAACTGAAAACATTTGGAGGAAGAAGACTACGCATGTCTAGTGCAACGTGCTCTGCAGAGGTCTTTTTTTAAACATCAGCGCATGTGACCATGAGAATACAATGGCAACTTTTTCGAAAGTGCAATATAATAGAAACCACACAGTAAATGGCCAACAAATGTAATGAAACCTTTCTTGTGTGTGTGAGCTTGTCTAAACATGTGACAGAGGTGTGACCTATGCCCCGATACATTAGCATTGATACGAAAAGTAAGTGACAAGCAGCCCTGCAGGACACAGAATTCGTGTGCGACTTATTGCAAATTAAAACTTCCGGTTCGTCTGTAAAAATGCTGCAGAAGTGCATGGTTCAATCCTCCTTCGTTTTTGTTGCCATCAGCATTTTCATTCTAGGAATTTCAGCATATCTTGTAAATACAGCAACTCTGTTTTCGTACATATTTGGTAATCAAATTGCATCTTTTAGTTTGAACAATTTCAGAAAACATTTATCATTACTGACAGCAAGGCTTGTCCAGACATTTTTAATTGAGCACAAGGACTGTACAGTCGAGTGTTCCGATCTGACTGCAGCCCCATAATACAGAGCCTAGCAGATCAAAAAAGCAACACTGAGACGGGGTTAGCAAAAATGAAATGCGATGTGCGCGTCCCGTGCCCTGCATCACAGGGCGGATTGTGGCCGGGATACATGGGGCACCCGTCTATTTTATGCATGCCCCTAATGGCCAATGTCAGGGACTTCGATATGGGGCAGTGCGAGCAACGTAGCTCCTTCTGGTCAGTGGACGGTGCCTATTGAAACAGCTGGCGTAGTCAAGCAACTTGCTTCAAAGACAATTTTCAGACATTGGTTTTTAATCTTTTTGCATGCGAACCAAACAAGTAAATACATCTGAGTGTTTTACAGATCGATGTGCACTGCTAGAACATCCAAGAAATATCGAATAACCTGCCTAACAAGAAAGCATGGGTCGCCATATAAGCTAACTGGTACATACACATTTACACATTTACTAGTACATTTATTTTGCTGCGGTAATCTCATTGATCATGCACAGCAGTTAACAGCAAAATTCTTGAATCCTACAAGTTGCCAGAGTCCCCAAAGGCTCCATGTACAACAATTTGAACAGATTATTAGTTGGCATTGTGGAGGTTCGTTGATTATGGTGCCATCTGTAGACATTAAAACAATAAAGCCCACTTTTGTGTGTTCGAGTGCTCAAGCCCTAAAGTGATGCCCCGATGATGAAACAAGCAGCATGGCTATGCTTGTGGCTCTTGTTTTAAAGACAATACTGCAGCCACATAACTCTTCAACCTTTATTATTAGAGCTACTAATTCTTGCAGAAGCTACCCGCACAATGACAGTGAAGAGTGCAGTGATCATGGCAACATGGTGTGGTTTTCGTTTTTCGCTCCTGGGTGGCTTGTCTATTCGCTATCCTCTATGAATTCGTCTATAGGTGCACCCATATTTCGTAGCGCAGTTTCACAAGTGGTACAATTCCAAAACTCTTTAACAGCTGATTACAGAACATTTTTTTTTAAACTCTATTTTAGAAATGTGGAATTAGTTTGGGCATTACCTTTCGTTCGGTGTCTGAAATATTGAATATTGATGGTGTAACATAAAGTGTTTGCGGAAAATGTTTTCCCAATTCGTGGGTCATTTCAAAGCCAGAAAGTATACCGAGTACTCCTAAATCTCTTTTATTACTTATTCAAGGTCAATGGTCCAGTTCCTTATTGTGGATAATGCACGTTTTTGCAATAACAATGTCGCCGCCACCATTTGGATGTTTCTTTAGTAATAGGTTTTTGCGTCCTTGTCAACGGCATTGCTTTACACTACAGTATTCGACCACATTGTCAAATAATTAAATTTTATTTCCTACTTTGCACAAGAAGTCAAGAAAGGTATCTATGCAATGATTGTGCATGTCCTAAACAATGAAGAATGAAATGAAACCAGATGATAGATATATGATTTGGTTTCTACAGAAAAACAACATAAGGAAAGAGGCAACAGGAATGGGAAGTGAAAAAAAAATATATAATCAACACGAAACAAAATTGGCCGAATTGTGATTTTAACGCATTAAAATGGTAAGTAACATTGTTACTGTAAGTGATTGTTTGCGATTTCAGTGATAAATGACTTAACGTAACTGGTACGTTTTACACCTTGAGAGCTGGTACAACCACATTCTCAAGGCGGCAAGGGCAAGCTTGTCCCGAGTTAGTCTTTTTTTTTCCCATACAAAAGCCCAATTCCAAGTGAATGTCTTCCTCTGAATAGTGCGAAACAGTAAACTATGACAGTTTAGCTTGACTTAATATGTACATTTACGTAAAATTCGAACAGAAAGCTCGCACATGGCGCCTTTTGCTTTATTGAGGAATTGGGAGTTTGCGAGTTTGCACTACACTCCATACTTGGATAGAAAAACACTTAATGTATGTCCACACAAGTAAAACTAGGCCTAATATCACCGCACGTCCTTCCAGTGGTAGGAACTTTTTATCATTGACTGGCCACCCTTTCATTCTTTCGGTTTAGTTTTGCTGCTCGATAGGTCCCCGTTTTTTGTGAAATACCCATGTTCGTGAACTGCTCATGAAGACATGTTCTAGTCTCTGCTATTTTTGGCCGTGCACGATTGTATGGGGTTTTGAAAAGATAAAAGTAGTAGCAGCAGATTGCTCAAATGCACTTAAAAGTGTGTTTTAACACATGCCGCAGTATGCGCTAGGATGACTATATACTTGAGCCCCAGTGAAACTATAAGCAGAAAAGACATGGCACAATGTGGCATCAAGTACAACGTGCGACATATCTATGCTACATATCTATGCGACATATCTATGCGACAAAATATGCTAGGGAAGCTTTACACACATTCAATAAAATTAGTCACACATTAGATTGTACATCAAATTCTACCTTGATTGTTCCGGTTCACAAGGCAACCATACGAATATTGCCGTGTCTTCATGTGGCATTGTCCAAAAGCATTTCATGCTCATAAAAACTTTAATAGGGATCTTCAACTTTCACTTGCTCCAGAGCTTTTGCAAGAGCATATATTTACACCCTCTTATCGTGAACACACTATGGGACTCTCTTGTTGTGGATTCTCACAATTCTGTGCACTTGTGGGCCAAACCGAGTAAGAGGCGACAAGCTTGGGTCATGGTGCAGTAGAAGCACATGTGGCCTGCAAGACTAGCTGATCATGGGACAAACTCAGGAGGCAAGCCGCTCGTGCAGCAAGCGTTCTGCATGATACACTTTGTCAAGGACTAGATATTGACGTGCCAGTTTGAAGAGGGTCAGCGA
Source organism: Rhipicephalus annulatus (assembly GCA_013436015.1). NCBI lineage: Eukaryota > Metazoa > Arthropoda > Arachnida > Ixodida > Ixodidae > Rhipicephalus > Rhipicephalus annulatus. Next base: position 170,799 of record WOVY01003512.1, on the reverse strand, counting down.
GTTGAGCAAAACCAGCAGGCTGGCAGTGAGAAGCCGATGCCATTCCGAGGAACTGGCCAGAACGTAGAGTAGAAACAGCAGCTGAGCTGCTTGTAGCGCGAGCGCTCCTCCAACCACCACGGCAGGGCTGCGGAACAAACCGTAGAAACGGCCATGCCATGGGTGGCCTGGCTCTGCAGCATTGCTCACCCCCTCCGCACGGAAGAACTCTCGGCTGTGCTTCACCAAGTTGTTTTGGGGCCATAGAACAGTGTCAGACCACCTGTAGTGCAAAATTAATGCCTGTTGATTGAATGACTCATTAAATGGCAGGCTTCAACATAATGCAACAAGAAGCCTAAAAGAGATGCTGCAGTGTAGAGTTCTGGAATAATTTTGACTTATACTTAGGCATATCCAATGTTGAAAGTGTTGTCAGATTTCACCCAGATCAGAATGCAGTTGCTGAAGCTTGGCACTGAACCCATAACAAAAACGACAGCAGAACATTACAACTATAGATGCGCTCGGTCAATTGCCCAGGTAAAAAAAAAACATAAAATTTATTTACATATTAAGCTGCAACAGCTCGCTAGCACTCATGCTTACAGCAAAAAGGATAAAGTACAAGAAAAATGTACACTACCTTTATTTGAATATAAATGAAAAAGTAAGTAAATAAATTCACAACAAAGAAACTCATGCAGATCCAGGCACTGTGGCCATCAATGCAAGCAAAGCTTTGTTGAGCTGGCAAGCCAGAACCTTGCAGGCTACAAAATTAATTTCTGTCCTTGTCGCTCACTGAATTTAAACACAAACAAAATGTGCATTGATCCTGCTGTTAATGTGGTATCCAGATGAAAGTGTATGCAGTGGTGCAATACAATTGTGAAATCACCCATAATTGTGAAATCACCCATAAAATGAAGTGATACACTAGGATTGAAGTCGTCATAATCAGCTTTTATACATTGTTATGTGAATGCTAACTTTGGGGAAGTGCTCAGGACAGTATGAAATATGTCTTACGTCGTGTGACATACTTGTTGACGATATGTCCTTCGTGTGGAGAAAACCATAATGCCCTCAGTTTGCGGCGATGAACATTGAAAAGCTAGAAGACACTTTTACTTCATGCAGCTTTAAAGTGAGTAAGAGATGATCTGAGCCCATAATCCTTGTTCTTACATGGTGGACCATGTTACTGTCTAATCTGTGAGACCACAAGCGCCAGTTTGGGGGGGAAATGCTAAGAGAGCTTCGCTATAATATTCGTGGCGATGTGCCTTTAACACCACTATAAGAAAGGCATCGCCAGAAACCCTTCAAGCACAAATTTAGACAGATACTGAATGCCGAAACTTGGCACAGGCACTCGAACGTTCACTCACAGGTGATGTGGGGCATGGACGTGACGGGCTTCTAGCCTTCGCCAGCGTCCCAGGTGCAGCGCTGCCCTGTGCAGTGAATCCAGGTAACGTGGAGGGAACAAGCGTGAAGCGTGCAGTGTCAAGGCAGCCAGCCAAGCCAGCAGACCATGCTGGGCAAGTGCCCAGGGCTCCAGATGCAAAGATGGCGGCACAAAGCAGCAAGGTTGCAGGGCCGCGTAGTACGTCACGAGCAGAGCCTGCAGTAGCGAACAATGTTAACCAACACTCGTCTGCACAAGCGGTAACAATCTTTTTAACTTAAGAGAATGCTACTACAATAATGTGACATTCCGAGAGACCAAGATAGTCCAACATGGAGTTTGTGAGCCACATTCGCTAGCAGCTTGGCAAGAAATACACTTTTTTATTTTGCTTTTGAGATGCAGAGAATCGGCTTAAAGATATTTTTTTTTTTTCATTGTGGAAATCAGTATCAATGTCTTTCTCAAAACCTGCATGCTCAAAGGTGATAATTTGTCAAACTAACCTCCCACCCCACGCCAACGATTTTCTCTGTCCCTGACCCGGTGGGAATAAACTTTACGACTGCGGCCCGGTAGCTGAGGCAAGTTCGAGACCCCAGTGATAGACAATAATGTGGCAACATGATTCCACTGAGTAGACAGCCAAATTAGTGAACGTTTACTAAATACACACCTCAGGAATACGCACATGGCACATGCGAGTCTAGCATACAGAGACTATTCCAGTGGCTGACGAAGCAACGGTGAAAAATAACCAACCGGCTCGGTAAAAAAAATTTAGTTTTACAAAAACCATTTTATATGCAGTACAACCTCAGTGAAAAGTTTCTCGCCACACTAGTTTCCAAGTTACAGCATTGAAGCCTAAACGTTCTGTTGCCTACAGCAAATTTGGTACATGTGCAGTAAATATGCTTTGGCCTTTGATATTAGCACATTTCCACAATGATCATACCAGAGAGGTCATGCATTAAATATAAAATTTTACTGATCAATACTATGGATCTATTTTGCAATCATAACAAATTATAACTAGTGGGCTCTTGGTAAACATACCTGGAAAAGGCAGCGCTTGAGTCGCTCATTGAAGTCATGCTTATGGCGTTCTACCTCTGCCCTCACCTCAGCTGGCACTGAGGAACATACGTGTGCCACAGGTGTAGGCCACTCACGTATTAGTCCTGGCCGGGGCCCAAATAGCACTACGTGAATGACCCCCCTGCACCATGTAAACACAAAAGCAAAGAAACAAACAGTCACACTTTTCAATTATATCGACAGCTTAGTGGCTGGCCACAGTGAAAAGTCTGGAAAAAATGAACCAATCCAGCAGAGGGTGATGTAAAACTAGAACATATCCATAGAGATCAATATGTACTACATGCAACGCGACTTCAACTATGCGGCTCAGATAAATGCACAGATTCATTAGTAATCGCTGCATCAGTGCTTCATTAACATTTACACTATGCTGAACAGTTATGAAACTTTGAAACAGAGCAGTGTCTTTAGTATGGCAATTGAACCTACCGTACACATGCCAGGTTTTGGCATGAGAAAACAGAATCACAGAACTAAAGTTAATATGTACAGGATTTAAGGCAATTTAGAGCTCACATTATATCATTTGCAAAACAGTTGTGTGGAATCCCACAAAACTGGCAGCAGTGTTAAGAAAAAGAAATGGACAAGCACCCGTTTGCAGAAAGAAGTTACCAAGAAAATCCATATGAATTTCCTTGCGGCTTCGTGGCACAAACGAATAGCAGTCGATTTCCCTTTATCATTACATAATTTACCCGGAACATTGGTTCCTCGAAGAATCGAGCACACAACAGACACCAGGAAGACAAGACACTACTAACGGGTAGGCAAGGCACAGGACGCTGAAAGCACCATGCTTGCAACACACGTGGAACGCGGCCCAAGCCACAAGTCCAGCCGTAGCTATCAACGTAGCCCCTTGGCACACAGCCGTGGCACGTGCCTCCCAGCTGCTGGGCAACAGTGCGGCTAGAACTCGCTTGGCCAAGGCCGCTGGCAGAGGGTGGCACATGATTGCGAGACTTAGAGCAGCCGCATGGGGTTCCACCAGTTCGTAGTGCAACGCCTGGTCTTGATGTGCATGTGGAAGCCACCAGGCCGCCCTGTGCAGCTGCAACTGTTGGCACACCAGTAACACTACAGCAAAGAGTGCAGCTTGTGCCTCAAACGCGAGATCCCCATCCACGGGTAGCTCGGGCAGCTGGATGTGCCTCGCCAGGCTTGACGGTCCCTCCTGGTTCAGTCCTGCCCTGCACGCCGGGAATAATAGAGCACATGAGTAAATTAAGATTGGATGGTCCAGCAAGCAAGGATGCTACAATCAAGACCAAATGTGCACCTTTCGGGAACATGGCAATACACCATGTTATGGAACTAGCTAAACACCACTTGGTATATTGCATTAAGTGGCAAACATTAATGCTCAACTGCACAAAGACAAACATGTCTTAACCCCCCCCCCCCTACCCCCCTTGTGCATTAAAAAGTGATCCATCCTTTTTGTGTTTGCTCAAAAGAGAAAAGGCATACAATTTTTTCAACTACAGCAATGATGCTTTTTTGGCATCCAACAGGTCGTTTACAGCCTCATGATGCCTGAAAATAACTAACAGAATTTTTTAGGGCTTTCCAGGCCGGTGTTAATAAATGTCCAACACAGCTAGAGCAGGTCAGTCAAAAAACGAGTCCCATAACCACGTTATCTTCTTACTTTCACGTTCTGCAAACTTATGATCTTCTCCTGGAAATTCGAACCTCTCGAACACCTGAGTTCTCAGCTCAAGCAGATATCCCTAAAAACGTGGACGTCAGATTGTGAAAGCTGTGAACCTCGGAAAGGGTATGAAGAATATGAACGGCTTAAAAACGAACATCTGATGTGCCTTTCAATTTGCTCCATGCACGATTTCATCCCCGAATATGCGCGCGTAGCGGCGCAAAGAAAAAGCGCACGTGTTCTCATTCGGCAGAGCCGCGCACAGAGAGAAATGGACTCATGAATAAAAGAGTAATTGAGCCACCTGTCATCCGTCGGTATCACAGCTTTACTTGCACCGGACTTGGCGAAGTTGCGGCGGGAATTCGTGACCCGCGTCATTATCAAGCCAGCGATTGCAACTATCACAAAGCTGGTCTGTCAAAGCAGTTCTTCCGTCGCAGCCTTCAGTCCCCGTCGTTGACACGGCGAGCGTCGCGATAAACCGATCGGGTCCATCACAAGTTTCCTTTGTGACTAGTTGAAGTACCAACCACGGGCCTCACCGACAGCGCATGGACCGCGACATGGCAACAACTAAACACGAAACACTTTCACAGAACACTTTGACTGAACACAACACAAGGCGTCGATTTGTCAACTTGTCCTGCTGTCAACCATGCTTTTTAGCGGCATTGTGAACATGAAGGAGAAACGAACGTGTGGCGCTGCGGTCAATCTTAAGAAGTTTCAGTTTCGTTATCGAGGTGCGACGTTGGTTGGTTGAAAACTTCATTGGGAACATGGTGCTATCCTCTGTTCGCTTCAGTATTGCATGGTGGGGGCACAGAACACCTACGTGGGGGTCTGTCTTTCAAAGTGGTTGGTGTTATTATTGCTGGGCAGGGTATGGCCGTCGTGGCCTGGCAAGATGGCACTGATGAGTGGATCTTCCAATATCCAGTGTACTATGGTACATACAATCCACTGGGTAGTTTCCTCCATGTCTTGCTATTTTTACTTGGTGGCGCAGCGACGTTGGGCTCTGTTTTATCATTTAAGAAAGCAATTCTCAAATTTGGTATTCCCAGATCAAGAATATGTTACATTGGTTACTGGGACAGTATGTGGGTGTTCTGTGGCTGGGGCTTGGTATTAAGTCGCCTACATCTCGTGAAGCACTAGTATATTGCAGTGAAACTTCGCGTGTTTGTAAAATTGCAAGTGTGACCTAGCAGATGTGGGTTAATCTTGGTGTATAAGCATTGCGTTTTGTAGCGCCTTTTTTTTTATGTGAGCATCGTGAGCTCCGTAGTCATTGTGGCCGCTATGGGATGGCGCCATGTAACTAAAGGAGCAGTGACATCAGCTTGACGCATGTCGCGTTTTTTTTCTTTTGCGTCAATGCGTAGTTATAGATCCTCTAGTAACGATTCAGTACTAAAATGCAACAGAGGGGCGAATTAACATACGCAATATCGATTGGTATGACGAGTATCGAACCCAATTCGAAACGGGGGCAAAGCCCGCCAATTTTCAGAGCTGCTGTAGCGGTCGCCTCTAGGGAGCCTTCATACACACGCGCGCACACAATGTATGAAGTCTCCCTTTGGATGACGTGTGTTTGTCTGTCTCTCGTCTTTATATCGCACTAAAGCTACCGTAAGAATGAACCAACTCACCCAACCAGTCACTCTACTGAAGAATAGCTTCTACGCAACGGACGCCATTCACACTTCGCTGAAAAGCTCATGCATAACAAGCAATCGAATGGATGCCACATTTCGAGTTTGCAATTTGGTGTGACTGCTCCTCTAAGTAAGCCGCGTGTTCCAAGAAAAAAGAAAAGAAAATCCCCCTATGTGGGTATAAATCATATTTAAGGTGTCTACATCACCATAATGGCGCACGCTTACGAAGGGACGCATCTTCTTGGCTCCTTTGTAATCCCCCCCTCCCTCCTGCTAAGCTTTCAGCGCGCTCGCTGGCACGAAATAAGAGAGAAAGCTCTTAAAGCGTGCGACAAATCCGTGTAACTCTGCTCGCGCTTGACGTATTCAAGAAAATTTCGCAGCCTCCCATTTGCAAAGCGTCACGCGCTAATAGTGAGACTACCACTACAACCTATTAATGAGTTCTGGGGCCCTCTATACATTGTTTTTTTTTTGCTTCCGAGCTTCTGATTAATATTTTCGCAGCAGCCCTTTGTACCGGGAAGGTCGTTAGTGGATTTACTTGGTGTATCCTCCACCCAAGTGGCTGTGAATAAATTGCGGTCGTGCTATAGGGAGCTTTAGAATAGCGTACACAAGGCTTAGCATAAGCGTTTGACGCCACTGCGCATGCTCCGTGCGCTATCTTTTGCGGGCCCCCGGGATGATAATAGCGAACGCTATCTTTGCGTATACGCCATTCTTAAACTGCCTATTAGCGCGAGTATTACCGTAGCTTATAGTTCACGCTTGTTACTCTTTCGCTAAACGCTGCAGCTTGTCATGCTTATCTCGCCGCGTAGTATAAATGCAATAATATGCAAAATCGGTGTTCTGGTATGCTCTTATACTTCAGCGAGAAAGATATGCGAGCAAACAATAAATGCAGTGACATGCGTGGTCACTGTCCACCTGCCGCTGAAGCGACAAGAACAATGCAAACAAAAAAAATATATTGTACGTACCAAAGCTGTCTAAAAGGTAACAACACGAGACAACATAACGCATGAAAAGCAAAACTTAATTTACGGCGGCACACGAAAAAACCATTATTCACTTGCCGCTGTAAAAAAGTATCTTACTGCGATAGTAACTATGTGGGCACTCTCGGCAGATTGGCTGCGTTACTGGATCCTAATGCAACTTAATTGCGGCCACCAGGCTGATCAGCCCGCGCCCGAACATCGCTGCCTACAATTTCCAGAACATGCGAGCTTGGAGGTGTTGTTTGAACACAAGCCGTGTGGTATAACTGGTCATGTCTGTCGCGCTGCGCTCGTTGTTATGTCTTCACTCTTTGGTAAAGCCAAGGTCCGGTCGAAACGTCGACCTATAAAACAGGTAATTGTTGATACATACATACATACATACATACATACATACATACATACATACATACATACATACATACATACATACATACATACATACATACATACATACATACATACATACATACATACATACATACATACATACATACATACATACATACATACATACATACATACATCAGATGCATCTTCGTGCGCCATCAGTATGGTATGTGATTGTAAGCCGTTTCTAAATCAAGCCCCGTGCGAAGTTTCTGTGGCCCTTCTCTGAATCTCCTTGCCAGTCCAGTACTGCACTATCTCCCCAGCCGGCTTGCTTGCTCTTTCCCCCCTTTTTTTGCTTTCGTTATTCTTCTTTTCGTTACGTCCTAAAGCATTTATGTCACTGATCACTCCTATGTATTCCACTTCAGCGTATAACTATCAGCCTTATGTCAGTTCATGTTTGTACTCGAGTGTACTCTCAGTACTTCAGAGCACTAGCATTCATGTGCCACCACCTCAACGTTCATCAATCTGTTGCGTGAGTTTTGACCTCCCCGCAAACTTTGACACAGGAAGTTCTTGTTCAGAATATCTCGCGCGAGTCATTTCTTTCGATAAAAAACGTCCTTACTGGATCGCAACTATTCATAATGTGTGTTTGCAAGTACGAGATCGAAAGACGCCAATTAGAGCATTGATTATACGAAATACTGAAGTTAAGGAGCACTAACATCGTGGTTAAGAATGCTAATTATACGCAAATGGGCTCGTGATGACTCACTCGGACTCAGATCGAGCCGTGAGTGAATCTGAGCGGGTAATATTTTGGTGAGTTTGAGCGAGTTCGGTTGGGTGAGTGAAACAACTTTGTTCGGTCCACCATATATAGACGTGATTGAAAAAAAAAGAAAAGTTGGTGAGTCTGGGTCGGAGTCAGTCCATCTGACGAGAATTTAGGTGAGTTTTAGGTGAATTTAGGTGAGAGAATTCAGGTGAATTTAGGTGAGTACTATCCGAGTGAGCACAGAGGGCAAAATATATATCATATGAGTGAGTCTGGGTGAGCTCCGCATTTTCGTCGACCAATGGTTATACGCACACGCGCGTTTTTCACGACTTAGGCGAAGAGTGTTTGCGTTATGAAATAAGAAACAAATAAGCAAGAAAGCAAATGGCATGCTAAAGAGATTAGACAATGTGTCATTGAACCGTTGTAGAGGACAATGAGCGACATGTTATGCGGCTGACAGTGGTGGTTTGAGATTAGGAAAGACGCTGATATCCGGACACGACACCATATAAATTCGCAGTGGATAGTGTCGTCTGGAGGAAGGGAAAGGGTAGTGAGAAATGGGAGAGAGAGAGGTAGAGACCGCCTCATCGATATGAGCGCCACCAGACGCCACGTGGCGAACTTCTTATCCCGTCAGACAAATACCGGTGGGTGTTCGGCGACAATGGGAGTCGAACCCGGCACTTATCGCGTTGAAGGCGAACGCCACGCCAATTTACCACCGCTACGTGGCTCGCGCTCGGCAAAGCGAGGGGGGCGGGGGGGAGGACAGTGATACAGAGATCACGTAGTCGGCAGCGTTCAAGGTAAATTTCGTGAAGCCACCTGTAAGGTGTCCACACCGAGGCTCCACGACGCGACTGAGCCAATGCAGTGCAACGGGATAAACGTCGCACGGGAAGGAAAAGTCGAAAAGCCCGCTTGTCCACCTGGCCGACACAATGGGTAAGCATGCACGGTTCACTGCGGGGACTCGTTTATGGTATGCCCGCGTGGGTGGTCTATATGTCGTGTTTATAGACGTTACGTTGCGTTTGTAGCTCACTGGCGTTAATGTCGAAGGAAGTGTACGGGCAGCCGGCATGCATTTATGCGTAAAAAGTGCATGCGATCGATCGTCTACGGGATCGGAGCAGCCGCGAAATCAATTCTATGTTACCTCGAAAACATTACATCGGACACTCCGTATTTTTAGATGACTTTCCCAAAATTTCATAAAACATGTAGCAGGACTCATAGTTGGGCTAGTTGGTGATACATTATGAGCAGTACCAGCGCACAAACTCACGGGACGAAGAGACACAAACAGCGCTTGTTTGTGTCTCTTCTCTTCGTCCCGTGAGTTTGTGCTCTGGTACTGCCCATAATAAAACATGTGTTGTGGAGTCCCTCACGCACGAGTCATTGGAGGGTGCAGAGGGGGGGAGGGGGTACGGGCGATTGCTCCTCCCCCCAAAAAATTTTGTCAGTGCCCCTCCCCCTCAATTCAGTGCTCATAGTCTACCTCCTATCACCAATTAGGACAAATGAGTGAAACCACTCTGAGCGCACATTAACAGTATTTGTGCTATGAAGGCGTTTTTCTGCTAGTAAAACAGTCATGACCACGCCCCCCTCTCCGCTGTGACTTTAGCTGACCCCCCCCCCCCCCCCCCGCCTAAAATGAGTGGCTTGATTCGCACTTGGCACGAGCGAACATTATTCACTGATTAGCCTGGTATATGGATCCAAAGGCGTAGTAGCCCCAAAATGTTTTTTCTGGCTGGGGAGGGGGAGCGAGGTGTAGTAAAGCTTCATGCACGTATGCACGTATGTTCGTGCATGTGCTCGTGTGTGTGTGTGTGTGTGTGTACATAATGGATGCAAAATTGAAAATTTTGGGGGCGGGGGGGACGGGGGAAGAAGAGTTGAATCTCCAATCCGCCTCTCTGTAGCCTTCCGGTCATGCCAATGGGAGCATTGTATATTGCAGAACCTTGGATATATTGTAAAATGTGCAGACAGCTAGGTGCGCTTTTGTTGGTTCTAGCTGTCTTGTATTGTGTCACTTGTTTGTTGATCGGTAAAGACATAGATGATGGCACAACGGCGGCATTTATTTTCGTTAACAACTGTACCTAAAATATCAATACGCCACAGCTTTAGAGCACTGAATATTTGCTTACATATCCTCGTTCCTTTCATGCGCTCTTCATGGCATCCTCGTAAAGTGCTAGATATAGCCAGGAAAGCAGACCAACTGGTCTGGCTTCCTGGCTCATATCTAGCAGTTTATGCGGGACTTGATTATTAGTGTACTCATGTAGTTCAACTCTAAATTGGAGAATCACCCGAACTGCATGGCGTACTCTTTCATTTTATAATCGGGCGGATTACCTGATTACCTAATTACCTGGTCAATACGTGACCGACACATTTTATTTAGCATTCTAGTATACGTGGTGCTTTCGAGATAACCATCCCTGAATCATGAGAAAATATTTAGAAAGGCCTTAACGTTCCAGTTAAGATTGCCCTGAACAGATAACCAAAGACTTCGGTGTGGCTAATATCGACTTTTCGGACAATGTATACGTCTGAAAGGGCGTTTAAAAAAGAAGAAAGGAAATGTACGAGATAAGAAACGCACAGTATTTTGTGGCAGCTGATATTCACTTTTTCATGATAGTCACGATCATCACCACGGTAATCATCATAGCTGCATTACCTTAATATTCGACACGTTTACTCGGAGCGAGGAACTTATCGACTCGGCAAATTATCGAGCCGTATCTATGGCATAACGCTTCTGTTTCACTGTCAATGATGGCGGCAAAAATGTTTTCACGCAGTGCCTATTATGCAGATTACACGAATGGGGTGGTGTAATCAAGCCGATGCGTTTGGAAGAGGGAAAGGGAAACTTTTTTCGTGCTAAAAGCCTGATTACACGTATCCGCTGCAGTGCGTGGCTTTTTCCTTGCTTTTTAACGCGGCGTCGTGCACTTTTTCTATATATGGTCCATTCGATTCACCCTGCACTTCCAGAACTAGTTCACGGTGGCGCCGTTCGGGTGTCGTCAGTGTGCAGGTGACGTTTCAGCAAGTGCAGCAGCGACGAGACGCGAAAACGAATGCAAGAGTGCAGATGTCGTGCTATGCTACTCGTCGGCTGTCTCTAGGCTTGTGGAGGCTGTGATTCGTAAAAGACGGCGCCGTTTTCGTTGCGTGGCATGTGTCTACTGAAAAAGTTCACTGTCGTACTTATCGGTCGTCGCTAAAGCAGCCACGAATGCAATCAGCAGTGTCGTCTGCTGCAGCTGCAGCCACCTTGCGCTGCACGGACTCGGCACTACCTCACGAGCAGGTGCGTGCACGGATTTCGTGAACTATAGCTTATACGACAGCTGCACTTTTTCGAAACGAATACTGCGGTGCCACCGCCGCCATGTTGAACTCGTGAAACGAATGCTGAAGTGCAGTTCCTCCGTGAACCGGTTTACGAAGTCCAGGTGAAACGAATGGACCTATATATAGAGAGGGGCGTAGCTCTGGGTTTTGGGACGTGAAACCCCACATGTCAATCAAATCAAAACAGTAACTCTACTCAACGTAGCTAAATCCATAGACGCATGCCACTCTCGCACACCTTTTTATCGAATGTACGCACGACCACCTTCATCCACGAAAAAAAATTAAAAATCGGTGAAGCACGTCTTCGCAATGAGGCAAGAATAGAAAACACCCCGCTGTAAGTATAAGACGCCTCGGCGTAAACTTTTTTGGGTCACTTCAGTTTCTGCTTGCAGCGTTCCGGGGCATAATAAAAAAAAAAGCCGGCCGTTCGAAAAATAGCTGCCCACACGATAAGATTAAAGCGCAGCATATGCTGTGTGAACAATGCGTCGGATAAGAAGAAAATTCACCAGAAAACAAAATAAAACAAGGCATGCCGGACATAAGCTGGACAGCGACTCAGTAAGTCCAAGGCTGAGCTGGCATACATTCATGCGTAAACTGTTTTTTTCCTCTTTGTATTTGTATCTGCGTTCTCATATCCATGCACGTCTTTCGTGTGTCTGTGTGTGCTGCTTGGAGGACACGACCTAAATATTTTTGTCCTGGCCCGGACCCACAGCGGTGACGTCACCGCTGCAGACCAACCTAGCGGGTACAATTCCTCTCGGAAACACTGCGTTGCAACGTTTTTCAGCGCGCACTGTTTCTCCATCTAACACGCATTGTATCCAAGTGGTGGAATACACTGACGCAATTAGCCTAATAACAGTATCTGGGGTTTCATGAGCCAAAAAAGCTACGATATAAGGCACGCCATGTTCCGGAAATTTTAACATCGCACAGTCCATGGCCCTCCAACGCATTTCGTGACGGCCGTGATCGAACGACACAGCAGTCCTCGCGTAACAACCTCCACGCAAGGTGACACCTCGCGAGTTATTTGCAGGTGTCGCGAGATTTTGCCTTATCCTGCAAGTATGCAGCCTCATATTTGTGTTTGCCAACTCGAAGTATATAGTTGTTGTCTTCGGGAATCCCGCGGAATGGTCAAGAAATAGATAATAGCAACCACCATTTCATAGCGTCGAAGCTACATCAAAACCCATACGGATTAGAAAAAAAAAGCTTCTATAATTGCCGAAGTTTTTTTTTTTTCTTTCAGGTCAGTACGTGGATCTAACTTGGACGGTCGCTCAAGCAGTTTAGCTGACGTTATGCATCTAGTAAGTAGAAGCTCGAGGGCGGATCAATCGACAATTCGATGAGTAATGCATTCCTAAAGATGTATTATATATCATGGGCCAAAATTCAACGGGCTAAGTGTAGCATGCATTGCCCCACCGCGATGGTCTAGTGGCTAAGGTATACTCGGCTGCTGACCCGCAGGTCGCGGGTTCGAATCCCGGCTGCGGCGGCTGCATTTCCGATGGAGGCGGAAATGTTGTAGGCCCGTGTGCTCAGATTTGGGTGCACGTTAAAGAACCCCAGGTAGTCTAAATTTCCGGAGCCCTCCACTACGGCGTCTCTCATAATCATAGAGTGGTTTTGGGACGTTAAACCCCACATATCAATCAATCAATTTATTTATTTTTTTGTAAATTAAGCCTTACTTTAATGTGGGCCACGCGTCCATGCTACAATTTCGCGGATCCAGGATTCCCTGGGCATGAAAGCCTGGTCACGCCGATTCAAGTCTGACAAGTTTGTCAGCACGATAGTTATAGCGCGAGAACAAAACGACGACAGAGAGACAAGAAGGACATGAAAGACAAGGACTCTTTGTTGTTGTTCTGTTCTTGCGCTATAACTATCGTGATGTCATACCAAGTAGCCCAAACTTCCGCACTTCTAAGCTGGTCAGGTTCGTAAAAGTGCGCTTTTTTCTTTTCTCTAGCTTCTTCGGACATCATTTCTGTCGACGGATGCAATATTCTCTGCTCGTTAGTATCATGGTATTTCTTGATAGTTTAAAGAATTTTTAGTACTTAGATTATTCGAGCGTGATGCGTGAGGTCGTTGTGATTTGGGATAGTAAATATTCTTGTGTGTTTCAAAATAAACGTGTTTTAAAGTCGGCGCTCATGCTGTCTTGCATCCTTGCATCCGTGTTTTTTTTTTACAAGTTATTATTTGCGAAGTTACGATTGCGAAGTTATGATTCAAGTCTGAAGTTCGAGTGGCGCAAGCAGCACACAGCTGCGTGGAGGTGCGAGTTTTTTTTTTTTTTTTGCTGTTACTGTTATTGTTAAAGTGCAATAAAAATAGTAGCGATACGTAGAAAATCGGCGTCCAGCACTCGATCTCACAGTCAACCAGCTAACTCGCTAGACGATTTGACAAGGGACGCGCGAACAAGACCAGCAAGACAGGTATCGCAATGTTTCCTGTCTTCAGTTGACGACCACTGAAGAGAGACTTTTCATATTATACTTTACAAATAGGAAAAAGGTGTATACCTCTTTGATCAAGACTGTTGATGACGATCGGTCTCCGAATGAAACGTCGAAAAAAGTTGTTTTTTTTTTTTTTAGAAGCGTACGCCTTCTTCCTCTGGATGGATGGTGGAACTTTATTTATAGAGTCCTGCGACTAGCGCGCCCTGAGCTTCTTCCACGTTGGGAAGGGCATGTTAAGCCTGACTGCCACATCGTATATACCCTCTCTGGACAGCCCAAAAGTTTATCCCCCTGGTTGGGGCTTCTGGTGGCGAAGTGCTACTTGGCAGGGCTGGCTTGATTCCTGCCCAGTAATGAGGGGCATCGCCAGAGCATATGTTCTATATTTTCTAGTAGGTATGAACATTAGGGAGCCTCAAGTTATTTTTGTAAGGGGGGGGGGGGGTAAAAATAAATGCTTGAATGTTCGTGCGTGTGCCTGTATGTGCATAAATGCAAAATGTAGACATTCGGTGAGTGAGGGGGGGGGGGGCATCGACTTCTCATCCCAGCAGCTCAGGCTAAGTCAATGACGGGTATGAAAACATAAGATATCTAAAATATATGTGTTATCTGCTTTTCTTATAGCGCCACGTGGTGAATGTCAATGACTTCAATATCCCCTGTACCTTATCTCCCTCACTAAGGCAGCAAGAGCCCAGCAAACGTCAAAAGAGAGCGCGTATAAAGAGCGCTTCTATATATTCGCCCCGTGTGCGCTGATAGGCAGATGTACCGATAACTCAGACTCTTTCACCTGCACAGCCACGAAGACGACAGGCAAATGATCGCCAACGGGAGCACAACGCCCCGGCGGGAGCTGTTATCGCTGGCCGAGACGTGGCGCTTGGGTCACACCACCGTCGATTTCGCCCGGCGGCTCGACCACGAGGACCCGCTGAAAAAATTTCGCAAACGCTTCGTCATCCCCAAAATGGTGGACTTGACGGGAGGTACGCATAGCACGTCTCACTTCACTACGAAATGCGTAAGACGCACTCGTATCCACGGCAACCAAGCTACGTGATTCTGCGTAGCAGAGAGGAAAAGGATATAACTCCCCCCCCCCCCCCCAAAAAAAAAACGCGTCGTGCCATTCTGCTACGAAGCCACACACACTAATATTGATTATCACGTTTCTTTACTCAACACAACTCGACGACCAATGTAAATTATGATGTCGGCCATGCATTCTGAGCCATTTTATGAGAGCATGCCGATCGTACAAAATCCAACACCCATTTTCCTGAGCAGTGGCCGTACCGCTACCTTTCTATCCCAAGATGAGCTCAGGCTTTTCTTTCCCTTTTCTCTTAAAGTAGGATGGCAATTCCGAAAAACCTTCTTGCCTTTTTAATCTTCCATATCTATCTATCTATCTATCTATCTATCTATCTATCTATCTATCTATCTATCTATCTATCTATCTATCTATCTATCTATCTATCTATCTCTGTCTGTCTGTCTGTCTGTCTGTCTGTCTGTCTGTCTGTCTGTCTGTCTGACTTGTCTGACTGTCTGTCTGTCTGTCTGTCTGTCCGTCCGTCCGTCCGTCCGTCCGTCCGTCTGTCTGTCTGTCTGTCTGTCTGTCTGTCCGTCCGTCCGTCCGTCCGTCCGTCTGTCTGTCTGTCTGTCTGTCTGTCTGTCTGTCTGTGTCCTGCTAGATGAGAAAGAATGACCAACATGGCTGACAGAAATTACGACCACACTATACACTCAATGAACGTGTTTTCTCTCATCCCACGATCTCCAACCATAAAGAATTAGCTGTCAGCATTTTCTAATTGCATTGCGTCTTGTAGTGCTGGGACGTATAACTTCGCTGCCTTTAATCTCTTGTCCCCCCTCCAGTGGATGCCGAGTTCATTAAGTGCCTGGATCAGGAATGCATCTACATGGGCGGTCACCTGTTAGGCGCCAAGTCAAGAGCTATAGATGATGAGGTTCAGAAAGTTCTGGACGACTGGGGGAAAAGGTGAGCGGAGACAACGTGGCTTGTGGTTATACTTAATAGTAACTGCTGGGTTTTGATGTGCCACAACCACGATATGATGATATGATTATGAAATACGCCGATGTGGACGGATCTGTGAACCCCCAAGAAGTGGAGGGCTCTGGAACTCGGCAAGATGTTCCAGAGCCCACCACTTCTTGGGTTCACTTGGGTTTCGACTACTTGGGGTTCATTAACGTGCAGCTATATCTTATCACATGGTCATCTAGTTCCTGCCTCCATGAAAAATGCGTCCACCGCGTCCCGGATTGTGTGCACACTTGTAGGCAGCAAGTCAATTTTATGTTCACCAAAGTACAAGAACCACCCCCGCCCAGCTTCACCCTGCCCTTCCCCAGATGAGGCCGATTAACGATATTTCTCATCGCAATAAACAAGAAGGTCGTGCCCTTGGTTATCGTGCTTGATTTAAAATTCGAAGGTCGCAGGATCAAATCCTGTCTTCGGCGGCCCCATTTAGATGGAAGCAAAATGCCATGAAATGCAAGAGGCACGTTAGGTGTACGTTAAAGAATAACCCCATAGGCGGTACAAATTTCCGTAGCCTTGCTCAACTGCGTCTCTCATAATCGTATCATGGTTTTGGGACGTAAAACTTTAACAATAATTATTATTCAATACTGATTATATATTAAAACTATATCCAATAATCATGAGACTGCTAACTGATGTCCACTAACAAAATACGCTCTAATCGATAGAGTCCCTTGGAGAACCGAACACCTTCACGAGATTGCAATTTCTTTTCTACTTGCACACTATACGCGTGCGCTCAGCTTGGGCTGAGCCTTTCATTCCTGATATGGCTTGGAAACCTTCGACAGCGACTGTCCATGTTCGGCAGGGGTACACAGTGCTTGCGGCAGGGATACTTGCCCACTTCGACGGCTGATCTCTACCCAAAGCAGCGCATGGCTGAACTCGTAGGTGAGCTGATGTGATTTTAGCACCTCTATGCAACTATCTGCTGAATTAAATTGACGCTGGTCAAAATAAATGTTGATCCTTTCGTCACGAAAATCGGTATAACATGACAGCGAACCATGTCTTCGCTGGAGTGCACGTGGTTGACTTTTAGTTGTACATGAATGTATGAAAGCTCGCACAATGAATACTGGTGTTACGCACTGTTAAACGTGGATGCACCCACGTTGACGCCTAGTGATACATCCCTATGTCGTCGACTATCGTCCATGATCTAGACTTCTAAGATTTCTCACCACTGAAGTAGTTCACATAAACCTGGATTAAGCATAGGTTGAATCCTGCTCAAAAATAATGAACACTGGTATTCGAAATTCACTGATTCAAAGCGTCGTCATCTGTCACAAACGAGTGCTCAACAAAGCGCGCGCCTGCGAATCCTAACCACTACGTGAAATCGAGGCGCCGGACAGAGGCGACAAAAGATGGCGCAAAGAAGAAATAAGCATCAAAAGACGCGACACGCGCGCCCTCTTTCCCCCTCGAAAGCACCGCCGCCACTCCGACCAACCTTCTCGCGTCTACCTCTCAACGATATCTAGAAGCATCTCGAAGGAAATGGACGTGGTGCTGCAGAGTTGCGTCACGTTACGGTAGAGGCTTCGCCCTTTCCACAGCATTGGCTGTGCGGCGCGCCGACGAAATGCCTAGAAATTTCGGGAACCCAGCGGCTAGTGCATACAAGCCAGCAGCTGGGGGAGTCGCATCTGAACAAGATGAGAGTTTTTTACCCGCGGGTGAAGGCTTGTCTTACAAGCAGGAGATGAGAGTGGGCTTACCGCCAGTGGGCGAAGTCGTGTTCTGCACTCGCAGCGCATGAGTGGCCGACGTGTTACCGGCGAAATGTTTTGTTATTTGAGTGTGGTCAGTTGACGACGCGAGAGTTTCCTAGAAAAGACACCTCAGACGCAGCGGGACGACAACCGGTGATGGACTTTGAGTGAGTGTTTCTTCGAAGAGAAGCATTCAAGCTTTGTTTCAAGAACTTTAGACTGAATACGTTTGAGGGAAAATTTAGTCCATAAGTGAGCTTCGATAGTTAATGGATGAGATTACAGTGTAGTGCGTGTTGACTCCGCCTCGTTCTTTGAACCACAGCCGGCATTCGCTAGCACATCAAAAGGACCAACACTAAATTGTCCGCGCTTTCGTGGTGCATTTCGGTGGGCCGATGCGTCAGCCCTTGGAAATAGACCAGCGATTGTCTCCCTACTAACGAAATTAGTGAGATCATCAATCCACTTTGTTAGAGAATCACTAAAAACAATGAATTGGTATATTTGTTTCACATAACCACTTGTACTATAATTCCAGTAAATAGTGATTCTAACCAAACAGCTTGTGTAGCAATGGAATATTGCTGCAGAATGTATGCCATAAGAAATTAAATCATTGCGGAAACCAACCTTTTCTTTTGCCATGCAGGGGCCGATCGTGATGACATCGTCTTCATGAACGGCCTCACTGTCAACCTACACTTGCTTATGGTAAGGGAGAAAAATGAACACCTAAAGGTACATTTAAATCAGTTCACGTTCTTCGTGAACGCATGCGTTAACAAACAAAATGTGTATAAATAACCTTATTCAGTTCTTCATTCGAGAAATTCCCATAGAACAATGAATCACTATTTACACAGTGTTATTTTTTTTCTCGTTGCCAGATGACGTACTACAGACCAGAAGGGAAGAGAACCAAGGTGGCCGTGGAAGCCGATGCGTTCTCATCAGACTTCGTTAGTACTTAATAGGGCCGTGGGAGACTTTTATGAGTTATAATGTAATAGTCTTATTATTAGCGCATGGTGCTTCATGAATTACATGCTGCAAAATATTTTAGATTCCGTCTGCTACGAGCGTAAATGTTTGTCGCACGTTTGAAGCGCTTTATCTTTCGTGCCAGCGGGCTAGTTGAAAGCTACACGAGATAGGGGGGGGGGGGAAGCAAGAAGATGCGTCCCTTTGCTTGCCTTCTATTTTCTTCATGTTCCTTTTTTCATCTTGTTGCTTTCCCTCAAACACGTGGCTTACTTTCAGTGTGATTGCAATCGTGTGTGTGGGCACGTGCTGCCATCCCGCGGCGGCTACGGGAACTATGCAGTTCACGATGCTCAATTCAACCAACCGCCGCGAACGTAGCTACACGGAGCTGACAGAAATTGGAGTGTATAGCCTCATGTGTTAAGAAAAAAAGGGAGATACTGCTAGCTGAATTCGAGAATTAGTTGTAAATTCTAGGCCGCGCGTGCTGCAGTATAAAGTTTGGCTCGCGTGTTCCCGGGAGCCTTTGGCTCCCGACCGGCAGCGTTTTCTGACCGTGCTCTAAAGGTGTAACAGGGCCCAAGAATTCTGAGTGTGATGAAACAAAACAAAGCATAAAACTCAAGCCATCATTTTGTTGATAGCGAATGAAGACGAAGTAGCGTTTGCGTCACGCCTTCACCCCACGCTTGACGGCATTTCTCACGGTCATATGACAACAAGCTAAACCACTTTCGGTCCTTGTCGTGGACCTTGAAGTACAATCTTCTAAAGTTAACTTCACTTCCGGTTTAAGCTTTCTGTCTTCGGTTTTGCTTGCGGCTGTGACTTTCGGTCTCTGGTATACTCTCGTTAAGAACTGCCTGCCAAATTTCACTCAGTTCCGGCGTTTTCCGCTTCCGGTTAGAATCTACCTAGAATGTCTTCGCTTTAGACATGTAGAATTCGGGAAGAGATTATTGTTGCCATTACAGCGTGACGTCACCGTGTACGCCTTTACGGAAAGTGGGTAGTGAAAGCAATAGTAAATAAAGGAAAGCGAAGTAGTTAGCCGGCATTTGATTCGCCACCATACACTGGGGAAAGCCGAAAGTAGAATAGAAAAGGTCGAGGAAGGCACTGTCTTAATTTTTTTTCTAAATACGCGCGTGTAATTCGCACGCATATAAAATGGCTGGGGCGCGCAGAATGACCATAAAATTTTGTTCAACAGAAAGGAAAAAAAAAAAGAGTGGATGACGACTGGCATTAGCTATAGGCGCCTGACTAAAACGAATCTTTCCAGTATGCTGCGCAGTCGCAGGTGAGCCACCATGGCCTCGACGTGGCTTCCAACCTGATCCTTCTGAGCTCCAGAGAGGTAACGACAATCATATTTGATTGCAGTTCCCCGAATGCTATGTCGCAAACACGACGTTTTTTTTCGTTTTTTTTGCGTACTTGTGTTGTTTTTAGAGGTAAAAGAACCCAAAAGTAGCCGCTCATTGCTTGCCTTTTTTCATACAATATAGGGTAATTTTTAGTTGATAAAGGTTCACATCCCGATATGCCGCCAAAAAATGTTCAAATCGTGGTTACCTGTATGGTGCCAAAATGTATCAGTATACCGACCAAATGCTTGTTTTGGCGTATTCTTTATTTTATTAGCAATGTTGCGCTAACGACAAAAACTTACTTGTGATTTTTTGTATGGACCTTTTCACAGGAGAGAAAAAACGCCGTTATGCTAGGCTGCGTTTAGTAGTGCAAAGGCTGACGTCACAGTTCCGGCAGTACATTTTTGGATAACGACGGCCCCCAGGGAGCCGTCAGAAAAAAGGTCTATAAGTCGGTAAAAGTGGAGTAGTTAGAATTTTTCAGTGCTCCTTCCAGAGCTACTTTTGATAACTACAATTTTGAATTTCTCGTGACACGACACATTGTCTCATCTTGTAATGATCATAACTTTTCGAAGACACGCACTCTGAGCATAATGCACGTGAAATGGAATATACAATATTGCACACGGATGAAAAGTTGCCGCGTAGCAAGAACGTCAGTATCGCAGCTCAGCCAAAATAATTACGCTTCCGCCTGGTTTTGGGGGTAAAAGGGCGAAGAGCTGCTGAGAGAAGAGGATATCTATGACGTCATCGACAAGGAGGGCGACACCATCGCAATCCTGCTCTTGTGCGGAGTACAGTACCAGACGGGCCAGGCTCTGGACATCCGGGGAATCACAAGTGCCGCTCGCAAAAAGGTATAGTAGACACTGGCAGCTGCGAAAGTAACAAAGTCTTGGCAAGTTTTGACTCCCACAATATGGACACAATAACTGAATTGTTCCTATACTAATCATAGTGTCATCTGGTGATGTCGCCAAAGATCTTTAATCATTATTAATGAAACAATATGTGTGACACAAATCGACGTCTTGCGTATTGTGTAAGAGCATTATGATACATGTAAGAAAAAAGCTTGCTGCAACTTCATCCGCGGTGTACGATTGGTACGACCGGCATCGCAGCACAGTTTACCTTAACTGCGCATCACGTCAGTGACTAGTTAGACTACCATCACAACTCGTAAATTACATTACGCCTGTCTTTATATCCGAACTTCAATTTAGGTTGATCATGCTCGTAAACTGCTTTCTGCGGACGTGTTTTTGTTACCGTTACGTTCTCGACAAGTGCGTATAAATGTCCCGGTTGCACACGCTCAGTATTTATGCTGTTATCGTCGTGTAACGTAAAACGACTGCTATTGCGATCGTCTTCTTCATTGGCTTTCTGGTGCACTCTTGCTTCTGCCATGACACGATGTGATCACGCGAAGCGGGCTTTCCCTTACGTCGACTCTTACTGCGGAAAAGCCAGCTTTGCCTAAATATTTTTGCGAGGGTTTTTAACGTTGTCTTACACGAGCTATTGCGTGTCGGATGCTGAAAGGGACACTAAAGGCAAAGAGCAATTTATGTCATAGTGGAAGCTCAATGTGTGATAACGTCTACAACAGTAATATTATAAACAGTAGTGCCTTACTTACCAAGAAATTAAACTAGATGTATATCGCGCGAAGTGCGCGCGCACGAGTGGGACATTTACGAAATGATCCCGATGACGTGAGAGTGACTGCCTACAATTAATCACTAGCAATCAAACTAGCTACAATAAAAAGAACGTTCCGCGCATCAAAAGGCCTGATATAATGCTGTCTGTTCGTTTCTGTTTGATTGATCGACAAGTAAACCGCCATGGCGTGAGTAGTGCAAAAGTTCAGTTTTTGGCTTGTTAGGCGGCGTAGGTGCAGCCATCTAGCGGGGTCCGAGTTGATCCAATCAAGCAGAATCATGGCCTCTGAGACCGCAGAAAAATGTTCAATGCCTGTTGTTGCTACTGCGGCTCCCACTACTTCAGGTCCGCTGCTACTGGTGTCGACGGCCGCGTAGTAAAAGCGGGCAACGTTGGACACGGTAACAGTGACGTCTAAAAGTCCGTTTCACACGCGGGTGATTTGAAGAGCGCTAACGCAGACCATTACAACGTGATTTTAATTTCAAAACTAGCACTCACTTGGCACAAGACTAGCACTACGAGGCTCTCTGGACCACTATTTCAACAATCAACGTCGACTTAATGTTGGCCTTTAGTGTCCCTAAGCAACCACGAAAGCTTACCCTTAGTAAAGTTCATGGAGTGTGTGGCGATAGTGTTTGTAGTGCTGCCACACTCTCAGACCCAAGTCCGGCGCATGCATGTGAACGTGTGCGTGTGGGGGGGGGGGGGAGCGGAGAGGTGTGAAGAACACCCCCCCCCCTTAAGTGGAATCCCAGTGCACGTCTGTGCTGAGACTAGCTGGGGCCTTCTCACTCGGCGCTGGGCGTTATATAATTCCTTATTCGTCAGACATGACCTCGCCGCGCCTTTCCATCGCAGAACTACGCGCCTATAGGGATGCATGTTCGTTCAGGACACGCAAAACGACCATACAGATTTTCGTGTTTGATGTAGAAGCCGTGCCAGTGCAGCGATAACCCACTAATCGGCACAAGACAATCGTTTCACTAACGCTGTATCTTGTTAGGTTAAGCTAACTCGATACCCGTCAATTAATACTGCACCGGAACGAAAGGCGAAACGAAGAAATTGATACGAGCGCCGTCACCACTTAGTGCCGCCAGTTTCATCTCTTGTGGCAGCCATTTATACTGGTGATGGTGACATCTAGCTCAAAAATCGATATGTGAAAGGAATAATCATACATAATCATAAACTTCATACCAGAAGTTTACGAAAACGTGAAGATTTGGAACCAAAAGTTGCCGAACAGTAAACGCTGGCTCCAGTTGCGTTCCCAGACCTACGACTTGTAATGCATAGAGTAAGAAAGAACAGTAGCTTATCAGTTAATAACAGTCGCGAAAAGCGCCAATAAAGGATACATGCATCCATTATTTGGCTGAATATGGTATCGTATTATTAATGAAAATACCTCATAGTAAAGTGATACAGAAGCGCATATCCGTAGCAATGTATACGAGACCACCCTGTATACATCGTATTCCGCCCTTAGACTCTGCTAACTGCCACATATCTTATAAGTAGACAGTGCTTCCCCTTACTTATATTTTTCATCTTTTAATCGTTCTGGCTTTTCTTGTTTTTGCTTGGCCCCTCCGCGGTGATCTAGTGGCTAAGGTACTCGGCTGCTGACCCGCAGGTCGCGGGATCGAATCCCGGCTGCGGCGGCTGCATTTCCGATGGAGGCGGAAATGTTGTAGGCCCGTGTGCTCAGATTTTGGTGCACGCTAAAGAACCCCAGGTAGTCGAAATTTCCGGATTCCTGCACTACGGGGTCTCTCATAATCATATGGTGGTTTTGGGACGTTAAACCACACATATCCATCAATCAACCAACCAACCAATCAATCAATCAATCAATCGTTTTTGTATGTCTGTTCAATACTGCTATGGTGTTGGTGGGATAACTGGCTCTAATGGAGTCTAGCTACCCACTTTTTTCTTGTATATGAAAGAAAAAAATGTGGAAACAATATGCAGCGAGGTGAAGCGTCATTAAAAACAAAAACAAAAAAATCACAGCATATGCACGAGGTGAATGATGACGGGTGGGGCGAAGCGGACCGACGGACGGACTGACGGACGATTCGCCCCAATCATCACCATTCACTCCGCGGATATGCTGTGACACCGTTTTTATTGACATGCATGCAATGCAATCCAGCTGGCTACTACGACGACCCACGACGTAAGGTGCTTCGTCACTAAAAGCTCGGGTCCTGCCATGCGCATGTGTAGAGCTCCATGAGGTAATATGGGAGTTACGCGCACAAGTAGCGAGAACAGGCTCCACCACAATACGTGCCCGCGCGCAATGTGACGGCAGACGTTTACAGATTGTTTCGCGACGTTCACCGATATCGTGGGCTGCCGCTTTCCAGGGTTGCATCGTGCTGTGGGATTTGGCTCACGCCGTCTGCAACGTGGAGCTGAGGTTGAACGAATGGGAAATAGACCTGGCCGCCTGGTGCACGTACAAGGTGAGCCTGCGTCACCTTGCCCGAAATTCGAGCGACGCGAACCAATAGTTGAGCCGGTATGTCGTACTGGCTACTAGAAATGGCATTGTCGATGGCAATACTGCACGTACTGAGGTATCACTACAACGCGAAAAAGAAAGATAAGGGAAAATGTAGTCCAGCATAGCGCGTGCGCAATTTTATTTTCATTCAGAAAGAGAGTGATAACAAAGCCTATATATTCATTTATTTGCCTCACAGCACAGAACGGGATGACGCGAAAGATTCTATCAGAATGTGAACAAATGAAGTTCAGTAACGCTATTTGATAACAGACGTCATTAAAGGGACGCTAAAGACAAAAACAAAAATATTTTTGTAATAGTTAAGCGCTATTTCACTATACCAGAAACGCCACGCAAGTACACACTCGGCAAGGCAGAAAATAGGCAAAACGAAAATGCAGGTGGCGACGTAACCGTGAAGTTTGCGCACCAGTCACCGTGACGTCACAGGGTCCGACGGGGACTACTCGAGGCTCACGCAATTCCACATTAGCAAAAAGGAAGCGCACATTCTCTTTCGATGGAGTCATATATACCCAACATACCAAGGTCAAGAAATTCCATCGAGACTATGTGGCCAAAATAGAAAAGAACTTTTTGAAATTTAAGATGTCACATTCAGAGATTTCTACGGAAATTTTGAAAGTGAAACATTTGACATTGATTTTCTCATTTTTAACAATAAACCTATGATGTTGAAATCAACGACACTAGAGTTTTCACAGTATACATCGTTATTCTAAAATGCATTGTCTCAACTTAGCCGCATTTTAAATTGCAAGCTGAAGCGCCCGTCCTCCTGACTCTGATCTGGTCCCTTCTTTCTTGGCGCCTAAAATCAAAATGCCTTCAAATATTCCCCAACTGCGACCAGCAACAATTTCTCATAGAGCTCAAGTCAGCACGACAGTCATTGCCGAAGCCACAGTGTTCGTGGAATCTGAATGCTAAGTTGTCCAAACATCCGTCGCAATCGAAGCTGGCGCTCGCAGAAGCCAAACGCACAGCCTTTAAAATCATTGGCTCTCTCTCAGAGGGAAGAATTGCTGTCAGGCTATTTTTGACACCACCTATATAGCTATTTAGGCATCGCAGCTAATCTTTCTGCAACGTCGTAACGCTTTGAAACTTCATAACAGGTAGTATGCGAGGGATTATTATTAATCAGCTGCCAGCTCGTAGTAAGATCACTTGTTACGTGACGCCAACAGGCAGGCAAATAGTCCTTGGAATTTATTTTCTTCCGTTCGCCACAGACTAGGATGCTGTATGTGCCGATTACGCACATTCTTAGCGATGATGTAGTTGCTGAATGGCGAACTTTTCCTCCTCGCCTGCTCGTTTCGGGCGTGCACAGTACATGAACTGCGGTCCTGGCTGCACTGCGGTGGCGTACGTGCGCCACAAGTTCCGCAAAAGCCGTGATCGGCTGCCGGAGCTGAGAGGCTGGTGGGGCAACGAAGCAAAAACCCGGCTACTGATGCGACGGGGTGAGTGCCCGGTGTTTATATTCTGGTAACGCTGCTATATCGGCTGCGAGACCCCAAAAGGAAGACTCGCGTGCTGTGTAGCAAAAACCATACTGCACCTTTACCTATACAAAAAGGTTAGAGAAACAACATATTAGAGAGAGAGAGAGAGAAAATAAACTGATAGTAGATAGATAGATAGATAGATAGATAGATAGATAGATAGATAGATAGATAGATAGATAGATAGATAGATAGATAGATAGATAGATAGATAGATAGATAGATAGATAGACAGACAGACAGACAGACAGACAGACAGACAGACAGACAGACAGACAGACAGACAGACAGACAGACAGACAGATAGATAGATAGATAGATAGATAGATAGATAGATAGATAGATAGATAGATAGATAGATAGATAGATAGATAGATAGATAGATAGATAGATAGATAGATAGATCAGATAGATAGATAGATAGATAGATAGATAGATAGATAGATAGATAGATAGATAGATAGATAGATAGATAGATAGATAGATAGTAGATAGATAGATAGATAGATAGATGTGCTGCTGTCACTCTATAGACTGCCACTCAGCACTGTAGGAAAAGCCTTAGAAAACTAGAGATCCGGTAAAAAAATTAACGTGGTATGACGAAAACGATTATTACAATGATAGCAGCTCTGCGGTTGTTTCTATTCCCATCAGTTCCTCCAACAAAAACTGTAGCTGCTTTAGGCGCTGTTTCCCTTTATTTTGGCGGCGCTCGACCGATGAATACATGTGCTAGTGTATCGCGATACTTTGAATAACATTACAACCAACCTGAAGGGAAAAAAAATGAGGTTGATGAGCTCCGACGAACTCTTTTATACTCGACTGAACCAACGCGGACAACGCTTTGCTTTTTTGTTTTCTTTTTCTAAAACGACGCATTGCTGCAATACATTAAACTGCTTCAATGTACCTGAACTACGCAGAATTCGAACCTTCCCCGTCGGCCGACATGTTCAAGGTCTCCGTCGGCAGCGCGGTCCTGATCTCGGCGATTGTGACAAGCCTACAGGTAATCTTGAAAAGTGAAAGTAATCTCTGTATTGTTTGTTGTTTGTACAATAGGATGTCAGATAGAACAAGACTGGTGTTTCGGGGATAACGAAAACGGAAGAAATGATTTGCACACGTGACTGGTGCACATAGAAAATTCAGTAGGGGGAGGGAGGGGGGTGTTTTCAGTGTAAGTGTCCGACACACCCATACATTGTGCATGCGTAAGACAAGCGAATCAACGGAAGCACTTCTTCGAGCGTCGAGAAGGCGCGCAACGGCTAGCAAAACAGTTAAACGGTTGTGGTAAAATCTACATCAAGTTAATATGATTAGCTGAATGATTGAACTGTGCACGGGGTTTAACGTCCCAAAACCACCATATGATTATGAGAGACGCTGTAGTGAAGGGCTCCAGAAATTTCGACCCCCTGGGGTTCTTTAACGTGCGCCCAAATCTGAGCACATGGGCCTACAGCACTTTTGACTCGAACAAAAATGCAGCCGCTGCAATCGGGATTCGATCGCGCGACCTGCGGGTCAGCAGCCGAGTACCTCAGTCACTTGACCACCGCGGCGGGGCTGGATATGATTCGCGTAGATTTGGCGACCGCCAAAGTATACACACGCATGGCACGCGACCAAAGGATCGGAAAACGAAGAGAGAGCGGAAAAGGGGGGAAGGGCAGGGGAATGAATTGAAAGAATGTGCCCCTTATGCGAGCCGCTTGTTGAACAATTTGATTGATTGATATGTAAAGGTTTAACGTCCCAAAACCACCATATGATTATGAGAGACGCCGTAGTGGAGAGCTCCGGAAATTTCGACCACCATGGGGTTGTTTAACGTGCACGTGAGTACACGGGCCTACAAAATTTCCGCCTCCATCGGGAATGCAGCCGCCGCAGCCGGGATTCGATCGCGCGACCTGCGGGTGAGCAGCCGAGTACGTTAGCCACTAGACCACCGCGGCGTGCCACTTGTTGAACAGGGAAGCGGAAAGTTGAAAGGCACGAGAGTAAAGAGATTGAGAAAGAAGAAGAAGCTGCACATCATCTAAGTCAGTCACAGTATTGCTACTGACTTACGGCGCAGCATCACTTCCCTCTCAACTGACGTATATTAACTGTTATATGTGAACACTATATAAAGAAACGCTGAACTTAACGCGTATCAAGTGGGGGTTATTTGGTTCGATGAGTGCTGAAACCGAAACCACCGAAGTTCGAAAGTTGTGGATTCAGATACTGTGTACTGAGGGAATGGGTTGTTTTTCGTCCATTTTAATTCTTTTCAATTTATTTCTAGTTCATTACAATACAGTTAAAGAACAACTAATGTCGTCTATGCTTTTCTTTAGCCTAAATCTTGTTGGTTTCATTAGTTTGGTATGTTACTGTTTATGTTACTATGAATAATAATAATAATAATAATAATAATAATAATAATAATAATAATAATAATAATAATAATAATAATAATAATAATAATAATAACTATTCCTTGGGTGGTTCGTTCCCCACACCACGTGGGCCAGATATTCAGAGAGGTTGGCGAGCCGAATCGTCTGCGCAAGCAGTTCCTGATGACCGGTTACATGGAGCTCCTGTTGACGGACCTGCTTGGTGCCCGCCACGACTACAGAGACGCTACGCACCCGTTCCGCCTGATCACGCCGGCTGACGTCCGACGCAGAGGAAGCCAGCTTAGCTTGCGCCTGGCCGCACCTTACGACGCCCGACAAGTGCTTCAAGAACTCCTGCGACGAGGCATCGTCGTGAGTTATTGCCGAACTATTCCGTGTTTGTGAGCAGCGGTAGGCACCGTCGACATGCCGAGGTGCCTGTAGCAACACTGACCCCCGTATTCTAGAACCTCCCTTCACTCAGCGCTTCGCCTTCACTTGAGAAAACCTATGGGAGCGCCATCTCTAGGTACGGCAAGTCACTGCACATCAGCGACAGTCTGCTGCGATTCTTCAGCAGCGCAGCGTCATTTTCAGCCGAGTGGTGGCGCAGTGCTCAACTCTGTCAAGTGAAAGGTGAAAGTCGAGTCGAGGAGTGAATACAGGGGTGAGGCTCTGCCCAGCCCAAAGCTCGCCGCCACCCTCTATGATGACGTGACAACTGGCACAGCAGCTGCCTCCGAGCACGGCGAATCGGCACACAGCAGCTGCAAGCCTGCTTTCTAGTACATCGCCACCGACCCGATTCGCTGTGTTCGGAGGCAGCTGCTGTGTCAGTTGTCACGTGATCATAGACTGCAGAGGTGATCTTTGGGCTGGGCGGAGCTTACGCGCCGCGACGTCGCCACAAGCGCCTCAATAATGTCGACGGCGCCTACCGCTGTTCACAAACATGAAATAGGTATGTAGCGAGAATGTTTTTGTAAGAGAAATTCCGGTAAATCCCAACTACGTGTGAAATTTCATCTGCGTCTCCAATGCAAATATGCAAGCCTTGAAAATGTATGCTCGCGTGAATATGTCATTGAAAACTGCAACAAATCATTTCCAGCCAACCCATGAAGGGGGGAACATATTTAGCTTCGCCGCATCGTAAAAATGTAATGCGGTAAAGCATAAAAAGTTCAGAACAGGTCGTTGTCACACGACAGCCTAAAAAAAAAGACGTGCTTTGTTTGTTTGTTTAGTATCGGTTTTGCAGACTCCCAGAAATAGCTTCACGGACGACCTGGTGTTTGCAGAGCTCCCCCATTTAAGACCACAGACTTAGCAGACACAGATTTAAAGTGCATATACATTGCTACCTTGCTGTAGTCAGTGACTCCTCTCTCTGCAAACAACTAACGCCCTGTCGTTGTGTTGACCCATTTCAGGGAGACCTTCTACCGCCATCGGTGCTCCGATTCACACCGATCCCTTTGTACAACACCTACGAAGATGCGTACAACTGCGTACAAGCGCTCAAGGAGATATGCGACCGGCTCACCACGGAGTGCACGTCCTGCATTAATGGCCACTAAAGGCTGCTCACACACATGTGCACTAGCGTCGTTACATTCGGCACAGCTTTTCGATGATTAAAGAGGCTGCGTCAGAAATCCATGACGCTTACTTGTGCAAACGTGAGAAACCAAGAAGCCTAATTTTTTTTTTATCACGAAAGTGTTTTATGCCGGGGTCCACCGCGACTCCGCCGACGTACTTCCGTCACAAAAGTGACGTTGAAAAATATATACTAAGAGATTACACAGAAAAAACCCACAAGACAAGCATCTGTCACGCGGAAGCGAACCATCAACCTCTCGATACTCAGCGCGCGGTGCTAACCACTACGCCACACTATACGTTGTCTGGGATGCTAGCGGCAAGCCATTTATACACACCATACACCGTTTGGCAGTCCTCAGAGCTTCGAAACTTTAGCGCGTTTTCATTATCAGTGACGAGGTGGCACGACAGGCTCGCGTTGGGCGCGCTCTAAAGGTCGTCGCCTCCACGAAGCGTCGCCTTCGCGGTGCGTGGTCTCTCCTGCGAGCGTGCTTCTCAGACTCGTAGAGAGGACGTCATTTCGCACGCTGCCACGGCCGCGTTTACGAAAAGAGCGCGCGGCTGACACACGACGCAGGAAGAATCGTGACAGTTGTTCACGCTTGTCCGCGTCTTTCTTTCTGTGACGGTTGTTGGTACACTCTCGTATTGTGTACGCTAATTTTGTGCGTGCTTTCTGCTTGAGGTGTGCGCTGCAAGTTTAGAGCTGCTTGCCGTTCCTAACATGATTTTCCAATTTGTTGCTGTTGCTGAAACAATGCACCATAAACGCTCAACTATTTCTGTAAAGACACGCTTCACTTTCGTGTTATACTGATTCATGTTTCGGCTGTGGCACGGCTGAAACATAGAGTAAAAGCTATCCAATTTTCGTGTGCCCCTCTATTTCTTAATTATATTTGCACCGGACCTATAGAACTTTTTTAATCATATATATATATATATAATCATTTCATGCGTGTGCGTCTATTCTAACACTATTCGTTTAGTTCTTAAAAATAGAAAACGCAAAGTTTAACAGACCAAAATGGCGGCGCTCATACCCCTCCTTAAAATCAAGTGAGATTGGAAAGGAGAGGGAAAAAAGAAGGGAAGGAGGCCCCACAATAGGTTGCACACTTGGACTGTCAGCGCGTGCTTGCCCGTCAACGCGAGTAGAATACAATAAAAGCAAGTGAGGGTGAGAAGGATGAGGGTGAGAAGGAGGAGAAGTATGAAGCGTAGCATGACCATGTATGGCGTCAGACAGGCAAAATTGTGTACAATAGCCCATCAAGACGAAAAAGTTGACTGCGGGGGTATGTGCCACTGAAATAGGACAAACCCCCCACTATCAGTGTGGCTCGCCTCTCTCCCTTGTTTCTTGCACCTTTCAGAATATCTACCCTTACATCTTGCAGACAATTTGGCCCCGCCGCGGTGGTCTAGTGGCTAAGCTGCTGACCCGCAGGTCGCGGGCTCGAATCCCGGCTGCGGCGGCTGCATTTCCGATGGAGGCGGAAATGGTGTAGGCCCGTGTGCTCAGATTTGGGTGCACGTTAAAGAACCCCAGGTGGTCGAAATTTCCGGAGCCCTCCACTCTCTCATAATCATATGGTGGTTTTGGGACGTTAAACCCCACATATCAATCAATCAATGCGAACAATTTGCTGTCCAGTGGCATCTGAAAGTCTACTCATCAAATGTGCATCTGACCACTCCGTTTAAATTGAGCGGGTTCAGACGCGCGGGCACCAGCGCCATCTGTAGATAGTCGCGGCACTAGTCTCATTTCCTTCCTAGCGGGGCCTCCAAGACTAACGAGTGGAATGCATCATCGGATCGTTAGTCTTGAAGGCTACGCGCCAGAAGCTGGGTCACGCAAAGCACCTGTAGATATGTCATTGCAACAGTGCTTTCGATTCGAATGTGGCACTGAATCGTGCCTTTGAGTTACGTATCAAGACGCACATGCTTAGTGACATTTTTTTCCAAGTGGGATGTGAAAGTATACTTGCTGAAGTGCGAATTACGAAACATTCTGAATGGCGTCACATCCTTTGCGTGTGTTCATTATGAACACGTGTAAGGGTGTTTTCATAAGCAGAAACAAAAAGAAAGAAACAACTGCTTTGAGAGTTTACCGGACTTTCGTATAGTGACTTATAAACGTATACGTTCAGCGTACGAGTAAGGTACGAATTACCCGGAATTCTATGATCCGTTATGCTGCACCGCTCGGCAACCAACAATTGTGTGGAGAGCTGTGGTGACCATTTTTGATATGCCGATCTTTTACAACTGTACTAAGGTGCGTGGTATCGCTGCCCGAAACCTGAGCATAAATGCGGTGGAGCAGCGTCATTGAGGGAACGTGTCACTTGATGTGCAATTTTATTATTATTATTATTATTATTATTATTATTATTATTATTATTATTATTATTATTATTATTATTATTATTATTATTTCATTAGTATTATTGTTGTTGTACTTTGTTGCAAATGTCTTTTTGCACTTATTCCGTTTTCTCGTATTAGAGATGCCCTGTAGTTGTCTCGGTTTATAAATAATCGTTTGTTTAGTTATATTTGCCTGTATTTTTCTTTAAGTCGTCGCAGGCGTGTTGCAGCATCAGACCTTACGCTTGTTCCTGGGTGCGTTAAATAAATTCGCCATTATTTATAGTTGTTAAAACTACGAAACGACTAATACAAAAAGAATCGATTTATTGGGACTGCTGCTACGGATTCTATACGTCCTTTTTTTTGCAATTAGTACTGCGTCAACTTTGACAAATTAACGACATGTCATGCATTGATTTTCCTTTGTGTCAACCACTTTAATAGTCTACTTTTTTTTCATGGGTTTTTCGACTGTCATTACCCGAAGGGTGAACTATTGACAGGGATAGTAAAACATCATACTTTTGTAAGTGACATGTTCACACAGCGCAAATTGAACAAAGACAAATGAGAGGACACTACACAGATCTCGTCACGTCATGCAAACATGTCGATGCTGAATAATCAAGTAGCACGAGCTACAGTTCTGTCAATTTGGAATAAAACTGGTCAGATGGCGTTCGAAATACACGCTCAATTTTCATGAATTAAATGGCGTTGCGACGTAACAAAGTGAAGATTGTGAGAAAACGCTATATTAAAGAAAAAAAATCTCCCTCTTCCGATCAACTCGCTACGATCGCTAAGAATCGTTGATTAGTGGAAGAGGGGAGTTTTGCGATGCTGGGGAGAGACGGATCGCAACCGGTGGATTCTGCAAAAAAAATAAATAAAGGTGACCCGAAGGAGAGAAAGAAAGGGGCATGAACTTCTCGGAGCACACTCTTTCCCCAACGGGGTATGGCACGGCGGGCTGGAAGAGCAGCGGCGGGTGCGCGCGCGCCTGTGACCCCGGCCGCGCCCCCGGGGTCGGCAGGGGTCTTTGACCTCGGCGAGGGCGTCTGGCCGCCCCGGCGAAGGCTGCGTCCCGACCGGGGTCGTCGACCCCCGGCCCGGGAGCCGTCGACCCCGACCGAGCCCCGGGTCGACCTGGTTCCGCTTCCGTCCTCCCCGTCCACGACCACTTTTATCCCCGACGACCCGACCAAGTCGTGGAGAGGAGGTGTGCCGCGCGCGGAGAGGATGTTGCAGCGGCAGGGCAGGTGTGCCGACCTCCTCGCCCTTTCGTTGCCGCCGAGGAGGGAGGGGCGGTGACCGGACCAGACAACGCCGCCAAAACAACACTACGAGGGGCTCCTGTCGTGAACTGTGATGCAATGACCGGGCCGCGCCGATATCCTTTTTACTGCTTCTTTCTCCCTCTATCTTTGCCTACCGGACGGAGTGCGTTGCACCTCGCAGTTTCTCGCGTGCCCCTGGAGTGACGACAGCAGCTAACACGACCCGACCCTACCTCCGGACACTCTTGGTCGATGCCCGTTCCGCATCCAGCCTCCCCCCCCGAGTGCCGAAATGGGACCGAGCTGATAGCGGTATCAGCAGCGAGTGTTTCAAAGCCGGGCGAATGGCCTTTCAAGGTTTCAACAGTTATTGTTGCTTTGTCTTTTTTCCTTTTGAACTTGGGCTGTATATGCTCGCATCTCCGGCCAAACTGCTTTTATCGAGAGAAATTTGTTAGCGATGGCAGGCGACATGAGCATGGGTAAATTATACCACCCATCATTTTCTTATGATAGATACATACTGCGGGAGTTGACGTAGTCGAAGGCTTTTATTTTTGTTTTTACCACCTTGATTTCATTAACGGGCAACCAGAGCACAGTTCACGATCATTTTTTTTTAGTACCCAGACCCAATTAAAATAGGCCACCGCGAATGGGGATCAAACCCGATACCTCGTGCTCTGACGCACATCGACAGTGTATTTTTTTATAAGATCAAAGGAGCAGGATTGCAGTTTATTTTTTCCTCTTGTTTGCTTGTTTGTTTGTTTTTAGTATGGGTAGATGCTACACCAAAAAAAAGGTAAAATTTCACATTTCAAATGTATGTTGACAAAAATAAAATAAAGAAGCTTTTTGTATTTCTTCCTTTGGAAAGAGAGAAAGATGGTGCTGTTATTTAAAGTGAAAGAATAAAAACAGTCACAGCAAGAGAAGTCACATCTGTCACCCAAATTTTCGCGTTCATCTGAAAGGCGAGATAATAAGAATTTTTGTCCCTCTCAATAAATACGATGTTAACAGTGCGCACAATGAATGAATGAGACATTGGTTGCGCAAATTGTAACGCCTGCTACGGTTACTGCTAGATAGGATCGGGCGGCTCGGATTGGGTTACAGCCCGCGTCCACTCCACGTGGCTACATTGACCCTCGAGAGCTAAAAGTGAGAGAGTCTCTCAGTCAGACAATGCTTTCCACTAGCTTTTGATTCCCTGCGCCTGTCATTTTTTTAGGATTTGTAGAATAGGAAAAGGTACTACGACTACTCCGCGTACCCTACCTTCTCCGCCAAGCGAGCGCAAACTGTTCTTACACGCTCCGCACCTAGGCCCGAAGTTGAATGAACAACGCAACGGCAGCAGAGCCCCTGTACCTCCGGCTTCTCCGACGGGCAGGTATGACTGGCTCTCCCGTGGAGGCAGGATGAGAGGAGGAGCGCGAGGAGAAAGCGAAAGTGCTCTCCGGGAAGAAGTAGAAGAAGAGGGGGCGAACTGTTGCCACCGCATCCGGACGCTCCCGCTTCCTGGAACGAGGCAGTTCGCATCCGGGAAAGAGAGCGAGCACGGCAGCCTCCTCTACCATCCTTCCTCACCACGCCTCTCTCTTTTCCAGGGTGCCGAGAAAGAAGGCGGCAAGAAAGGTCGGGCCGCCAATCGGCGGGTCGTTCCCGCACCGCACACTCGGCGGATGGGGGGAGGTCTGACCCTGCGCAGCATCCAACCCGGCTCAGGGGATGCTACGAAGGAGACCCCGTGTACCCCCTCTGCTTATTTCCCGGGGAATTGGACTCGCCCGCGGCAGGAGTTTGGTTTGCGTCCCTTCCCACCCTCGTTGTCAAGTATCGAGAGTGAAATAAAAAGGGAAAAAGAAAATTTGCCATATAAACGGGGCCAACCTCCCTGTATCGGAGAAGGGCGCTGTCAGTGCGATGCGCTTTCTTCCGGCGAAGATGAGGAGGTTGTTGAGGAGGTTTGTCTCGTCGAGATAATCAGCCTTTGTTCCTTCTTTTCGTACAGTACGCACTCAGCTTCTGGAGGCGATGCTCTGACGACCTTGTGGCGGTTGCTGGCTCTTTCTTAGCGCAGGTGCCCATCATAACGTGCGTAGCAAGTATGTGCGCGCTTAATAAAAGTAGGATGATGGTTGAAGGACTGTTCGAAGGCATATGGCTCTGAGCTGGGAACATCTTTTTTGTATGTCGTCATGGTGACGATGAGATCTTTCTTTTTATTGTTGTTATACTAGCGTATGTTCACTGCCTCAGCTTTCACAAGAGAAGTTTGCGAACAAAACCGTTCCGCAAAAGATTAAGCACATTATACAAATGAACGAATGAAGCGGGCCACCTCACAGCTTACAATCGACGACACGATTGGTGAGTAAATGGTGACGACGGAGTATCGAGGGTTCCATTACGAGCTGTGTGCCGAAATAAAAATCGCCCATAAAAAGCGGTGGCGCAGAGAGAGATTCAAGCTATGTGTGTCCGCACATACAGACTTAGTGCTACTTGACGGCGGAAATTGCCATTATTTTGTTTTTTGCCTCATTTTCCTGCACCTTCTAGAAATAAGAGTCAGATCATAGTGATCGCGAAAAAAGAAAGAAAATAAAAGAGGATGCATGAAGAGGCTAGCACTCATATGTTCATATGTTTCTTTTCTATATTATATTCTTACAGCTCGCTCTCTCACATCATTCCGACAGCACCTCTGCCACTTTCACCGAGCCGTCGCAACCTCCCCTTCCAGTGCAGTACTGCAACGCCCGCGGTGTACAGCAGGGGCTTCGCTCTGGGCGATCTCATTCGAGCGTGCAGGGGGGGTCACCGGTTTCGGGGAGGTTGACGCGCGCGCTTTCGAAGGAGGGGGGAGGGGTGCGGGAGTCGGGGTTTTCGGGCCACCGGCGGTTCGGGCCGACCGGGAAGCCTTTCCGTTCGTCACTGGGCCAGTGGGCGCTGGAAAGCGGTCAAACGGTACCACCGCGCGGCCCGCTTATGCCAAGTAGCGCGGTCAAGTCCCCAAACAGAATACGACCGCGATACGACGCCCCGAAATGGAAACACGGCCACCGCTCTAATTTTTGTTCTTTCTTACTCCCGTTTACACGACCTCTCTTTCAACTGTAGTGACGCGCAGCTGCTGAGAGCGCGTCTTTTGTTCGCGGTTCACCGCTGACGCCCCGCGGCCTCCTTTCCTATATAGCCCTGCCCTCCCGCCCGCGGTCACCCAGAAACAAACGAGGACTGTCGCTTTTATTTTCAAAACGGGGACGGATGCGCGATGGGGAGGTGGGCACCTATGCGTACGCCACGCCGAAGGGACGGGAAGGTGCACGATACACACAGGGATAACCAAGCGATGTATGTCTGCGCTGGCTCACGCCATACGCAATTCCGAAACTATGCGTATTCGGTATTCTTTTTTAGTTAACTGCTTTCGCGCCCTCTTCTAACAGGAACAATGAGAGGATATAGATAAATGCGTAAGATGCAGAACGTGTAAGTAAAAAAATAGTTGTGTACAAGGGAGGGAAGTGTGGAGGCCTCAACGCTGTCCCATGCAATATGTTCCATTCTAGATCGTACTTCGCTTCTCTCTGGTGGCAGTTACAGGCAGCGCAGTGTAACATCTGTCGTTTGGAATGTCACATCGTAGACTACAGCCTGGCGGTTCTGTGAGCGGAGAATGCGTTCCGAGCACTATTCCAGCGTTTAGCATAGTCTCGAAAATACGCAGCTAAATGATACAATGTGTTTACACACACACGGACGCAGACCGCTGTTGTCATCGACATCGTTTACTCACAACGCTATTCCGCGCAAGCGAGCGCGCTGGAATGCCACCCCGTGCGAGCCGGGTTCAAGCGAGAGTGTTGGAGAGAGCTGCTGACGTCACGGTGGAGCCCCGCGGGATCAAGAACCTCGGCCAAAGGGGTCGCTGCACTCTTCGCGAACGAAAGCGAAAGCGCCCTCCCCACCCTCTGCCGGCAGCCTCGTTCTCGCCGAGTTCAATGTCGAACCGCCGCCGCTTGCTGGAATGTGGGACGCTTCCTGAACTGACCGCACGGGAGAGGAGGAAAGAGTTGAGAAAGCCGGGCGCTGCCTTCCGGCAGCTGCCGGCGCGGCTTGGAAATTGGGGTGAAAGCACTTCGTCGCTCCGGGTCACGTGGTCTTGGGACGGTATAGTTCGTTGAACCTAACGGAGGTGTTGCCGCGCATTAGTGAAATCCTCTGCCGGACTTTATTTACTTATAACGTCCTTAGGTCCAAACAGGTGGGCAGTTTCAATCATGGTAAATACAGGTGACGTGAAAATTGCATGCCACATCTATTCGCACCACTTCCTCTGTGCTGATTTATTTTTTTATTTATTTTTCTGATTTATTTTTATCTCTCTATTTCTATCCTCTTTCCGACCCTTTTCCCCACCCCCGTACAGGGTAGCAAACCAGTTCGTCTAGGTTAATCTCCCTGTCTCTTCCTTTTATTTATTTCTCTCTCTATCTTGCTCTGTGCGCTTATGCAGATATGTTTCCGTATTTCTTACTAAAAGTGGACCAGCGTTCCGTCGACAAATTTATCGCAGGCGAGACAACATCCGCGCATACTTAGCGTGCACTATCAGGCGATCATTCAAAGATCTCTCTTTTTCTACCTCACTGTCTCGTTCTTTTTCTCATGTCAATAGTTCTTTATTTATTTTGAGAACCAAAAATTACTGAAAAAGGGCAGACACATTCACAAACATATGTACGGGGTTCTTGAATAAACTCCTCCTCTCATCGAAAATGATTTCTTGCTGCGTACTAACGCTGTTAAGCAACAGCGATAGCATACCCGGAAATTATTAATCGAGAACACGGACGTGTAAGTGTCTACCCAATACAGAAACGTCGCCTCATATTCAAACAAACGAAGGTACGAAATGAGCATGCGTTTACATGGCTCTAGACAAATTCATGATGGGTTTGCCGGGGATCGTGTTCCCTTTGATGTTTTCTGGACCACTTCGGCTCACTCATCAGAAAAACAAACGCAATCAAATCATTGACAAATAAATTGACTGACATAAGCAATTCGATATCACCACTTGCCGCTTGCGTCCAGGGGGATCCTTACCATAGCAGAGACTGAGCTTATACACACTACGTGAATCCTTGGGGAAATGTTGCTCAAACCTATAGTGAGTGAGTGAGTGAAAGAACTTTATTCGGTCCACAATAGACGCGAGTAAACTCAGCGTCACCTGGCTAGGCCCACTCGGGGACCATCAGGTTAAACCTGACGGCCCTCGCGCGGGCCCTCTGGACGGCCAGGATTTGAGAGGTCTGGTCCTGGGCCTTAATGAGTCGCTTCATTTCCTCTTGGGTGAAAGGGGGACCGGCAGAGGCGCAGCCCCACAGTACATGCTCGAAGTCCGCATAACCACCACACAGGGGGCAGCGAAAAAAAAAAGCATACTTCGCGGCTTCGGCGCCTTCCAGTCAAGGACCGAACTTCCGAAGGGGGGGCCCACTCCCCGAAATGCCATAAAGTGCTTCGGCGGTTTCCACCCGACCGACGTGTCTGAGTAGGACGTCTTCGAGGCCAACCGACCAAAAGGTCAAGGCGGTTCCGAGACGGGTCGAGTACGCTACCGACGTCCAAGGGGTCCCGATGTGGGGCGTCCCTAGAGGGGTCCGGTCCGCCCAAGGTCACCGGGGCAAGTGGGACTCGCGTGGTGACCCCGGCCGCCGATGTCAAGGAGACCCGGCGACTTCTCGAGGTCATCGCGTGCTCCCTTTCGCACCTCCCGGGTCGCTGCTCGGGGTCGAGGTCAGCGTGTCGCCGTGCGAACCTTTCTCGGACAGCCTTGAGCACGTACAGGTGCCACCATGGGCATGCCAAGGGTTCCCCTTCAGTGGGGGCGAACATTCACCCCCCCCCCTCTCCTATGAAGCCAATGTAAAGGTCGCGCTTCCCCTCCTCTACCCCACCTATACCCCAGGTTTATGGGTTTACCGAACAGGTCCCTGGTGTGAAGCCTGGAGAGCCGGTTTCGTAAAAGCGTGAGAAAGTGGAGAATTCTGACGCTGTCATTGGCTTCGAAATATATCTCCTTTGTGCATCTTTTTGTAAGCGCCACAGCTCAAGCATCTCAGTGGACAAGTTGTCACTTTATCTACCGCAGCCGTGGCCTCGTGGTTGAGTGTCCGCCTCGGCTGCGGGAGGTCGTGGGTTCGAATCCACGTGCCGCCGGAGACCCACCGGTTCCTAAACTGGGCACAGGTGACCCCGGCTTGACACTCAGCTACTTTCAGGGGTAAACCACCTGGAAAAGGAAGCCTACGCCGTTCAAATCCCGTCAAAACATGTGGGCACAACGCGATCCCCGTAAAGGGGAGGTGACAGAGTCGCAACAACACTCACTTTATCTTGCCCTCTTTAGCAATCATTCGTCTATGTAGGTGTTTTTTTTTCTGTCACTCTCTTTTTTTTGTTTTTCCCATTGATGATTACACATTTGCACTGGGGTTCATCCAGAATTTCCTTTCTTTTTTGGAGGGGGTATCAGAACATGGGGTGGGGGTGGAATGAAGCTATTGGGGTCTTTCAGGGGTGTGTAAAATCCAAGGGAGCGGAGAGGGGCTACAAATATCCGCATGTGTGGAGTACATGTGTATTATATGTATAAAGCCATAGCTAGCCATGCCTTAGATATAATACTTATTCAACATTTCCTGTCGCACACGAAGTTTCTTCTATGGTTTACAAATTTCGAGGGCACCCAGCATCACTTGTATTGTTTATCGTGTTCGTTGACACACCACTACGTGCACCAGCTCTTAGACCATGCTATCGGAAGAAATTCAACGGTTAAAACAGAAAGGGGTGTGCGACTAGGAATGGATGCGTTTAGGGCGGCTACGCACGCAGATAAATTTCTCAGCAGTGACCGGAAACCTGAATATTCTACGTGGCCAAAGTACTCCAGTTTTCTACTAAAAGGTCAAGGCGTTTCAAGCAACGCTGTATGCGCTTTTTCCCCCTCCTCTTTCTGTGAGAATGAATAAGGGCAACTCGTGCAAAAAGGAGAGAGAAAGAGGGAGAGAACATCTCGTCACCGTTGCATTCGTTAAAAGTTCCTCCTCTCTTCTAAAACACCCATTTGCCTGCTTTCTGCGGCGACCTCGCGGACTTGTAGAGGGTGTGACGGCGTGAACTCGGTGTCCCGCCGTACACTACCCTCCGACATGTATACTACCCTCCGACAACGGGTCGCGAAGGACGGGGGGATGGCTCGGAATCAGAGCAGACGTCGGAAGCGAAGTGGTGTCGAGAAGCTCGGAGCGACCGACCGCACGACCTGGTAACCGAATCAAGGCCTCCTGCAGCGAGCATTGTGGCCCTCGCGCGAATCTGGATCAGGCCGGCCGAGCAGCGGTCGCCGTCCAAGGCTGCTCGCCGGTCGCCGGGGTGCATTTCGGGGTCACCCGTGGGCCGCAGGTGCCGAGACGCCACCCCAGAGGCGGCCGAGTACCGCTTCGTGCCTCATTGTGTGTCGGCCTCGAAACCCCCTTCACCGCGCCCGACGTCACGAATGCAAAGTCGGGTCGATTTCCCAAGGCAACTTTGCACAAAGGGGATCATTGGGGCACGTGCAGTTCCTTCGAGGAGCCAGTCGAGCCCCTGACGGTGAAAGGGAGGGGGAGGGGGAGTGTACTGAAAAAAAAAAAAAACACTGTGTGGTGGTGCCTCCGGGTGCCTTCCGTGGTACTGAGAGTACTGATCCTTTGTTGTGTGAGGCGAAAACACGCCTGAAGGTATCCTAATCCTACAATGACCTAAATGATTTTAAAAGTTGTTAAGAAACGTTAAATACACTTATTATAAAAAAACATTTTGGTCAGTGTCCGGATCATTTCTTTTAATAAATTGGCAGCTAACTGCTGCACTTTCTCATTGTTAGTAATATCACTTGCTGGCAGGACACAGCCAGGCTTTTTTTTTATTTTTCTTGTTTTAGCTGGCTTGGTATTCAACGACGACTTTCTGGATGGGGTGAGAATGATGGGCTGTGGCGTAGCATGGGAGAGACACACCAGGCCCGTCCCGTCCTACCCCCCCCCCCCAATTTGCTTTTTTGTTTTTGTTGTTTTCTATCGCACACAGAGCCCGAAATGAAATGAAGCTCGACCACATCTGCCGGACCAGCCACCACTTCAGATCAAAAAATGGCAGTCAAATTTTCGTATGATGACCCCCTCATGGCATCGTCATACGTTGCCGGAAGGTACCAGATACAAAAAAAAACATGGACACACAAACACACACACACACAAAGGAATGATCAAGCAATGATGTTACCTTGATGCACTGCACTTGCATAAGAAAATTTAAGAACAAAATCAACTACGTAGCATCGATATTAGCACTTGATCCATCTACGGTATCAGTTTTTACTTATCAATCAATTTATTGAATTAGTTACGAGAACACCGCATTTGCTAAGCTTTTCCTTTTTTTTTGTACCGTACCTTACATGCTAATAGTATACGCGATCAATGAACATACGTCGACTTCCTTAAGTTGAATGCGTACCAACTCGCCCTTGCAGCAAATTTCACAAAAAATGTATTTTTTTTCTTTGTGTGCATCATTAAATAGTTAACATAGTATTTCACTTTCTCCTCAGTTTTTGCTTACGACACGCAACTTGCTCTTTTTCAGTCACTTTAAGTTATGTTCACAGTTTTTCACATAACAAGAGAATAGACGTCAAAGCAGCATTTTCGATTATGCATTTGGTGGAAAAAAATCATTCCGCGATTGTGGCTGTATAACATTTATGACTACATCCAATTTGCTTTTTTGTTTTTTTACCAAAAGAACTTTTTTGCTGTTTTCCAGTTCATGCGCAATCCACATCTAGCTTATAAAGGCGGGGAAAACTATATCATGGAGGTCACGTGAAACAGAAATCCATGCAGCTTATTTTGTCACATTCAAAACTACCGCCTAATAACGTTTAAAAAAGCTGACACTAGATGGCGACAACCATCACAAGCAAGCCAGCTTATTTTTTTGCTGTAAAAATTGCAAACGCCGATAAGTCAGCGACGCATTCTCGTCGGAAAGCAAGCACGGGAATCATATGTTTCCAAAACAAAAAAAAAACATGAAAGTAATGTGTCTTTATGTTACAATTTTGAACAGGCTTTAACAGCTGTTCTTGTGGTGTAGTGGTTATCACATCCGCCTAACACGCGGAAGGTCCCAGGTTCGATCCCTGGCAGGAACACATTTTTTTTTTGTAAGCAAGCGTAAAATTAACGCGTACTGGTATTATCCGGTAAGCCTTTTATAAATAAACATACTGTGTGTGTAAGCAAGCGTAAAATTAACGCGTACTGGTATTATCCGGTAAGCCTTTTATAAATAAACATACTGTGTGTGTGTGTGTGTGTGTGTGTGTGTGTGTGTGTGTGTGTGTGTGTGTGTGTGTGTGTGTGTGTGTGTGTGTGTGTGTGTGAGCACAATCACCAGCGATTCGTTATCTGATTCAAGACAACGGATCAAAATGACGAAAACAGGATTCCAAGCGCCACGGGACCGCAAATACCCTTATCCTTGGTGTTTTTGGGAAGACTTATGGAGCGCGAATAAATGTCGACAACTATACCTGGTTCTAAATGCTAAGAATTATACCCCAAAATTTTAACCTTCTAATCTCGCAGTTAGCATGTTGGATTAACGACTAGAACGTTCTGACGAATATATTAATTATTCATCAATAACATTTATGCCAAATATCGACACAGAAGGTTATTCAGCAAAATGCTCAAGCAATCACCAGTGACACCGAGGTGGTTGAGTCAAAATATTTGACTTTATCAGATCGTTAATCATTTATGCGGATTGAATATTATGAGAACGTACCATGATTAGCAGCGGCCTCATAAATTGAGAAGCA
Source organism: Rhipicephalus annulatus (assembly GCA_013436015.1). Lineage (NCBI taxonomy): Eukaryota > Metazoa > Arthropoda > Arachnida > Ixodida > Ixodidae > Rhipicephalus > Rhipicephalus annulatus. Next base: position 127,397 of record WOVY01003512.1, on the reverse strand, counting down.
CTCTCGTATCTATCCTCTGTTACGGGACGGCAATCTCTCGCTTGATTGCTGTCAGGGACGTGCTCTCCCATAGTTGAGTACGAAGTACTCGAAATCGTTAAACATTTCTTCTAAACAAATTGAGAGGCCCAAGGGACGGTTTTCAGCTCTCCCATAGTAGAGTACCAAGAACGCTAAATCGTTGACAACTTCCTCTAAACACACAGACCTCAATGGAAATAACCAATCAATCAATGAAAATGGTTAACCGCGACAGCTTGTGGCTCTACTATAGTAGTGTGGCAATTTCGGCTAGTTGGTATGACATGACGATAGTTATAGCCCGAGAACAGAACGACGACAAAAGGACAAGAAGTCAGAGGGAGAGGGCAGTCCTGACTTTTTTTTTGTTTCCAGTAATAATTACTATCATTACAAGAGACCCGTCTCAGCATACGTTCTGTTAACTTGCGCTCACAGTGGTGCCCCTGATTTGTCTCAATAGAAGATAGGAGTTGGATGACACGCACTTAATGGTGCGGGTGGAGGTGCTGACACAAGCTTCAAGGCGGGGGGGGGGGGGGGGGGGGACATCGCCGCTACTACTCCTCCTTATGGATCCGCCACTGGGACGGCTTAGCGCTCTGCGCCAATAAACCCCACAGTGCCTTTTTCCCACATGGGTTGTGGAGTGGGGGTGGCACTTACCCAAGTCGGGGGGGGGGACGAGCGCAAAGCTTGCCTATCTTTGACTTATTAGGGGGTACTCTGCGATGACATTTGCCCACCTCCCCCGAAGGAGAACCTTGTGCACGCTTATGTACGTATATAGAACCAGAGAACATTGCTCTAAAGAGAGTGGCCCTAAGCTTGAACGCCACGTCGATAAATTAGTCCTCTATCGTCTTTGAATATTTGTGAGAGCTGCAGCTCACTACACATCTATTGCGAGCGCCGTCGCCCTCAACGTGCTTGTGGTGTAGTGGTTATCACATCCGCCTAACACGCGGAAGGTCCCAGGTTCGATCCCTGGCAGGCACATAATTTTTTTTCATTGACAAGTTTTTTTTTTTGTTAGCGGAGATATATACTACCGATTTCATTTTCGCGACAAGTACACCATGAAAAGAAATCAAAGAAAGAATATACAATTCAATTATCGATTTCAGATTGAATACAATTTACGTTTCAAAACGTTTTAAATATTCCTAGTCGCGTCATATTTATTACTTTCGCATTTATTTATTGTTCATAAAAATGTACCAGCATTTATAATCATTATTAATAATTCATATTGCGATATTTCATCTCTGTATATCTCGTTTATTTGCCCTTGTTTCGTTTGGTTTTCTTAGTTTTTTTTTTTCTTCTTCTTCTTGCTGTTAATTTCGCCCGTAAACTGTACACTGAAATTGCACACGTCGCGAGGCGTACAAAAGAACCACATGACCTATATTACGAATAAAATGCATTCGATACGGCACACCACCGTTTCTCATCGCTTAACACAGGTCACACCTATTCTCAACGCAATCGCAAAGCACGAAATGAATATTCATGCCGAGTCCACTTTGGTGGAACAGTTTTGTTACGGTGCTCGGCTGCTGATCCGACGGTCATAGAGTTTCTCAAAATTAACTAGAGGGCACTCTGGCGCTGCGATCGTTCAGCGACCATGGGAATGATGGGTAGTACACACATTTGTCTAGTCTTCGTATTTGCGGGCGGCGAATCGTACTTGCGGCTTCGTTTATTGCTGGTTACGGTTTCGTTTTGAAAGAAAGATTCAACCCTTTTCAACTTGGTGACCCGGTTTGGAAAGGTAAGTTTAAAAAAATAAAATGGTGAAGCGCAACCGCTGAAAATTTGCTGATTTTTGTTTCGTGAGAAAACAGCTTCAAGCCACACGAACACACACGGAGCCAAAAGCAGGCCAGAAGTACGAAGTTTAGACAGATGTGTGTACTACCCATCATTCCCATGCTCGCTGAAGCGCCGTGTGTTGCAGCTCCCATAGACACTAGCGCCAGAGTTCCCTCTAGTGTATATTAAGGAACTCTATATGCCGACGGTCACGGGTTCGATTCCAGCCGCGTCGCTCAGAATGGCGGGGACCTGTGTACTCTGCGGTGTAAGGCCACGTTGAAAGACACCGTATGCTTGACACTTCCGGAGCCCTCCGAAGCGCCGCCCCTCGTAATTATGTCGCGATTTTGGGACGTAACATCTGCCATGTTATCGTTACTGTTATTAACGTTTACGCCGACACACAAACAAGCAATGATTTGCTCTATAGCTGTCAGACAGCTTACATGACGATTGTTACGGGAGCTCAACGAATTGCGCACATAATAGAAAAAAAACTGGCCGAAGTGAGCTTTCAAATAATGGGTTGCTAAGACGCGCTAATTTAATAGAAAGTTTTAAGGATATATATGTTGTGCTACACACTGTACACCTAAGCTTATAATTTTCTTATGACGGTTTTCCGTCCTTACTTTTTTTTTATCGTGAACTAACTTTGGTGATCGATTATATGCGATACAAGAAGTCGGCTTCGAATTCTGATTGATTGATTGATCTGTGGGGTTCAACGTCCCAAAGCCACCATATGATTATGAGAGACGCTGTAGTGAAGGGCTCCAGAAATGGGGTTCTTTAACGTGCACCCAAATCTGAGCACACGGGCCTACAACATTTCCGCCTCCATCGGAAATGCAGCCGCCGCAGCCGGGATTTGAACCCGCGCCCTGCGGGTCAGCAGACGAGTACCTTAGCCACTAGACCACCGCGGCGGGGCTGTGGTAGCTCAGTGGTTAGAGCATCGAACGCGTTATTCGAAGTAACAGCAGCAGGCAACAACAACGGTAATTAATCGATCACTTCATAGTAATAACAATAGGTGACAATAAATTTGTATTTATATGTCCGACATTCCAACAGCAAAATGACCTAATTCCAGAAGCTACGAAAGTGTACCTGGAGTGCACCTGAGGTCCAACATATGCGTGCTACGCACGGCGCGGAAAAACTATATATATATATATATATATATATATATATATATATATATATATATATCTATATATATATATATATATATATATATATATAGATATATATATATATATATATATATATATATATATATACCACATAAGCGAAACAAGTCTATACCTAAGGGCTCGTTTTTCGTGTTTTACACAATATTAATGAGATCTAACAGACAATAATGCCAAGGAAGGTATAGGGGAAGTTGTTAGGCCAATTGTAATGTAAATGGGAAAAAAGAAAAGTGGGTGAAAAGATAACGTGCCGTGGACAAGATCCAACACTCCCACGTTTCAATTGACATACATATCGAATAAAGTGGCTGGGGGGATAGCTGTCGTGGTAGCTGAGTGGTAGAGCATCGAACGCTTTATTCGAAGGTCGCAGGTTCGGATCCTGCCCACGGCAAGTTACCTTTTCATCCACTTTTCTTTCTTCTCATTTACATTACAATTGGCCAAATAACTTCCCCTATACCTTCCTTGGCATTATTGTGTTAGATCTTATATATATATATATATATATATATATATATATATATATATATATATATATATATATATATATATATATATATATATATATATATATAAGCCCTGCTATATTCGAGATAATCGCAGCAGAGTCACCCCTTCAAAAGGAGAACATTTTCAAGAAAAGAAAGTGTCATTGGAGCGCTGACAACTTTGTGCCCTTCAAAAGCGCAGGCGTACGTCGTGTCCAAGTTCCAACACCGGTAAAGCGCCCGGCAACGAGGTGTTCCCCCCCTGCAGCAGGAGAAAGAGAGAAGGTTGACGCGGAGAGAGGGGAGTCCTCGAGATCCCGGTCAAGGTTCCCGCAGCGCGGAAGCGCGAAAGGCTCGTTCCGGCGGGCCCGGAAACTGGCGCTCGCTTGCCCCGTTCAGGGCCGCCCGCGCTCGGAAAGGGGCTGCGGGCCGAGGTCAAGGTCTGCGAGACACCTGCGAATCACCCCTCTCGACACGACACGGCACCCTTCCCAGCCAGCTTCTCCCCCACTTTCACTCGCACCCCACCCCTGCGCACTTGGCGACACCCCCACCGTAGAGAGTGGACTCGCCCGGTGTTCCCTCGTGTGACGCCTCCTCCGACTGTCGGGGAGGGAAATTAAGGGGCGGCGAGGTTTTTTGGAGGGGGGTGGGTGGCCTCCCCGTAAAGGGCAATTTTCACTCTCTGGAGCTATGGTGTTTATTTTCCTTCCGTGGCTGCTACCGCACATCTCAGAAGCGCCTCTGCACCCTCCCTTGCTATCTCTCCACATTTTAACATTATTGACAAAAGTTGATGTTATGCAGCGTAGCAAATAAGCAAGAACGGGGGGGGGGGGGGCGTGAGTAGCGGTTCCAATTCCACTGGGGCCTGTTCGTGCTCACTTTTGAGCGCGCCCACGTATTCCTTTCGAGAGAAGTCATAACATTTAGACCCCCCCCCCCCCCTGCTTATTAACAAATGCGACTGCGTTGTATTGGAGGTTAGATGGATGACTTGGAGGGGGCCCCTCTCGACAGTAAGCATTACCACTTGGCACAGTGCACAACCAATTCGTTAAGTATGATGAAGACTTAAAACCTTTCAGGATGAAAAGGCTGAAATGAGTGGAGCATTAGCCGCCGACTTTGTTTCATATACATTGATTGATTGATTTGTGGGGTTTAACGTCCCAAAACCACCATAGGATTATGAGAGACGCCGTAGTGGAGGGCTCCGGAAATTTTGACCACCTGGGGTTCTTTAACGTGCACCCAAATCTGAGTACACGGGCCTACAACATTTCCGCCTCCATTTGTTTCATATACATGGTCATGCATTGTTGGCGAATGTTGTAATCCTTGGGTTTCATTTTGAGGCACGACCACTTAAGGGTAGTCATGGCTGAATGGTTTCACTATGAAATCACAACAATTAACTTGCAAAACACGTGCTCATTATAAATAATTTACGGTACTCTAAGTGCGTGAGTTAATGATCTTCAGTGTCACGTATGAGCATGCTTGGCTCGTAGCAAAGCACATAGGACCAGTTTCCCGTTTTAATTGCCTCAATTAATTAGACGCCAAGCCATCGTCATTTTCGGCATCAACCACTGCGTGCGATGCATAAGAGAACGTAAATGTAATGGCATAAATATTATTTCGGTGAACGTGTTCAGTGTGTTAGCAACATGTTTATTAGATTGTTGGCGTGGCATTCGCATTGCGACCGGATTGCTTATCACGAGGTGCTCTCTAGGAAAAAAAAAAAAAAAAAAACGCCACCTTCTCGAGTCGATGTCGACGTGGTGTTTATTTGCATTGTTGCTTCACAATGCATCACAGTGGTCGAGTTGCACATTCGACAAGGAAGCCAGAGACGCTCTCACACAAAACGCCACTGAGGCGATACCTTTTGTCAAAGTGCCCTTACCACGGCCGTCTGCGGCCAGCGAGTACGTTGCCTCGTTCGGTAGTTCAACCAATGTCCGCTTCGGGTTGTACGTTCTGCGGATAAACGTACAGGCTGACGTGCCCGACGACTCGTTGGGTTCGTTTTTTTTTTTTTTTTTTTCGAACACAGAACACGAAGCTATAGGAGTCTCACAACTGGTCGCACGTTCGGTTCCTTCCCCGCCAGCTCTGACGCATCGAACTCGGGGAGCATCCTCAGCGCGGGAGCGCCGAGAGCGGTGTCAGTGTTTTGCGGAGCAACCACCAGGGCGGCGCAGGCGGCGCGTTTCTATGGAAACTGTTCCTTTCCAGCTGGAAAGGATGATGGAGCCATTCGCCACGTGCCACTCCCCCCGCCAGCAGAGCCGGCCACAGCATCGGTCGCAAGCCGCACGAGTCGGTGACCTACTACTCCTGGCGCAGTCTTGTTCGAACGCGATTTTTTTCCACCGGCGCGTTACGATTGGCGGCCGACAGTTGGCTGTGTGTTCTTTCTTTTCCGCAAAGGGGAGAGTGAGCAGCGGGTGGAGTTTGCGCGGGCGCTAAAGCAGCTGAAATGCGTGGACTCGTCCGAATCACCGTGTTCACCCCTTGGAAGCGGACGAGTCCACGTTGCGTGCTGGTTTGTGTGTACAACGAGAGGAGGAAACGAATGGCAGGGAGGACGTACCTTGAAAGCGGGGGACGTCGGCCGAGTGGCAACTATTATTATTACTTGTTTACACGGTCGACCTCCAGATGGACGTTTCCTGCTTGTTTATTATTCCTAGCTCAAGGTGAGCGCTCGACGAATCGAGATTGATGGCGAGCGTGGTTTCGATCGCGGAGCTTTTCCGAGAATAAAGCGATATTTCCGGACACCCTGCCTGCACTTGACCTTTCTTTCCTGTCTAGATGAAGGCCGGCGCGCAAGCTGTCTGAGATCGCTCCGTCGGTGACATTTTTATTTTGTACTGAACACGACCAGAACAGGCGTGGGTGAGATGATGGCATTGACGTTACATAAGGATGAAAATGTTCGTCAAGCAGCAGTTTTTTTTCCTTATGAAAACACAACGCCATCATTACTGTGTTAGTTCACCAGCCAGCCTAGCAACAGTGCTATCATGGTCATGGCGAATCTGTCCTTTTTTTTTTTGTTTCAGATAAATGGCACGTTATCGAATACATGTAAACCAAACATAAACTTCACGCATTTTAATGAAGCAAGAGGTAACCTTCACAAGGAAAAGAAAGCTTTCCCGCGTACAAGGCCACCGCATGCCACGACGAACGCTTCAGCCTTGTACGATGGCTGCCAAGTGGGCGCCGATCGAGGAGCATTGGCTGTGGCCGTCACAAAGCCCTGCCTGACCTTGCTTACCAAGCGCACGTTCTGCGCGCCTACAAAGACGACAAAAGAGTCGCTCGGTCAAGGTTTGCCCTCGTCCACTGCGCATCGCACACGACTCGTTGCAAAAAGAGAAAAAAAATCACGCAAAGTATGGCGGCATAACGCACATATGTACAGGTAGGGCACCCTAGTACAGGTGCCGCTGCCAACTGCCGCAGAAGTCGACGAGGTGACGTCGTCGTCTCGCACTTTTTTTGACGTTGAACGCGTGCTGATGACGACAGAGGCCTCCCTGAGAAGGGAGGGGAGGGGCGGCCTTGGTCGGCCTTGGCAACGCTCATCGCCAAAGGCCAAGGGGAGCGGAGAAGAATAAAATAATAACAAAAGAAGCACGGACGGAGAGGGCAAAGCTAGGACTTTCTCTGCCAAGGCCATCGGCCTCTCCGCGCCCAGCGGAGAGAGGAAGCAAGGAAGAGCACGCACGGAAACCTGACATCGACTTTCTCCTCCTGAAGCGCGGCGGCGGCGCAACAAGTCGACACCACGCGCGCGGGAGCAGCAAAACACAAAACTGACAACAGCCACCTTGACACTGGACGCGGCGTGAAAGTGGGCCAAGTTCACGTCGCGCGCATCGGAAAGGAGGCCAGTGAGAATCTGCAAGGAACGCTCCGCCCTGCACAGCCTGCGCTCTCACCGTTTAGCAGCGAGGGAGGGCAGGGAGAGATGTTTCCGGGGCAAGGACAGGGACACAGCTGTTTCTTTCCTCTTATCATTTTTTCTTTCCACACACGCGCTCTTCCCCTCCCCCCTCCCGCTGCTGCTACGACGTCAGCCAGCTACGTCACTCGACAGCGGGAGAGTCCATTCTCGGGGTTGTAGGAGGGTCGGTGTGGGGACATACACGGGGCAAAAAAAAAAAAAAAAAAGCGGGGGCGTGTTTGGTGGTGATGAAAGGGGGTTGTTACGGGTTGCTCGTAGCTGGCTTCGTCACCAGTTGCTGCCCCGAGGCGGGGGAGTGTTTCGCTGGGAGCGCCTGCGTGGCCGGTGTTGGTGCCGGGGAAGAACTGGGGAACGGGTAAGGCACGGCTGGAGCGAACCCCGTTACCGGCGCGACCCAGATTCGGGCGGCCCAAGGTCGGCGAGAGGGAGTTCAAGGGCGCTCGGCTCGCTTCAGGGCTGCGGCGGTCGAGGTCAGCACGGTCGATAGCGCTTCTCCCGACTCCCGGAGTTGCTCAAGGCTGCCTCAGCTGCTGCCGCCTCGTGCAGCCCACAACCCTCGAGCTGGGGGCCTCTCTCACGGGTGTGGGATAGGAGAGAGGCGGCTCACCTCTCTGCGGTCTGAGCATCTCAGGTTAGGAAACGCGGAGTGCATCCATTGTGCTCCGGACAGGGCAGGGATTTGAGATTTGTTATTTCTGAGAATAAACTTTGATAAGTTGCCTCATCGCAGTTTCCCTATGCGCGCGTGTGCGTGAAATCGAATCAATATGGCTGTGTTTAACTTACTGGAAAGCATGCAGCAAAACGTCTACAGGGTCAGTGACTGCTCAGTGTCAGCACGTGTGTAACAGTGTAATGCGTGTGTACTTGCGTGCGTTAGTCGGGTTTATGTATGAGTACACATATTACGGGAAAGGGCGGGGGCAATGCGGTAACATAAGGGGAGGGGTTCCTCCTGGATGAGTTTGCGGTGTAAAAAAGAACTGCCTCATGTGTATGGCGCGAGGGAGGTTGGGTGTGGAGGTTGACAAGACTCGAATCGGCTGGGAATCGAACCCGTGGGAATTCTGTTCAGTGGGTGGAGCCACAGTGGAGGTTTGTGTGTGTGTGTGTGTGTGTGTGTGTGTGTGTGTGTGTGTGTGTGTGTGTGTGTGTGTGTGTGTGTGTGTGTGTGTGTGTGTGTGTGTGTGTGTGTGTTGTTCTGCCAGCAATACTGTTCAAACGGGCAAGCTCCACGAGTGAACTTCGAATGTCTTCTGCAAAATGTGACCAATTTCTGAGATGATTGCACCTATTCGGTAATCTATAAACTGTCACGTATAGAAGCCCCGCTTTGTAGGCTGCTTAATTATCTAGCTGTGACGTACGAGATTGTGTGTGCAGCAGGAACGTCGGCAGGTCCTTGTCTCGGGGGGTGCAAACCCGTGTTGCATCGCTGCTGAGGGGAGAGGGGGAGAGGGCGAGTGCTGGTGTAGTTTGTGGGGGACAATAGTTGGAGTGACAGAAGAGGGGCAAGTGCCCCCCTTGTCGACGCCTATTCTGTGTAGTCTATCAGTTATAGGAGCAGCTTTCCCGGATGCTTACAGACTTTCGCAATACGCCCTGTTTTTTTTCTGTTTTGATATAAAATACAGATTTTTAAAATGAAAATTCTATGATAGTCGGGTACTAGTCGTCTTCGCAAACGAATTCTACACATAGGGGGAATAACTGTGCCGCACTTGGAGTTACATTCAATTAGGTATTTTACAAAATTTCGTTAACTGTTTAATTGTTGTTTGCTTAAGGGCCGTTGCTTGTACGTAAGAGTTGCGGGACGTGACAATTTATGACACGTTCATTTCTTAAAGATCGTGAAAGACTTCAAACCGAAACTGAGCGCACCAGGCCCGCAGGAAGTCTGTCATCCCCGTGATGTCAAACAGGAAGCTCACGTGACTACTTTGAAAAATGAAGGCGCGGTGCGGGCAGCAGAACGTAAGCACACGTTCTCTGAAATCGCCCGGAAAAACAGCAAGTCACCCATTTATTATATGGACTTCTTATTCTTTACGTCTAGTATGTAATGCTTATCTGTTTCTGTCGCACTGTGCCCAAGGAAACCGCTATTTCCACCTTTTTTTTTTCTTTCTATGATGATGATGATTGATTGATTGATTTGTTGGGTTTAACGTCCCAAAACAACCATATTGTCACGTTACAACGTAACTGTAAGCTGCAGATAATGGCACACAAGGACGTCAAACTGATTCGAACAACGGCAGTATGACTATTGTCTTTCTCTGCACGCGCATCTTTGTCCTCTTCTGAACAGCGGCACATACAAGCATGCTAGCATCTGTGGAAATAATACTTGTAGAACTTGTACTAGTGGCAATATGATTATGAGAGACGCTGTACAGTTTGGCGGTCGCCACGACGACGCTACTTCTCGCATACAAGCGAACGAGCTCTTTGCACAAGCACGGCCGCTGGATGGGCACAAGTTTAACAAATAATTGACTGATTGATATGTGGGGTTTAACGTCCCAAGACTACCATATGATTATGAGAGACGCCGTAGTAGAGGGCTCCGGAAATTTCGACCCCCTCCATGGGTATACTTTATAACGTTCACCCAAATACGAACACACGGGCGTATACAGTATTTTCGCCTCCATCGAAAATACAGCCGCCGCAGCAGGTATTCGATCCCGCGACCTGCGGGTCAGCAGCCGAGTGCCTTAGCCACTACAGATGCTATAGACGATATAGACTACCGCGACGGGCCTTCGACAAATGAACGGATAGGCACTACACACTAAAAGCAAAGAACAAGCCCCACTGCAGTCGCCGGGCGCGAGTCCACCTTCTTACGTACACCTCGACTGTCCGACAAATATCCCGGTAACTCTCTTTCTCACTCTCTTGTAGTAGATAATCTAGGTATTGTTGGCTGTCTAGGTGTGTTGGTGTATATGTATTGTTGGCTGTCGAGGTGCGTCAGTGTATAGGTATTGTTGGCTACCTGGTTGTGTTGGTGTATAGGCATTGTTGGCTCAGGCACATGACCCCTGCTCACGAATTCGTCTTTGTATACAAAAGTTACTTATAGCAACTCTCGTAGAAGTAACTTCCTCAGCCCAGAAGGCTTTGAAAGCTTTGCTGCGCTCTTTGAGGACAACTGGCCTCAGAGACAGACTTTGTTGCCTTTCCTCTGTCACTACTTTTTTTGGAATTTCGCTCTCTCTATCTCTCTTCGCAACATTTCTTTCTATCATCATTTATTCCCCTCACCCCTTTCCCCAGCACACGGTAGCCAGCCGGTCTAAGAACTGGCTAACCTCCCTGTCCTTCCGCTTAAACTTTCCTCCTCCTCCTTCTTCGTTATCACAACTTTACAGGTTAACGTTCAGCTTTCTTTTTTTTATTGTCATTGCGAGTAGAACCATTCGAAATTATGCAGCGCCTCCACACGGAGGTAACGCCTGACTAAAAAGGATATTTGGGGCAACTGTTTGTTTGTGTTTCATAACAAATTTTGGCATGAATTAGTTTACCAAGCCCCGAATGAGGCTATTACACTTCGCTCCCGCGAAGTGGTAAATCAATGTTGGGAAGTTTAGCTATCACTACCTGCAAAGAGATATGCCGAAATTTCCATGGAGAGAGAGAGAGAGAGAGAGAGAAGATTTTGAGAAATACTCAAAAACAATTATTGGTGGGAGAGGCTGTCGTTTTTAATGTGTTCAACGTATCTCGCTTGTGGAACAACATATTTGCAAGCGGGAAATATTGAAAGCTGTTATCTCAAAGCTCGTCATAACGGAAGCGCATTTGACAAGAAAATAAATTCCTATTATATACGAAAATTTGTTATAAGCGTAAATTTGTAATCCTGCATTTATTACAGCATAGTAAATAAAAAAAGGCGTGCCACAATGACACGACTCTTCTTTTGCCTCGTTATGAACGATAATTCGCTGCATCCGTGCTTAATACATATATGTATGAGTGCAGTTATAATTTGAGCGCGCACATATTTTCCCAGAATATGCGAACACAGGTGTGATGAATCCTGTAGAAACCAAGTTTAGGCGAAAAAAAAAAAAACTTTTGCAGGTCTTGCGTATACGTACGGGAATCGATGTTACGCGAAGCATGCCAAAGGAAAGAATCTGACAAGTGGCGTATTTTTAATTTTTTAGGGAAACATTACGAAATGATAATAAAGATATGTTGTAAGCCCAAATATTAATGCTATATATTATTAATATATCTAACAGACAATAATGCCAAGGAAAGTATAGGGGATGTTACATGAGGCAATAGTAATGTAAACGTGAAGAAAAAAAATTGGATGAAGAAATGGCTTGCCGTGGACATGATCCAAACCTGCGACCTTCGAATAACGCCTCCAATTCTCTACTAACTGAGCTACCGCGGCGGCTATCCCCACATCCACTTTATTGGGTATATATGTGAATTAAACATGGGAGCGTCCACAACAGCTGTCTGTATCCATGACGGCGAGTGTACAACACTCTTCATGCCTGTTGGCGTCACGTAACATGTAATCTTATTACTAGCTCGCAGCTAACCAATAATCCTTCGTATACTACCTGAAGGCACCCAGTTTGCCAGAACAAGACCCTCAAAAAAAAAAAAAATCGGCAGATCCCAAGTACTTCGGGAATCAACGTCATGAGAAGCATGCGGGGGGAAAGTAACCACTTAGTAATTTTTTTATTGAGCGACAAGTTATAAAATGACGCAAAATATATGTACAATTGTTGCACTCTTATAGAAAAAAATAAAGCGAGCACTGCAACCATAATTGACCAACACTACGCCTGCGTAGGTTTATTTTCTAAAGCAGTTTAGAGACCTGGCGAATCCCGCCACGGTGGGTCTAGTGGTCACATTGCTATAGTGGCTAAGGTATACACTAGGCTGCTGACGCGCAGGTAGCGGGATCGAATCCCGGCTGAGGGGGCCGCATTTTCGGAAGAGGCGAAAATGCTTAGGCCCACGTGCTCATATTTGGGTGCACGTCAAAGAATACCAGATGGTCTAAATTTCCGGAGCCCTACACTATACGGCGTCTCTCATAATCATATGGTGGTTTTGGGACGTTAAACACCATATGTCAATCATTCATGAGACCTGGCGTACGTGGCTCTCTGGTAGAAAACTTGACCGCCACGCAGAATACTTGGGTTAGATTCCTGCTGAGACCATGACATTTATTCTTTGCATTCACCGTATCACCGCTCCCAGTGTAAGTTTTTATTAACGTTCTTGTAATAAATTACCAATGTCTGTTCTCGCCGTTCCTCCGTGGGTATAGATATAAACTGTCAATAGCTTGTGTGGAATAGCCGTATTCCAAGGCCCGTAGTAAACGGGAACGTGTGTCACACGTGTCTGAAGGAAAGGGTATGACGACATACACGACGGAATTTTCACGTCGCTCATGTTGTGACCAGCCAAACATATATGTCCAACCATTTTATTTTCCTACATACTAATTTTGGCCAACCCCAAGTTAGGGAGGCGATAACGAGAGCATCCAGACGTAGGCGCCTAGATAGATGTGTCCAGTCCGCTAAGAAATGCTTCTTATGTAAAATGATTCATAAAGTTTGCACTAAATCGCTCACAGCTTGGCACAGGGAAGCACGCGTGCCCATCACCGCCCGTCTTCTCTGTCGACGATACGTCGATGCTCGGCTTCCTCAGGAGTGTGGCAGCTTGGGCTAGTTGCTATGGCATGACGATAGGTATAGTGCGAGAACAAAACGACGACACAGAGGCTGTGTGTCCTTCTTGTCTCCGTGTGGTCGTTTTGTTCTCGAGCTACAACTATCGTTGGCTTCCTCCTCGAGAATGCGCACTTTCTTGAAAGCAGTGCTGTAAATCATGGTGAGTTCAGGGGGTTCTGGCCCCCTTGCGCTCAGAATGGGAGGGGGACACTCATTACGAATGTTATCCTTGAAATTTCTCTTTTACACGTCTTGACAGTTACGTATTGCGAGTACTTTTTTAATGCCCGCTTTACTTCACGTATTCATTATTTTTTTAGTTATTACTGCCGCTCGTTTCAGAAAATACCTAACAGAATAATGCAAATACGCCAGCTAAAAAAAACACATAATCATTTTTTTTTCTTTCAAGTGATTTTATACAAGTAAATGTAAGACAACATTCATGGAAACGACATGGCCACCACAGCAAGGTGTGTGTGTGTTCCTCCTTGTAATTTTTCAAGATTCGCGCCACGGTGTAGGGCGTTCCATGACTGTCTCAGCACGATCGGACGCAGTCAGGCTAGAGCGGAATCAGCGCGCGGTGTCTCCTTCGGTGCGTGGGCGTCGTAGGGTTGGGGTGGTGCAAAAGAGGCACTTGCTCCCCTAAAGCCTCACCAGAACTTGCCCGCACCAAAGTTACAGCAGTGCTGTAGCCTTCTGCCCCAGCCGCGATGCAACACTGGTTTGCACCCGCCAAGAGAAAATCCTGCCGACGACCAATGCTCCGCATGCAGGCGTGGCTTATCTACTGCGCCTGCGCGGCTTGGTCAGCTGGTGCGGTACCTGGCCGTGATGCTCACTTCCACTTTTTTTTTTGCTTCTATCTTCTCTCAGTTTGCGCCCATTACAAGCGACGCCATGCGAAACGTCTCTATCGTTACTTAATAGTAATAGGTTATAATAGATATGACGTCTCTGTGGTAGACCGAGGTTGGTTTCGCGACTAATATTAGCAAGACGAACTTCTTGTTCCTTTCGTCGAGCATATCAGCAATGAGACGAACGTTCCCTTCGTCGAGCATCGTATTCGCGCTGTTCTTCTGGTGTCTGATTTCTGTGGTGTACTCACGGCACTCTTAGAACGAACTTAATGGGGGGCCAGTTGAGTCTTTTTTATATATACATGTCAAAGCGCGCGTTATACATGAAGGGAGAAGGAAGGTCAATAAAACTTCGTTTGGGCCTAGTTGGTACAGATCTCTGAATTGTCATTGTGTGTGTGTGTGTGTCGTTTCTTCCCTTTGTGGGGCCTGTTCTGTCCATGGTAGCGCTGTTATAATTTACCAATGTGTGTTTCGTTTCTTTTTATCTGTGGGGCGTATTCTGTACGTGCGCTGTTATTTTTAATTCGGAAAAGGAAGGGCTGATTGGCGCCATTCGAAGCCCTCGTGTGAAGTGCAAAGCAGATGCAACCTATACATCTCTATCAGGAACGCGTGGGAAGGTGTTCCCATTGTGCACAGTCGCCTGATCGTCCATCATGCGGTTGGAGTGCTTGTTTTGTGGTTCTCTTTATTGAAACGAATACTCAGCTGTATGCTGAATGCAAAGAATGATACGTTGCCTGCTTTCAATTGTTAAAGGGTCCCTACACCACCCGGCGGTCGAAACAATGAGCTGTGGCGTTGGAGTTGTGGCGCACGAGTCTAGAGCGAACGCGTTCATCGACTCGTCTGTCCACCTTTCCGAATGCCCGCCCTCATCGTCCGAGGTGAAAACGCGAGGAGCACGTCCGCTAGCAGAGAAGCACGCGAGCGTTTGCTGGTGGTTTAGGCGCCCTTTAGGGCCTACACGCGCTTCCCGCACAGCCGCAATGCACGTGCCGGGACACGTGCGCTAGCAGAGAAGCACGCGAGCGTTTTTTGGTGGTTTAGGCGCCCTTTAGGGCCTTTACACGCGCTTCCCGCACAGCCGCAATGCACGTGCCGGGACACGTGCGCTAGCAGAGAAGCACGCGAGCGTTTTTTGGTGGTTTAGGCGCCCTTTAGGGCCTTTACACGCGCTTCCCGCACAGCCGCAACGCACGTGCCGGGACCCCTACCGCACGCAAGCTGGGGAAAAGTAAGCCAATTGGCGACGCTCTTTCACCCTCCGCAGCGTCGCCAATTGGCTTATTTGTCTCCCGCTTGCGTACAGTAGGGGTCCCGGCACGTGCGTCGCGGCTGTGCGGGAAGCGCGTGGAAAGGCCCTTAACCTGGCGTGTTGTGTTAAAATACATGAGGCACATTACGCGATATGAGGGTTTTGTGCTTCCAAGAAATTTTTCGACTGAAAAAATGTGTACATATTTGATATAAAATAAATAAAGCACCTCGATTGCAAGACACGTCTGTCATCGAAGGCCGGCACACCATTCTTCGGCAGATTGTGCTTATCACGCCCGTAATAGGAGCGTTAGGTCGCCTTCATGCATTATTTAACGATGGACGTACTGTGGCGATAGTAAGAGTATATGTCAACATTCGGCTGCAGTCAACGCCCTTTATTCGTCAAAAGTCGGCTCGAACCGCTGCCAGCGAAGCGTCAATGTGTGCATATGGGCACCCGCCACCGACTGCCTATCCACACAAACGCGGCGAAGGGGCTGGCGCGGCATGTAGTTCGACCTTGCAGCGAATGCTTAAATGCCAAGCTATTCAAATATGCGACTTTTGAAAGATAAATGTCAAGGAAGGACACTTGCGAGGGATACCCCCCCCCCTGGCCTGGACATACAGAGGGTGACCCCCCCCCCCCACAGGACTGCCCTCCCGTGCTTTACTCCAGTGTAACAATGAAAATTACGCAAGCTTTGATGACTAGTGCTTTTAAGTTTTCGAAGCCCCCCCCCCCTCCACCTAGGATTAGCGTTATCAGAAGTAAAAAAGAAATGTTGCACCATTTATAGAAACTATGTTGTCTCCAAACGATAATTTAGACATCGGTATTGCGTGCCTCTCGCAACGCTGCGCACTAATACGTGTAGTCCACAACGGAGTGTGCGTCGTATAGCATTCCTGCGAGGAAATTTAAGTAGCGACTACCAAACTTTCAAGCAACAAGCGCAACAGGCACGACTGATAACGATAAGTTGCGGACAGTGGCGTAGCCACATTCGTTTTTTTTTTTTTTTGGTTGAAGAAAAATAAAAAAGCGGGGGAGGGGGGTTCAACAACCCTTCATGTACGTTCCTGCGTGTGTTCCCACTAGTTTACACATATTGAAAAGCTTCGGTGAATTTCACCCCCCCCCCCCCCGGCAACGCCAACGTTTGCGGACGGTACAACACAATTGGATCAAACTATAATAATAGTCTGGCAGAAGGCCCCGGGTTTAACAAGGAAGTGTACTATATTATACTGGGGAATAAGAGGGAGGGAGGGGGAGGAACTGACGTTCTGCACCTCCCACTGCCCAAAAGGTGGCTGGCGAGCTCCGACTCCCAGTCCCCACATGGGCGGAGCCACCGGGCTGGCCCCCGTAAGGGGTGCACAGTCCCTTTCAGGACCTTTAATAATGTTAATTATCTCTCTCTCTCCCACTGCCAGCTGCGTTCGTGCGTGCATGCTGTAAAATGATCATGGAGAGGGCGTCATTTCCCACTCCTTCCGTTTTCCTGGCTACTACTCCAAAGGCATTAAGCAATCCACAAACAATGCCGAAACAGCGGAACACTGAAGATGAGACAAACCTGCCTGAAACGGTAGCGCCTCCAGAGAAGATGTCACGACGCGGCGTTCGTGCCTTGCACGGTGGAACCTTGGTCAACGGAGATGGCCGATGTGAGGATGTCCCCTCCGCACGCTGGTTGAAATCTTCTAGCTGCTCTCGCTTCGATTCTTGTACTACATTTCTACTGCCTTTTTATGATGCTGACTCACGCTTCCTGCAGGCTTCAGAAAGCTAAACCATTTTTTGTTGCCCTGTCTGAAAACACGAACTTTCAAGTTGTACCGCGCTGAGTGTGCTGTCACATTCCGTAGACCACGGTTTCGGTTCGCCTTGGATAACTCGCTTCACTGCAGTGTTAAAAAAAGTTACTAAATATTCTTAGTAGTTCAAAGAAGTTTGAATGATTTCTTGTTTGGAATTATTAGACGAAGTACTGCTCAAGTAGAGTAAAACATACGCAGCCAAGCCAAAGCAATCCAAAGGTCAGTGCTTTTGTGTTTGCGATGCTTGTTACTTGTATCAAAAAGCGCGGCATGAGCATTTGCACATCCCTCTTGTGAATTTGCTTGCAAACCTCGCCCCTCCCGTACATTTACTATGAGCAGCTCTGACACCGATGATGACATACCTGACGGCAAGGTCTGCCAGCAGCTATGCGAAGAATTTGCGGCTATAACACAGACTGACACGGCCTGCGCGCAGTTTTATCTCCAAGACAGGTCCTGGAACCTTGAGGTGAACTGTGTTTCTACTCTTATTTCTTCGTTACGGCTTTGCAGAAAAACGACTATCTAAAATTGCTATGTGTAAAAAAAAAAAGTCGTTTGCATCTGTTGCTGTGGCAAATCAGCTCGGTTCCGATTTTCTAGTGTGTTGTTTTGAGGTCGAAATATTGATCTCATACTTTGCTAGCTCAAGGCAGGGCTCGAATTATGGTAATCTTCACAGTTAAATTTGTGCCACACACATTTGCGACACTCTGCGCAGGTGTCTTATATTGCTCAAGTATCGCCGAATACTTCGTACTTGTGTTGCCGCCAAAGGGTACTTCAGAACGACTTAGCTGTCATTTACAGAGTTCAAGCAAGTTTCTGATTACACATTTTGCTTTGCATCGTTACGATCTCACATATATTTAACGCTAGCGGCTGTTGCGTTTGCATGCCGCCGTTGGAGGCCCATGTGAAATCTCAAGCGACTCTCGCTGACGCATATTTTCTCTTTGCAGCGGTCCGTTAACGACTTCTTTGAAGACCGCAAGAACAAAGGTGCCGTCAGGGTATCTGGTGACGACAACCGCGCAGACGTAGTCCTTGTTGTGGAGTAAGTGTTTGTTGCAACATTGAATGTTATGTTTTGTGCGTGCTGTTTCCCCTTTCATCCTGCTACCTATTCCGTCGTTCAATGCGTCACTCAGCACCAACGCATAGCAGGAAAATGTGAATACAATTTTCATATTAGCTAAGGAGCACAGGCCTATTTCATTGCCCGTGAAGTTGGTCATGGTCCAGGCGTTTTATATAATGAGATAGTGCTAGGTGAAATTGTTAATTGCATGCATGTGTTCACTCTGTCAATGTCGACACGTCTTGTTTGTTTTTTCTTTGCTTCAGTGGCAGCCGTCCAAGCCTCGCAGCTGCCGCGACTGCCATATTTGCCGAGGCAGCCACGAGCAACAGGAGTGGGACAAGGGTTTCAAGTGCCGCTGCAGATCAGCCCAGCACTTTGAAGCTTATCTCGTGGAACACCGATGGTATCGATGACAAGAACCTGGTGCTCCGTGCAAAGGCAGTCTGTTCCACGATTGAAAGGTAATTTGTCTGTGATTGATATGGCGAATCTGTGTATATTCCATGCCGTCTAAATGTGATCAATCCTTAATTCTGGAATGGTAAGCATCACTTGTAGAGCATAGCTGCTTGGTGAAAAATAATCTAATCACGTGTGAAACTGATGCCCATGATAGGGTAGGAACAGAGCTAATCCTCTTTACGATCAGATTTTCTTCTAGATATTACTTAAAAAATACACATGGTAGTAGTTGGGAAAAGGATTCTTTACGAAAACACCTTTTTCCCCCCTTTAGTGCTGGCATAGATGTTGCATTTCTTCAAGAAGTGGTACCTGCCTCAGCCGACATCTTCAAGACTCTCCTTCCTGGATACAAGTGCATCGTGGGGAACACCATCGAGTATTTCACAGTCACTCTGCTCAGGAAGGCGACCATCGACTATGAAAGCCATGTCGTCTACCCGTTTTCTAACACTGCCATGGGCCGAAATGTGACTTACATTAAGGTGAGGACTGCGGTGTTTAAATCCATCTTATGTTCCTAGTGTTCAGGTGAGGCATTCTTGTAAACCATGGCTGAGATTACGTGATTTCTTTGTCACTGCAATATAAGCAACAACTGAAGATCACTGTTATCTGTAACTATATATTACAAGCATGTAACAAATGGATGCTTATAATGAGTATTGCTGTAACAGATGTTTCCGTATTGATCACGACTTTGCTGTAATGGTTTCTGACTGGACTTCGGTTTCTTGTGTATTCAAACTTGCCTTAGGCATCGTTTGGGGGCTTTCCTATCACACTGATGAACACCCACTTGGAGAGCACTGCCGACTTTGCTGAGCAGCGAACAGTGCAGTTCTACAAATGCCTGAAGAAGTGCATCAAGGAGCCTGACGAGAGGACGGTCATCTTTGGTGGCGACCTCAACCTGCGAGACAGTGAGGTATGTCATTTGCTCTGTCGGATGGCGCAGACGACAAACTTTCTCACCGGCTGTGTTCTTGAAGTCGCTGTGGTTTTGTGTCATTCACGTGGACAGGCATCACACGGTGCACTGCTGTTTGCCATTAAGCTCAATTTAGATCAAATTTCTCAACTTCGATAGGGTGCATTCTGCAGTTTACATTAAGGAGCCTATCACGACATAAAAAGTTGACCCCGTTTATGCCAGAATCATAAAAAAAAAGTCGAATTTCAAGGCCTTGTTTGTCTTTGTTACAAGCATCAAACACTTAACCAATGGTCAAGGTACTGTCCCTGCTGGGGGCATGTCATCTTTTCGTCCACTTTGCATTCTCCACATTTACATCACAATACTTACAAATAACATCCCCAATTCATTGCTTAGCTTCTCGTCTGTTATAATTAATACAAGTATGAGTCAGTGATTATCTGCCTTGATGTTGCTGTGTCTGTTTCATGGCTTGTGATGCAATCACTTCAGTCTCAGTTGAATAATGTTAAAGGTTGACGTTTGGTGCAGCGAGCTAGCACATGTGTTTGTGCCTGTTTGATGCATTTGCATTTATGTGCTTGCTAAGAAATGTGAAATAGATTGAAATTAATATGGAGTGACACAACCTATAAAAAAAAATGTCCCACAGCACTCACTGTCCCTATCCAGAAAATTTGTACAATTACTCCGTCCATTGAAGAAGAATGGCGATTTGGGCTAGTTGGTTTGAATTCATAGTAAAAAGGGCTGCAGCGCGAGCACTGAATGTGCTAGAAGAAACAGACAAAGTCGAGGTACGGAAGGCAAAAGCGCTCGTGTTGTCCTCTTTTGCCTTCCGTACCTCGACTTTGTCTCTTTCTTCTAGCACATTCGTGCTCGCGCTGCAGCCCCTTTTTACTCCGTCCAGTAGCGTCTATCAATTTTCGCGACTTCAACCACATCTTGCGATTCAGATGGTTCACTTTTTCATACAAACATGTTTGTATTGTTTCTTGGCAAAATACTTGAACGTCCTCGTAAAGTTCTTCATCGATTCCAATGTCGCTGCTCAGCTAAATGTAACTTTTTAGGTAGTAGTAAGGATGAACCTTTACTCTCTTGAATATATCTACATTAGCCTGCATAAAGTAGTTGCGGTTCATGTACAAAATGGCTAGTGCGACTGTCATTCACATGTGAATGGCAGGCGTGCCAATGTTCTAGTTGCGGTTCATGTACAAAATGGCTAGTGCGACTGTCATTCACATGTGAATGGCAGGCGTGCCAATGTTCTGTGGGCGCCCCGCTGCGGTGGTCTAGTGGCTAAAGTACTCGGCTGCTGACCCGCAGGTCGCGGGATCGAATCCCGGACGCGGCGGCTGCATTTCCGATGGAGGCGGAAATGTTGTAGGCCTGTGTGCTCAGATTTGGGTGCACGTTAGAGAACCCCAGGTGGTCGAAATTTCCAGAGCCCTCCACTATGGCGTCTCTCATAATCGTGTGGTGGTTTTGGGACGTTAAACCCCACATATCTATCTATTAAGTTCTGTTTTTTTATAAAAAGGTTTTTTAATTGAGTATACATCGTGCCTATGGCAGTTTCGGCAAGTAAAATTCAACAATTTAAAAATATGTTTACTTTCAGGTTGAAGACATCGGTGGCCTGCCACAAGGTGTGAAGGACGTCTGGGAATCCTGCGGGCAGCGCAAGGAGGTGCGTTATACGTGGGACATGACGCGCAACGACAACGTTACCTGGAACGGCCGCTTCAAGCCTCGGTGTCGCTTCGACCGCGTGTACATAAGAGCTGCTAAACCTCCTACCATGAAACCAGCATTCTTCGGTATGGTTGGGCTGGAAAGGCTGAAGCCCCACAGATGCTTTCCCAGTGACCACTGGGGTCTACTGTGCCACTTCAAGCTTCTCTAGTCAGGCTGACATCTCATTGCACTTCACCGTGTTTAGTTCGTACGAAAAGGAGGACCCCAACAGTGATGCATCGAGTGCTTTTTAAAAATTTTATTCCTCTTTTCGCTGTTGTCAACTCAGGGCCACAAGATGCATGCCAGTAAGCATGCGAATTCGTCATTGTGCTATGCAAGGCGTGCTTTATCTGCTGTATATAAAAAATTCCGTTTCTAAAATAAAATGTGTGCCTGCCATTGAATTATTTAGCACTGTGTACAGGTAGCTTCTGTAGATAGCGAGGAGAAATGTGAGCCACTATAAAAAAATTTGAGGTTGAGCTTCAGTGTATAAAAACAGTCATTTCTTAGCTACAGCACGAGACCATTGCGTAACAAATGCAGTTTCACAACCAGTGTTGCATTCATTAATGCCACGTCTGTTAACCAAGCAAGTGGCATTGCATTCGTGAACCAGTTTAATCAATGAAGCACCACTGAACGATTTCAGAGGATAAGTTCCGCATTGTGCAGGTGCTGTGGCTATGTGCCAGAGCTGCACATGCCTAAACCAGCGGCAAATACGCAGCTGGAAAAGATGCTCTTGGGTGGCACACTGCCCTTTGTCTTCAATTTGTGTAGCTTCCAGATAAACCTTCTAGACACCGCCTAATAAGAACTGTCCGTATATGTGTCAAATCAATATATTATTTCAAGCCACTCAACATTTTATTGCAACAAATACAATGTCATATGTTAACTTATGCACGGTGTATTAACTTAATCCTAATTAAGTTGTAATTAAATATCTATCCTGAAGTCACTGATGCTTCATTTTGGCACAAATAGAATGAAATCTCCAACTTGAAATCGGGTTGGATTCACTTCTGGTTATCCATTTCGAGGGAAAAAAAACTTTTTACGTGGTTTGGAGGAAGCGGCACGCCAAACAGAGTAGTCCAGGTGGTCAAAATTTCCGGAGCCCTCCACTACGGCGTCTCTCATAATCAAATGGTGGTTTTGGGACGTTAAACCCCACAAATCAATCAATCAAACAGAGTAGTGTTTTTAGAAAGGTGATCATACCCGACAGTACACTACAAAACAAAGCGAAATAAAGAGAAACTTGCCTTGTAGTAGGTTCAATTCATCCAAAGCTCGATATGTCTCGCTCTTGGTTAGCCCCTAGTTAATACAAATAGCACAAATAAGTGTGGACAATTGTGTACATAGCATCTCAAAGGGTTAAAGGAGTGCTTTCATGGCACTTTCCTAGTCTCTTCATTGCATTAAAATGAAGGTTTGAAATCTCTAAATCTTAAAGCATTACCAAGCTCCAAAATGCACCAAATAGGTTATTATAATTGTTTACAAGAGCTAGTTACAGTACCCACAAGTGAATACATTGTAATCTTCACTGTGGCTGGCTTCTCTGCTAGGATTTACATGAATGCCGTCAGCAGCTACAGCCAGAAATATTGCTCTTCTTGCATAGCAGTGCTTGCCAAGTGTAATCCCATCATGTAAAGGAAACCGAAAAATGGTCTTTGAGGCATGCAGGTAACTTTCATCGATGTAAAGATAGTGGTGCATGTCGCAAATTATGAATCAATGTAACAGGGAACATAAAAGGGCGTGCCTACCGCGTTATGCAAAAACTGTAGATGAAAGGTAAGGGGCAAGAAGCACGAATGTTTTGCGTTTCACTTGCTTAAACACGTATCAAATTGAAGGGCACCCATTTGCAGGAAAACACATCGCTGCTGTATAGCACAGTTCTATCCATGAATACTAATCCACTTCACATCATGCAATGACCACACCAAGATGCTCCCCATGTGGGATTGAACTGGGTGCACAACACCAATGTGTTCAACAAGACCTAATAAAGTTGTTTTCGTTGGAATTAAAATTCATGGAAGGAGGTACAAACTTCCTTGGCACGGTTGCTCATGAAATTGCCATTCTCAGCGAAAAAAAGACTCCTATGGTTTGTTGTGCCTATAGATGTAAGAAGAACGGACTGTAAAAGAATATTTCATTGCAAAATGAATTCTACAAATTGCAGGCTATAACTATTTTGTTACGGCAAGAAAATGGCTATTTTTCATATGTTGTGGAAAGAAAACATTTGCTAGTTTGAAAAGTATTTCAGCACATGCTGCAGCATACCAAATCACTAGTAATGAAATTAAAAAAATAAAAGTTGTAAAACAACAAAACTAGAACAAAAAATAATTGAAAAGTGCGTAATTCTTGCTTGCCAGCTGATAAACAGCACAATAAAGAAAACACATATGCAAAAACACCCAAAGAAAAACCGAAATGTACATAGTATTTGACACATAGTAGACTGTTAGTAAACGAAACCTGAAGGACCAGGAAAATATGTTCCACGTAACAGGAGTTCTGGTTACTGAGAAGTGAACATGGGTGGAGAATACAAGCCTGAAATGAAGTATTGCAGAGGCAGTAGTTCTGTTTAACAGATATCCGTTTATTGAGAGTCTACTGTAAGTGACCCAGAAATAGTATGAAAAATTTTATATATTCTACACAATGTTATTAACGTAGACAAAAACAACTTAAACCAAAGTGCAGCTTCATTGGTCGTGCCATGTGGTGAAGCATTTCCAGTTTTGATGCGAGACACAGGTGCATTTGCGCACTTTTCACATAAAAGTATTTGTTTTTGTAGAAGAAAAGCTTGCAGGTGTTTCTATGTACATGGATGCCCGCGATGTGAAAAATGCTTATAATCTAGATGTCCAATGAACTTGGCCAGTTCGTCTAGCGTCGCCTCTTTCCGTGAGCCGCCTCTGTGCACATAGGATGGCGTTGAAAAATACGCAGCCAAGCATCTGTATTTTTGCATATAGTATTGAAAAACAAAGAATGAAATCGCATCATAACGATCAATTGGGCGAGTTGGTGTGCTTTCATGTTGAGCAAGACATTGAAAATGAAATCGTGTGCAGTCCTAGAATCTCTCGCGCTGCTCCGTAGTGCGGGGTCGCCATGTTCTCCGGCAGCCTTCTTGATGTGAGGAGAAGCTCTGCCGCCGGCGCCAGCCCATCGCATGAACCTCGCACGTAACCACAGCAGCTCTAACATAGCGCGCAAAGGTCAGCAGCTACGCACTAGAGGAAACCACTAGAGGCCGTGAACGAAATCAACTTCTTAACGGCTGTAGATGTCCTAGGCTTATGCAAAACATTGTCGCAATCGGAGATTGAACCTGGGGTGCTGTCATCTTCAGATTCAAAGCTTGTCTTCACTCAATTGAGGTGCAGTTGCAAAACAGTTTCAAGTGGCGAGCGTTTCTCGTGGTGCAGTTGCACATCCATGCGTGCGTCACGCCGCCACCACAAGAGCGACGAGCGACACTGTGTGGCCCCCTGTCTGATACATTAACAAGAGAAACGAAACCGTAGCTGCTCAAAACTGGCTGAAAAAAACATCCCGACACGTTATACATGTGGTGGACCTTCGGAAATAATTTTTTTAAAGTAAATCTCCTGTGACTCCAAAGAACAGTTCTCTAGTGAATAGCCGGCATATATTTCAGGCAATCATTACAACTCAACACTGTCAGATTGCAAAGCTGACACCATAGTTTATTTTTTTGACTTGCAGGTTTTTTTTTTTATTGAAGAACTTTTATGTTACTGAAGCAAGCATAACTACGAGCAGCACACATTTCTCCCAAGCTCATCACCCAAGCCTATTTTCCCAATACATGCACATTGGTTCGCACAAATGTCTGTTAAGTATGACAATCTTGCCAAAAGGACCAAATCCAAACTGATCTCAAAGGTTCAGTTGCTGAAATACTAGGAACTGCTAGACACACGAGCAATTCTTAGCAGAACATGCAAAAATAGATGTTTCAAAACATCAATAACTGGTGATCGATATGAATAGGCATGGTAACGAAAAAGATAAACTCCCTGCGTTGCCGGCCACCACCACTTTGCCATGGCTGTGTGACGTAACGTACATCATGAAGTGGAGCTGTCGTCTTCTGCCCAAGGTTCAAACACTGCGAATCGGGCAGTTTTTAATTCCAAGCTGAAGAAAGCTGAAACAGCTCCATTGTACGTTTAGCTGACTACAAAATAATATCGTTGGCTGGAATACAGATGCTTACAAAGCAAGCAGCTTGTGATGTCATGACTCGTGACTGCATCGGTGTAGTCAGACACTTCGGCTGCTCGTGTGTTTATAAAATATGAATTTATAAATGATGTACTTGACCAAATACACTGAAACATAGCTAGCTTGTTGGTGACCAATTAAAAATTAATCTGAATAACACAGATTTTGAGCGAAAATTGGGTGTCATGGCCCCTTTACTTGGTTAGCACATTCTGGCACAAATTACAACACAGGCATTATAAGAAGCAAATTGATGCCACATCAATTACATTCACACAAAAAAAGTGCTGTTCCTGTTTACATTACCGTACTTACACGACTGTAAGTCAACTCGAATGTAGGTCGGCTCGAATGTAGGTCGGACGAGCACATTTCTTTATATATATATATATATATTTATGAAGTCTATGAAAAAAAATAAATCGAATTTCAGTGTGCCAAGGTGGATTCACGGCTGTGCTTCTAAGCTGTGCAAGAAAGCTAGCTTCGCGAAATTACACGGAAATCATTTTTAAGAGACTAGACAACCGAAAGTAGTTTTTGTTTTTAGGTCGACCCTCACTTTCAAATTTCAAATTAAGACAAAATAATTAAGATGAAATGGGTCAAGCCACAAACGTGTAACTATGGTTCACACAGGGCTTTACAGAGGTGGGATAATGAGGGAAAAACATGCGTCTTCGCCCCTTGTGTCCTCTACATAGAAATAAGTTTTAACCATCATAAGTGGCACCGATTTTAATGAATGAGCTGTACAACAATCGAGCGCTAGTGGTCACCGGGAGAACTGCCTTTTTCTGTTGTCTGTTCCAACAGGAATAGGCTTGTAGATGACGGCCTTCTCGCGCTTCTTCGGTGGCGCTCCTTCGTAGCCGTAGTTTGCAGCTCGGCCCTTCTTTCTTGGCCGAGCCTTGTTGCTGCCGACATCTGGGGACCGAGTTGAGGAGGTTTATATCTTTTTCAAAAATGCTTTAACCTCACGAAAAAGCCACCAGTACGCCACCAGTAGCGATTAATTCCTTAAAATGTACCTAAAGGTTTGTATACAGATCACTTTGAACATACCATAAAGTGTTTACAATGCACGATTTCTTCGTAGCTCTTACTTGAACATGCTCGCAAATATGGTCTATAAACTTATTTTGAAACCATACTGTTACTAATTGACTAAAAAAGAAATCGGCGCTTATTACTCGATAAGAACACAACACTGGAGGCTTCTTGAGAATGTTGCTAACATTGGCGTCGCAAGAGCAGTGGGAGCGGGAAGGAGGGTTCATTCCCCACACCCTGAAAATTTTCACTTTTGCATGTGCATGTATACACATTCAAACCTCAATATAAAAAACGAATGTAATGAAATATCGGTTATAATGAAGTAAATTAGAAGAAAACATGGTTGATCCCTCCGTCATAGAATCGGTAAAACACGAAAGTAAAATGCATCCTTAAAGAGGTAGTATAACGTTTACTGTACATTGTACGGTAGCGCAGCGGATAGCGTGCCCGGCATCTGTTGTTGCTGAACCAGGGGCTACGGGTTCGAATCCCATTGACGAAACTTTTTTTCTTTGTTTTCTGATCGTGCATATTTTTTCGACGTCATTTCCATTGCGGAAATACGTTACTGAAATCTTGGTTGACCCCGGAATAAAACACTTTCGTGTTAAAATAGTCCTGAAATAAATGATTGTTAGAAACAACCATTATAACGAATATTTGGATATAATAAACTTACTATCCAGCAAGATGCGACTGTTATAATGAGGCTTAAGTGTACACACACCTACAATCACGCAGAAACATACATGAAGCAAGATTGAACCTCCCCCCCATCTCCAACCCCCGCAAACTTTCTGGCTATGCCCCTGGTTACTAACACAATTTATTCAAAGCTAGCCCTAGATCTGCTGGCACAGTAAGTATACAAAGCACTCACGGATTGAAATGAGTCGAAGTATTTAGTTTAGTCGAGCCCTTTATAAGAGACATGCACTGGAAAGAAATTCTTGTCTTTTACATAAAATGTCTCTCATAAGTAGGGCACCATGTTTGCATTTTCTTATCAACCCTTATTTAATGTAGACCCACTGGTGTGTGTTATGACGATTTGTCCCTTACAGTAGTGTCTCCTATAGAAAGGTTCGACTGCATAATGTCTGTCTGCTACGAGCAAATGCTCGTGATAACTATGTCACATAATTTCAAATCCAGCCACTAAAGGTAATGTTGGACCATATGAAAGTGTCTGAGTCAGCAACATGCCGATATGACACTGGACGTGAAAGTATGAGAATTACTTAGCCCTGAATTTCCACACTTCAATGAGTACAGTAGACACAGCGAAATTTCAAAATAAATTACTCTGAACCTCTGAAATGCCTACTCTGTTATACACATTACATTATAAAAAGTCATGCAGCGTAAACCTTGCATAGTAGCCAAGATGTGAGAAATTCTTCACGACACAAGCCACTTATAGAATCATTCAACTGAAGACTAATTTTTCTCCTTTCCATAATGTAGTGAGGGCACCTCTTGGTCCGCTTAAGCTGTATGTATATAATTGGCAATCTGCCCAATGTGATGTTTTGGCACCTCTCAGTGCAATGTGTCCCCACTTTTGTATCACAACCACTTAGCCTTTGAGAGCAAAAGGATACTCAAGTCAACATTCGGAGGCACCAGGAAGCCAAATGACTTGGCCACTTGTATCAGGTCCAGTGTGTTGACGTCAAAAATCGATTTCAGGTGATGCGAGTCATAGGCTCGCACATATGCCTTGTACGCCTCCTTGGCTGACATGTGCAGGTAGTAGTTCTTTGAAATAAGCTTCTCCAACTGCACATACAAATAGAAGGATAAACGCACAAAAACAATGCATGCGGAGAGTGTTTCAATTCCAGCAACATTTGGTCAAGTTGAGGACATTCAAATACACTACTCACGATTATTCGAACTCTGATAATTCAAACTTTTGGTTAATTCGAACAAAATTCAATGTTTTGGTTGGCCCTCTGTACTTTCAATGTAATTAAAGGCCTCTAAATTGGAACTCATCATTTGGTTAATTCATACATTTTGCAGTTCCGTACCGGAAAATATCTGACCTTTTCCCACTACTATTTAAAAATTTGCATATTTATATGATCTTAACAGTCTAAAAATGACAAGTAAGCACCTTAAACCTTCGAGGAAAAAGGCTTTGCTAGTAATCAAATGTTTTAAATGAAGCACATGCATGGTAACCATGATGCTTCTCAACTGGTATAGAGAGGTTTGTGCTGAAGGCACATATAGCAAAGAAGCAGTTGACGATTCACAATTTCATTAAAAGGTCTGATCAGCAGAAAATGTACAATAAACGTGTGGACCTTACACTTCTGCTTTTTGTCCGTGAGGTGCAGTTAGGGTTTAAAATGTTTTAAAAAATATTAAATGTGATAAAATGAATACCTGTGGTGTCACCTAGCCCAGATTCATATATCTCAGAACTTCTGATAATTCAAACAAAATTCAAAGCTCCCTTCCAATTAGAATTAGCGAGAGTAGTCAATAGAATCATAATAAACAGAAATTTTTTATAGTGAAACTTCTGCCTAAATGGTACATCACTTCATGGTAAGTTGGCTTTATATTCAAGCAATGCTGAAGAAATACTTGTTGAACGACAGATTATTACAACCCAACCCACTTATAAAGACCCCAGATATAATGATATATTGGTTATAACGACCATATTTTGGTGCACAAATGATTTTCCTATGCTAACCTTTGAAACTGAGTCCACACACAGCAAACATTTTTTAAAGCCTTTTACTTCTACAACGAACACTTTTGACATGATTGGGGTAAAAATATGGTGTGTAGGAAGCGTAAAAAGTGTTAAAACAGGCATTCTTAGCATGAGATCGGTGCTCACTCGCGTGTGCCCTGCTGTGAGCCCCGCACAGACTTTGGACTTTGCGAGCTAGGTTCCTCACTTACCAGACGGTTTTTTTTACCAGCAGAACGGAAGTGAGGAAAAAAAAATAAAATATGACAGAAAAATAGGAGGCAACATGAATATTTGCAATCAGCTTTTGCACAGCAGACGTTTCTGACACCATTCTCGGCATCTACGACCGCCGAAGATTAACCAACAATGCCTTCGAACCCAAGAAGCCATAAATGCGAGAAACGACAAATTTCACTGCGACGCTCAACTCTGACACCACAATGTGGAGCGAAAGGTTTCGGCAACGGTAGAGATTGGTTGATTAGTAATAACGACTTCCACACAGTTGTGGCGGTGCCCCAACAGATAAGCATCAGAAAAGAGCGATGACACGTTAGCCAGTGGTGATGAACGTGCCATTTCGACTCATTGCCGGCAACCTTATCTCAGTCATCTGCAGATAGCCGCTTGGCATAGCGACGGCAGTACAAGTGTGTAATGCTGCCTGTCACACACTTTTAGTGAGGCCCCGCCGATCCAACATCGACGTGCGACAGACTCGCAAGCTTCCACTTTACGCTTCAACCTGCGACGCCTGAAAGGCCTCGAAGTGGCACATTTAAAATTTATTATCAGGTCGGGCCACCCATGCGGGGTCGCACGTGTGGTGATGAATGAGCCTGACTGACGCACTCGTAGAGCAGACACTGAGATTTGATTACACATAAACAAGCATTTAATTTAAACAGGGGCAAAGGCAAGAGATTACAAAAATAACAAAGGAGGAAAACTGATACACAGTGGAAAAGAACAGCTACAAAAGGTACAGACAAAAAAACAAATACCCATACGCGAAATATTAGTAAAAGAACAACATGATGGAAATCAAAGCAGATACAAGAAAAATTACCGGAAAAAGATCAAGGTCGCTTCTGAGTTTCTACGTGCGTCGCAGCGCACATAACTACAAATATTTAAAAAAAGGCTGGTTATTATAAATTAACAGTTTTGAAAAAAGTCACAATAAAAAGTTCCATACGGACCAGGCCAGCTCTCGGTACACGTAGGGGAGTTGACGGGTGCCGCTGAAGATCTCGCCGGCTCGGTAGACGAGGGTGCCCGGAATCGCAGCCGTCTCAATACGTTGCGCGGGTCATCTCCATGCTCGCCGCCTACGCGAGACTCGCAACACCGACGACCGCACTTCTTGCTGGCTGTACATCAACTGCCTATTCCGATGCAGTCCAAACATTTTCAGGGGGGTACACGTGCTCCTGTCCCATCTGGAGGTAATTTCCTTTTTTCTTTAGACCGCCCATGCCCCTTCGGTACAAATGCAGAAAAGGCGAGCCGGCGCCACGCTGGGTCGTTAGTCGCCCGATGTCGTCCTCCCAACACAAAAGCGCCCTTCCTTGGAAGATGGGGCCCGCGGATGATCCGAAAATTTGAGTCGTTTGTGACACTGCCGTTCGCAAGTTCACCGCCGTTGCACCATGCGAGGCTGCTTGCACGCGTTGCTCGCAAAATTCTTTGTAGTGTTAAATGAACAGACTACTTGCCGGACCAAAGCACAATCACAAGTGAAGCATGCACCAAGAAAGCACACGTGCACATACATTGGACTGCAAGCAAACTGGCATGCGACAACGAGAGCCGATTAAGTGATGTGCTGCACGCAACTAACCAGGTATGATTGGTTCGATGTGGCGGAACCGCGCTTCAGTGTAACGGCGCGAGTTAATTGCGAATGTGGTTGAATTCACTCAGGATCAAATGGGTGTCGTTTAACACGTGAAAAGGCCGAACTTGTCAGCGGAGGGGTTATCGCACTTTTTTGACAAAAAATTCAAAAGAAAAAAAATAGTTTGGCCACTAAGTGAACGTTTTTATGAGTGGGCCCATATACAACGAACTATTGATACAATGACGATTTATCGTGGCACTTTCGAGTTCGTTATAAATGCGTTCGACAGTGTAGGATTCATCTCGCAAATGATAAATGAGTATTTTGTGATTCTGCCTGCACCACCATGGCCAGGAACCAAGCTTGCAGCATTTTGCCGAGCACCAGAACTTCAGAACAATACCGCAGGTACAGTCAACCACAATGGTTTGTGATTCATGCGGGAACATGGCCAAGAGCATTTTTGCAGCATACCGTATTTACTCGATTCTACCGCGCCCTCGATTGTAACGCGCACTCAGTTTTCACAACGGAAAAAAAAAAGTAAGACATCAATCGCAACGCGCACCCATTTTTCTTGTTGGCCCGCACGATCACACTACTAGGAAAAATGACTTCTTTCGGGAGCGTCTTCCATTTAAATATGAGGTACGGGGGAAGCTTGTGCCTATCTGACGTGCAACGGAGCATTGTCGTCACTCTAGTTTTACCGTGGCCCGATGTCAGCATGCGAACTTGCTTTGCCCCCTTCTTCACGACGGTTGTGGTGCCAGGCATGTCGAAGTAAAGAGGCGTTTGATCGGCATTCCCGATTTGCCCAAGCAGGTAGCCGTTGTTGTGCCGCAAGTTTAGGACAAACCTCTGGAAACTCTGAAGCTTTTCTTCGCACTCCTCCGGCAAGTTTTGGCCCATGCCCGTTCGCTTTCGGAGGGAAAAGCTTTTCCTCTTCATAAAGTTAGTTAGCCAGCACCTGCTCGCTTTGAACTGGCTTCGCGTTAGCCCTTTTTCTAAAGCTAACTGCATAGCCCGCCCTTAGAGCAGTTCTGTCGTCACGGGCCGCTGTGCCGCTCGGTGCTCAAGCACATACTCGGCGAGCAGCTCTTCAATTTGCGGAAACCGAACCCTGCTGTGGTCCACTGAAGCCTTTGCGTGAATCTTTGCTGTCGACAATCTTCTGCTTTCGTTTCCCCCAGTCCCGCACGCACGTTTCGGGAACTCCGAATGACCGCGATGCGACCCGATTTCTGTCTGTTTCGGCACATGCAATGACTTTTCTTTTAAAAGCGGCATCGTAGTGCACTCGTCGAGTTTTTCGAGTCGGCCTTTCCATGCCGTCGATGCTAATGAACTACAAGATGACGAACTCTTCAGCACACTGTAAGAAGTGGCGCACATGGGAAACACATAGGCAGAAATGGCCGACACGCCATGCCGAAACACATGTAGTGCCGAAACACGTAGGGGACGGCCATTTTAGAAATGGCGATGGCAATAGAATGACCGTATTCATTTTTTTTTCGCACTCGATTTTAACGAGCATGCGATTTATGAACTCGCTTAACCGGAAAAAAGGTGTGTGTTAGATTTGAGTAATTACGGTATCTGCAACACCCGCGGCGACCAACAGCATCCCTACACACAATACTATCCCTCCCTTAACTGATGTCTCAGCCACGTTCTCAGTGGGCACTGTTAAGGGTCGAGGTTTGATGGCAGGTACGGTGGGTTTTTTTAGTGTAGCTGGCTCCCCACCGTCGTCCGTATAGCCGATCTTCGCCAGTGAGGGGACGCGTTCGTAAGAGAGATAGACCGAAGATTTTTTTACATGATACTAGTTGAAAGATGGAACTGCACAGAGATTCCGCAGAGAATCAGCTATGTACAAAGATACAGCTCATGATTCAGCATTATGTACAACAGAGATTTAGCGATTAGTTACAAAATGTCTTCGGCTTTTATAGCCCATCGTTCCCTTACATGGAGGTCTGAAGAAGGCGGGGACCACTCTTGCCACAAACAGGTGACGTGATGTCTCAGTGGTCCACCCACCAGAAAGGATGCAGAAATCGGGCCACTCGTGAGAAGAAGAACGTGGGTGAAAACGTCCAATGCTTATCACTAGTGCACCACACAAAGACGCACTCGGCCCACATCTTGAAGGCATCGCAGGGCGAGAAGGTAGAGTCCGGAGAGGGAAAGTTGAGCTCCTCCGTAGAGATGGCCGCTGACACGAACGTCAGCAGTGGTCCATGGCTGCTTTTAGCTACAGTGTTTCCAGAAATCTCTCGAACATGGCAGTCTAAACGCTCGATTCCTGAGAACGGCTTCTTCGACTTTCTCCCACGCTTCCGAATTGTAGGAGTTTTGCGATGGCCTCGCGTAGATGACAATAGCCGAGTCGAGAGGATGGCTTCATAAGAACAGCCACAGTGGTGCCGTCCCACGCTGTTCGAGCCCGTTCAACAAAAGGGTTGTCTCACGAAGCTTTCGTTGAGACCCGAACACAAAGAACTACCGTACTTACTCGCGTAATCTTCGCACTCGCACAATTCTCGCACTCCCCACATCGCCCAACAAAAATACGATTTCTTTTTTTCCTCAAGTAATTATGGCACCCCCGAAAACTGCTGCAATAATTTCGTCTGCTCTTTCCAGCCACTGATGATGATAGCGCACGTCATCGGGCACCATCTCTTAAGCATCAAGCGTACTATTGCTCAGAGATTCAATCCAACTCAAGCCAAGCCGAAGTGGCCAGTGCGCGTTGCGGCGTGTTTTGTATGTTGCGTCGGTAACCTTGTCAATTTATGAGGCGATACTGAAGCTGTACGGCTGCTTTCAAGTTGCAAGTGATAGATAATGCACTAAAGAACGGCAACAGGGCCTCGGGTAGGCCCTTGGTAAACTTTATTTCTTAAGAAGGAAACTGTGGACAATTCTGTTAAATAGCCATCAGTCCAATACTGACGTCCCACATTTACCTTTTAAGGGCTCCTGTTGAGCGCTATGCCCGCAACGTCCGCAAGCGTTGCGTATGGTATTCTAATTCCCGACTATTTGCTTCCACTTCTTGTGTCGCAATTAAATATTGTCTTGTGTTGAACCTCTGCTTTTATTGTTGAGGTAAGTTTTAATTAGTACTTCTTAAAGCTTGCTGTTAGTTCTTGGTGTGAGAATCCCGATTTGCGGCCACTTCGTTTTCTTTTTCGCCCTGTACGTTTTCGTAGAACGTTTTCCCCGCGTAATTCTCGCATCCCCCAACTTTTCATCGGTTTTCCGGCAAAAGAAGTGCGAGGATTATGCGAGGTACCTGGAACCTCTACAGGACAGCATCTTGCTGACTGCGCGCCGATGGGGTTGAAAGCATCCTAGCAGCCCAGCTTACGCAGATTGGCGTCTGCCTAAACGAACCGCCGGGCCAAACGTAACAGCACCAATATTTTCCATGTTTCTCTTTTAATGCGATCTGCTCTTCAGTAGCCGTGGCTACTTGCTTTCGTCTTGATAGAAATCTATTGGCATAACACTTATCAATATCGCGATCTTTCTCACTAAGTGATATCTATGCAACGGCACGAATTCAAGGCACACATTGATTACATACTATGATTCTGCTGTTAAAGTAGATGTGTGAAGGCCACACTACAGATACCTGCTTTGTGTGAAAGCAGCAAACTAACATTGTGCTGCATGGCAGCAGAGAATCGATACGACATAGAACAACAGGAAGGCCTATTTCTGGCCCAGAGCTGCAGCTGACGATAGGGGAAACACCACTAGGCAGCACGTGCAGGAAGTTTACCGTGAGCTCGCGTGGTCCGTAAACTTTTGTTGTCGACAGCACTTCATTCTTGCACTTGAATTTCAAGCAGTCACTGCGATGAAAGTGCTCCTGCTGCTGTTGTAGTAAAAAGCCCGAACACTGCACTGCAACGAACCGATATCCCACTTACCTGGGGCTGAATGTTTGCAATCTTTGCCCACGAGAACTCGAACTCCTGCAGAGGTACCTTGGCCACCTTGAGGTATCGCAGAAATCCAACCTCCTCGGGTCTCAAGATAAGGAGCGCATGGCCACGGCCACCCTCGCCTCTCGCCGTACGACCCACCCGGTGGATGTACTCCTGTGTCGATCAGACCATATACACGGAGTTAATTACACCAATTAATTACTCATCTGTTGTGCTTTTTTAACAAGTATTTCTGACAGCGTCGACTTCACAAGTTGCTCATCCAACTGTATAAACACTTCATCTTCTTTTATGCCAAAGGGCTTGTGGTCAATAAGAGATTGACCACAAACCCTTGAATTTTTTGCGTACGAATGAAGACGAGCACTCATGTTGAAACATTGGTTCCAGATCAAGCTTCATCTTAGTATACTGATCAACAGTGACCCAAGTCACTGTTGATCAGTATACTACTTTTTTTTTTATTTTCCTTGCTTTCACTCAATCTCTCACAATTTATGAAGCAATCAATAAAAGTCGCTCCAGGCAGTAAAGACATAGCACTGAGAAGACAGGGACCAAAGAAGAGGACAGAGCGCGAGCTACTCACACTCATTAAGGCAGCACACATCCCGTCCTCTTTCTTGGTGCGAGTCTTCAGTGCTATGGCTTTATTGAACATAACAAAGCAAATAAGCTATAAGTCTGTTCTCTTGCTTTATGCGGCTTGATAGAGTGCCTGAAGGCTCTTACATTTTGCACCACACAACATTAACAGTATTAATATGCACATCAGGTCGTAATCACCAGCGTACAGAGCGTACGGTGCATTCATAAATTTATGTTTAGTAACTGGACACGTTTAGCCACTCAATTTTTGAAAGCCTGGCTTCTTGTAGCAGTTCCGAACTAGGCACATATTGATTTTTTTATTTTTTATGGTAAGCGCTGGGATAGTGAACTACGAACATTATGAACATATTTTGCAAAATTAACAATACCACTGTGCTTTATAACTTGCCTTGGCAGTAAAAAGAAGGTGCTGAAACAAAACCATATATACAGACCTTGGGGTCATCAGGTGGATCATACTGCACGATCCAGTCAACCTCCGGAATGTCGAGGCCTCTCGCTGCTACGTCTGTGCAAAGCAGAATTCCAGATTCTGCATTGCAGAACTGGAAGAACGTCGTGGTCCGTTTGGCTTGCTTCTGCTTTCCCTGAGAAATTAATATCAAATCGCAACCATTAGATAGCATAAAGCTCTATTTATGACACTTCAATTTATAAAAACAGGCAAGCTCAAGCTTGTGAGAACAATATATAGTACAATAATCAAGAATCATCTACATTCCGGCGAGGTGCATGCAAGGCAGTAGGTGGTTGCACGTAGAACGGGTTGGTTACATGAAAGTGGAAAAAAGTATGTGTGATGATATGAGTACAAGGTATGTCATAGTTGGGAGCAACGGATGAGCAATTTTAAACAAATACATGAGTCCACGGCTTTTTTTTTTTTCACTTTTGTTTCTATCAGGATGAAATCCTCATTGACCAGAAATAAGATCATAAGTTTTCAAGCTTAACAGTGTAACATGTTAACTGGCAAGTTATTACCGCGAGTTAAGGAGCACGCTACCATCAATCAAGGCCATTTGAAGAGGACACGGCAGATAGAAGGTAGTGTCCTGCATCTGCGCACGTAGAGGTAACTTGATTAACTGAATGAGTGAGGCCACCATACTTTGAAGCTTAATTAACAAGATACAATTAAGGCAATTTAATACATCCCTCCTTTTATGAATGCTGCTTCTGTTTGCCGAGTGTCACTTGTTATCAGTTCGAACTCAAAGCATTGGTAGATTAAAAGATGCACATTACGGGGCAACTCTGAACTCTGTGGAGTGAACGCAGATGAACTTACATGAATGCTCATGACAGGCAAGTCGATGTAATTCAGCAGTTCGTGATGGTACTTCACGGAGAGGCACGAGCTGAAGAAGACCATCACCTTCTTTTTCCGGTTCTTCTTCAGGAAGGTGAAGAGCAGCAAAAACCGCTTGTCTGAAGGGCAAACCACATACCCCTACGCAAAAGAACAAGTAAACGGTGGTACACGAGAGAACACTGCTGGTCACAAAGTGATGGCTAGCATTGGGTCATGTCATAGTATAATGATACTAAGCTTAATACGAAGCTCTCAAACAGCACTGACACACTGCTTTTTACTGTTTTCCATAGGAAATAACTCATTATAAACCTTCTGGAGAGTTGAACAGCATAAAAGTACATACTACTCATAAGCAACTTTTTATAACCTCATGTTCGTAAAACTCTCTTGACATAATTCTCTCTTCCCCAAAAGTGGGGGATAGGAAAAAAACATGGGCACCTGAGTGCATTGTATTGAACACTCTACACAGCTTAGACAGAGAACATCGACAAACGAAGCAATCACATACCACCTTGCTTTTTAATAATGGGAAATACAATCGTCAGACAAGACTAGAACCAATCAATAGTCATACCTGCTCAAGGCCGTCCACTGTAGCCTGCTCCTTGTGCTCATCCAGGCCAATGTAAAGGGGCTCACTCTTGAGGGCAACCTTCACAAGGTCCTCAGTCTTCTTGGTCAGTGTAGCACTGAACAGCATGGTCTGTCTTCGCTCTGTCGACATCAAGAAAACGAAGGTTTAGTACTGTGGTCGCAGAATTCCGATCCTCAATCACATCCATGCATTTACTTAAGACCACTTCAATGGCTACTACAATAAAGAAATGTAGAAAAATAAGTGTGTTCAATTTTCATATGACAGTAGAACTTCACTAAAATAATAAATACTAGTAAATAACCATGAATACCAGGCACATTTTTTTTTGTTTTTTGCTTAAGAGTAAATGTTAAATAAAGCTCTGTATTCCGTGAGCACCAGTTCTTTCTGTCTATTGACAATTTCATTTCACCACATTTACTGCATCTTAAGAATCGTTAGAAGCATACCATGGCAGAACAGGTAAAGAACTTTCATATCTGCGATAATTTTTGTCACATTTACCAAGTATGGACTCCATGCGCAGACTCTGAACATTGCACCTGAGAACGCCAACTACAAGGTTGAGTGACAACGATCTAACAGGACCGCAATGTAGACGTGTCCTGTAGTGTTACACATTGTGTTTGTGTCATACAACACTCGAGAAGTAGCTTTCTAAATTTTTTTTCTTGTATTAACATATTTTCTAGCTTTCAGACTGTCAAGGCATCAGTTTCAAGAAAAGCCATGTACTTGTACCACACTAAGCATACGCCTATGGTGGTAGCCAAGTAAGATGTCATGCCATATTTATGCCATGACAGCATGCTAAAGAATGAGCCTACTACAGCCACAGCTTTTGCGAAGCTTTCCCCCCCCCCCCCCTCTTTCTCACCATTTAACAATAAAAGCCCTGGCGCTGATAAAGGAGCTACAATGAATCCCAAACGACAAAAAGGATTTGAAAGGTAAGAACACTTACTCGGCAAAATTCTGAGGATTTGCTTCACCTCTTCTTCGAAACCAATGTCAAGTATTCGATCAGCCTCATCGATTATAAGGCATTGTAAATTTTTGTACACGAATTCCGAGGTATTCTGAAACAAGACATACAGAGCCAAAAGTTAATCATTACTGAAAGAGTCCGATGACCATAATACAAAATATTGGGTTCTTAGTTAAATTACAATAAAACAATCCTCAAATGTTGATACCATTCACGGTGATGATTATTTGGAAAGATTAGTGCCTCGTTAATCCTCATAAAGATTAGTGCCTCATTAAAGCCCAGTAAAGCCTCGTTAATTCAAACCGATTTAATTCAAACTTTCAGTTATTTCAGACCGATACTCTGGTCGTGCCCGAGCCTTGTGTAGTATTTCTATGGTAGGAAACTCCCGATTACACTAAACCTCATTATAAACAAGTTGCATCCTACACGAAAATAAGTTTGTTATATATGAAACTTCGTTATAGAACAGGGTTCATAGCACCTGAGTGAAACGAAATTCAAGGTTTTTCAAGGACTTTCAAGGACCTAACAAGTATTTTTCAAGGACATAAAATAACACTTAAAACAGCAGAAAATGACAATGCCACTTCTTACAGCATAAAGATTTGTACTTTATTTTGTACGGTTGGCACCATGGATTGTAGTCACTTTTGTGTTCTCAATGTGTTTCGTACTCTTCATGTGACATTTAAGGGCAGACTTTCCCATAGATGACACATCGAAGCTCTTCCCACGTGGAAAAACTTTGCCTGTTGCGAGTGACGTATCAGGCGCAATCTACTCCCTATGAGCGGCAATGCATAACCAAAACGGCTGGAATTCGCACTTGCCCGGCATAGTTCCACCACAAGTGACGCGACTGCGAATATCCACACAGTCTCCACAAAAAAGCCAGGCTTATCTCCGTCGTTGCTGCTGTAACCACGCAAGTGTTACCACAAATACAGTGTACTAGAAGAGTACACTGTACTACAACACTGCAATATAGATAGAGAAATGGACTGGATTAGATGGTTTGCACAGCTGCTAGGCGAACAAAAACGTCCACCAG
Organism: Rhipicephalus annulatus; assembly: GCA_013436015.1. Lineage (NCBI taxonomy): Eukaryota > Metazoa > Arthropoda > Arachnida > Ixodida > Ixodidae > Rhipicephalus > Rhipicephalus annulatus. Next base: position 87,469 of record WOVY01003512.1, on the reverse strand, counting down.
ATTATGGCTGAACGAATTTTGATGAAATTCAAGGACTTTTAAGGACTTCAAACAAATTTAGGGATTTTCAAGGCCTTGAAAGTGCCAGTTTGAAATTCAAGGGTTTTCAATGGTTTCAAGGACAGCTATGAACCCTGTAATAGGTATATTCCTAACACTGCACCAAATGCAAGACTGTTATTTATTTACATTATTATAACTGATATTTCGTTATATCTATGTTTGTTATATCGAGGTTTGAGTGTATTCGAACACGTCGGATTTCACAACAGTTAATTTGAACTTCGAACAGCCCACTTTCATTGCTCCTTGCAGAAGTTAGCCCACAGTGATCATAATGTGTTGCGAAACCAAACAACCAAACCTAATTCACTAGTGATGCAAAACAACGAAATTGCTGCATTTCTCAGCGGATGGGAATTCGGACACCGAGCTGGAGCTTTTGGATAAGCTGCAAGATGCTCTGGGGTCGCAATGGAAGAAACGCAAACAAATGAAAACTGCTGATGATGGCATGAGGTGCAAAGAAAAAAAGGTGTGGAAAGACATTAACAATAAAAGATACATTCTAAAAAATGTAGCAGAAGTCATATGCAATATCAAGCTGTGTCGTTCTTGTTTACGTGGTAAACAATGATTGCTATTTACAAAGACTGGCATTAGGTCAACACCGTGCAAAGGATGGTCGAGGGGCACTTGACTACGAGATGAGAACGAAAACGTCGACAAGAGAAGTTTGCGGGGAGTGAGCTCAAAGCCCTTCAGCTCGCTCCCCGCTTTCATTATTCTTGGACGGTCATCAATGATGTGCAAAGATGAACCGACGGACCTGCAAGTGGTCGAGCAGTCGTCCCGGGGTAGCAACGAGAAAGTTGACACCCTTGGCCAATTTGCTGGCTTCGGACTGCCGGTTGGTGCCTCCCATGATGAGGCCCAGCGTCTGGTTCTGGCCCGATAGGAGCTCCTGGAGCACACCAAACGTCTGCATGGCCAACTCGCGAGTTGGTGCGATCACCAGGGCCCCTGTGCCATTGCGGGGCATGAACTTTAGCTTGTAGAGCAGTTCCACAGCGGGGATCAGGAACGCCAGCGTCTTGCCACTGCCTGTTTTAGCGGCAGCAACCACGTCCCTGCAAATAAATCGACATTGAAAGAGAGGGATATTTCTTACGGAAAGGCAGACAGGCAGGCCCGAGTCACTGTATAGTTTGCTCTGGTCTGCACTGAAGAAGCAGGACAGAAAAGAAAAGGTGTGATGACAGAGCAAGAGGCGGAGATGCACACTATACATTGCCGTGTTGTATGTAAGGCTACACGGTATGTCTAGTGGAGAGGCCATGACAGATCAGTTAGCACGATTGTGCTATGTATTTGTTGCACGTGGAGCACCTTGAAGAAAGTAATCTCATCAAAGGGAGCATTTTCTTTTGCGCCTGTGCACAGTTTCAGTGAAATGTTCACATTGAGGTTAATTACATATTCTACGAATGTGCCATCCACACTAAACAAAAGCAAAAAACAATATGACAAAGGAGAAAGCCAGGCGACAAAAAAAAAAAAGAAGCATGTGGTTGAGAAGATAGTCATTTATATGCACAGGTGGCACCAGTACAGCAAAACTTTAATGAACATAAACTGCTACCTAAACAAAAGTACCTCTTCTTTAGTTGGTATTAAATATGGGTTGTGTCCTCCCTAGAGTGAATGCTTCTCAGTAAATAAAAATTCCATTAAGATGAAACATGATTCTCCAATCATTTTGGGTTTCAATTAAAAAGATTTTGCCATAGCTGTGACAATATATAACCTGCACTTTGCCAACTCACTTCCCCTCCAGCAAATGTGGAATGCTCTTGGCCTGAATCTCAGTCATCCTTTTGAATCCCATACCATCGATGGCCTTCAGTGTGGCGTCAGACACCTTTCCATGCAGGGAGCTGAACTGTGTGTCCGACAAAACTCCGAAGCTTGTGCCAGGTACTGTAGTAGAAGAAAGGCAGAGAGGTAGTGAAAGTGCGATTTTACTCAGCGACATAAGCTAAGCGACTATTTCCAGCATATGGAAACAAGTCATACTTGGGCGATGGTCTAGAGTTAAGGCTACTAATACGCTCTCGTCAAAGAGGCAATTTTAGTGATACCTCTAGTGTACTAATATTGCCGGCCTCCACACACACAAGAAAAAGCAGTTTACTTAGGCTGTCAACACAAAGCAACGAAAGAAATCTGGAAGATATAAGTATGTGATTTCATAGTACTTGATGTTGGGTGTGCAATCTCATTAAAAATACAACATAGCTAAAAATTGCACACATAACAAAGCATGGCAATGTTTTATGCATGGTCTATAAATTTTTAAACTATAATAAAACCTCGTTAATTTGAAGTCACTAAGAACATGAGAAATCTTCTGATTACGTGAGGTTTCCAAATGAACAGAATATACAAAAAGTGGGACGCAAGGATGCAAGTAATTCGGGCTCGTCGCTTGCGGTCTTAATTTTGCCGCGAACGCGGGAGAAGAGCGGGCTTCGCTGCCGGCACTGAGCAGCATGTCGCCTGATCCTCGCTGCGTCGGCACGTCATGATGCAACCATTTGCCCGTTCTTTCTGCTAAAATAAGAAATTGAATAATGGTCAGTGTGACGAAATTCGCTATGTGTTTTGGCTGGAAAAAATATTCACTTAAACTTTAGAGCTTAGTTTTTGAAGTAGGCGTTGTAGGCAACAACTCCTCCAGCAGTTAACGGGCGTGAATTGCTGAAGCGACCAGCAATCGGAGGTTCGCATATATTACTAATTCCATCAAACTGTCCTTTATTACCTTTACAATATCAAAAAGAATGGTAAATCATGACCCAGTGACGTTGCGAGAAAAGTGCGATATTCTGCCCGCGCGTCACTGCAGTGTTGCAAAGAAGCACTTCTTGTTTTCCGCAGGCACACATTTTGGTTAACCACAGGACCGTTCTCCACCCCCATCCGCTGGAAGCAGCAAGGCTGGGATGCTTCAGCTGCCACTCATTAGTATCGCCAGGTCCCACTGCCATGTGGCTCTTAAGTGCAGTCGTTTCCGCGGATTTGCGGCAAAATCAGGATCGGGAATTGGCACATGGCAGCCAAAGTTTTCGAATGAACCAATCTCGTGCTGACCGGCGCTTCAAATTATTTGCTCAGTCTTACATTGTAGAATACGGGACAGTGGAAATATTTTGAATCGAGCCACATTTCAAATATTCAAAGTTTGAATTAAATAGGTTTTACTGTAGCTTTAGAGCATTTCACTCAGTGGCCATCCTCTTAGATCCAGCATCAATTATTTGTTGTGATAATCTTGTCAACTGATACGAGACTTAAGAGAGCTGTTGCTCGCTTGGCTGTTTATTTTGCCATCTAAAGTGACACTATAATACAGTGTTTGAGAGCGCGGATCAGTGCAGCGAGTGTCACTTTGGCAGCTCACCTGCTAAGGATTTGGTAAACAAGTTCCATTTAGAATTTGTAGAAGTATCTACGCACAAATCCCTTAGCACACTGCCCACGTACGTTTTACTTCTGGTAATATATGAAATTTTACAAAATGATTAATTATATTGATAAGTGAACAAGAGATGGTGTCAGCCCCAACAATATACCGCACATATTCACCTTGAATATGTGCTTGATCGCACAAAGACACAACGAGGCGTGACAACTGTCTGCAAATTCTGTTAAAAAAAAGCAAGCTTACGAGGTTCTGGCTCTGGTTCAACTTCTTCAGTCTTGTCAGTCTCTGCCTCTCCTTGATAATGAAAAAAAAAAAAATTAAATTCTTAGGTTTTACATGCAAAAACCATGGTGAGGTTATAAGGCACACTGTAGCAGGTACACCTCACGAATCCCAACGATCAAAAATTCTTTTTTTAATGTGCACCTCAATTCATACGCGAGTGTCGCTCCATTGTGCCCTAATCGAAATGTGGCCGCTGTGGCCAGGAATTGGGCGTTCCCTGCACCCTTTTTTTGCTCAAAACGCAAATATTTACGTGTAGTAGGGCTGTATTAAAAAAAAAGTAGGAGCAAAAGTGTGGCTGGTTGGCTACTCGGTGCTTTAAGAAGACAAGCAGATTGAGCAAGTCAGTGAGGTTACATGATACCAGCGTGAAGTCGCAGGTTCTATGCCTGTGACCCTCTTGCTTGTGTTCTGTATATTTTTCGTGCTTTCAATACCTTGTACTAGTTGGTAAGTGGTGCTTGTCTGTGCCCCTTTTATTTTTCTCTGTCTTTGCTGTCTCACACTGTACCAAACATTCTATTACTAAGCCCAAGACATGGCAGCCAACAGATCACCAGAACAAGAATAACATTAACAATTTCTTCATTTTTCTTTCGGAAAGTAATATATGCTAATCATAGAAATAAAGTATGCGTGCAAGTCGGCCATCTTGCCAAGCAATTTTCAACCTCTTTTCCCTCTTTTATTTATGAATTAGAGGTTAATTAAGTAAATGGGCAACATATTTTCAAGCATCGCTTTCTGCAAAAATGAGTAGTATCACCAGGCTTTTGAAAATGAAGATAGTCGCAGATGACCTACTTGTAAATTTTACAAAAAGGCTGCTGCTACCTTGCATATCGACATGTTTAAACAATCTTCAGCAGTTATAACTACTGCATTCTGTGTTCATGTGACGAATTTGGGAAGCTGCAAATGATGAACCGAGACAGGAACACCACATTTAATGAACACATGCACGGTACTCGTGTACAAACAAATGCTACTAACCACCAAAATGAAACCGAAGCTATCTATAAAGCGGACTACAAACTGAACTATCCTAAACAGCGTCAGGCGACTCTAGCTTCATGATTCGTGCCGACCTCACTTGACCCAGGCGATTCGCGGCTTGTCAATGTCCTGGCTCGGTCATGTTGCATCACTGTGGGGATTCTCGATGCTCTCGACAAACGCCGCTGTCCCTGCCGCTGCCGACGTGGCTACCCGTCATCGTCCCTCGATGTCAGTGATGTGGCGTATGCCTCGGTGGTTGGGCCTGGCAGCCTTCGGGGTCACCCGGTACTGCGAGCAGACGTAGCCCACCGGAGATTGTCTTCGTCGGTTTGCTTCAAAGGAGGCTTGCACCAGGAATGTCGGCATTTGCTATGTGCACCTGCTGCATCCCAAGCAGCCTCCCTCAAAGCATGTCGAGTTCTCTGTCTACCGGTCTACTTCTCGGGACGCCCGCACCAAAGGTTGCCGAGTCAATGTCCTGCCGCTCCGGTCGCCAGTGCACTTGCCCGTGATGCGACTTTCTCCTTGCAAGCCCACATCGACAACGACAGCGAATCGTTTGCTTCGCTTACCGCGCAGAGCTAGGGTTACCCGCCCCGTGCTTCACTTTATGATGCGCGTGCTCACGCAGTACCGAACGTTGTCTGAACTTTGTTGTCCTTTTTCTTCTGAAGGGCTCTTGCTCATGACATACGCCCCCTTTTTTAAGAGTTTTGTCATTAAAAGGTGCTTTTCGTCATTATCACGCTGTTGCCATAATCTTGGTCCCTAATTTATTGCATTCTCTTGTCTCGTGTTCACTTATACTTGCACTGACCACTGGTCAACACGAAGCACTTTTGGGAACACATCAACCACTACACTGCACGTTTGGAAAGATCTGTGAGTTCATTGTCCTTAGCACTTTTTTGCTACACTCAGAAATTGAACTACAAGAAGATTGCAACCCTTACAGTTCCCAAATGTGCACACCTTCATTGTGTACGGAACTGAACTTCTAATAAAGCCAACTATAGACCTACTTCCGACACAGCCCACCAGGCAATTTTTTTTCCTCTAGAGCAACCACCAGTTTGAGATAACACACTTCAATTGGTGCTTTTAGACCCTCCGCGTCTTTTTTAGTTTCTTTCTACAACTACTCGCGACCCACCGTCTAAGACGCTTGACACAGCTGATGCCTCTGCTTTTTTGTCCTCCAACGCCCCTTCGCATCATCTTTCACAACCTGTGTCCCACCTCGATATCTAATGCTGGTTTTTTGCCCCGCACTCTCCGCATCCTCACAGTTTGAACAAACAATAGGCATTGTCGCCTCAATCTTTACCCTTGCCTTAGGTGTCTACGATTCACAACATGGGCAGCCTTTCTTGCATCCTGATAGCTGCTACTAGTTCTTGGCAAGTTTGAATATATCTTTTCCATTACTCTAGGGTATTTAACATCATGCGTCTCCGGCACTCTATTTTGTTACCCTTTAGTACTATATCTTACGAGCACTGAACCCTGGTTTCTTCTGCAGACATGCTAATGAATAGCTATGCTCTGTTTCTTTGTCGTATCTAAGTGCCGTGTTCTCTTGCTGCAGTCCCTTTCCCAAAACTGGCAGTGTTTATAAAATTTGAACCGTTTTCATTAGGCTAACTACATAAAAATGTGCTCTCATTTGCACATTTAGCACACTCTATAACGCTTCGCGTTATAGAGTGTGCTAGAGTAAGGTAAAAACACAGTATACTATAGTGATGGGCGACATTAATGCAAAGGTAGGGAAGAAGCAGGCTGGAGACCAGGCAGTAGGAGATTATGGCATCGGTACTAGAAACGCCAGAGGAGAGCTACTAGTAGAATTCGCAGAACGCAATAATTTACAAATTTTGAATACCTTCTACCGAAAACGAGAAAACCGCAAGTGGACATGGAGGAGCCCTAATGGCGAAAATAAGAACGAAATAGACTTTATAATGAGTGCACACCCTGGAATCGTGCAGGATGTGGAAGTGATTGGCAAGGTACGATGCAGTGACCATAGAATGGTGCGGTCTCGAATTCGCCTAGACTTGAAGAAGGAACGACAGAAACTGATACGCAAGAAGCCAATCAATCAGCTAGCACTGAGAGGGAAAGTACAGGAATTCAGAGTGTCGCTGCAGAACAGGTACTTGGCTCTTAGTGAGAAAACCAACCTTAGCGTAGATACAATGAATGATAATCTGACTAGTATCATTATGGAGTGTGCAGTGGAAGTTGGAGGCAGGGTAGTTAGACAGGACACTGGCAAGCTTTCCCAGGAAACGAAGAACCTAATTAAGAAGCGTCAAATCATGAAAGTGTCAAGTACAACAGACAAAATAGAACTGGCAGAGCTTTCGAAGTTGATTAATAGACGTAAGGTATGCAATGTAAGAAGGTATAACATGGAGAAAATTGAACACGCTCTGAAAAACGGAGGAAGTGTCAAAGCATTGAAGAGGAAACTTGGGATAGGCAAAAGTTGGATGTATGCACTAAGGGACAAAGAAGGCAAAATAACTACCAATATGGATAGGATAGTTAAAATAGCGGAGGAGTTTTACAGAGATCTGTACAGTAGCCGAGATAACCACGACCTTAATACTATAAGAACTAGCAGTAACCCAGATTACACCCCACCAGTAATGATAGAAGAAGTCAGAAAAACTTTGGAGAGCATGCAAAGGGGCAAAGCTGCTGGTGAGGATCAGGTAACATCAGATCTGCTGAAAGATGGAGGACAGATTGTGTTAGAAAAACTAGCCACCCTGTTTACGAGGTGTCTCCTGATGGGAGGAGTACCAGAGCCTTGGAAGAACGCTAACATCATCCTAATACATAAGAAAAGAGATGACAAGGACTTGAAGAGTTACAGGCCGATCAGTTTGCTCTCTGTAGTATACAAGCTATTTACAAAGGTAATTGCTAACAGAGTAAAGAAAACATTATAATTCAATCAACCAAAGGAACAAGCAGGATTTCGAACAGGCTTCTCAACAATTGACCACATTCATACTATCAATCAGGTAATAGAGAAATGCTCAGAGTATAACCAACCACTATACATAGCCTTCATAGATTACGAGAAGGCGTTTGATTCAGTAGAAATATCAGCCGTCATGCAAACACTGCGGAATCAGGGCATAGATGAAGTATATATAAACATTCTGGAAGAAATCTACAGGGGATCAACTGCTACCATAGTGCTTCATAAAGAAAGCAACAGAATACCAATCAAGAAGGGTGTAAGGCAGGGGGACACAATTCCCCAATGCTATTTACCGCGTGCTTACAGGAGGTTTTCAGAAGCCTAGAATGGGAACAGTTAGGGATAAGAGTCAATGGAGAATACCTTAGTAACCTGCGCTTCGCCGATGACATTGCATTGCTGAGTAACTCGGGGGACGAATTGCAACTCATGATTACGGAGTTAGACAAGGAGAGCAGAAAGGTGGGTCTTAAAATTAATCTGCAGAAAACGAAAGTAATGTACAACAACCTCGGCAAGGAGCAGCGCTTCGAGATAGGTAGTAGTGCACTTGAAGTTGTAAAAGACTATGTCTACTTAGGGCAGGTAATAACCGCAGAGCCGAACCACGAGATTGAAGTAACTAGAAGAATAAGAATGGGGTGGAGCACATTCGGCAAGCACTCTCAAATTATGACAGGTAGATTGCCACTATCCCTCAAGAGGAAGGTATATAACAGCTGTATCTTGCTGGTAGTTAGCTACGGAGCAGAAACCTGGAGACTTACAAAGAGGGTTCAGCTTAAATTGAGGACGACGCAGCGAGCAATGGAAAGAAAAATGGTAGGTGTAACCTTAAGAGACAAGAAGAGAGCAGAGTGGATTAGGGAACAAATGGGGGTTAAATATATCATAGCTGAAATCAAGAAGAAGAAATGGACATGGGCAGGGCATGTAGCGCGTAGACAGGATAACCGCTGGTCATTAAGGGTAACTGACTGGATTCCCAGAGAAGGGAAGCGGGTTAGGGGGAGACAGAAGGTTAGGTGGGCAGATGAGATTAAGAAGTTTGCAGGTATAAATTGGCAGCAGCAAGCACAGGACCGGGTTAACTGGCGGAACATGGGAGAGGCCTTTGTCCTGCAGTGGACGTAGTCAGGCTGATGATGATGATAACGCTTCGCTAAGCTGCAACAAAACACTGAACAACAGGTGCACAAACTCCTTGAACTAATATCTCTGTCAACATCATTTCATCTGGTGTAATTCCCCTTTTAGCTAGCACCAATTGCAGTTCCCACTCTAGCTCCTACTTTTATAGGGTATAAGCTGCTAGCACTAGGGCAAATTCTGCCTAGAGTTTGGCACGTTCCGCCTTTCAATCTTATTAACGGCGCTCCCTCTCTTCTTCGCATGCCCTTTTTTATTGAGTTTCTGCTCCTGAATGACCATTAAGATCTTGTCCCAATCCATCTCTACAACAACCGCGAATCAGTGACTGGGCCAGATAAAATCCTGGCACGCTCGCCAACTGCCACGGATTCGGGTGGCTGCGGATGAACTGAGACAGGACTCTCTCAAGGGCACACCACATTTAATGAACACACGCACGGTACTTAAAGAAGTATAGAAAAATGTACAAACAAATGCCACTAACCACAAAAATGAACAAAAACTATCTACAAAGCCGACTACAAACTGAACTGTCCAGAACAGCGTCGGGCAACTCTAGCTTCACGATTCGCACAAACCTTAGTTGATCCAGCTGATTCGCGGTTTGTCAATGCCCCGAGATTAGTCACGCTGCATCACTGTCGGGATTCTCGACACTCTTGACAAACGTCGTCGTCCCTGCCGCTGCCGACAAGGTCGTCCGTTGTCGTCGTCGCCTGATGTTGGTGACGTGGCATATGCCTGAGTGGTTGGGCCTGGCGCCGTTCAGGAACACCCTGTACTACGAGCTGACGTAGCCCACCGAGGAGTGTTTTCGTCCGCTTGCTTCAAAGGAGGCTTGCACCAGGAACGTCGATGCTTGCTGTACGTGGCTGCTGCAGCCGGGGCGACCTCCCTCAAAGCAGGTTGAGGTCTCTGTCTAGTTCTCGGACACCTCACGTCACAGGTTGCCGAGTCGATGTCGTGCCAGCTCCCTTCGCCAGTGCGCTTTCTGGTGATGCGATCTTTTTCTTTGAAGCCCACCGATAATTTCAGTGCATCATTGCTTGTGTGCCGATCAGAGCTCGGGTCCTGCGCCCGTGCTTCACCTTATGATGTGCACATTCATGCAGCACCGAATGTTGTCTGTACTTCGTTGTCCTCTTTCTCCTTTTTTTCTGAAGAGCTCTTGCTCATGAGAATTCAATTTATGATATCGCAGACACTGAACACAAATTATTCTCCCACATTGTGAACAAGTGCTCACAACGTACTGCATTGCCACCTACTAAAAGGTCATGACGATAGTGATCAACAGATGTGATCATATTACATTTGTGCAAACTCTATGAAGAACGCAATACAAAGAAACAGTTTAAGGCTGTGCATCAGTGCCCTTACCGCCTTCTCTGTGTTCTTCAGCACACTCTTCTTGAGGCTGGTTCTCATGCTCCTCCTCGACCATTTTCGTTTCTTCTTCCTCCTTTTCTAGCTTGATTTTCTTGGCTATAAATTAAAGTTGAACGAAAAACAATCTGTCATCTTATTGCAATAACGAGCTTTCTTACTGATTGGCCAACACAGAAAAATATTTTGCATGGCAACCTCAAAATTTTAAGAATAAAAAGAGGAAGATATGACATGAATGTATTAAAAATAATCAAATCTGTAGGCTCAGCAATTCAACAAAGAGAAACTAAATATGTACACCATACAAAGAAAGAAAGCCTTGCTCAGATTTGTGATATAACTACAAAAGAGTATAAGCACTTTATTATATTTTGCTGTCATTGTACCCACTCCAGCAATATCATGCTATGCAAGCTGCCAATGTCTGTAAATAAATAAATAACTTAAGTTCTGTAAATAAATAAATACCTTAAGTTTAAAGCCAGTGCTCAAAAGAAATCTTCACTGACCTTTCGAAACAGTGATATGGTACTATAATTGATAGGCATCGAGGGGGAAAGCCCTAGGCTCTCATGCAAAAAGTACGAGCTGGTATGCAACGCTTCTCTCCTTATTGTCACGTCCCACGTACACAGAAGACAAACAAATGGATGCGATTTGTTGAGAACAGATCTAAGGCCAGCATCGGTAATAAACATCTCGCCAAAGGTTGTAAGGCGACATTTCGTTTCCTACTGTGATCTACTGCATGTTTGTCAAACTTTCCGTCCTCAATCGCTATCTGACCATAACCTAACCTTATGACATACCTTACTAAATGCAGACACGTGTAGGTTCAAATGTCTCAAATGCAGATGCATGTGTCAAACGCGAACACATGTAGGCCTACATGCAGACACACGTAGGGAGCCGAGAGTGTATGTACTACTTCACGAACTGTACGACATACCGTACGGTTCACAGATCAGTCAAAATATGAGCCTCGTTAACGCCAATACTTGACCTTTTCGACATCTTTATTACACATTTACAGGCTGCATTTTGCGAACTTCGAAGCGACACGGACAAGCACCAACCTGCATGACGTATTGAGCGAGACCAACATTACCAGACTTCCAGCTTACCTTGTCCACTTTCACAGTCCAGCTTCTTCACAGCCCGTAACTTTTTTCTGTTCTTCTGCCGCTTCTTGATCTTGCGCATGACCACCTGATCAGGGATTGCCATTGCTGAGAACAACGGCTTACGAGCGCGTACGCACTGCACCACGCCACCGAAAGTGCAAAGAAGGAGCCTTTTCTCGACTTTCCTAATGTTGGCCAGTGTCAGCTATGAGAACTCTTCCAAGCCAAACTAGCGACTGAAGCGCAAGGCAGTAATCCAGTGCAAGGCGAGCCGATATGAGACACATTGAAGAAAGCGCGCAGGCGCAGCCGTTCTTTTGCGCGGTTGTCCTGTTGTAACGGGTTTACTGAATAGTTGAAGTGGTAGGTGTTCTCTAACGGTAGTAACTAGTGACCGCGCAAATTGTTAGCGTTGCGGCTGCTGCCAAAGGCAGCATGCGAACGTTGCATTTAGGATCGGCATTTAGGATGACACTTGACAACGTCTTGCAGCCGTACTGGGACTGGAGTCAGTATCATCCTGCAGAGGCTCCTGCGTTCTCTACAATTTCTGCGAACTTATCCAAAGAATGGGAAAAGTACCTGAACAGCTGCGGTGTTTTGACGCCGCCCGGCGAGCACAGAATACTGTCCGAGCGGCTCTTGCTTCGGGAGGCGCTGTGGATGTTGCGCGGTACGAAAGAACTGTTCGCCTTTTCCTGGAATGGGACAGAGTTTGTCGTCAACGACAATTTCAAGTTGACGCACCTTACCCAAGCAGCAGTGAAGAACTCGCTGGAGGAAGTGTGCCGCTGTGCGTCCTACGTAGCTCATTTGCAGGACTTCATTTCAGCGACTGCGGGGGTCGGAGAGGAGACGTCTGTGGTGACGCTTACTTACCAAGCCTTTGCGAACTCTATTTCGGAGCAACTGGCGCCATACAACAAACGCCTTGCGGAGATTGAAAAATTGCTCATAGAGCAGGAGGAAACGTTTACGCTTCTGATGCTGTTTAGGGACATGCATTCTTATTTTGAGAGTGTGAGGCATATGCATGACATTTACAGATGCATTCTGCCGAGTGATTCTACAACCAGCCCCGTGCAGAGCACAGTCAAGCTGCTCTGTGTTCTCGAGCGGGCCTTAGAAAGTGCCACAGTTTTAAGTCAACACAGGTCGCAAACGGTCAGCTTGTACTTGGATACATTGAAACCCTTCATTGACTTTCTCGATGAGCTGAGCAGCACTGGAAAGCTAACTGATCCGTATCAAGAGTTCCCTATCAGACGCGCTCGTGATGTTACGTTTGAAGACCCGACATACTGGAAGACATCTCTCTATGTATGCAATTCATACTACTTGAATACTATCATGGGATCGCACTTACTGCCATTCACATCAGCAGGCAAATCGATTGAGCACCTGATGCATGCAATGCAGAGCAAGAACGTTGTACAGAAGAGTATTCTGGGGACGCTATACACGTCCATTATCAGCAACATACCTTGCTCTGCAAGCAAAGTTGAAAATGAGGCAAACCAAGCCGCAACTTTGACAAACGTTTCAGAGCTATTTGAGAAAATAAATCAATGGACTAAGCAGATTGGTTTCTTCGACCTGACTCACGTGGCCTCCGAGAACATGTTGGTGAAGACGGGTAGCGTAACATGCAATTTGACCTGCACACTGTATCAAATTCAGCAAGCTGTCACAACTGCGGTGACGGAAAGGTGCCGTCAGAACAGTGCCAAGTTCCTGCGTTACCTCCAATCTGATTGCGAGCTTCCCAAACAGATGGACACCGTTCATAGTCATTTCCTTATGTTTGCCGGTGAAGTCATGCACATGTTCACCTTTGAGGTGTTCATGAAGCTTTTGTCAGACACTCCAGAGACCTGGCAGAGCTTGTCATTCTTGAACTTTGCCCTCCAGGAAGCACTGTCTTGTCACTCTCGACCTGTTTCTTTCTTAAAGAAGTTGAGCATGAGACTGAGAGGGAGCTTTGCCAAAGCACCCCTGGAAGGTTTTGACAATGTTGTCCTTCGCTATGATGTGGCCTGGCCAATGTCGATTGTGTTGACTGAAACCACCCTCGATTTGTACAACCGGATCTTCGTCTTCCTCTGCAAGGTGAAATGTGCCAAGTTTGCTCTTGAAGAACTGCATTTCCAGGAGCTCCGCAAGAGTTGTGTCAAGGAGACAATGGCCACGATGCGGGTTGCTCAGTTTCTCCAGTTCCTGAGATTTCAAGCACTAACCTTCCTCAACTCCTTCCATGCATGTATTATGCAAGAAGTCCTGCATAGCAGTAAATTAGCCTTTGACAAGGAACTAGACAGTGCTGCAGATCTAGATACAGTCATCAAGTGCCACGAAGGCTTCGTTGCCAAAGTGTTTCGTCAGTGTCTGCTGAGCGACCAATTCAATCGGCTACGAGAACCCTTGCTCTCTTTACTAAAGCTTTGCATTAAGTTTCATGTCATCTGGAACAGAGGTGTGGAGAATATACGTTTGTCTGAAGTCAAAAGCATTCACAACGGCTTCGTATGCCATCATGCTGATTTCAAGGCCACAGCGATAGCATATGTGAGGCGAGGGTATGCAGACTCGTCGCCGTTGTTAACATTCTGTCTTGATACACCCTATTTACGCGTTCTATCAATCGACGGTTCCTAACCTTGTAGACATTCTCTGCTTCCTATATAATAATTGAAATGTTCTATGTATTCGACTGTCTTCCTACATATTGTACAGGCATTTAATCCTGTGTTTTAATGAAAACAACCTTCAACTTTCCCATTTTCTAGTAATATAATAAATGTATCTGGGATGTTCTCATGCCACATCGTTGAAATCCATCTCTCTCTCTCTCCTTTTTTGAGTACCAATCATTGGTGCACGAAAAATGTGGAGTTGCAAGAGTCGGTAAAGGTGCGTATTGCATTGATTTATGTGGTTCAATTGGGATTCAGATGTTGCAGCATAAAGCAGCAACACAGAATTCGGTGCTCTATAATGGCAAGCACCCAACCTCAACTGCTTGATTCACGGATGTTAGCACCTATCATTATTCGACTTTACATACTAAGTTAAAGTTGCGTGTGTATTTTTGACACCCTATGCTTGAGGACAAGCTTAAAAAAAAAAGAAAAAGACAAGAACAAGCAAGACTAGCATCCATAAAGTGCAGAATAGTTCTGCCAACAATAATGTTTCGTGGTATTTTACCACTGTCAGTACAGCCAAATTATTGCACTTCTCTCTCGTACCAATTTGTGCAAATTGCATAAAATTTAGATTTGACACGGTACAGAATAGTTTTAATGAAAGAAACTGGCTCAGATGTTTCCAAGTATCGGCGTACTGTTCCCTAAACAACTGGTCATGTAAACAGAACAAACAGAGCTATTCCCAACTCATGTGGCGCATTAGAGTGCGCCCCCTTCATGTCTGGAGTTCCAAATCTGCTCGTAGACGTCAATATGTTAGAAAACCTGAAATTTTTTACGCTAAAATTTTTGCCGTCGGGTTTTTCGGACTTCCTAGAGCACTTTCAGGACCAGAAAAGCACTAATGAAGCCACCCACCTGCACCACATCTATCATCTCCATGTTGGAACCAGCATTTTGTTGAGAATACATTTGCAACCGTAGCAGAGCCTGAAGGGCAGCTTTGCTACAATAAGAGTGCCAGATGAAATAGAAGCATAATAAAAAACTGGAGGGATCACTCTCAACTCAATTCAACATGACTGTGTCTTTACAAAGTTCGTATAAAAAATTCCCCGTGCAAATTCAATAGCAAGCACTATTTTAAAAATATTCAAAATTTCAAATATTCACCTACCTCTAATGAAAACTTAAAGTATGGCTAAGGAGTGCCATTCAGCACAGCTTCATTATCCTCATCGCTACAGCAATGCTCGAGGTGTACGACGATGATGGAAAGGTGAACAGTGCAGTGGGATATTTTCTCAGACCTTGGTGGCAGTAAAGAAATGCTCGAGTTGTCCTTGATTGCATCATGAATGACTCTAGTGGCTTTAAATTACCATCGCGAGTACTACTGCATCTAAAGGAATGCAAAACAGCAGAGGGCAGAGATTCTGCACTCTTCGAATTTCTTTACATCACCCCTGTAGTACATGTTTTGCCTCTAGAGTACATTTCCCAGATGCGATCAAGCACGCTTTCTTGAACTGATAATGCTGCAGTTTTGCATCTGTATCAAGTAACCAAACAGTGCTACGGTGAACTCGCACGCCCGGAAATGCTTGGGCCGATACATTGGAACATTTCATGACCATTTCAACATAGAAAACTGCAAAACAATCCCTTACTAGTCCAAGATGGCAGCACGCATGAATAAAAAAAAATCGTGAATATATCAACATAGAAATATATTCTTATTAAAGGGGCCCTGCCACACTTTTTGAGCATGGTCAGAAAACGCCACCAATCGGTAGTCAAGGCTCCAGAGAACATGCGAGGCAAATAATGTAGCGCAGCACGCAGCCTGTAATTCACAATTCTTCGTCAGTTAAAAATTGGTTTCACTTCTGTCGACAAATGACGAAACAAGCTCAAAAATCACTCGTAAGAGCAGTTTTTATCAGCCATTGGTCGACTTCAGCATGGCACGCTCGGTCGTCACAGGAACCATCGCCGGAGGCCGCTACTTGTCTACGCTTGCGCCTGTGATCCCACTGAAAAACTGCATATTCGAAGTAAAAACTGCTCAAGGTCATGAGGCACGGATCATTTTTTCTTTCTCCGTGCCATAGCTCCCTCCTTAGTTCCCAATGCTCTTGTCGGGATGAGAGAATGCAATCGCAGCATGCTACAAATCTCTGTAGCTCCACTCGTGCTGGACGAATTCTTAAGATTTTTGCAGCATTGAATTTCTGATGCATTAAGCTCCCTTAGTAAATCCTTGCCATGGCTACTTGAAAAAGTGTTGCAGAGCTCCCTTATGGATAAGAAATGTACATGCATAATACTTAGCTAAAGAGCAATTCTAAGTGTTGTGAACAATTGCGCAATGGCATATGATGCACAAGACGGTGCAAAAGCAGGGGCCTCAAAAACTGCAGGGTTTCCCGATGTACGCAACAAACGTGACACCTTGTTCATGGCCGCACTGTCCATAGACTGATTTTTGTATAGTGTTGAAAATCTGGGTCAGCTCTGCGTATTACTCAAACTCAGCATAAAAGAGTAACACCGTTAAGCCAGAACGGCAGCAGAATATAAACTCGAGGACAAATTTTAGTAAGAACATTTTTTTTTTAATTTTAGAGCTTTTGTGCTCCACATAGTCTATGAAGCCTGGTTGGCGTTGGGTCCCCTCCTGCGTCCAAAGGTGGCCACGGCGTTCACAAAGCGCCTGTTGTATTGAATGCGCCTCTTGGCTCGGCCAGTCTTCTTCTTTTTCTTCTCCTGCTTCTCCACCTTTGGCGTCTGTCCCTTGACCTTTCCAGCACGAGCCAGGGAGCCGTGGACTTTGCCTGCAGGAGAACACAAATATTCAAAAACTTGATTCCACTGTTTCCACATACATCTTCAGAAAAATGAGTTGCAACTAAGGCAGTTGTGTGCTCCAGGTAAAAGGAACGTTATTGTCATATGCCTCACCCACATGCGGCCTCTAACTAAAGGAAACAAAGTGCATATTTTAAAGGAGTGCTGGCACGAATTTTAAATATTTTCGGATAGTCACACCACTGTCGAGAACCCTAAAGATAGAACTGTGGTGCCTGGAAATGCACCAATATATTTGTAATACCGATATCAATAAAAAAAAAACCTTTTAGTCTTAATGTCTAGGGGAAGGAGTGTCAGTGATGAGTCACGGCAGCGAGACATCATGGGGAAACCGTTACTAGAGGCTGATCTGTCGTCTGCTTGTGATGTGAATGAATACATTGATGTTCCGTGACCCTACCAGCGGTTTCCACGGCTTAGGCTGCGAGCACAATACAGGGTCCACAAACTTAGTGAAGCAGCGACTGCGATGAGGCTTGCTTGCTAACGCTACACAAAGAAAACTTTACAAAATACCTTATGCATTGTCCAAGTAAGCTGCATTAACGCTGCATACTAAAAAAACGAAAAACATCCACTTTAACATGTTTCAAAAATCGTGCCAGTACACCTTTATAACACTAACAGGAAAGCGTGTAGCAGTGCAGCCGCACCGATATTTGGCGAACTAGTGAAGTACTAGCTTTACATCGGCGTAAGCATCTCACTTGAACTCACCAAGAAGGTGCGACATATCGCAAGCATTTTTTTGCTCCTCAAACAGGCCTCCTTTCTAAACGCCAGACATGTGAGGTAGCGTTGATGTCATCATTGACAAGCGCAGATCAAATGCTGGCACGAGCGCGATACCTGCCACCCAAGAGATCACACGGCTACCTCCAGCGAACATCACGAAAGATGCTACTCTGAGTGACCTCCACCATCCGTGTAAAATTGCACTTGGACTTCTCTTGCAACATAACAACGCTGCCAAGTGGCAGCTTTTCATGGTCACACATTGCTGGACGTTTCCACTAGCACGGCCTCAGCTTAAAAGAGATATTTCTTTCTTCGTTCCTCGATAATTCGTTCTTTTAATTTCGTGACTATTCAGTGGAATATGTTTGTACAGTATACATTGTATTGACTTGCGCTATTTACGGCCTGCGTGCCGAACTGTCGTAGGAGCAGAAGCCTTGGTCAGGCCTCATGGCCTATAGCTCCTGCTTCCTTTCTGTTATAAACAGAAGAAATAAAGTCAATTCAATCTGAAGATACAGCCACGAGATCGCTTCGTTGAATGTGGGCGAGAGGACGAGCTTGGTCACTGGTTTCAACACATAGATGTGCGAGAAGTTAAGCTTACCTCCGACCAGGGGCACAACGGCGTTGACGAGTGCGCCATCGGTCAGGCAGGCGGACAACAGGTCCCCATCGTTCAGTGGCTTGCCTCCTTCAGCGTATAGCCGCTGGTCCTCGGGCACAATACCCTCAGCTGTGTGGAGGTAGTTCTGCAGAGGAGAAAAACTGACTTCAAAGGACTGACCATCATAAAAATCAGCAGGTAACCAGAGGAAAAAGGGGTGATAGCCACCTACAGCACACATGTCCATTTAATGCAATGCCAAGTTTCATGCTTGGCACATTTAACATTTTCTTAACATCTACAGCTTCCTTGATTTAATCAAAGGTCTACTTCAAGGGTCAGTTCAGCTATCACCTCAACTATACCCACCATGTTCCTTCAACAAGCACATAATTGTTACAATTTAGAGCTACCTATGGAGCAACAATTACATTTTGTAGCTTTCACAAGTGCCACCTTCACCATTTCGGGATTTTTTTTTTCTAACGCCGAAGACTTTTAGTGGGCATTCAGAAGTACTGCAATGTGTTTCACGCTATCTTTATACGTGGATAACACACAGTACACACCCCAACGTTTTCATTGCGCTAGCTAACTTCTCGAGAATGATCTACTAGCCACTACCACGCGATAGAAGCCATAGTTAGGGTACAGCGGTTTGTTACTGCACAAGCAGGTATATTGTCATAACGCAATAAGCGCGCGGTTTCTACACAAGTTTATACGACCACGATCAACGCAAGAAGCAGTTTTTCTTACCTTGAGAAAAGAAACTGTTTCGTCGCCGGTTACCTCAACGGCGTGACTCTCCTGGCATTGGATGATTATCTTCATTTTGATATCTGCACAGCAAAAATGCGCACACAATGAACAACGCCGATCACTTGCTATCAGTTTTAAACTCGCCGGCGCATTAGTGAAGTTTAGCGCAACTTTCCACAGTACAGTGGTCGAACTCTGAGAAAGCTAACTCGTTATTAGCAGTGAAGGTAGCAAGCGAATGAAGAGAAAAACGAAGAATTTGCATAACACGATTCGTCGCAGGCCGCATTCCTACGCGCTCATGTGACAGCGGCTAACGGGCAGCGGGAGGTTTGGCAATCGGAACACCCACCACACAGGCCGCGAACGGTAATGACTGGTTAAGATGCAAACCCTAAGTGTCCCTGGCTTCGACAAAAAGTGCGTGCACCGGTGATTATCGAGAAGCGACACCAAGAAACCAGTCGATGCACTCACATACCATGCCGCCCCGCGATAAGCCTAACAAACCAATCTCAACATCAGCGAAATCGACGGACATACGGCAGTGTAATGTTGTTGACATGGCCGTGACGTGTTATAACGCATTTCGCCGACTCCTTCAATTATTCAGGACACTGTGGGAACACTTAATCGCTACATACCTGGTGTTCGCGACGAAGACCGTCAGATCGCCAGCGTGAATGAAGCGTAAAAGGTGGCGCCACGTGTTTGCAGAGCGCGCTACAGTCGCAGTTTGCACTTTTACGTTTTCGACAAATTTAGCGAAACACTACTTATTACGTAGCACAAATTATTAATAGTCATATATAAAAATCTTTACACTTGCACTATTTCCAAAATAACTCTTCAAACAATTTGAATAGTTAAACATGGTTTTTGAAACTGCAACACTCTGTATGCAAAGTACAAGTCTCGGAGGTTATGCATTTGGCCTTCAGAAGTGCTTAGACACGCAAGCTCGTATGTGCCTCTGCTAGAGTACCTTTGCTGTTCATAAACTGTTAATGTGCTAATAAACAACTAAAAAAATTTAAAATAAATGGTTGTGACACAAATTTCTATAGACACCCTTTACAAGTATGCCAAATTAATTTTAGCGTTTTTTTGTTTGTTTCCTTAAATAGCACTAGGTGAAAAATTGTCTTTGTAGCGGTGAAAACAACATTTTCGAATTGTCCATTGTGTTGTTTGCTGTGATCAACGTTCTTCTTTAAGAAATCAGCAGGTGAGTGTAACCAATAAGTTACACTCTGTGGCGCAAACTCGGCGCTTTTAACAGCATTCTGTTAATACGACCGTTTCCTACATGTTGTCTCTTTTACATTTGTCCCACGATTAAAAAAAAAAGGGCACCCTGACTTGGCAGTTTTTGTTAACAAGTTCTTGTCGGAATTTCGGAAGCACAGCATCTGGGTTGATCCTATATATATATATATAAAGAAAACAGTGCTAACCTCGAGAATATATGCTAAGCGCCCTTTCCCGCTATTCGTATCGCGAATTTACCACCTTGTCCAAACTTTGTTCTCAACGTCTCTTCGTTGATGAGACTACTCCACCAAAAATAAAAATGGAGCTGCAAAATTTCAAACCGCAGGCAAAACACGACGCTCGCTCCATATTTTGCAAAAAAAAAAGAAACATCGTCATATTAAAGATATATCTCGGGATCCAATCGTCAGACTACTGAAAAGCTTCGCCAACATAACATATCGCTTCATAACTATTTTGAATAACATTTTACCTATAAGGTGACAACAAAGATTTTCTTACCGAGTGGTCTTGCCACAAAATGATTAATTTTGATTCGTCTAACGTTCGAAATCCCATGGTGAGCTTTCAGCTACAATAATTGCAATCTCGTTCACATACTGCAATCAATGAACTCATAACCCATGTAAGTGTGACAGGAAAAATCTGGAGCACGTTTAACTTGCCTGAAACGTTTGCGATGCTGCAAATCTGGAGCACGTGTGGCCTCGCTAGGACCACAAAGTGATAGACGGGCTAAGACTGAAGCCTGCTGGTTAACCTTTTCTTTCCATGGCAGTACGCAAAGAAACACGTGACATTGGGGAACGAAGCATGACATTTTGATTTTTGTGTATTTTAGTGAGAACTATACGCATAAGTTGCAATAAGCTCAGTCGCAAACATAAATGAGAGTGACATAATTGCGGGCAATAGAAAATATTTAAAGGCTGCTCGAAAAAAACCCGATGAGTAGGAATTAGGCTGCCATTCACACCCTCTTCCACTTTTTTTGTAATATAGGATCTCCGAAGCACGAAACAGCAACATTCAAGCTTAATAAGCAAAAAAAAAAAAACATTGCACATGGGTTCAACTATAAGCAGACATTGGTCGCTAATAAACATGAGCAAATATTCAACACTTACCTGCGGAGGCTGTCAAGATGTCTAGTAACGTTGGCCAAGATTTTTCAGCTTCTTGAAGGGCAAGAATCAGCGGCTATGTATGTCGGCAGTCAGCGGGCTACTGTGGTGTTCCTTGAGTGGTTCGCTTTTTTAATGTCATCGGTGACCAGCAGAACGGGGACAGGAGGTTGACACGTGTGTTTTCCCCCAGCAGCATGTGACTCACTAAACTGACAGAACCTTTCGCATATGTAGTGATAGTTGAGGAAGAATGAGGCACTCATTTCTGTCTCTCAGATTGGAGACACGGCCCGTGCCTATACTTGGAGGATACGCACAATGAACGATTTTCACGAACGGTAATGCATAGAGAGAGAGAGAGAGAGATAACAGAACGAGGGAAAGAAAAGCATACTGCCAAGTCACCTTGAACAAAGACTGGAGGATGAAACTGTCTGGGTTTTAAAGGGAACGGGAGAAGGGGTTTAGGCTGACAGTCGGGAAAAGACGACAGGGAGAACAATTGCTTTGTCTGTGAACTTGCTCTATCTTTGCTTTTGCCTAACAAAGGAACGCGAGGGGGCACCGGCATGGAAGCGTTGACTGCTGGGCCACTTGGTGCACCATTGTGAAATATTTCAGCTACACAAAACATGATTGATGTGTCGGGTTTAACGCCCCAAAACCACCATATGATTATGAGAGACGCCGTAGTGGAAGGCTCCGGAAATTTTGACCAGCCGGGGTTCTTTAACGTGCACCCAAATCGGAGCACAGGGACAGCATCTTCGCCTCCATCGAAAATGCAGTCGGGATTCGATGCCGCGACCTGTGGGTCAGCAGCAGAGTACCTTAGCCAGGCCACAGCGGCGGCGGCTACACAAAACACAGACTCCGGAGCACTCCACTACGGCGTCTCTCATAATCATATGGTGGTTTTGGGACCTTAAACCCCACTTATCAATCGATGAATTACACAAAAAACAGAACGGGAAGAAACGTTGGATACGATAGCATGTTTTTTTTTTTCCGAGCACGTGACGTCACAGATAGATTCCCTTCGGTGAGAACGTCAACACAGGGGCGTAGGCTGAAATGGTTTTCGGGGGGAGCGGGGAGATACCTTCTTGAAATGATCATTTTTCGATCTGTATGCATTGGCGCAAAAAAAAAAAAGTTCAGAGGGGGTCGTCGGGGAACCCGTACGGGCCCCGTGTGCCACTCCCTGGCTTCGCCACTGCTTCAACATGGCGGCCACCGCGACTTTTCGTCAGTGCTGCGGTGAGCATGCAGTCGTGTTCGACATGCGCGCTAGGGTGGCCAAGGGTTAACACAAAGGAGCGTGAGGGGAGACCGGCACTAATGAGATGTCGCCGTTTCTTGCTGAACGCGTTCGGCTTAGCGCAGCATTTCAACCCGCCATTATACTCCAAGCTGGCGACCATGGTGACGTCAATGAAAAGTGTGCGCTCTGCCGTTTCATTCTGTTCTAGCTATGCTGCTATGCTTTGTGTCTCTCAAGGATTGCCCAAACCAGACGCTGCACCGTGCTACTTCAAAAATAAAAATAACCGTCACAGATGTTTTCGCACTTGTGCCATGAGCGTGCACACCGCGGGACAAGGCCTAAGTAACTTCGCCCCTAAAAAGAGGTGTTGTTTTTTTTTCCTGTGAAAAAGGTCTATACGTACAAAACCCGACAAGAGCTTCCTTTGCAGTGTCGGGGTGACATTCGCGCGGTAAGCTGAATGACCCGGCAATTTCTTGGAAGTGTATGGGGTAAAATAATTCGGTCGTGGCATGGAGGAATGAAACACTCGAAAGGAGTGTCACGCGACAATTTTCAAGTCCAGCAATAATGATAAAGAAAGGAAAAAAAATGGATTTGGTCAAGCACTTTTACTGCGGGCACCATGGCGTTTTCGGCCGGCGTGTAAATTGATACAGGTTCAAAAAGCCGTTTTACTACATCTTTTTTTTAATTAGCTGGAATTCATGTCTCTTAGCATTAAAGACTGAGAGACCAGAAAAGAGATGTGCTGGAAGTCAGAGGACTGGCAAACGGTTCGTAAATGTTTCGTTTATCAGCGTACATATTGAAAAATAAAAATAAAAGGGGGGAGTGGACAGGAGGTTGCTACGTGCCAGTGCATGGAGATGAAGACAAAGCACATAGACTGGCGCGAGCTAATCTTTGTGGCTGGTGCTGCTCGCTTAACCGGCTGTAAATACATCCTCCCATGTCGGTCTCCTTCACGTAACATGTTTGGTGGAGGTGCGGGGTAGTCACAGATGTATTTACAGCCGGGTATTGTATTTAAGCCACGTGCAGTCACGTATACTCCAGAATAACTTCTGGAACTTCGCGCTTGACAAGGACGTGAAGATAAGACACACCGCGGAGGAGCTGCTACTAAAAGTTTCGATCACATTTCATTCTTTGTCGGTCAAATTGCGAGCACAGCGACCGGGATCGAACGCTTGTCAGAATAAGAGTATATCTTGTCACCGCTGTACGTGAATATGTGAAACGTGCGTTAATTTCTTCAAACGAGCTGCTCCTTTCACTTTTTTATAGGTGTGAAGCTCCTAATGCCGTGGGTCTGTCCATCCCTTGGTTTCGTTTTCGTACGTGACCGCCTAGTTCTACGACTCACTAAGCAGGTGCGGACGGACATACAGACAGGCAGATGGAAGATTCACGGTTTACTGATAAAACCCTCCGAAGCTTCGCCCCACTCATCATCATTCACCCCGTGGATATGCTGTGATTGTTTGTTCTGGTATACCGTAATTGCACGTGTTTTCCAAGATTCGCGGTGGTATAAGCTGTTGGCACATAAAAGAACGACGAACCCAGCCTTGGAGTTGTGGACACAACAGGAGAAAATTTCACAAAGAGGCAAACTGCGACTATATACAAGCAGTTCAATAGGACACCACGGCGCAGGGAAAGCCAAGACTCACATGCACATGATGCCGTACAGATAAAAGCGCTGCGCACGAGACAATCTAGTAGTAATTGCTAAAATACGACGGAAAGGTGCTGTAAATGTGAACTTGCTTGTGGCGACCTCCTACAACCTAGTTCTTGAGCCAGTGCATCGAAGAGACTCAGAAAGAGGTCTTCGACGGAAGAGGTGAGCCTCGATTTGAAAGCTCTTCAGCTGCAACATGAACAGATTGTGCAACAGAACCAAAAAATGACATCCCTTATAAGCTCTATAAATGCTGAGAAACTGGTGCCTAAATTCATAGAGTATGATGCCTTCGACGGTATGTCTTCAAGTCCAGAAAGTTGGCTTGAGTTCTGCGAATATGCCGCTGAAAAAAAAAAAAATGCCCGCAGCTTCCCTCGGGGGAACACTGAGGAGGATGCGGAAGCATGTAATTGGTTAACGGGTGTTAAATTGCGACTTACTTGGGTCGATGGCTAAATTGGTTAACGTGGTTGTGAAATGGGGTGTTAAATGAGTGAACACGTACGGCACGTATGCGAAAGGGCGGTGTTTTATTTATTGCGACGAACCAACGGACGAGCGGCAACTGAGCGAGCGAGCGCCGACCTTGAGTATATATACAGCGCGACGGTGCATGCGCTGTCAGCTGTCGAATGTTCTCGAAGGAGAAGCGCGCGCGCGGCACAGATGGCGACGGCGCATGCGCTGTCAGCTGTCGAATGTTCTCGAAGGAGAAGCGCGCGCGGCACAGATGGTGGGCGACGGCGCGACGGCGCATGCGCGCGCGTCAGCTGTCGAATGTTCGAGAAGCGGTGCGGACGGCGCAGACGGCGCACTACAAGGCGCGAGTATAAGATGCTTCCGCATCTAATATGTTGAACGATTTTGAGTACTTCGTACTCAACTATGGGAGAGCACTGAGCCGTCCCGCTAAAACAGTTTAGTGGCTGGTAACAGAGTTAGACACATGGGGGGTTAGAAAAAGGGGGTAACGATTTAGAGCACAGAGTACTCTACTATGGGAGAGCTTAGAGCCGTCCCGATAACATGCCTGAATACACAGGCATGGTTCAGTGTGCACCGACATGCCTGAATACACAGGCATGGTTCAGTGTGCACCGACACATGCCTGAATACACAGGCATGGTTCAGTGTGCACCGACGCTCGCGTAGGTTTTAAATAGCTAACTTTACCGTACAAGCTCATGTTTGTGTTACTGGTTTCCGTACCAATACTTTACCTTCCTGGTGCATTTAATGTGAAACTTTGACCGTTTTAACTCGGACACATGTATGCTTTTGAAGTGCAACAAATAACCTTATACTTGATGAACGCGTGAATATTGCAGTAGCAGAGAACGCGTGATTATTGTATCAGACGTAATGAATTAGCTCAACTAAGGCGGTGCGGACGGCGCGGACGGCGCACTACAAGGCGTGAGTATAAGATGCTTCCGCATCTAAAAGTGAAGTGAAGCTATATGTTCCTCTTTTTTTTTGCGCTGATCGTGATGAGTATGTACTATTTTTGCTTACAGCCCAATTTGCTACTTTACTACGAACACTATATATACCACAAGTGAATAGTATGCGATCATAAGCGTGAGCAGGAATCCCCTTCAGAAGGCGGTTGGGGGGGGGGGGGAGCAAAGAATTCATCGCAAGACCTCTCCTATTAAGCAATATGGGGCAGACTCTGCGCTCCCCTGAATTTACTGAAAAGCAAGTTACTTTTTGCGTGTCGGCAGGGATTTTTCTGTTTTTCTTGAGAAGCAGAGAACCTGCTTACCGAGTCTAATGCATATTATTTCGTAATCTACGTATGCCATATAGAGCGTTTTTTTCCATTCGGCAGTTCTCTCAGTCATTCGGTTAATCGTATACTACGGTGATATATGGCAAAAAAAAAAGCCCCGCTATGCTAAATGCAGCTTATTCTCTATGTATACAGTGAAGTGAAATGTGGCACTTATCATATTCGAAATTCAAGTTCTCTACAGCATGCTGAAAGGGGGTTGATCGATCTCTATAAACCATAGGCTAAAGGTGAAACACATTAGTCGTTCACGTCACACGTTCACAAGGACCTTTCGTGCATGACGGGAAGATATCAGGAGGAGAAGAGGGGGTGGTCGTTACGAGCGCTTGAAAATAATTATGATGATCTTTAAGAAGAGACCAATGAAAAACACAAAGACAGCGAAGGAACCAGACAGGACAATAACTGGACAAGCAACTAAATGTTTCCAGAAAGGTGTCTCGCATACACATGAACCAACAACGCATGCGTAAGTGGGCTATCTAAGTTGTGTTCGAAGGTGGTGGAAACAGTCGATTTCCACAAAACACCAAAATACCGATGCCACGTAGTGCACCGTTATCTAGAACCGCGAAATATTTATCCGTGAGGAAAACTGAGGGATTATTTGCACATGGTAAATCATTCCGATTTTATTTATTCAATTATTTTGAAAGTTTCACGAGTTTCGATCACGTTCAACTTTATTTCATCCTTTGGCAAAGGCACCCACTGATACGAAATCACTCACTTGTATACAACAAACGCGAGGGAGTTATACACTTTCCAGACTCTTGAGACGCGGAATGATGCGATGGAAGTTTTGAAACAGGACCTGCCAGGGCATTCAAACACGAAAGGACTTTCCCCATTTAAGCTCTGCACTGCAGCGGCCAATCAAACGAAGAAACGAAGTGGGTGAAAGAACCGTTTGCAACCTCAGAATTCATATTATACAAGTAAATATTGTTGATACTATCCAGCTTAACGGGACCACGACACCCAATTTTCGATCATATATAGTCAATGGCAAAAATTGCGATCACTGTGATTAGCGGGATTTACAGCCGGCAGTTTTTAGGGCCTGTTTTGCACTGAAATATTCTTTTATACTTCTCATATCTGTATAAACACAAACCATCTACTTCCGCTCTTTTCTGAAAATTACAAATTATTAGGTGACCATGTCATGGCCCTCGCTTTGGTACACTTGGCGGTATAATCTTTCTTTTTTTTTTCGTTCCCCGCTGACGCGCCATAATGGTAAATGCTTTGCTCGCGCAGCTATAGCGCGATCGTATTTATAGGCTTGGGCTCGAATTACACGATCACGAAAACGCCTGAAAGCCTCGCATACGGCTTCAAGTTTCGCGCCAAAAAGTGCTACGTCCGCGAACCACTGGCTCATCGAGGCTCCTCCTCCCAGAGCATCGAATAAGCGGGAGATCACACCGTCGGCCACTAACAGCTGGCTATGCACTTCACCAGTCGGCTGATTCGTATGTTTTGCGTGACAATACTATATATAGGTCGGCGAATTCACTCAGACTCGCTCAGATCCAGCCGTGAGCCTGCAGTGAACACTGTGTTTCGTCCTTGTCGTAGGTGAGGAGTTCATGGATGAAACTGTACTCGTTTCGACGAGTTTCAAAAGGCTTCCTTCGGGACATCGAAAAAAAAATTCAGACTAAAGTGGCGTAGTATATATATATATATATATATATATATATATATATATATATATATATATATATATATATATATATATATATATATATATATATATATATATATATATATCCCGGCTGCGGCGGCTGCATTTCCGATGGAGGCGGAAATGTTGTAGGCCCGTGTGCTCAGATTTGGGTGCACGTTAAAGAACCCCAGGTGGTCTAAATTTCCGGAGCCCTCCACTACGGCGTCTCTCATAATCATATGGTGGTTTTGGGACGTTAAACCCCACATATCAATCAATGAATAGGCAAGTCCTAGTGTCATGTGCGCATACTCTTTGTGATCTTCTGGGCTCCGTTTTGGATAATGCGATGTTCGGGTAATAACATTTGTATTTGTAATGCCCTCGTATCAACAAGACTCCACTGTATGAGACTGTAGGCGTTCAAACAAGGGCACAAGAGAGAGAGAGAGAGAGAGAGAGAGAGAGAGAGAAGTTCTGGCTTCTCTCCCGTGCCCCTATAGCACCCATATCATCGCAAATTACGAATCCCTATACAAACTGGCTCAGCTCACTCTACGTTGTAACCCCAGAACTTTCGTGCATTAAAGGCGCCCGCCCAAAACATTGAGGTATGGTCGGTCGCACCCCCCACCCGGTGATAATGATTATGATGATGATCATCATCATCCTCATGATCATCAACAGCTTGATTTATTTGTGGGGTTTAACGTCCCAAAACCACCACATGATTATGAGAGACGCCGTAGTGGAGTGCTGCGGAAGTTTCGAGCAGCTGGGGTTCTTTAACGTGCACCCAAATCTGAGCACACGGGCCTACAACATTTCCGCCTCCAGCGGAAATGCAGCCGCCGCAGCCGGGATTCAAGCCCGCGACCCGCGGGTCAGCAGCCAGGTACCTTAGCCACTAGACCACCGCGGCGGGGTGATCATCAACAACTTGAAGAATGGAACGGTTTTTGAAAGACAAGCTTTGGCGCATAAGTTCGCGCTTTCGAGGAGCCTTTTAAACGTTGCCTTCCGGTGTATCATGTACGGACGCGGAAGCAATGGAAACACGGTGGAAATAAAATGTCTAAGCATCAAAAGCCAGTGACGAAACCTCGTATTTTCTGTTCGGTTCTTCTTCTCTTTTCCTTTCCCTCTTTTCTTACATTCACAAAACTGATCATCTCGACCTCTGAAACGATGGACGTGCCATATATCTACTCGCATAACGAGCTGAACGACAACGAAATACTGAAGAACGGGGACGAGCGTCGTCTCTTCTTCTTCGGCATGCACTTAACTGTTTTCTTTGTTGCCTTACACTCCGCTTGAAGGACGGCGACTGGGAAGTGGGAACTCGTTAGGGCCATTCACTTTATGGGACCACCTGCAATGAAAATCCGTGCGCCTACAGGCACCTTTAGCCGCGCGACCTAGCTCTTCGCGGCGTTTACTGTTTTTTGGTGACTTGAGCGTCAGCACTCTTTGAAGCCGACACAAGTTTCACGCGCAATTTTTCTTCGAGTTCCCGTTGTGTGCCAGAGAAGTTGGTACAGGCGCTCCTCTGGACACTAGCTTATTTATTTTCCCGCCGGGGTCATATATATATATATATATATATATATATATATATATATATATATATATATATATATATATATATATATATATATATTATATATATATATATATATATATATATATATATATATATATATATATATATATTATTATTATTACTCGCCATCTCGCTGCTTCGAGAACAAAACACGCTTCGGAGACATTTAAGAGGCGCTTCTCCTTGTTTATAGTGCGACAAAACATTACCACCCCCCCACCACACACACACACTATTTTTCTTTCTAGCGCCAAGCTTTGGTATTTAACTAAATTCATTTTCGTCTTCGTTCATTCTCACCTTCTTGGCGCGTCGATGTAACGTGTAAGAAAACAAAATACCAGCAATAAAACTACCACTGCCGCGTGCAGGCCCACCCTGGTTTACGCAAACCATCATTAACCATTCAACCTAAACCCACAATCGGCATTGAAGCAAACGTATACATTAGCCGTATACGTATATTTCGAAACACCGTTCACTGGCCTCCGAGTTCTTTGCCCGGAAAAAAAATGCCTTTCTTGAATATTATTTGTTTGGTACGAGGTGCACAATTAAGCGCCACGACAGATGATGGCTTAATTTTTTTTTCCTCGCACCGTTTTCTTTACGCAACTCCTTCGCTTGGGCGTAACACTGCTCGCCCCGTACTTAACAGCATTTGGAGAGTAATGAATATATATGTATACTTCCCACATTTTTCAACCAGCAGGGTTTGTATACTTCCAAATGGGCACAATCGTGTGAATCTACCCAACGAGTGAGTGCATTTACAGAATTTTACAGAATTGTAAATACACTCGCACGTAAGGAGTGCACTTACGTACGTTTGTAAATGAATACTCCCAACTTGTATGCAACCCCTGAAAAACGAGTGAAATACGCTTTTTTTATTTTCTTAAAGAAAAGAGCAACCAGCACCAGAAGTGTAGCCAGAAACTTTCTCGGGGGTTTCAACAACCCTTTGTGCACGTGTTTGTATGTGTGCGCGAAAATAACATACAAAATTAAAAAAATTAAAGGAGAAGGGGGGGGGGGAGTGGCAGTTCGAACCTCATTTTCGGTTACCCCAATGATCATCACCTCTTACATCTTAGAGTGCACAGATTCTGCGTAATCGTTCCTGCTTGTCAACTGCAAGTTTAATTTTGTAAAGTATAAGAAAATCACAGATGCCACCACATGCAAGACCTCAGTTTTTCTGAGATCTTACAGTGCAAGCTAAGCCGCATGACGGTCTATTCCTTATAAAAAAATAGAGAGAAATAGATGAAAAGAAAATATTCCTTGCATATTACGCATGAACCATTGTGACCTGCTATCCCAACTTGAGTATCCGTTATTTGAACGAGGTTGAAAGTGTGTACTCAATAATGCGATGCAGGCGATCCTTGTTTTACTCCCGCATATTCCTCGCTTTATTGTTACCGATACCGCCCATCACACTGAAACTCCACAATGGCGCCCGTGTATGTTGTCGCCTTATTTGCATTGCTGTATTTCTGATGTTATCTTTGTACAGCCCGGTCCACAGCGAAAGAGAGCACAGCATCTGGTTTCCGCCGTCGATTGTTGCTGAGACATGCTGCAATGACATGCGAAGACAAATCGATCATGGTATAACGTTATCTTTTCAGTGACAGGGATACAAAAATTGTGTTGCTTCTTAACAGAGGACCAGCCTAAGCATATATATTATTTCGACATACTGTGATGGACGACGGACAACCGAGTACCAGTGAGTTGCGCTAAGATTAGATAGATAGATAGATAGATAGATAGATAGATAGATAGATAGATAGATAGATAGATAGATAGATAGATAGATAGATAGATAGACAGATAGACAGACAGACAGACAGACAGACAGACAGACAGACAGACAGACAGACAGACAGACAGACAGACAGACAGACAGACAGATAGATAGATAGATAGATAGATAGATAGATAGATAGATAGATAGATAGATAGATAGATAGATAGATAGATAGATAGATAGATAGATAGATAGATAGATAGACAGACAGATTGATTGATTGATTTGTGGGGTTTAACGTCCCAAAACCACCATATGATTATGAGAGACGCCGTAGTGGAGGGCTCCGGAAATTTCGACCACCTGGGGTTCTTGCACGTGCACCCAAATCTGAGCACACGGGCCTACACCATTTCCGCCTCCATCGGAAATGCAGCCGCCGCAGCCGGGATAGACAGACAGACAGACAGACAGACAGACAGACAGACAGACAGACAGACAGACAGACAGACAGACAGACAGACAGACAGACAGACAGACAGACAGACAGACAGACAGACAGACAGACAGACAGACAGACAGACAGACAGACAGACAGACAGACAGACAGACAGACAGACAGACAGACAGACAGACAGACAGACAGACAGACAGACAGACAGACAGATAGATAGATAGATAGATAGATAGATAGATAGATAGATAGATAGATAGATAGATAGATAGATAGATAGATAGATAGATAGATAGATAGATAGATAGATAGATAGATAGATAGATAGATAGATAGATAGATAGGGTTTGTATTTCCTCTGCATGCCCTCAAAGTTATAACTGCTTTCACCGTTATCATTTCTATCTTCCTTTTCAGGCCCCGTTTTTTTTTCCTTGTAAGCCTCATCTTCAGCGCACTATCACTATGGGATGAATACTCTGTAACACAAGGGTTATATAGTGTGGTGAAAACACACTGTGCACTACAGATGCACAGTAAATGAATGTGTAACTCCTTTTCCGGAGAGATGGAGATGGTACATATCTTCCGCTATGCCGAAACGAGCACAAAATGGTAGTACAAATAACACGTATCGCAGCGTATATTTAAACGTGACACAGGAGCGGCATTCATTCACTCATACGCCTCGAAATGATGTAACAATACCGCATTTTGACAAATTTCGGTTAATAGTTTTTGCAACAAGGTATGCTCGCATTCGTGCCTTCATTGTGCGTACATATAGGCGCCAGGTTCCTGTGAATCCACAGCGGGCTTTCCCTTTAGACGATTGATGCATGCAAATATATACCGCAGTCCTCCCCCTGCATGCATTCACCGCGTACGTACTCACCGAGGAGATATTTTTGGTTCATTGGAACGGTCGACCTCCAGGGGGAGTGGTATTCGCGGACTTGTTCGGAACAGTGCCTCTGAAGCGCGAGAAAATGAAGTGCCGCGCCACTCATCAAGGAGCCTTACCCGCAAATTGCTTTCTTCCACAAACCGAAATAGCTACCGCACTCCAACGCTTCCTGACTGTGCCGCTTCTGTAAGAGAGCTTTCAGCCAGTTCTCTTTTGGAATTGCCGCAGCCACCATTCGCTTTCCGTCAATGCCACCCATTCCCGCCGACTTTACAAAGCTGTCGCGCCCCGCCACGCGCCGGAGATAGTTGAGCGCTTTCGGTTAACCCGCTCTCACAATGGATAAGGGCTGCGCTCGAAGCCGTGAACTTGCCCCAGTTCGAAGCGCGACTATACGTTCGCTTTCGTTCACTGCTCGCCCTTACAACTTCTCACCGGGACGTATAGTGAAAGGAAAAGTTATCTTAGGTTGTTCGCGCAACCACATTATTTACAGAGACGCGTGTAGATAAAAGAGCGGGTGGCTCCGCAGGTCTGGGACAATCGCCGGCATCGTTGTGCTCTCTTGCGAGTGCATCGTTTATATGCATGCCCTCGGCTACCCATCAATCATGAACTAAGAAAGGCACATCAGTCGTGCTATATACATTTTCCCCCGAGGGTGGCGGGGGGATGGGTGGGGGTTCAATCATACTATGCGTGTGTTTATATGTAGATATGCGAAATTGAAAATTTTCGTAGAAATCGTAGCCCCATGCTCCCCAAACACGCCTCTCTTCCATCCTTGGCTATGCCAGTATACCTGTTTCTTTCCCACCCTCTTGTTTACTATACGATGCTATGCTTTACTCTGCACCCCTACCCCTTTCCTCACCTTCTGTTCCCTTTACAAACATTCTGATATTCTACAGAAGGTTATGCCATACTTTCTTTTCTCTTTCCGCTTCTTTCTATTTCTTTTCTTGTCTATTTCTCTATTTCTTTCCTTGTAAATTTTTTTTATTTCTTTCATTGCCTCCGCGCGTTTCATTGTTTTGTTATGCTTCTTCCTCGTCTTCTTCTTCGTCTTCGCCTTCGTCTTCTTCTTCGTCATGTTTCTTTTTCGTCTCCTTCTCCTACTTCTCTTTCTCCTCTTTCTCTTTCTTTATTCTTCTCCCTTTTTCTTTTACTGCCTTCATTTCTCCAACACGTCGCTATGCGACGCGAGATGCTATTCGAGGTAAACCGTAAAGGCTATTGATGATGATAGTATTCTGTTCACGACACACTTTCGTCTTCCGGCTTAAACAGCTCAGCTGTTCAAGGAAAGAAAACTCAAGAAAACTCCCCCTTCCCCTAGTGCAATGGAAGAACTTGTACAACCATTGTTGTCCTCCGTGTCGTTTCCTTGCATGCCTATTTACTTGAAGTGCCTCGCGCTCGATGTTGCCATGCTTCGCAATTATCACCGTATCAACATTCTTCATCTTCCCAATTGTTTTCATTCTCGTTTTTAGTAATTTATTTTCAAGCTAACTTATTATTGTCCCATAACAAAATCGACTATGTGTAAGTACATTAGATTGTGGCTCATCAGTTAGACCCCAATACTCCCTAACTATAAACTAGTATAGTTCTTTTCTTACTGTCACATGAAGTCCATATTCCCCATTGGATTCGTACGTAAACCCGTTTTCGCAGTAAGCGCTAAGCGGCTAGAATTAAGCTACATTTGATACGCTCTTCCGTTCTGTGTGCTGGGATCTTGTATCCTCTCTCTATAAACGAAATAATATTTTTGCCGCACGCCGCTGGCCGAGGCTCGCGCACTCGTAATAAACGGGGTAAGCACACTCCAGCCTCAGCCAATGGCGTGCGGCTTAAACGGCACTTCGTTTTGGTGGAACGGGTACAAGATCCCGGCTCTAATCGTTTCGCGAAACTTATTTTACTAAAACGAATCGAGTCGGCCTCGGTTACGGAAAAGATGACGCACTAGAGAATTACACGGTAAGCTAGGGGAACAGGGAAGAAAGAATCAAACAAAGAAACAAAGAAAAAAGAAAAAAAAAAACAAACCCGGCTAGCAAGTTTCGCCACCCAGTGGGAGACTGACACAGAGAAGCGCATAGGAGAGAGATGAGGGGGAAGGGCGGAGGGGGGGGGGGTAGGAGATGCTCGCATTTTTTTCTTTCTCCGTAATTCTCCTACGTAGCGCATGCTGTCTTGCTCGACAAGAAACAAATTGAGCGTTACGGTAACGTGCATGTGTACATTTAGGGTGTGGGTTGCAAGAATACGTGCGTCTAGTGTGACAAATATAGGATTCTCTTCCCCGTGGTGCGGCGGGCGAGTACTCGCCGATGCGTTGTAATCTGCATGATGAGGAAGGCATTAAAGGCAGTCTATAAACACGCCAATGTCGTCGCACATGAGCCCCGGGATTTCAGGTCGAATTCAGGGCGCGTGCTTGTTCCGTTGCCCCCTCATGCACGAGAAAGGCTGTATAGCCTTTGTCTCAGCGTTTAGGCTATGCACGGATACTCTTACTCTAAGAAATAAAAGAAAAGATTCTTACTCCAGTTTTTATTTAGAGTTCTGGCTTGTCACGTTTTTTACATCATTATACTCTTTTTTAGAGAGTCGTGAGAGGCGTGACATTCCGAAAGAGAGTTTATGTGTAACTTTTATGAGAGTTATACGCAACCTAATAAGTATTAACAACAGGCAATCAAGCCCAGGAAAGTATAGGGGACGCTGCTTGAAGCAATTATGACGTAAACGTGAATGAATTGAAGTGGACAGAAAGACAGCTTGTCACCGGCGCGGACCGAACTTGCAACCTTCGAATAACGTTCCGTCCTGTGCTCTGCTACATTTCTATTCCAACAGAGCTACGGCGGAGGTTATTTTCCCGTCCACTTTATCAGGTATGAAGGCTTGCATTTAAACCCGGGAGTGTTAGTGTGCGCCGCTCGATGCCATGACGGTGTGCCGGTGTGACGTAGCACGTGATATATTCGCGAATTGGCAGCCGAACGACAATCCCTACCTAAATGGACCAAGCCTGCCAGAACGAGACTCACTACGAATGATCATGAAAGGGATACCAAAGAGCAAAACAATTTTTCGTGGATCAGTATAAGCTACAATTTGACAAACCCGAAAACGCCACTCTTACCGCGACACGACACTTCTTGAACGATAAAACATGCGAGAGGAAAAGAGGAAAATTCGGGTGGAGAGGACACCTTAAGATTCCCGCGCCAACACCACGACAGTATATATATATATATATATATATATATATATATATATATATATATATATATATATATATATATATATATCTATATATATATATATATATATATATATATATATATATATATGTGTGTGTGTGTGTGTGTGTGTGTGTGTGTGTGTGTGTGTGTGTGTGTGACGTATGAAGGCGTCCAGTGGGTTCTACGTAGCTTCTAATAAATAAATATGAAGCACATTGTCATCTGTAAGGGTCATAGGTGTAGAATACGGATTTTTCGAAAGTTTCATCTAGCCAATATCACAACGACACCAAACATTTTGAAATTTCTGACGTCACGCCCGGAGAATTTGGTGCGAAATTTAAAAATGATACCTCAACCTTCATTTTCTACACTAACAATGAAGTTGAATGAACTTATGGTAGAAAAAAAAAACATATGGCGTTTCAATTCTCAGAGTGCAGTTTGTCAATCTAAAGCTAATCATTGTTTCTCTTCAGAATCCTTTTAATGAACAAAAAAAAGAAAACAAAAGAGGAGGTATATAAAGGCTCGTTTTACAAGTCCTTAAATTTCCGTTTTTTCATTCATTATTAAAAATTATAGATGTGACAAGTGACGATTCCTCAGCAAGTGTAATATGTACTCTTTATTTCCTAGAGTGTATGGAAGCAAGCACGATAATTCCGCGAAAGAAATTGTTACAACCCTCGCCGTTAAAGTGCGCGCATGTTTATTATATTTATGCATGCATACATGCATGCATCACACAACGGCGCAAAAATATTATCAGATGTTGAAAATCCTCTCTGTCTACGACAATGTTTCATAAACACACGCATTGACACATTAATATAACACATAAATATTTAGAGATGTGTGTGCTTGTCACGATACATTTTACTTGATTATTCTCTGCCACCACGCTCAAGTTACAGAGCCCTATTATTGAGAAGTACTCTACCATCTATATTAAATATTTTAGCCCGAAATGGTATTGATATTACATTAACGTTGCCGGTCTTGCCTTTGTGCTGCGTTCTCCTGTCGTTCATACCTGGAGCCTCAATTGTGAGAGGGAGAGCGAAAGAGAAAGAGAGAAACACGTTCTACAAATAACACACGTGGTTACGAACGGGGGTTTTTCTCACAGTATCCTATACCGCAATGGCAACGTGGCCGTCGTAGGTCGAAATGGCACTTTTCGTCTCGGAGCAGAACAAGAGGCAAACGTTTTGTAAAACAATACAAGTATAGCGGTGTTTATAGCAGGTTGTAGCGACAGAGTCAGCCAGCACGGCCAAGTCGGCTGGGGCGAGTCTTCTGACAATGGACCAGCATGGTCTTAAACCAGGCATGCCGGTGAGTTGCCGTATGCAAATACGTTCAGGTGGGTAGGTGGTGTGCGCAGCCAAGAGCAGGAGCAGATTCGGTTAAAAAGGTCGCCCGGGGGACTTCCCCGGTGAGTAAAGGTATGGGAAAGAGTGCAACCGAGGAAGAGGTAGCACTTGAGAATTTCAATTGGAAGAAGGCCGGAGGAAAAATTCCCAAGCGAACTACTGCGGGCTTAGGTGGGGTTCCCGTCCGCCTCATTAACGAACTAGGACATAGCACTAAAGAAGCAGTGCTTCAATCCATAGAAAAGTGCTTACAGAAGAAGGAAATACCTGACACTTGGCGGAAAAGTAGAATGAAGTTGATCTATAAAGGTAAGAGAAAAAAAGGATGATATTCGCTCGTATAGACCGCTAACCATTACATCTGTGTTATACAGGCTGGTGATGCAGGCAGTAAAATTAAAAACAGAAACGTGGGCAGAGCAGAATAATATTTTGGCAGAACTTCAGAATGAATTCCTAATCGACAGGCGGTTCCCAATCGATAGGAGTGAGAACCTGTTTGTTCTTACTCGGTGTATAGGAATATCTAAAATCGAAACCGACCCTTATACGTAGCTTAACGGGACATCACTGGGGCGCATGACAACGTTAATCAAGAACTTTTGTGAGATATATTGAAGGAAGAGGGCATAGGTGACGACTGTATACAGCTTTTGAGGGAAATATATCGAGAAAATACAGTATGCATAGAATGGGAAGGAATAAGTAGCAATTGTAGCATTCAAAATAGCAAGTAGCTGAAACAGGGATGTCTTTTGTCCCCGCTTTTATTCATGTTGTGCAGTGTCAGTTTTTATGAAAGAGAACATGAGAACGCTTGGCCTGTGTGCACCGGCGGCTGCTGGCAGCGCGTTCAAGTGGATGCGAGAACAACCATAGCCTCTTTTCGCGTCATCTCACGACAAGAAAAGCAACCGTTCATTGATAATATGGAACCAGCGGCAAGATACCCCACTTACTATCAAGGGGGATAACGCAAGAGGCCGGTAACCGCCTTGAAAGGGGATGGAGTGCTCCCCGTTAGAGTTACTGTATAGGCTACCTTTACCTAAATGTAGCATACACAGTAACTCTACTCCCCGCTAGGCAGGCAGGCCATTGTCCATTTTCAGGTGTTTAATCCCAAGGGCGGAGGCTCTGGCACAAGGACGTAAGTCATTCCGAATGGGCATGATGGAAAATCAAATGATGTCCGTAAAGAGGGCGAAAAACCTGTAGTTATAGGTTTCCTTTACGATGAAATCGTACAAAGAAGGCATGCCTTTCCGGGTTATAGTCTCTGAAAAAGGTAGGTGGCAGTTGGATGTTTCGCGTTTTCTGCAAAAGAACCTTGCTTGCACGCCTGAACATTTTTGACCCCTTCCGGATGCCGAATTCCGACTCTGTGTGTGAGTACCTAAAGATAATAACTAGGTGAGCTTAGGTAGCGTCTTCAACGTAGATGAAGGAAATTTATACTATTGCCTTCCGCATCGTCAGGTTATGAAATGCGTAAAAGACTGCATAGGGTTTGGCAACGATGAAGAATCTTTCATTGATTGGTTTGATTTGTGGGGTTTAACGTCCCAAAAAACCACCATATGCTTATGAGAGACGCCGTAGTGGAGGGTTCCGGAAATTTAGAACACCTGGGGTTCTTTAAAGTGCACCCAAATCTGAGTACACGGGCCTACAACATTTCCGCCTCCATCGGAAATGCAGCCGCCACAGCCGGGATTTGATCCCGTGACCTGCGGGTCAGCAGCCGAGTACCTTAGCCACTAGACCACCGTGGCGGGGCGAAGAATTTTTCATCGATGGTTGCGGTATTTCTTTAGAATCATTTCTTGAACCTTTGTCCTTTTACCTGGAGAGTACTTTTGTGTCGTGACAGGGATGTCTTTATGTACAAAAGTCCGGCGTCCGCACAGGGTCGTGCGTGGCCCCTATAATTAGTGCCATTGTTTTAGGCTACATTGACAGGCAGCTGGAGGGTCACCTTAGTAAGTGCTGCAGTGCCGTTTTTCGTTATGTCAACGATTTTGTGATTTTTCCCCACAATGGCATTCATCATAAGGTCATTTATGACATTCTCAAGTTGTTCAGTCAGCATGGTATAGGTCTCGCCTTTACTCACGAAGTCTCTCAGAATTACGAGCTACACTTTCTGGACCTAAAGCTAATTTTTGGTAAAAATAATGTGTGTTCGAAACACGACCCAAGACCAGTGAAGCCGATCTGGAACTACAAGTCTGGCCACTCTACGATTGTGAAGAGAGCGATTGCAAAGACAATCTTAAATGCATCGCTCCGGAAATCCGGAGTGCACGTGTCGAATTCTGCCTTCCATGACCAGGTCAAACGCTCAGTAGATACTGGGTATCCTGACAATGTGACTTCTGTGTGTGAGTCGATGGTTCGGAGCGTTAAGCTCGTGAAACACAGAAGATTTCAAACAAAATGTGACGAAAAAAGAAAAAAAAAGATCAGTTTTTCCCTATGTACACAAATTGGCGCATGGGCTAAAAAACGTGAGATCAAGGTATGGCTATGGTATCAAGGTATGGTATGCTAATCGCTACGTGCGCGTTAAAGAAATTCGCATCGCTGACAAGACCTATGAAGTTAGTGCCTACGAAGCGGCACCACATTCTACATGCAAAGGTGTCATTCGAGGGATTCCCGTGCAAGACGGTTCGGCGGACATTGATGCGAAGATTGTCAACGACCGCAATCCACTAGCTTTGGCTGCCAAGCGCATCGGAAGTACCACTGCAGTGATCGTGGCCTTCGATGGACATCGTGTGCCCAATTTTGTGCGATACGGATCAGTGCTACTTCAATGTACACTATACCGTAGACAGATAGATATTTGCTACACCTGTGGTCGGCTCGGCCATCGAGCGGACGTGTGCCCGAACCCTGGAGACGTTATCTGCAGAGGCTGCAGCGTGCCGAACCCCGAAAAGGAACACCGCTGCACACCAACATGCAAGCTTTGCGGAGGAACCCACCTCACTGCCGACAGGGAATGTAAAGAACGCTACCACATTCCATACGTGGTGCGCCGACGACGATGGGAGCGAGCACACTCGGTGCGACACAACAGTTACGATGCAATGAACGAGTTCAATGCAACCACTGACGACGACCAGGCCTCGAAGCTTTTTACAGATGGTCGACCCAATGGCAGCCGATCCCGGTCCCGATCCCGGAGTCGTCCCAGGAACCGCACAATGCGTGTATCGAGGTCCCGGAGCCGCCCTCGGACCCACTCCCGCAGCGCGCGAAGTGGGACCCCCAACCAGATCTATATCGCGAGGCTACTCCAGGTCTCGTTCTGGTTCACGTCACGGTTCCCGTTCAGATTCCCGACACGGATCACGCTCCGGCTCCAACTCAGGTTCCGGGCCTCATGCCAGTTCCAGGCCTCACCCCAGTCTCACCGGGGTCTCGCGTCAACGATCGCCTAGCCCATCGGCACCACCATCGCCAGGCAACGTCAGCAAGAATAAGCGGGGACCTCTCACTTGGGCGGACGCCGTCCGGAGAAAAGGAAACACTACATCACAGGTAGGGTCGGGATCACTCCCAGAGCATGATACACACAACACCTCTGAGATAGCGATCTTAAAGCAGGAAAATGCGATGATGAAAGAAACAATACGCAAACTCACAGTCGCAATTGCCGAACTAAAAACTGACAGAAACGCACGCGCTGCTATGCCCCCAACCGACAACGACGACAATGCAGTCACTCCGTTGCAGCCGCAACCCGTAGGCGTTGGTAACGACGACGGCGAGAGCGCACCCAAGAAACGCGCGGTCGCCCACGACCAGCCAGCTTTAAAGGAAGAGTTAGACGACATTAAGAGCACGCTATCGGCGATTAAGGAAAGCCTTCGCTTTCTTGGCGAAAGCATGGCTCTCGTGCAGTCTACTCTCGCGGTACACGGTAATCGTTTGGGCCAAGTGGAGCAATATCTTGATCACGTCGTCGCCCCTGCCGTTGCCGCGGATAAGCCGTTGTCGCAACGTACAGCCGTGCCCAGTCCACCGCATCACGCGGCCCTTATGCACCCGCCGGGTGCTCAGGCCAACTCTTAATGCTTCAAGATGGCCAGGCCAATTGACGAGTTGCGAATCTGGCAATGGAACTGCAGGAGCTTCACCCACAAGAAAGCTTTCCTGCAGCAATACCTCCGTAGCCACGAAGCCAAACCTCACATCATGCTATTACAAGAGACTGTAGTACCAACCGCCACGTTTTCCGGATACCAGTGGTTGCCCGGCCCCTCGGGAGGACGCGGTATCGCCACCTTGGTCGCTAACAAGATTACCTGCACAGCGCACAGTCTCAATGTGCCCGAAATTGAGCACGTTATGGTCGAAATCCTCCCTGGAAACATATCACAACAAAGCGTATACATGCTCAATGTATACAGTAGTCCCAGCCACCATAGACAAAGATTCACACGCTTGTTCCAGAAAGCTGTCCGCCTCGCGGGGCCTAACCCGCTAGTGATTGCAGGCGATTTTAACGCTGCGCATAGCGCCTGGGGCTACACGTACGACACACCCAAAGGTAACGAGCTTTGGAAAAGTGCGAATGACATGGGCCTTATTCTCATTACGGACAAGGCCTTCCCCACTCGCACTGGTACGTCCACGCAAAGAGATACTACGCCGGATCTATGCTTCGTCAAGAATATCTCCGACGCCCACTGGTCCAACCTCGCGGTAGATCTCGGTAGTGACCACTTCATATTGGCTGTACACCTCCCCACAGTAAGCAGGAAGACCAAGTCGTACACGTGGGTCGACTGGGACCTCCTTCGTAAGACCCGCGCAGAACGACCTCCTCCCGATACCCCACCGAGCCTCGAGACGTGGACGGCCCAGCTCAAAGCTGATGTAAACAAGGCAACGAAAACTATCACCACAGACCTTCCAACCGAAAGGATGGACAGTCGTCTCGCCCACCTACTAGAGGCCAAACAGTCTCTATTGGCCCGGTGGAAGGGCCAGCGCCTTAATCGGAGGTTACGCAAACGCATATCTCAGCTGAACAAGACCATGATGGATCACTGCCGCATCCTTTCAAAACAGCAGTGGGACGAAATTTGTAATTCGATTGATGGTCAGGTTCGAAATGGCAAAACGTGGAACTTACTCAAACACCTCCTCAATGAAACCAACACCCGCACAAATCAGCGTCATTCGATCGTGAAGATACTTCATCAGGCTAAACAAACAGTGTCACCGGAAGATGTTGTCAAGAACCTCGTGGAAAAATATCTCCCGCTCCCCACGGGCCCTGTGACCCCTCACCCTGATTACTCTGGCAGCAACAACACTAACTTAGACGCCGAGTTTTCTATTGAAGATGTACGCCGAGCTCTCCATGAGCTCAATGGCCGCTCAGCCCCTGGCCCCGATGGCATCACCAACAAGCTCCTACGCAACCTGGACGATTCTTCCGTCACTTACCTCACTGACACTATCAACGAGATATGGAAAAAGGGTGAGATACCCGATGCTTGGAAACTAGCTCACACGGTTCTGATACCCAAACCGGGAAAGGCGCCGAGCCTAGATAACCTACGCCCCATATCTCTCACGTCGTGCGTGGGCAAAGTGGCTGAGCACGTCGTCCTCAACAGGGTTGGTCGGTACCTCGAAGATAACGACTACATCCCGCACCACATGATTGGCTTCCGACCAGGGTTATCCACTCAAGACGCCATGTTACTCCTAAAGCATCAAATTCTAGATGGCGGAAACACTCGGGACACTCGTGCAATACTCGGTCTCGATTTAGAAAAGGCCTTCGATACCATAACGCACTCGTCAATCTTGAAAGCGATCGCAGCCCTCGGCCTAGGTCATCGATTTTACTACTTTATCCGCTCTTTTCTCACTCGGCGCAGAGCCGTCCTCCGCGTAGGAGACCTAGTGTCGGAAGAAGTGGAGCTCGGACAGCGGGGCACTCCTCAGGGATCCGTCCTCTCACCCACGCTCTTCAACCTCGTGATGATCGGGCTTTCCGAACGACTTTCAAAAATAGACGGGCTAAATCACACTATCTATGCGGATGATGTAACCATATGGTGCTCCACAGGATCGGATGGCTTCATTGAGTCCGCCCTGCAAGAGGCTATCGACACCACCGAGTCTTACCTCGACCACACCGGTCTCAGGTGCTCACCTGCGAAGTCGGAGCTGTTGATATATTTGCCCAAACGCCGGGGTGCCAAGCCCAAAGGATGGAAACCTCCGGCGGAACGCAATATCACCCTCCACACCAGAGATGGTCGTACTGTACCCAGGGTAGACACCATCAAGGTCCTCGGCATGATCATCGAGTCCCGCGGAACCAACACCCAAACAGTACACAAGCTCAGGACTAAGACCGAGAATGCCATACGACTCGTACGTAGAGTAGCCAACAGGCACCATGGCCTCAAAGAAGACAACCTGCTGCGTCTCGTACACGCGTTTGTTTTGTGCCATTTTACGTACGTTGCCGCTATACACAAGTGGCTACGTGCTGAGCGCGATCAACTCAATGCGCTTATTCGCAAGGTGGTCAAACGAGCCCTTGGCCTCCCTATCACCACTCCAACGTACAAACTCCTCGAGCTTGGCG
The DNA here is from genome assembly GCA_013436015.1 of Rhipicephalus annulatus. Taxonomy (NCBI): domain Eukaryota; kingdom Metazoa; phylum Arthropoda; class Arachnida; order Ixodida; family Ixodidae; genus Rhipicephalus; species Rhipicephalus annulatus. The sequence continues at coordinate 43,572 of WOVY01003512.1, read as the reverse complement.
TACATAACACGCTAGAAGAGATCGCCGAAGCTCAGGAACGTGTGCAATTGACCCGACTCACTACAACCAAGGCGGGCCGCCATATTCTGCGTGAGCTCGGCTTCTTCTCCTCGAGGGCCAGGGACCCCCCAGAGTTGACTCTAATTCCCCGTGAAATCCGCGACCTTATTACGATCGCTCCCATACCACGAAATGTACACCCCGAATACAACAGAGGCAGGCGCCTTGCGCGGGCGACCGCCATTCTCAAGCGCATAGACATGGAAGCGGACAACGTCTCGTTCGTGGACGCCGCTGCCTATCGCAACAACCAAGCCTTCGCTGCGGTCGCGGTATCATCCGCGCAGCAGACTCTTACCTCAGCCACAATCCTCGCCCGAAACCCCGAAGTAGCGGAGCAAGTAGCTATAGCTATAGCTATGCTCGACAGCAAACGGGAATTCATCTACAGCGACTCCAGGCCGGCCATCAAAGCCTTCGAACGCGGAGTCATCTCCGACCAGGCGTTACGTATCCTGCGCAATGCGGACCCGAGTGCCCTGAAGCACCACACTGTCATCTGGTTCCCCGCCCATCTCGGCCAGGTGCCGGGTGCCCTACCCAACCTCAACGAGATCGCCCATGATGCAGCGCGCGCACTTACCGACCGCACTGCCACAGGGCAACCTCATCTTGCTGGGTTGGATACCAATCGGGATGCACCAATTACGTACAATGAAATTACAAAGCACTTTTACTTGGAACGCCGCATTTTTCCACCACCACATCCGAAACTTAACCGACCGCAGGCATTAACCCTACGCCTATTACAGACACACACGTACCCAAACCTTGCCACGCTTCACGTTTATTATCCCGATGCATACCCCAGCGACACATGCCCATCATGTGGACACACAGCGACACTCGAACATATGCTCTGGGAGTGTAGAACAACTCCTCCCGACTCTACCTCAAGCAAGTGGGAGAGGTCCCTCAGGAGCTCACTTCTCGCCGACCAGCGATGGGCCGTCCAGCAGGCCCACGAAGCGGCCGCCAGGTACTCCCTGTCGGTCCCTACGTGGGAGACGCCCGCTACGCGCTAAGCGCGTCCTGCAGGACCGAAATAAAGTTTTTCCATTCCATTCCATCAAGGTATGGCGTTGACGTTCTGTTTTCTGCCAAAGATACGCCGCATTTTCCCGATGGTTGATAGTGCGCTGAAGGACAAACAAGCTAAAGGAAAATGCACTGTCAATCACAAGAACAAGTACATCGCATGCGTGAAGAAAGTTATGTATTTTACTCCATTATCATGTGGTAGAGAATTCGTAGGACAAACGAAACGATGTGTGAATGTTCGTTTAAGAGAGCATGAGTTATCTCTTAAAGAGGTCTCGCGACTTCATCTACCGAAATATTGCAGGCCATGTGGTTGCCATCCCACTTATGAGAAAACCACCGTCATCTTCAAGCATCCTAACCAACTAACGTGAGAAATCGCCGAGGCCTATCATTTAAATATCAGGGGTAGCATGTGCAGAAGTGAACCATCCGTCACATTGCACGAAAAAGGATGTAGTTATTTAGGCCACTCTTGATTATCGTTGTGAGTCAGCGCCGTCTTTTCGTTTTCTCTTTTGCGCCTTCCATGTCCGGTGTTTCAAATGTTGCGCTGTTAATAAGTGCACGATGGATTCCAACCGACTGGTCCAGCTTGCCGTCTCACTGCGATATCATCAGGGCCACAGATACACAACGTCTCACTACAAATACACAACGAATTGACAGTCACTATATTTATACGCTGACAGTAAGCGTAAATGTATAATGTGACCGGTTGCGATGGTACATCTGAATAACTCCCTCTCTCTCTTTCATTTTACTCTCTTGTCTTCTAACATTCCCTTCCCTCGCCACCAGTAGAAGTGATACGCGGGATTTTTTTTTTTGCTCTGCTTAGCCTCTTCCTTTACCTTTTTCTCTCTTTCCGGCTACAGTAAAACGAAGCCACGCCACCGTGCTCCACCGGATCAGCCTGGGTCTTGCCCTCACTCGACACTACGCGAACGTAATCGACTTTGCGGACAGCTCTGTGAACGCTGTCTGTGCAACGTTGTCCCACCTACATTGCAAACTGCCTACCCGACGTGTCTCAACGAAAGGCGCTCGTTTCAGCGCTGGCAGGCATTATAATGGCAGCACTATGTGAAAGTTGTATTTTGCCCGCAATGTGAGATCAGACTGTCTACAAATGCTGCATGGAAATTTTTACGTTTTCTCATGACCCCTAGAATGAGCACCAGACTAGAGTGACAGCGATACGTTAAGTGGTTGTTGAATTTACGCACCCCTTCTACCTGTTCCCATCATCACAATCCATCACTCTTCTAGTCCATTTCCTTACCCACTTTGCAGAGCAGCAGGTCACGGCGCACTAATATAGTAACCGTCGGGTTTGACGCCGCAAAACCCCCATATAATTATGAGAGACACCGCAGCGGAAGGGTCCGCAAATTCTAAGAACGCGAGCGTCTAGTACTTTGCCTTCACGGAAACGCGGCTGCCGCGACCGGGATTCGATCCCGTGACCTGCTGGTCAGCAGTAAAGCACCACCGAAGCCGCGGCAGTTAGAGCATACAATAGCTTAGGCCGACCTCCTCGTCTTCAAGCAATTCCTCTCTGCGTGCATACGCGCGCAGTCGCCAACTCTATGCGAATAATTTTCCCTCGATTTACATTTAGTGGCAACACGTTTCACTATAGTGAAACGTGGCGCCACCTAATGTAAATCGAGTGAAAGTGTAAATAAAAAAAATGTAAATCACAAGCCAATGCGCGCCTTCCTCTCGTCACTCGAAGACGCGCTTCCGTCGACCCGCTCGTCCACAGCGCCTCCGCGGGACACCTACACGAGAGACATCCTGGAACACCCACGCTTCCACGCAAGATAACCCGCGCACGCCTCTGCGGCAGCGGCGCGTGGTGAGCGTACGAAACGGCGGCGTATAACAATTTCCCAGAGCGCGTGCGTAACTGCGGAGCACACCACACGGCAAACGGTCGTGCTCTCCGCTCGCACAAACACCGCGGAGAATACAACGACGCTTATTGTCCTCTCCATCGCGTTTGAAGCTGCGAGAAACGTAACAACAACAACGAAGAAACTGTCAGAAATGAATTTAAAAGAGAGAGAGAGCCGAGAATAACGTACATAAAAGACACGAAATAGAAAGTTGGGGCAGCAGTGTAGGTACAGTCTCAACACGCAGGCTTTCCCACTAGCTAACAAAAAAGATAGAGAAAAAGAAAAGCGAAAACGTGCGTACGAGTGAAAAGAGAGATCCGCGGCGAAGGGAGACCGTGGAAGACAGGCTTCGCGGAGGGCGAGCGAGGTTAGTACAGGTGAGGCGTCAGAGCTGCCGGCGCGGCGTCGTGCGATTTCCCAAAGTAGCATCTTCCTGAAGGCCCATTTCCCGGCCGACCCCGCGGAAACAGCAGCACCGTACGGAATCATGCGGTCGAGACGAAGTGGCCGCGTGCTTGCACGGTTTCTCGTCTCGCGTTGTACTACGCCGCACACAAGCGCCTCCTCTATTATTTTTTTGTTTTTTTTTGGCCACACAATCGAATAGCCAGCACGGAGGTTTGTTTTTGCCCTCAAGGGGTCTCGCTGGCGGAGGCGCGGAAGGTTAATCTGCTGCACCGTTCTGCGCCGCCCCGGCTCGAATCGGAAGCTTGTTGCTTCCTGCAACGAAACGGGGAGGGGGGGGGGGGGTCTGCACGTAAACCTTCGATTCGTGCTATAATGTATCCTATATATATGTGCAACATTTAGGCGTGACACGGGGACGCCCCGTGTGTCCGCCTGTTACGAGATGTGGCGTCACGCCTTCGCTCGACAGCACTCTGGTGAAGTCAGTGCAGTTAGGTTATCATACTGCGCTGTGGAGCTACGATTGTTGTGCTTCCAGGCCTTTCAACTTGCGGTAGAGGCACTGCTTCATGGCGGCTTGGATGGTACAGTGCAGTGCTTCACCTGTACAGTACGGTGAAGTGATGGTACAGTGCCGTGTCGGTTGAGCGAAGAATTGTAAAGCTAAGAAAGAAAGAAAGAAAGGAAGAAAGAAAGGAAGAAAGAAAGAAAGAAAGAATAGAAAGAAAGAAAGAAAGAAGAAATGAGCGACATTTTGAAACGAAAAAAAAAGAAATGAAGGACAAGAGTGTTTCCGAAAAATCAGAAATGTCTAAGGATGAAACATACAAAACCGAAAGAAACCAAGGTGACATAAACCTAAAGCTCGACACACCTAGCTAGTTAAAACAGAACAAAGCATGACCATGGGACGTGCAATGCAACACACAAATCGTGTACCACAAAGAATAAGCAAGCAGGAGTCAAAGTCCCAAACTTTTCCTTCCTTAAACCTTCCTTAGCTTTGCTGGCCTGCCTTGCCCAATATAAATTCGCTCTCATAAACTTTAGTTGGATAACTTTATTCCGTGTGAATGCGAGTCCTGTAAAGCTGCTGCAATGAACCGATATAGCGTGGCTTCCATGCCACGAATAGCAGGGGACTCGCCCAATGATTTGAAGATACTTATGGGCACACTCGGTCAACTTTACATCTTCTCATGAACAATAACTTAGTGGGGCGTCACTCTTATAGGTTGTGCACACGGGAGTACAGCTCCTTCTGTCAAAGCCAGTGAACTCAGTTCGCTATGATTCGGAAAGTTCCACCTGACCGTCACCTTTTCGCGATGTAAAGCTGTCGCACGTCTATGGAGTGCACACGCAAAAGAAGTTCGACTCTGTTACACTCTTTGTAACACAACTTGAAAGCGAAACGCATTAAGCTATTCAATCAAGAACCAGGTTTGCTGCAATAAATAACGGGCCGCAGAGTGAGAGACACTCATTGAATGACCCCAAATTCAATAATCCGGATTTAAATTTTCTAATATTTTCACGTTCTCAGTAGATTCGCAACGTCATGTGATGGTATCATCATATAATATCGTTCCATGATGACGTCACAGCTGAGTGAACTCACATGATTAAGTAAATAAAGAAGGAAGTCACGTGAATTTTCGTATCCCTTCATTCGCCTGTCGTGTTTATTATAATACAATGGGCCGAGAAGCGTCGAAGGCTTTCGCCCTAAAGGTAAACAACCAGTCACGTGATCGTGATGGCAGACGACGGCGAGAACGTCTTCGTGAGGGTGGTCATGTTAGCAGTGCACGGGCATACGTCACAAAGTAAACAAACGAAAACTTGATATAAAATAAGAAATAAGAATGAGAAGTTGATAAATTCTATGACGCACGCTTAATCCGTGCCTCATCGAGGCTAATCCCCGCTGCTCGAAAGGCACGTACGACCTTAAGCGCACGCTCGAAGACGAACGGAGGAGGACCTGCAGGGTTCGATACATCACGTGCTGCAAGGCCGTTCCAGTCATTTTCAGTTCCTCCGCAGCAATCCGCGAGCGACCAATGGGCTTTTCCGACGTTTTGTCATCCACATTGCAGGCGGCTTCGGCACCCTCTCACATATCTCTATAAGCAGTGGGGTTTTACCATTTCACACGTGACGCAACGTTGCCCACGCTAATGAAAGCGCGCGAATGCATACCTGTCAGCGAGCCCCGAGAGACAGTTACGGCACTTTTCTTTTACTCTTAATAACCACTTCGTCCTGCGCGTCCCCACCGATTCACGGCGAACGGGCTCCGTTTAAGCCCTAATCTAGGCATGACGTTGTGGTACACCGCGGGCGTGCAGTCAAGGTTCTCCGCCAACTCACTGACCGGATGTGCGAACCGTGAGCGTTTGGGTGCAATTACGGCGCTTTGTTCGTTCGAAGAGGGTGCACATGAACGGTGCCCGCGCGGGGAAGCACACGCTGCGCACTCAGGGTTTATGCCATCGCATGGGTGGTCGTTATATACACACGATGAGCGTTGGGTGTAGTCTCTTACTTACCGACCCGTTAGGAATGCGCATTTACATCTGGCGAATGGCTTCACGCCAGATTATCGAAAGCCTCATCGTTAACAGTCGAATCAATCCTGTTTTTCTTCCCGTATACCTTGGTCTTTCGCGCAACATCGCATAGTTCTTTCCTGATCGAGAAACGACTGGCGATAACACGAAGTTCGAATGAGACATTTGCTTTGTTTAGTTAAGATTCGACAGAAATGTATGATATCCAGCACCTCACCGCGCCCTCCCCGCGTGTTCTTATTAGAAGAGTTCGCTAGGAAGCAAGCATCGTAATGGATGAAAATCCTTAAGCACTCACCCAAAAAACACTGAAGGTGAAAGCGAGCTCTTTAGGGGCGAAGCTCCTCGGGGTGCAGGCTAGTCCGGCGTCGTAGTAGCTGTAGTAGCCACCGCTAGTACTGAGAGCGCTCACTAGATGGCGATGGCACTCGCACCGCTAGTGCTCGGACTGCTCACGAGATGGTGCTGCGGCGTTCGCTTCACTCCGATGCGTGCTCTAGTATGATAGGAGCGGACAGACAGACAGACGGACGGAAGCTTCACCCTACTCATCATCATTCACTCCGTGGGTATGCTATGAAATTTTTCCCGTCTGATTCGATGCTTTGATCCACCCCCACACCACTGGTATACTACTGCACATAAATAAAGATTGACATTTCTGCACCTAAAGGTGAGCCTCCACAATGGCTCACCGTTGGACAAGCGACGGCATATTATGCGATGACATCATGATGCGGCGGCACATTAACGTCATGACGACATCACAAATTTGTGTGATCTCTGACGTCACGATGATGTTGTAAGTTACGTCATCACGCAACGATTTTTCGCATTACTCGTGTTAACATCGACGGTCAAGATACGAGCTCGATGAGGAACCCGAGGCTTGAGCTTTAACAACATTGAAGCGATGCCATGCTGCTGACAATGGCCTGCCTTTAATTCCTCCTAGCTTCCCTGGGCTAAAGGTGGGAGTAAACAGTTCTTGCAAAGTAAAAAAAAAAAAGCAGGAGCCCAAGGTAGCTATTATCGCTAAAGAAATCCATGGCCATAACAATGCCCATCAAACGATGGCGAGATAGGCCTTACTGAAGAAAGATATGACAAACACTCGGCAATCGTGACGTCGAACATATCAAATATCGAAATTTACTGTTTAGAGTCTCTTCGAGATCCTTCGCACCCCAAAAATTGATGATCAGCAATGGATAGTGAAACAGTAACCGACAAGAAAAGAATTTCCGTTCTATAGCTGCGGGACTTCGTTTTCCAGGAATCCGTGCAGGTATTCCATGAAGGCTTTGTGCTACTTCCGGACGGGGGTTCAACTTTTACTTTAAGTAATACACTTGCAACTCGATTAATTTCAGCAGATATCGACGCAGTTGATTGATGTATTGTACGTTCATCGGTTGTGTGTGCGCCCATGTTCTTGTGTACGTTCTTCTGTTGACCCGTATAGTTTGAGGTCGCGCTCATCTAAATGCGCATATTTCTCGTCATCGCCGCGGGGCGCGTGAAGTAGTCACGTGATTATAGTAAGCTATCGGCCCAACGCGCCGTTCTATAATGTGTATAATGGTCACCGGCCAACGCAATACATCAACATTTCGAAAGGCGCTGACACATATTTCGAAACACAATAACGAACGCGCTCATCTACGAAAGCACACTTGTGTACAAGCACTTATACACTTACGGCGTTTCTGCTCTGACGAAGCAATATCGTCGTGCGAAAGAGGTCGTTTAAGATACCCTCTTCTGATGCGACGGAAAAAGAATGGGCATTCCGTGTGCAGAAACCGCCAATGAGTCACAAATTGATTTGAATTCAATTTATACGCAATTGAAATGCGCGGATGAGAATGGGACAAAAGCTGCGTTCAGCAGATTAACGTGACCCTCGCCACTTCTTACAAAGGGCTGCTTCAACGCAGCCAACTAAAACAGGCTAACAACACCTTATAGTGTGCACAAGCAGTCACGGTTCAAACAAACAGTAATAAATAAAGACTTGGTATAAGCCAGTGAGCAAACAAAATCGATCAAACCAACATAAACGAGAATTTTGCGATGAAATAAGTAAATTGCGTAATACCTTAAAGGAAGAACACGTGTGTTCAGGTTGTGTTCTTTTTGCATCTGATTCAATTGTACCAGTACATAAAACTGCATAGTTTGGTCGCAGTATGTAATTCTACTATAGAGTTAACGTTCCAACTCTGGTTGAGGTACATTATTTTTTTAAAAGGGGGATACGATTCTCCCGACACCACTGCATGCTTTCGTCAACGACAAAGCTGTTAGTGCACTCGTCTACACACGAGTTGACTGTTCAGTAATGGGCGGCACTGGCGTAACCAAGGAGGAGGCTCCCTTTCCCTTTCCCCCGATTCTCCCATTTTGTCATGTGCGCCTATGCACGGACGCATACAAATTTACGCACGAACACGCATAAACAGTAGTACCCCCCCCCCCCCCCAAATGAATTTTCTGGTCACGCAACTGAACTGATGGGCGGCGTAATTGCTGCTGCTCAACTGTGTAACGTCACGACACTTTGACAAGAGCCATGGTTGCCGCACAGTGGACGGCTAGCCTCTTGTGCAGCGAAAATTAATTAAATGTGTACAACGTGAATTCATATTCATGGGTCAGCGATCATGGAATCCTTTCTCGTATTATACGTGTGAGCTCAAGAAAAAAAATGTATATATGATACATTCATACATATCGATAACTAACTATACTAACATACGCGTATTAAAAGCACATTGCCACCGTATACCTTGAGATGGCCGATTTTCTGGGCTCCTCTCAATTAGCCTCAACTATGTCACTGCATCATTTTGCCAAAGCGCTAACCCGAAAACAAACTTGCAAACAAACAAAGATTATACAAAAAATTCCGCCATATCCACGAAGTGAATGATGATGAGTGGGCGAAGCTCCGGAGGTAAACCTGGTAAACCATGAATCCTCTGTACATTTTGCCCACTCGATTTTATTACATCGCTCCCCCTAGCGTACGTCGCCGCACTAAATCGAACGATTGCCTTCAACCAATGACACGCGCCATATGTGACATCATTCCTATTTTATAAGATCTCGCGTCTTTCATCAACTACAAGTACCCGCTTTCTAGTTTATAACATCTTGCATCTTTTCATCATCAGCTACAAGTACCACCATATAGTAAACACTACAAGAACTAAACGAGAGGTGGCTACATACAGGAGACGGTACCGCCATCTAGTGAACACTGCAAGAACTAAACTAGAGGTGGCTACATACAGGGGACGGTACCGCCATCTAGTGAACACTGCAAGAACTAAACTAGAGGTGGCTACATACAGGCTACAGGGGACGCACAGCCCACGCCCTAAGGAGCTTCGCCCCTAAAAGAAACGTAAAATATACTGTTCATGTTCTTTCAAGATTGAGGCGCATCTCGAAAACATTGTTCTTGCGCTCGGTGCATGTAAGAATAAGTTCTCCTGCCTCCGCTTCATCGCAGTGAAACTTTATCCATTCATTGGCAATTTGCAGTTCTGGGGCACAAATCATTCATTAAATTCTTTTTCATAACCGTTTTTTTTAACTCGATTGCAGTGCCAAGGACGACGCGTCACTTACCCCGTAGCCGTAATGTGCGAGGTCGCTATTAGGCACGGTGATCAATGTCGTCCGCACTTCCTGTCGCAATCTAACAATTAGTGACGTCACTCGACCGATGCGTCGCCGGCCCCGCAGCTGACGAGGAATGTGACCGAGCGTCCACGGTGACCCAATGTCCGGTCCCAGCCATTCGTCACGCGCACGTATACGAAGCTGGCGGTCATTGGAACACCTCCGTCCGCACTGGCGAGTTTGTGCAAGCGTCCATTTCGAGTCGCCCAGCAGCTTTCTCATGCTGCCGCGGTCGCAATCGCGAGTTAACCGTAAGGCACGCGCGCTCTTGATACGCCGAGCAAACAAAACTGTTGCGGACATGTAGCAGCTGCGTACGGAATGTCGTGAGTTCGAACTCCCCCCTTTTTTTCTCCGCCCATATCGTCGGTGGGCGAGCAATTTCGAAGGGCGTTGGCGTCCTGTGACTGTCGTGAGTCACGGCTGCTGCTCTACGCGTGCGGACGCGTGCGCAAACTGTGCGCGTGGTATTTGCTCGTACATTACACAAACGAGAGCCTGACGGACCTGATTGCGCGATGTGTACGATTCTTTTGATAAGAGGAGTGTGTGTACGGGCACAGCCTCGGTCGATATACTCCCATGCTGCTCACTGCTTTCGGTTCGGGAAGTGTGCGAAGCGCCGGCGTGTACTGTTGTATACGATCGTAAAACGCGATAACGAGAAAGCAAACGCGCTGGCTTTTCAATTCAATGCCAGTGACCCGCGTTGCTTCATTGTGCAGCTTGAAGCAAGGTCACGAGATAACGGTTTACGCATATTTTATCGATAAGTTCGACATCCGAATCAATTCGTGAAACCGACATGGGAGCGTCATTTCTTGTTGTGTCGATACCTCTGGACCAACTCTTCATGCACAACGAAGTGAGATTGTCCAAACTACATTTTTTCATTCGTCTTTTCGCGATCCAACAGTGAACGTATTCGTTTCTTAGGGATAGATAGATAGATAGAGATACATAGATAGAGATAGATAGATAGATAGATAGATAGAGATAGATAGATAGAGATAGATAAGAGATACATAGATAGAGATAGATAGATAGATAGATAGATAGATAGAGATAGATAGATAGAGATAGATAGATAGAGATAGATAGATAGAGATGGAGATAGATAGATAGAGATAGATATGGAGATAGAGATAGAGATAGAGATATATAGATAGATAGATAGATAGATAGATAGATAGATAGATAGATAGATAGATAGATAGATAGATAGATAGATAGATAGATAGATAGATAGATAGATAGATAGATAGCTACGGGACGTGACAATTCTTTTCTGCGAGTTACAACGCGGAAAGGTAGCTAGCTATAGGAATATCACTAGTTCGTTAGTTCGCTAATCATTTGGCTTAGGTGTAACTTAAATTTTGAGGTTTTAGACGTGCTCAAACCACTACATAAGTAGCTAGTATATATAGTATATAGTATAGTAGTATCCGCCGAAACGTGGCCACCATTAATGGGGAAAGGGGGAGGTGTCAATAAATAAATGTTTACATTTCGTACGCGTATCACATGTAGGAGGAGGGCTCCAGCCAACAACATGGACGAGGACGGGAAGAAATGCGACACACCGCGTGAATACAGCAACTGAACAATGACGCATGCAGCTGTGTCGTATATGTGCGTCTATCCTCGTCCAAGTAGTTGGATGGAACCATTATTGTTGTTTCGGGGGACTGACAAACACTAGTGCTAAGCACACAGAGAATCAGTGCAATTGAGTATACTTCTTGAATAAGTAAAAACCCTGATACTCTGTACTATTACCGCAGACGGGCAAAGTTTCACCTATCCCCACAGAGGACCTGCGCCTATCTCACTACAAAGGACCTTCCATTAATCCAACCTCGTTTTGTGCAACCAACGACATCGAGTTCAGGCATGCACAACTCTTAATCACAAACACGCACACATGCAAACGCACACTCGAACATTGACATAGGAGTGGGAACTCGGACACCCCACCCCCCTCCTAAAGATACTCTGGTACACCGCGGCCGGGAATCGAACCCGCACCTTCATGCTCAGCAGCCGAAGTCGCAGTCTCGTACCCGAGGTGGGCATGGCTACACGATCAAAGTGGACATGAAACTGTAGTCTCGCGCAAAAGCGCTTGTGTCTTTCTTTTTGTGGTTTCGTTTCGCTGTGACACCATCGCCATTTGTGCAATTCGGCCTTTATAGCGGTCTTAGGCCATCGTCCTCGAGCTTTGGCGTCGAGAAAAGCAAACACGGAGATGCGAGATGCGGAAAGAAAGAAAAAAAAGAAAGAAAGAAGAAAAGAAAAGACAAAAAGACCTCGCACGATGCAGAAAGTGACGGGACAGACTCGTCGCCCGCGTGCACGGAATGGGTAAGTGCGAACACCAAGCAGTACAGAACGAGAGCGAAAGTAAAAGAAACGTGAAATGAATAACAGTAAGCAAAAACAAAAGGAAAAATCCCAGCAGGAGGCTACCAGCGGTGCAAAGACGCGCTCCTCGCTGCTGCCTCTCGGAAGTGCTGTCCTCCACGCTAGACTATGCGACGCGCGGACCATGAGGACGGCAACGCACGGATGCGGCCAAGCTGCAGGCTTCAGCTACACGCCGTCGTGCTGATTCTGCTTGGAGCGTTGCGGAACCGTTCCTCAAACTTCTTCTTCCGACCTTCCTTCTCCTATACTGCGCGGGCCGCCGGACGTCTCAACACATGACGCACGCGACACGTCTCGCGCGGTACGAGTTCTATATCTTACACGTACCCGCTGTCTGCACGTGCTGTAGAAAACCCGACGGTTGGGAACAGCTATCTAGGATTGCAACAGACGTAGTATTCATGGCCACTTCGTGACCGGTGAGGAAAAAAAAAGGCTTTACGAACGGATCCATTTGGTTCCCCTTGAAAGGATGCATATAGACCGCAGATGGGAAGTATAAAGTGAACGTTGTAGACATGTATCAGAGACCAAAATGGCAAGCTTGGAACTGTGCATAGGTTGGCACGCTCGAAATAGAACAACAAAAAATGGATGAAGGATGGAGACGAAGGCAACGCGGACGCTGGTGTCCAATTAAACGTCGCCTTACTTTGTCTTTGATACGAGTACAGAAACACAAGCGTGCACTCAGGGTGGAACGACGGGCAGCCGGGGGGAGGGGGTTCAAGCCGCCCCCTCTATCCTTCTTCTTCTACCCTTAGTCATTCAGATGCCGCAAAGTCGGCCCCACACCGCTACTCCATAGCCAAAACATGAGCTAACGTTGTTATTCGAAAGGACTATATATGCACAGTTCCTAAAGGGCATTTGGCATTAGCGGATTCGACGAACACTGGGATTGCTAAACAACTGAAACCAGGGCGCCGATTCTGAATGATGTTTTTCTTTTATGGTTGTCTTTTAACACAGGATGCCCATTAGCGGAGCCTCATGAAAAACTTTGCTTGAAACGAGTCTCGTCTATATATAACTCATGACGATAGTTATTAAAAGTATATAGGAAAGTAGTGTACGGGTAGCGGGCCGCTAAAGAAAAGTTCGTGGGCCACGTGTTTGTGATTCCTGCTATAGCGTCATAAGACACACAACAAGACATGCAACAAGCTCCAGCTCCGGACGAAGCTATGCGCGAAACCACATGAGTGTTGTTATTGAAATCTGACTTCAATGTCAAAATATCCTAGAACTAGGTTACGGTCTTTCGCCAATGCACTAATAATGAGGCCCTATTTACGCCATTGATGAGGTGATCGATATGTGAACAAAATATAACCACATCAACCATACATCAGATTACAGGGTGATACAGTGTCAAGGGTGACAGTCTGAACTCTCCCGTCACCTCCAGGAAGCCTGCCTTCGCTACAGTGACACAACCAGCTATGACCGCTGAGTACACGAAAACACACCACACAAGATACTGCTTACTTCATACACAACACATGTCTAACGGCGACTGTTTAATATACATATACGCAGGAAACAACACGCCTTAAGGGTAAGTCTATGTCGCAATAAAAAAAAAGAATGCGACTTGTTCAGTAGATGCGCCAACGGCCATGCAGGAAGGAGGGAAGGAATAAACTTTATTCAGAAGAGCAAGCCGACGGCAAAGTCGTCTATAAGGTGGGCAGCGTGTCTAGTCCCAAATTCCAGGGGGGGGGGGGGGGGGGTTATGCCGACAGCTCGGCCCCTTTAACTAACCAGGTCTTCAAGGTTCGAGCTCGTCAGCTGGGCCTCTCGCTCTGCTCTAAGTTATTGTGAAATGGATGTCTGAAGAAAGTATGCGTGAATACTTTAGGAACTACCGCGCGTATTTTACAGGCTGCCCAACCGAAAATAAGAGAAAAAAACACGAAACCAAAAAAACACGCCGATTAATAAGAGTGGTAGCGGGCAATTTACAATCTCTGTTATGATTCATTGCATGTCTGCTATAAGCATTAAGTAGGCCAGGTTGGGAAGGATTAAGTGCAGGCGTTACTGGAGAGTAGCACACTGATATGCGGCCTGCAGGCTAAACTGCCAGTTGAAACGTTGCAGAGCTAGAGCTTGTCCTAAATAATCGAGGACCTGAGTAGGCAAAATACAAGAGTGGCTTTGAAGTTAATACGCAGAGATCCGAAGTAACAACCAGTTAGCCTAGCGAAGAAACAAGGATAGTGCATTGACATTCAGCCTCTTGCAGCAGTGATTGAGTACGTCCATACAGGTACAGGTAGTCACGGATTCTTCAGATAACGGAAAGAAAATCTTCAGAGGAATGAGAATAGATTAGCGTATACATTTGGTCAGCATCCCCCCACGTGAACGACAGCTTATCGATGTCGTTGAAAATAAAAGTGATGTAAGAAATGCAGCATGCCAGACCTTGAATAATGTATTGAAGATTTTCTTATCGCTCTAAACAAAAAAAAAAGGATCGCTTGCCATCGGCACAACAGATGCCAAAACTTCACTACGAGGGAAGAGGGCGATATGGCAATAGCAAGTATACGTTATATGAAAATAAGAAAATGGTGTTAAAACAAGCCATATAATGTGCAATTGTGTTTCAGTGCGACCTGACCTGAAGTGAAAGGAAAAGCCAGTGAAGGCGATTGCGGTTCTGGCGAAGTGACGGAATAAGATTTTCGCTACAGGCGGACCCGCTGGTGCATGATTGAGGAAACTGGAGCTCGCGGGCAGAGGCCTGCAGAATGCATCACGCTGCGATCATGTTTGTGACAAATTGTTGGTGCTGATGATAACGAAGATAAACAAACACCGGCAGCAACACAACATCATCGGCGACCAACATATACGAAAAAAAAAAGTTGAGCCTTGCATAGGCTCCTGACGTAACATACCAGCGTAGTTGGCGTGTAATAGAAGGCTAAACCTCGGTGTGACTTCTCGTATAGCCGAGAGAAGCGCGTGTAAGAGCTGATTTTATCGCATCACATCCGTCGGATGCAGGGAAACGATCCATCTTAAGCGCTTGATAAGGTACACCGCGCGAGTTCTGAAGGTGCCAACCGGATGTATCCTGCCGCCGATCTGGCCAAGAACCCAGACGGTGACCCGCGCAAGTAAAAATAACCTAAGGGGGGTTTTACGTCACAAAACCACGATAGCATTAGAAGGCACGCCGCCGAGGAGGGCTCCGGAAATTTTGTTCCTTCGATGAGAAACTAAATAGAAAAAAATGAGTTCGCTCATACAAGTAAATCAACCTTTCACAATGCCCCGTCGCGGTGGTCTAGTGGCTAAGGTACTCGGCTGCTGACCCGCAGGGCGCGGGTTCGAATCCCGGCTGCGGCGGCTGCATTTCCGATGGAGGCGGAAATGTTGTAGGCCCGCGTGCTCAGATTTGGGTGCACGTTAAAGAACCCCAGGTGGTATAAATTTCCGGAGCCCTCCACTACGGCGTCCCTCATAATCATATAGTGGTTTTGGGACGTTAAACCCCACATATCAATCAACCTTTCACAATACCAAAATCACCACGCTTACCGCAAGAAGACACTTGGAAAGCGACAAAACTCGCAAAAAGGAAATGTGGGGGGCGACGCCACCTTGAGGTTGCCGCACCAATAGCCATGACGTCATTGGTTTTTGACGACCTCTATCAGGCCCGACGCAGTTCTTATTCGATAAATGAGAAGTACATTGACCTTTGAGGCAGCCAGAGACTTCATATAGTTTCAGGAAGCCTTATTGCGCCAGTGTTGCGAAAACGTGAGAAATACAATCAGAAATGCATGGCGTACCGTGCGGAGATTTCGGCACGAAATTTGAAAGTGAAATTTTTCTTTATTTATTCATTTAGAATACATCACAGAGCTTCTGAAGAAGCATTGAGTGAGGGTGGTATAGAGCAACAAATATAATAAATACTAAGCACAGAGAATCAATACAAAAAGCCTGCCGCGGTGATTTATAGTGGCTGACGTACTCGTCTACTGACCGTGTAGGTCGCGGGATTGAATCCCGGCTGCGGCATTTTCGATGGAGGAGAAAATACTGTAGGCCCGTGTGCTCAGGTTTGGACGCACGTTAAAGATCCCCAAGTTGTCAAAATTTCCGGAGCCCTCCACTACGGCATCCCATAATCATGTGGTGCTTTTGGGACGTTAAACCCCACTTATCAATCATCAATCAAGAATGAATACAAAAGTAAAACACAGGCCAGAAGCTGTAAAGCAGTATCGAAAAGGTAATCATTACACAAAATTAAAATTTCTAGCAATCCACTAATGTAAGTCTTAAACAAGTGTTTCAAAATGTATGTTCAGTTGTTCTCGAAAGAGTTTAGGGTCGTTGATTGTGACGATGGCTTCAGGAACATCACTCCATAGTGCAATGGCGCGAGGCAGAGCAGACGAATTAAAACACTTAGTCCTTCCTAACTTCGTCCTTATCTTTCTCAACTATTTCTGAACGGTGTTATGAACAGTGGAGTTTTTACAACATAATTTATCAGTATAAACTCCTTCATTGTTACCTCTTAGTATATACCGTTAACGTGCACCTAAATCTAAGTACAGTCCGCCGCGGTGGAGCAGTGCTTATGGTGTTCGGCTGCTGTCCCGAAGGTCAAGGGTCCGAGCGCGGCCTCGGCGGTCATATTTCGATGGAGGTGAAATGGTAAAGGTCCGTGCCCCTTTGCAACGTCAGTACGTTAAAAAACACCAGGCGCCCCGCCGCGGTGGTCTAGTGGCTAAGGTACTCGGCTGCTGACCCGGAGGTCGCGGGTTCGAATACCGGCTGCGGCGGCTGCATTTCCGATGGAGGCGGAAATGAAGGAGGCCCGTGTGCTCAGATTTGGGCGCACGTTAAAGAACCCCAGGTGGTCTAAATTTCCGGAGCCCTCCATTACGGCGTCTCTCATAATCATATGGTGGTTTTGGGACGTTAAACCCCACATATCAATCAAAAAACACCAGGTGGTTGAAATTTCCGGAGCACTCCACTACTGCGTCTCTGGTTTCTCATAATCATATCGTGGCTTTCGCACGTAAAACAACAGATATTATTGCTATGTTATTAAATCTAGGTACTCTAGTCTCGCATTTCAACTCCACCCCACGGGTTCAGGCGGTAGGGTGGAGCACGTGACCCTTCGGTGGCCGCTCCTTGGCGTGGCCGCACAATGACGCGCAGGGGAAAGTATAGGCGCCACAAGGGAAAGGGACTCGACAGTTCCTCCGGCGCCGCAAGAAAAAGCGCGGGAAGAAGGCTCCCCCGGCTGACGGCCGGCCCACCGACCTACATAGCGCGTCTTTCGCCGGCCTGCTCGTTATAAGAAACCAGTCTGCCGGTTGCGTCGGCGTACTCGAGCGAACACCGCTGCCAACTCCTCCTCGACCATCTACAGCGTCGTCGTCCATCCCGGCTTAGCGTCGGCACTCGAGCCACAGGTGAGTGTCGCGCACGCTAACATGCCGCTACCTGCTGGGGCAGAACGACGGCGGCGTGGTCTGCAACAGTCGGAGGATACACGATGAGCGTGGCGACCGTAGGATAGATATCAGCGGCTCCCCTCATCAATGCGAATGATGGGACGTCCCGACACTGTCCGGCGCAAGGATGCTTTGCATGGACACCCGCTCTCATCGTCCGAGGATATACCCAGACCACCCGGACGGCCGTTTCGCCATAGTGCACTTCGGTTAGCGTGAAAGCGAGTAAGCGAGTAAGCCGTAAACACTTAGCTGTGAAAAAAGCTTCAGTAAAAATCGTTTTGAAATGTAAGCGCCGGTGTTACAGTATAACTATCGTTACGTGCACCATGATAATGCTTTTTCGACTAAAGATAACCTGAAACGTGACAGAACAATTCCTCCCTCATTTTCCATAAATGACATCCCAACATGCGTTCCGATTCTCTTTGCTGTGAAATCAATAACAGTGACTGCAATAACTGCGAATAACTGCGGAAGTGGCTTTCATTCAACGGCTCAGATATGCAGTTAAGAGGATCAGGAGAGAATATGAGCAACTAATGCCGCATCAAGGGTGTTGATGTCCTAATAGAAACCTCAACGCGAAACGAAGCATCTGCTTTATCACTCGATGTTGCCGGTTGTGAACTTACATCGTCTTACGGTATACGTTCCGCCACTGAACGCGAGGTCGCGGGTTCGATTATCGGTCGCAGTGGACAGAATTGGCTGAAGAATGAAGGATCACTGCGCGCTGAGATTTCGGGGCGCATTTGAGAAATCTAAATGACACAACTCGGAGCAGATGTTCTATTACGCGAGATGGGAACAGGGTTTTTTTTTTTTTTTTGAAGCCAAAGTTGACGCGTGACTTAGATACAAAACAGAGCAAGGATGACGCAAAGGCTTTTAGGACTTGAAGACAACACAACTGATTCCGTTTTTGTCTATTTCTTTCACTATATTCTGCTGGTCCCGCGAACGCTATACTCAGCAGTGACCACGGAGTGACGCTTGGGAAGCCAACCAGATCGGCCCCGTCGTCATCTGTGTCTCAACTGTTGCGTTCTAACTGCTTCATCCTCCTTGTGTCTTGTGACAAAGCGACGCCGTCGTATACCTTACACCCCAACCAATACATCAACGTGTAATCTAAGCGAAACGAGAGCGAGGGAGAGGCGGATTTTTAAGGATTTCGTGAAGACGCGGTTACTCGAGCAAGCCGCCTTGGCGTTGCGTTTTCGATGCGAAATGAGGCACCCAACTGGACCCAAACGCACGCACCTGGGCGGCCTTGCCTCGGTTCCTGAAGCGAAACGCTTTGCGATGCGCGACGGTCATCTTCCGATCACCACCACAAGACGACACGGCGCGGGTCACAGGGCTTACTTACCATGCGTGCATGGCGAGGAACCAATTGATTGCTCCGCGCACGCAGCCGGGCCGATAACCTCTTAGCTGGGGTCACTGTTACGCAATTAGCGCGTTGATCGGCGCACTGAAAGCGCGCGGCGCCGAAGCGCTACTGAACGCGGAACTGCATAAGGTTCGCGAGATGCTAACGGTGCCAAAGTGGAAGCCGCACAACCTTAAAGGCTGGTTGAATCACCGCTTATTTTCCTTTTACTTTATTCACTTCTACGATCTTCACGGCAGCTACCGGCTGAAGAATAATAAGTAAACAACTAAGTAGACTGACACGTTTCCTGTAACGCTGTAGGGCTTGTAATATCGCCTGCGTAAACGTGCGCAAAGGTCGCTTAGTCCTGCCGCCTCTGAGCACCGATTACGCAAGGAACCAAATGGATGATACCGTTGGCAGTGATCTTGCTGCTGGCGCTGCCTCCGCGGCATCCTAACTATAGCCTACTCAAAACCGAAATTCCAGTTGACTCACGAGACTGCCTGGTTAGTCCTCTCCGAAAATATCAAATTATTTTTTAAAGAGCACACTGATCTTTCAAGTGCTCCGCTTCGTAAGTCGCCACGGGGTTAATGTATACACATTCACTTGAGCGATGTGCCATTGTCCTGCCGTTTTGCTTAAGAAACATGCAGCAGAGGCTCTTCCGGGGTCGAGATCGTGTTTAGGTGTTGTTTCATCTAAATTTGATATCTGAGGCAAAAAAAAACAAAAAACAAAACTAGTCAGTAATGAGTGCAACGTTGCATGAAACTGCATGCTGACAGTATCACGTGAAATGTGGAGGCGTGTAAATTGCACTGGTAAACTTACCAAAGTTAACAGGCAGCTTGCTGAGATTAAATTAAGTTATAAAAACAGAAAAAACAAAACATGGCGATTAAAACAACAACAAAAAGAACCCTTACGGTTTGGGAGGGGCACTTCTGCTGGCAAGTTTTACTCATGTTTCATCAAATGTCCAATCAAATGTTAACTAAATGCAATGCGAATGACGGAAATGTTTGCAATATATAACGCAAGTAGAACGCGACTGTACGCACTTGCCGATTTTGTTTTTATTTAGTTCAACGCTTCTCTTTCAACGCATGCTCTATAGTATGATTTTGTTCACTTGTTTCTTCCGAGTACATCGCTTATTTCTGACCGCTTTCCGCAATTACTCAAAGCATGTAACTGCGTGCGTGCGTACATGCGTGTGTATTAGTGCATATGAAAGAGAGAGGGGGAGAGAGGAGCTCTTTATTGAAAAGCGGAATGGTCAGCCAGCGTTCATTCGCCTACTCTGCAGTGATTGGCATGCAAGTCAAGGAGTGCGTAGAAGACTAACGTTCAAGTTAAAAAAAAATGGGGGGTGGGGACGAGAAAGTGCAGGACATAATTCTCTATGAGGTATAAAGGGGGTGTAAAATGTAAAATGTGTTAATGGCGTAAATATGGCGTTATGTAAAATATTTAAATTAGAGAACCCTTATGCAAACACATACACTTTCGTGATGGAAGGACTAATGTTCGCAGAGAAAACCGGTCGCTTCGAGATATGCGAACAAGAAATTAAGTATTTTGTGCAGTTTGTATGGGCAAGACAAGTGAACCAGCGTCCATCTTGAAGGCGACTGGCCCTGCTCGATTAAGAATAGAGAGGGAATAAGAATGGGAGCTTAGTCGAGATTTGTTTATTGTCTATATCATTATCACTTGCCTCCACGTGCTGACCAAGCATGACTACATATATGTGCATAGAGGCAGGAATCGTAGGTCACTCCTGGATCTGATGAAGGAAACACAGCAGCGCAATTTCGTGTGATGTGTGGTGACGCCATAGGATAACTAAGTTGCAGATAGAAACATTTAATCTTGTCCAGAATAATCTTCAGCCCATTTTATAGGGGCAAGACTGCGGGCGGCTCCCACGTTGGGACAGGAAGGCCAAGCCTCACCAAACACAAGAAGAAACACAGTGGCACATATCCAACAACACGAGAAGTCAGAGGAAGAGGCGATGAAGGCTTCCCCTTAACGAATACAAAAGAAAAACAACCTGGCAGACATACGGAGCTGGTTCGACGTTCGAGCAAAGAGGAAAGTGCCCCGAGATCAAAAACGGGTTCGCTTGACCCTCGCGGTCCGGCGAAAGCGGCCCTGCTATGCTACAACCGGTACGACTACAACAAGAGGACTCTTAATAAACAAGCAAAAAAAGGAGCATCCCTGAGGGAGCTGCACGAATTACCCTTCGAGGAGTGAACGCGTCTGCCGATGCACTTATGCGTATGTGTGTGCGGCAGTGCATGCGTTCGCCTTTGCTTCCCTTGCGATTCCACGAGGAATCGAATGCGAGCGATCACGAAGAGAAGCCGGAAGAAAACAGCACTCCTTATGTGCTGCATACGTTGGCGCAAAGCATGTCGAACAGGAGGAATAAAAGAACGGTGCATAACGCCGCTGCATGCAAGTATTTGTAAATGTTAAGCGGGCCCTAAAGAAGAACATGCCACAAGAAAGTGAGGAAGAAAAGAAGAGAGTTTGGCTTGAGGCGCATTGAGCCAACCACTATACACTTTCGTGTAAGGAATGGTGAGAGAAAAAAAGGAACGATATGGGTAACTCTCTTGTGAGCCTCATAACTGACGATAGTGTTGTGGCATTAACAGAGATTTCGTCGGCCATGAAAACAACCCGGAAAGTAAACGAGGCATGATCCGGCCCCACCTTGAAACAACCGTTCAGGTTGTCCGAAGGTGACGTATATAAGTAGAAGTTCCTCGGTTTTGCTGAAAGCATTTATTCTTGAACAAGGCGCCCACAATGCTGCTGGCTAAAACAACGACGGAGTTGAAGGTCGGTACGGCACGAAAGCTCGCACTTTTACTAACCTTGTGGACGTTCATGGCAGGCACGCATTCAACGCGTAACCGCTTGACCTGCGCGTAATTTATCCTGGGAGACAAAGATCTCGCGTTGCCTCACCGTTTTGTTTTTTACATTGTCTTCCGTTCACCACTGTTCCTCCAAGATTTTCCGCATGCCTGAGACGCGTTCCTTATCACGCGTGTACACAGTTTTACCTTGTACAGTACGAGCTTCGTGCTGTGCTTTTCAAGCCACGAGAATTTTTGCTTGTAGATTTGCCAAAGTGCGCCCAACTCGCATATACGACACAGCGCGAACGTCTATTCATGCACATAGCACAGCGCGCGTGCGTGCACACGATTTTCACGAGTAACCTGCACAACGTGACCCACTCGAGATCAGATAGACGCCCAGTGCACGCGATCCGATAGCCGTCCTGGGTGGTGGCCAACGGCAACAAAGCATAATGGGCCAGTTCCCTATCTCAATTGAAACTTGAACGCCGCCGCAGTGCTTGAACAATGCTGCAGAACTGAAGCTGCTCTGCGTTGAATGTCGAGGTTTTTTCTTAGCTTATTCGCTGTATAGGGGCTGCTTTGTTATGAAATGTACCCAACGTGTATAACTGCGAGCATAAACTCACAAAATTGTTGCGAACAGTGTGTGCTGCTCGTCCGTGGCAGTGTTGGACAATAAATCCCGCACTAAGTATGAATGATTTGGCAGTTAATATGCCCTAGCAATTGTCACAAGGTAGATAGTTTCACATCTATAGCTTCGGAGGCTGCATTGCAGTTGCAACAGAACACTAAAATTTGCATTCAGAATATATATGCATTGACTCAAAATTAATTCCTCAGTATATTGGTACTCGGCTGCTGACCATTAGGTGGCGGGATCGAATCCCGGCTGCGGCGGCTGCATTTCCGATGGAGACGGAAATGTTGTAGGCCCGTGTGCTCAGATTTGGGTGCACGTTAAAGAGCCCCAGGTGGTCGAAATTTCCGGAGCCCTCAACTACGGCGTCTCTCATAATCTTATGGTGGTTTTGGGACGTTAAACCCCACAAATCAATCAATTCCTCAGTATATGTCATAATGCCTTTATATTACTAAGGCTCATGACATTGAACCTGACTCTGCCGCTGATGTACTCAATATATGGAATCTCCCGATCGGAAGAAAAGTGAAATAGCGCAAAACTGCTTCATCTGTCAGGCTCAGAGCTATATCTCCTGTTATGACATGAGTGTGCGAGATGCAAGAAGTTCACTCCCAACACTGACAACATCGTGTTAGGTTTCGTACGGGGTGGAATACATTCCTGTCACTGCTGATACAACCTTCTCAGTTTTGTCACCATGCAAGGTTTGTTTATTACGGAATGCCCGAGCTTTGCGTGTATACAGCAACGTCAGAACAACACAACCAAACACAATACTTTCGATTGCTCCTTTGTGCGTGTGTGACTGCACGTTTATTTGTGTTTATCTGCGATTATTATATATGCCATATACAATAAGCGATAGCGAGAGCAGCAAGCAAACGATAAGCTAGGTTAATGTTGTTGGGGCCTATTAATAAAATGTTCCATGAATGCTGCGAACCATAATTTCGACGAATAAAAAAGAAACACATTTGTCCGATATTTAATCATCTATGCTGAAATTTGAAGAGTCCGGAAGTGGCATTAAAACACTGCGATGGATCCTTAGTGCCCGGTTGTAAGTCTGAATAGCTTTCATATTTTTGATCCCGTGTATACGTAACGGATTGAACTCGTCTTTACCAGCAAGATATAATTGGAGACATGTCACGCGTATTGCCTCCCCCTGTTTTCTATCGCATGCAGCACCTGTTGAAAAGGCCGAACGCTTAGGTGGATGCAATGTAAGCAGGCCAGATTCAGCAACACAAAGATTATCGAGGGCTTCCGAACGCTGCGCGCATACCCATACCGACATCGTTTTCACTCACGGAATCTCTGCAAACGCCTGCGATGATGAGCGCTATGCGGGCCGGGGCTAGCACCTTCCACATCGCGAAGCTGAGATTTATGGCAACCGCTGTGCACGCTTGACCCGAGTGACCACTCAGATGTTTCAAAACCATTATACAGCGCGCGTTCTTATAACGCTTATGTGTATATGCTATGTGCCTGGCGCCTGAAGGGTTAATGGCTGAACTAAGGCGAAAGCACGCTTGTTTGTCTTCCGTCATAGCCAGTTAACTCTGCATGCCTCGCAGGTGTTTGCTAGGTGGCTTGCGTGTGGCGCGTAACGGCGGGACTGCCCCACCGATTCGCATGAATTGCAAGCAGCGCGGTCAAGGAGAAAGATTCGCGCGTCTTTTATTATCGCGTTCATGTAGCCTACTACTAGCGGCGTAGGGCAAAGGTACCGACTGCAGTTGATTGATATGAGGGATTTAACGTCCCAAAACTACCATATGATTGTGAGAGACGCCGTAGTGGAGGGCTCCGGAAATTTCGACCGCCTGGGGTTCTTTCTTTAACGTGCACCCAAATCTGAGCACACGGGCCTATACAGCATTTTCGCCTCCACCGAAAATGCAGCCGCCGCAGGCGGGATTCGATTCCGCTACCTGCGGGTCAGCAGCCGAGAGCCTTAGCCACTAGACCACCGCGGCGGGGCTACAGACTACAGTTACATAAGCCTATCTTTTTGCTGCACGTAACTTCCGAAGTGCTTCTGCGATACGTTGGCTGCATTTAAACGGTAAACGATTTTTCCGGCATGAAGTGAAAGTCGTGTCTGCTGTGTACGTGATGTACGTCGCTAATTTAGCGAAATGCGAACGATTGAACACGAAAAAAAAGAAAGAAAGATCGGTTTTAGCGCTCACTTTCCGTCACACGTAGTGGCTTCGACTGTTAGAAGATGCAACAGTGGCTGGTGTCATTACACTGATACATAGAACTTACAGAATGTACGGGAAAGACGTTTGTATTCTCATAACGCTTCACTGCGATGCTATACTGGATTCGAGATGCACTTGTTATCTCAAGAAGGGACTTCGAAGAAGAAGTGGCTGCACGAAAACTTTTTCACGCGTTTCGATTACGTGCACGCAACGGGTCAAAGAAACTATATATCATTATGGTGAACAACATGACCTCACTGATTCCTAGCACGTTTCTTGAGCCAAACTGAAAAGCTGGCTTTTCCTCTATGCGCCAAAGATATAAATACGGTGGTCGACAAGTTTTTGAAGCAATCTATACCTGTAATTGCTGCGTTTTTTTTTACATATGGTGCTTCGACACAACCAACAAGGAAAACACGTAGCAAGAACAGTGCAGACTTTGTGCAGCAGTGAATACTAAACGAAGAAAGGCAATCTTGTCTTACAGACGAGTGAACTTTACAGGCTTCATAGTAACGAACTTCACGTCCCAAAAATATGACTATGAGGGATAGTGGAGGGCTCCAGAAATTTCGATCATCTTGGGCGCTTTAGCGTGCACATAGCCCTAAGTACACGGGCCTTTAGCACTTCGCCTCTATCGAAGAGTGGCCACAGGCCGGGATTCAATCCCACGAGCTTCGCGACAGCAGTCGAACACAGTAACTATAATTATAGGCTACCGGCGCAGATTATACAGGCTTAAAGATGACGTATTCTGGTCAATCGTGGTTCCTAGTGGTCAATTGTGGGGTTTTTCAGTGTCACGTGTTCAGTTGCAGCCAGCACTGGCCCCCTGGGAGACAGGAGGTGTGTACATGTATCCTCTCGTGTTGCGGGAAGAGCAGAGGCAAGCTTCATCTCGTTCACGGGGGCAGAATTTAGGAACCAATTAAAGCAATCGGAATAGCCGAGTACAGGTAACGTTTCACGAAATGGGCAAGCAGGCAAACGTATAAGCCAGTGGCTTTTAATCCGTTCGTGGAACTCGTGACAGACGCTGTCCTTGTCGCTTTCTCGCCCAGGAGCCGTCCTCGCTGGAAGGAAGCGACCCGCGCCACGCACGCAGTACATCTTCGTTCGTGCTCACCGAGTTGCGATTCTGGGCGGCAAATTAAGTATGTACCGGCGGGCGTACTGGACAGGTCGTTATATATATACTTAATGAAGCGTGCACGCGCTCCGCGTCGAAATGGCCGCAGATGCGTGAGAGAACGAGTGGCCGCGCGAATCTCGAAGGGAAAAGCTAAGTTAACTAATGAGCGGACAATGGCGCGGCCGACCATTAAGCGACGCGCGGGAAGAGAAGCTCTCGAAGATGAGATGAGGACAGGTCCGGGAGCGCCGCCGGCATCGGACCTTGTCCCAGATCGCTGTCCGAACGAGCGCAGCAGCAGACACTAGCCAGCTAGCGACTCGTGTTCCCGATCCCAAGACGAGGAGACGCGATGCTCTGCGATGGATGCGACGGCGGAGTCGGGGAGGTCATGTCCGCGCAGGAGGCGCCACAAGCGCCGGCGCGACGGCGACCTCAGGATTGGCGCGCACGGCCGGAGCCCATCCTTGACAGCAACACTCCCCGAGGGTCGTTCAGATCACGTGAACGCGCGTGAATACATACCGGAATACAGGTGCCGTACGTGTAGTATAAGTGTTGCCATACGAGGCATGTGCGACTGACTGCATAGATAGATATATGCGTACTGTTTACGACTGCGTATATACTCGAAGGACGTCAAGCCATGAGGGCGAGCTGCGCACAAGGTCTATTAATACTGCCCGCCGCTTGACTTTCTGGTTCCGTGCGATGAGAGGCTATTGTTGGGCTGTATATATAGACGAGGACGCACAGGTGACTTGCCTTGCAGTTGTAGCCGAATTTAACGTACCTAACGATAGCGGCCTATACATAAAATGAGTTGCAACAACCCTTACAATGGCTACGTTACCATATGAAACCACCCCTGGCGTCGATGTGCTCCTCCGGACGAAGCGATAACCTCAATATTTTCTCTTCATTTTCTTGTATCTTACACCTTTCACCGCATTCTTGCGTACACGAGTACGAAGCCAGACGTGCAGCTAGTCGACCTTTCTGTATTTCTCTCTCTCTCTCTAATACGGGCAAAGCAGTCGGGAAGGTCGAGAGTAACGCCAAACAGGATAGTGCACAGCCAGAATGCAAGTATGTTGGAGCACAAACATCGATTTTTCTATAGCTGCCTTTACATGGTACCTCTTCCAAGAAGAAGCTATCAATTATCGGCAATATTCAAACACGACGTGATGATAGCTACTGCAACAAAGTGTTTTTTTATCTATAACCATTTCTGACAGCGATTGGCACGTTTATTTCCTAAACGCTTAAGATAATGTGTTTGGCTAGCTGATTCTTAACAGGAGAGTGCTAGTTAGGTACGGGGCGTAGAAGATCCCAGGCAAATTCTGAGCTGTGTGTGACAATATATCCCGCCCCAAGTTTGCGCTCCCCCGGTTTACTAATCATCAAATCCTCAAGGGCAAACTGTCACATCACTTTTCTTGTGTTCAACCTGTTAACGACATGGTTAGCAAAACCCCCACATACAGGTGTGGATAGCCACCTTGTATACCTTTACTTACGAAATCGCTGACTATAAATGAAAAGTTCACGCTTGAAATGATCATTCATACAAAACGAAATAAAACTACTTTTGCTTCTTATAAACTCGAATCACGCCTTAAATACAGAGTGAAAAAAAATCGGTAAGGATTTCGCGACAACTTGCACGCGCTTTTTTTTTCCCCACAAAGTTTTGACATACCGGTCCTCGACCTTGTTTTGAGTTCTGGATCGATACTAACCCATGTTTCGCCAGTAACCTTCTTGCTAATCCCGTCGCGTAACTTCGACAGTTCGTAAAAGCGTGTCTTCCCAGTCGATCCACGCGCCTGAGTAATGTGACCTCGGTGTAACGTTATAAAAGTCGCGGCACGTGCGTGGAGATTTAAAGCTTCAAACCTCGATCCGTTCACGCATCCTTACACTGCAGCAGCCGCACCGATAACACTGCATTCCATTTCAAACGTTTCACGGCATTGCGGAACTGATCGGAGCAATGATCCGAGCATACGGAATGTTTTGAGCCTATACATCTGACTAAAGAGCCAACACACGATCGAACGAAAGATATATATACATATCAGGGCCCTTGAACTATTTTGAAGAAGGAAGCAAGCGAAGCTGTACCTATGCATCGCATCTGGTTTAGTGAATATGGCGTAGTGAATTTATAGACTACATTAAGCGAACAGAGACATACATCTCCAAAGATCCCGTTGTTTCCCTTGCGTACACCGCATATTATTTCATCAAAGACGGCCAACGCTGATTTCACAATCAAATCTTGTAGTACATAAGAAACTTCGCTGTTCCAAAAGTACCAAAATGGCATGACGTATGTCTCTTACGCAAGTAGTCTTGTCTTTGAGGCAAAGCTATTCACGTACTTCTGCCATGTTGGCGAACTCGTCGTTGGGTGAGTTGGTATTGCATTGTGAATGGGATTTCGCGAAAGAAAAAAAACACGCGCAAGGAGGAGCGTACGGACAGAGCTAAAGTTTATTTTCAGAAAAAATACACATATAAAGAACAAACAAGGACTCGTGGTTACGATAACAGGTTGGTGGTTACATATAATCAATATCGAGTTTATACAGGTTCACCGAAGGCCTCGCCACACATACATCAACGGGCTTATGTATGAAAAAAGCCTCAACGATCTCTCGCGCGGTCCTATCATTGAGCCTCGATAACACATCTGTTTGATTTAGTGAAGGATGACGTTTACATTCCTTGCAATGCATGCAAAGATTAGGAGAAGGCTGCCCTTTCAGAGAATTTATGTTTCCACCTGCGCCTCTTCGTGCTCTCCTCCTTGTTCGTGTTCTTTTGCGCTAAATCCCATTCATCATACACCTTGATGTTTACTTTTATGTCATGTCAACTTTTTCGAGAACAAAAGTGTTGGGTCAGGCGAAAGTTATTCTCCTACGAAACTTTCATCCAGAGACGCCATCAACCAGAACGTAGCCACATACAGCTCCAATATAAAAAGAAAAAAAAAACTGCGAATTCGACCTCGGCGTACTCTTCACGGACCCTGCTTTTGGTTTTGATTTCAACTGCGTGCGCAATATTTGTCCTCTATTTGTAAGACGGAAGCTTTTCGCTCGATCGCGCCACTGCATAGAAAAAGGCTTGAAGTCTGGGCCAGTTGGTGAGTTTTTGAGTATGTTGAGACACGTCGCAACCACGACGGAAAGAAAAAAAAAATCATTAAGGGACACCGAAGCACTGTGGTTTTGTCCCTTCCTTAGTGCGCGTCGTGATTGCGTTGCGTTTTAATCTGTTGAAGAACGATTGTTCCACGCTTTACCATATTTACCACGACCCAAAATCAATTGGCTCGGTCAAGAAATGTGGCCATCGTCTCAGAATAGAAACTACACGAAGATTATCGACCCTTGCGCGCGCCTCGGAACCTGCGCATAACTTGAAAGCGTGAAGCGTATAGCTGTAAAGGCGTGAAGTCCATATCTATACGTCGTCACCCTTTCTTTTCTCTCGGCTTGCAGCTTCCGCAAGCCCATAGGTATTCGTTTTCGAACGTTACATCGACAAGGGCGCTATCGAGACGCTCTGGCCAAGTGAAAGCGACAAGTTTTCCTCATTCCGAGGTCACGGGCCAACGTTTTTTCCGGAATCGAAGACGCCTTTATTTGCGATGCCGCGAACAAGGCACGATATCTTTATGTATAGTGTCCTATCTGGAGCATCGCGCGAGGGAGCACGAGCAGTCGCTGAATTTGCATCTTCCCTTGCACGACAATTTCATCACTAATTAGACGAAAAGCTGTCGATCGATGTGCAGATAGGTCCATTGTTAAAGGGAACACAGGAGCGCAGGAAATGTTCGGATATCGCTCCCTTGTGAAAGCGGCTTAGATTGGCATGAAACTGGTTGTTGATTGCTCTTGACTCTTCTTGAGAGACTATAGTGTCGAGGACGAATAATGTTTATACATTCACTTGCTGTTAGGGGGTATCAATCAATAATGAATGACTTTTCTTTTAACATTGATTTGATTGATTTGTGGGGTTTAACGTCCCAAAACCACTATTTGATTATGAGAGACGCCGTAGTCGAGGGCTCCGGAAATTTTGACCACCTGGGGTTCTTTAACGTGCACCCAAATCTGAGCACACGGGCCTACAACATTTCCGCCTCCATCGGAAATGCAGCCGCCGCAGCCGGGATTCGATCCCGCAACCTGCGGGTCAGCAGCCGAGTACCTTAGCCACTAGACCACCGCGGCGGGGCTTTTCTTTTAACATTGAATAAGTGAGAATGCTTGACAGGGGTCCCGCCCCCTTTCACAAATGACAGCAGCACATTAACATAAATATAAATAATCAACTCGACGCTTAATATAATAGGTGAGACAAAACAATCATATGAAACCGTATGAAAGGTGCTTATTTGAGTGCTCCCTTTAACAGTGGGCTGTATTGTATGAGAAGCTTTTTTTAATACTCGTTCAACAGTAGAATGAAAAAAAAAGAATAAAAGTGCGAAGAGATACAGAAGTAACACCTTCCCGTGATCCAGAACATGAAATAGTTGCTTAAAAGTAACAGTTACGCTACAAGAATGAGACATGAATCAGTTATTAAAAAGAATCAATTTTTCTTTAAGTCGCCACGAAACGTCATATCGATGAGCGGCTTTCGCTCGGTAACAGTTACTAAACGCATCCAATGCGCATCGGAAAAACAAAGACTACAGGCATGGGCCACGCTTGTAGTTACGGTTAGGTTAATTCTTTTTGACAGATTTAATCAGATCAAGCTGGCTACCGACAGATACGCCGAACCACCATGGCTATCGAAGGCGAAGCGTGCCCATTTCATTAATTTTTGCCGAGAGCGATCACGAGATTGAACTGCTGGGCCCTGACGTGCATAGAATTCGTACTGACTACAAGCGATACCTCTAACGTGCAATCACGCATGTCTTGTGCTTTGAAATTTGGAATCTATGTACGCAAAGTCCCAGCAACCTTCTTTACGTGAATGTATATATCCCACACAATTTATAGCACGGGAACGTCAATGATATATGCCAGCCCTATCAGACGTGCCTCCGCAATTACTTGAACTACCGTGTACTGCCTCACACAGACGGTGTGAAACAAAGGTTGCTGACAGGTGCTGTCAAGTCATAGTGAAGACGTTGAGTCTGTAGACCAGCGAGTCGTTCATTTTTCGACTTGACGGACGCTCGCAGGGGGCCTTCAGACACGGACATTACCAGAGGACATTAGAGCGGATCCTGCACATCTGCGTATGTAAGCATCACCTTGTCGAGTGCACATCTTGTTTCCGTATAGAAGTCATTCTTTGAGTATACGTGACGGGTCTTGACGTTTCCAAGAAAGACTACGTCCGCGTTGGCTTCATATCCTCCGCGTTGTATACCGTCTGGCTCATGTCTTAAAAGACGCCCACGACGCTGTCATCATCTTGTTCGTTCGCGTCTCGTCACACACGATACGCCCATGTCCACCACCCCTTCATTACGAGGCGAGCGCATTGCTGAATCGCAGTGACGTCTGGTGGTTTCGGCTGCAGCAGCGATAACTCGGGCTGGTCGCCCGTAGCGTAACGTCTGCCTTCGCTTTTTTTTTTCCAATGCGTAAAGCAGGTGTTCCTTCATGACAAGTCTGCGGCAACGGTAGACGCAACAACAAAAGGAGCTAGCGGCGTCTATATATACGCCCCCCGTCACACCTACGGGCCTCACTTTCGCTATACCGAAACCCCGAAGAGCACGCCAGACAAAGGCTTCCATTTATAACCACGCGCGCGCCGACCTCAAAATCGCGCCGCCATCTCACAGAGAAGATCCTTGCCCTCAGCATGGCAGCGGCGAAAGAACGCTTATTGCCTTTCGACGAGCTCGGCGGTCTCCTAAAGGCGGCAATCCATTTGCATATGCATGAATCCGATTCGGACAGGCAAAAGACCCCGTCCCCCCGCGTCCTTTGGCGCTTGTGCTTCCAAAGACGACATGCCGCTACACGTCACACGACCATTAAGCGGTCAGGGTTGTCTGCAGTCAAAATATATGCACTGGTCTCCATGTACGCGCTTACACTAACCTAATGTTGGCCTCGTTTGCAGTATACAGCTACGAACTCCACGTAAAGTAATTTTCCTCCTCTTTAGTTCAGTTTTGCATAACACAGCGCAAGTATAGACACGGTCAAGAATGAAAGAAGCGGCTAAGCGGAACGTTGTCAATACAATTATTTGAGGTGTGCTATTTAAAGGCACCACTCTGCCAGAACATTTGCTATTGAGTGAAATCCGAAACTATGGATCGACAGACGACTAAGTGTATGTGTC
Organism: Rhipicephalus annulatus; assembly: GCA_013436015.1. NCBI lineage: Eukaryota > Metazoa > Arthropoda > Arachnida > Ixodida > Ixodidae > Rhipicephalus > Rhipicephalus annulatus. The sequence continues at coordinate 11,318 of WOVY01003512.1, read as the reverse complement.
GTCAGCAGTCATTCTATGCAACTGAAGGCGCAATGCATATGGACTTGTAGCTAATGGCGAGAAAGTAATTTAAAGTGTCGTCGGTAATTCAGCAATACAATGAGTTGAGAAAAAAGCTTTTCTTTTTTCTCTTCGTTTGAATGAAGGTGAGTTCTCCATAGAATTGTAGGAAGCCAAAACATTTCGGCGTAACCGTGTCATTGTTTGAAGATTCCGACAACTGTACTCTGTGTAACAGCTCACTATTACTCGCAACGGTGTTTTTACCAAGGTTAATAAATTTTAAACGTGTGTATACTTGTAAACTCAGTCTCGGCTAAAACGCATCTCGAAAATGTCTCTTTTGTATCTTGTTATGCGATCACACCTACACATTTCGCAAGGACTGTTTATAGCGGCACGTAACAAAATAAAGTTAGACGACAGGAAACAAACTCCTATTTTCTGTGGCCTTAACTTTCCTAACTTTCTTACTTGGCTGCACTGCCACTCTTGTTCAACCACAGTGTTGATGTTCGTGCTTAGAAATATACTGAATCAAGTTTCACCAGAGACAGACCAAGGTATTGCAATACTTTTGTGGCCAGAAAAGTATAGATGGGCTCTAGACAAACTTATTCGACATTGCTGCTGCATTCCAAGCTTCTAAATAAAAAAAAATACCACGAATGGGTGCGAAACAAACAGTCTACGTGGGGGCCATGTTTGTGTTTCTTCCTCACCTCAAGGCTGGCGCTGCTAAAAGAAAGAGGGGAGGGGAAAAAAGAAACGTGAGCGCTTCAGGTATACGGCGAATATCCTACGCGTTTTAAAATCGGACCCAAGAAACGAAGAAAACTGCTCGCACAGTAGGCGAACGCTAATGCACGCAGTCAGATACCCACACGCTACGCATCCATATGCAACAAGGACGACACCAACGCGGCTCGGCGACCTTTTGAGGCGAACTATCCGAGAGGCTTCGCCAGAGAAACCCGAGCAGCTCTGGGCGCCCGCGGTGAAGCGGAGAACACTTCGGACTGCCGAAACGTCGGGTCGTCGTGGGGAAAGGGCGCAGAATGTTGGCGGTTGCAAATACTCACTGGAAAGTGGAGCCGAGGGCAGCAGTCACCGTCACAGGGACTAGAGAGTGGTACATGCAGCGGTGGGCTATGCGAAGGGGAAAGCGACGAAGCGTGTGTATCGACCTATGAATGGTGTTGAATGCATATACTTGTATACGTGCACGGCTTCTAGTGCAGTTACACGCAGGCAGCACTTACACGTTCGACGGTAGTTTACACTGCGTTTCACGCAAGTTGCAGTTGATTCCACATCCGTGAGTGAAAAACGCGCGAGAACAGCTGTCTCGAATAGCAAGGTTTTTTGAGCTATCAGATGCATACGTGCAGGCACGCAGCGCACAATAGACAGCCATACTTGTACCGCGATCTTAGAAAGACGGAAAGCGATATTACGGATGCATTTTGTATCAGCCGGGAAGGTTCTATGTTAATCAGACACCCTTACATTATTTCAAAAAAGAATCGAGATGACGTTTCTTCAACGACACGTGTTGGTTTGGTGATACGCAGTTTTAGGGGATAAGGTATCTTTAGCGTTATTTCGAGCTTTATCAGGGATAGGCATTTAATGTACGTAGGTCCTCTGAATAAAAATGTCAATTATTAGTAGCGTGTTGTCTAGTTTTCCATCTTTATCTCGTGGTAGTCTTCTCGTACCTATTCGAATGGGAGTCCGAACGACCTCGTCCAAACTTTCAGTAGTGTTGAATAGACAATCAAACACACAACGGTGCCTTAGAGCTGAGTTGACGTTCCGCCATTTAAAGTAAACCGTATAACCCTATACGCGGTAATGTTTGTTTATAACCAAGTGAACGAGCTCAACGATATCCGCAGGAGGAGAACACCAACGCAGAAGATGAGTTGGTTCAATCTGTCTCAGAAGTGGTGTTTTTAATGTAGGAATACTTGAGTTTGAGTTGAGTTTGAGTTCAGTTTATTTTACCAAGTACAGTTGTACAGTAAGTGGCTGGGACAGAGGAAAAAAGCTGTTTAAAATAGCTTGACAAATCCCCCATCCCCATGGCAACTGTGGTAACGAAATGGCAAAAGCAAAGTAAACACATGACAGTTTAAACCAGCAATGCATATGCTTTGCATCAAAACAAAAAGTTAAACAAACTTATACAAACCAGAAACGCACATGTTATACATCAAAAGAAAGAAGTAATCAAGGAGAAAATAATAGTACACACAAGCTAACAAAGCATATTTAAAATAGAAATATTTGAGAGCATAGGAGTACTTTCCCAATTAATTCCTAATTTATTTAGTGTATTCGGCAAACAGTAACGCAATGTCTGAAAACCATAATTTGTGCGCGGTCTCGGCACATGCCAATATTCAGAGTGTCGGCTTAGGCGCGTCGAAGGATTTATAGTTGCAGGTTAGCTTGTCTAAGTATATAGCCGCGACCTTTTATGGTATCAGATAAAAGAGACTGCTAAAGAATATTCGTCGAGCAGGTTTAGTTTGATTATTTTATGTTTAGCGAGTAATTGTGAAATATGGGCATTAAAAGAAAGGTTAGCAACAGACCGTAGCACCTTTTCCTGTAAGATAATAAGATTACTAATTGATTTGTGCCATTACCCCAAATTAGGTTGCAATAACTCAGATGTGATGTAAAGAGCGTATTGAATATCAGAAGGTTTTGAGGAACTGGCAATAAACCCTGACATTTTCTCAAGACACCCAAGACTTTCCGCATGATAGCCCCATTTTATATGCTCATGGAAAACAACGCCCAAAGACTTCGCGGTGGAATAGAATTCGATTATACTGCTATTTAACATGAAATTGTAGATTCAGTGATTTCATTGAGGGGAATTTCGGAGCGAAAAAGAACAGCTTTTGTGTTGGAACACTTTACAAGTAAATAATTTTTAGGGGTCCAGCTGTATATCTTTTGTCAAAGCCGTATATCAGCTGTATATCTTTTGTACGGCTGTCAAAACTGCACTCACCGTGCAGTTTTGACACCCGTACAAGTGAACAAATCTTTATCATATCCCCCAGCAATACAAGTATAAGATGAGTTATATGCTTCACGATACTGCTTAGTGATTACTCGAAAAGTCATAAAAGCGTCTTCACCGCACGGCATTACGTGCGCAGGGGTAGCGGCGCGCCACCACTCATCAAGCAGGGCCGAAAATCGCTTCTGCATAAGTGAGATATGCTTAAGGTTTCACCAGTAGATTTTAGCGGTGTCATGTACCAAAACGCCTACAGTGGCGCTTTGGTACATGACACTGCTAAAATCTCCTGGCAGGTGTACAAAACAGGTGTACCAAAACGCCTACAGTGGCGTTTTGGTACACCTGTTCAAATAACTGCAGCATTCAACCTGGAACACACTTATGCAATCAAGGAAAAATTAGGGCTGCTACGCAAAGATGCAGTGCGAAGACAAGAAAGAGCGGAGCACTTCTCTCTTTCTGTACTTGTTTCTCTCTCCGGGCAGAGTTATTGCATCCCCTCCCCACACACACACAGCAAAGGTAAGTCTTGGTGGTATTGGTGTTCTGTGGGTAAGCAGTTGCTGCCCTGAAGAGCAGACCTCTTGTTGAAACGTCGATTCCAGCGACAAAGTCCGTTCGATTATTGTTCATCTGAAGTGGTTAACGAAAAAAATGTATATGATTTACAGCTGATCAGTTCTGCACGTTGGGCAGGTTGGTGCATCATTCTGTGGGATAAAGGAGAAGCGACAGGAGGACGAGGACACAACGAAACAGGCGTTCACTTGGCGTCAACTTTCACGCAAGACTGTTTTACAATGTGGAGAAGCCACCATAGCAATGCACGTAATGTGTTTGGCGTTTGATCAAGAACAGAAATGTGCGAACGATTAAAACGTGGTAACATTTCCGGACTTGATCAGAACATTATAGAGGTAAGGACTATTCAAGCCACAGCTTTCTGCCAGTTTCTTTATGTTGTTGTTGTTTCAGATGTGCGCCCACCCAGTGTTCAAGGTCAGTAGGTATTTACCAAGAGAAAGAGAGAGACTGAAGTGCTAATCTGTCCTCTTGCATGGGCACACGCTCGCAGTCAATTCTTCAAAAATTTCGAACACTCTAACTATGCAAGTTCAGCGTGTCATGCATGTTAGCGCATTGTGGTTTCCCAATTTATTTGTCAGGCACACGTGACTCAGTCGTTGTGGGAAGAAAAACGTCGCCGATCGATTCCTGTTCTCGTTATCCTGGACTCTACAGCTTGATTAGTTGTATTTGTTAATAATATAGAGTGATGTACGCAAGCAGCAGGGCCCGCGGCAATCTAACGATTTTATTCAAACGCTTTTTCATTTTCGACGTTCATCAGGTGTTCACCCGAGTGGCGCCCCGCGGAGGTGATCAACGGGATTTTTTATTCGTGAACAGTAGACGATAAAACAAAAACCCGTTTACTATCTAAAATACGTTGGGTACAAGGACACGACCATCTTGAGCTGCTAAAATAATCTTTTGTTATCTTTGTATGTTGACGACGTGAACGAACGTCAAAAGCACCCCGCGAAATATATATACCGCAGTGTTCGTCGAATAGTTAAAAGTACAAAACTTCGAAGTTTTTCATTTCGTTTCATTTATTTCGCCCTTAAAGGCCCGAAAGCATTACATAAGGGGGACAAGTAACAAGATAGGGTACAATGTTCTACAGGGTAAGTAAATAAATAAATGAATGAATAAAAGCAAATAAGTTTACACAGGAGACAGGAATCGGAATCACATGAACGAACTAGAACAAGATAAAAAAGAATACACAATGCTTTACATATGTTAAACAATTGCAGAGCAAAACTAAGTACAATGCTAAAACGATTGGCAATAAACACGAAGTAGTTGAAATTATCAGGAGAGAGGCTTGAAAAATGTTCGTTCCGTTTTGTGCGTTCAGTTTTAGTAAGGTAGTGATAATGTTGCACTGGAGCCCACGCGTAAGATAATCTCCAGGTTCACCAAACGATGCGATAACGCGAGTAGTTCTTTGGCTTGACGCTATTTCGTCATTATCACCCACCGTCGACGGCACGTCGGTTTTCGTGATAACGTGGGCGGATCGCCAGTGTCGTCCGAAGTGCAACGTGCTTCGCTGTCCACAAGGGCACGTGTGTGCACAGACGTAGCGAGCTTTCAAAATCAACCCGACACCTTCCCTGCAGGCCTCTGCTTGCTCGAGTCGCTGAAAAGCGGAGCATGTCATCCGCATCTGCGATCGCAACAATGCGGACACGTGCAAAGAGTAGGCGCACCGACCTAGAGGGATGTGAAACGTCAGCGAAAACACAGGAGAAAAAGAAGAAAAAAAAAAGATCAAGACGAAATGTCAGAGCGAGCTGCGCCTCCGCTGCAGCAATGCACTGTCGTCACGCTCCGTCAAAAAGCTCGGCTCTCCGCCGAGTAGCAAGAAAGCAGCGTCGGCGGCACTTTTCTTCAGCACTGCCCCCGTTTCCGTTCTCGTTTGACCCCGAAAACTCCCGCGCCGCAGATACACGAGTTCGCGCCGTTGCGCGCCCACGTGCATCACACAGCTCGAGCGAGCGTGGCCCCGCCTATCTGTGCAACGACGAGCCACGCTGACATCAAGCGAACAAAACTCGGCACTCGGAATCCCCGACGCCGTCTGCCACATCACAAGGCACGCCTTCTTCGTTACTTTCGCGGCGACATCCTTTTTTTGTTTTATTATTATTGTCCTTTTTTTCTGGGAGGGCGGTGGGGGGGGGGGGGCGCGAAGATTACCAGTCCCCGTGGACTGCTTGCGTTCATACTTTAACATCTTTTTTTTTTGCGGGAAGGAAAAACAAAAGAGAGAAAATGAATATAAGAAAGACAGGGCGGTTAACTCGACTACGTTCACCTCTGCTAGCCTACACATGAGGAGGATAACAAGGGAGCAAAGAGAGAGAGAGAGAAAGAAGAGAGAGAGAGTAGAAAGGTTAAAAACCATCAGTGCACACATTTCACAACACATACAGTGCACGCGCATCACATGCGGTCCGTTAAAATCATCGTCGCCTTCAAAACATACAGGAGTGCCCGTGTGGCTTTCTGAGCGGACGTGCTGTGAAGCCAGCTTCCTCAGATCTCTCTATCAGTAAAAAAACAAATGATCGAATCTCCTCTAGGCGAAACAAACAAAGCACATGGAAGAAGACGTGCCGTACAGTGGCGGGTATAAATCTCGCTGGCCGTTGACGGTTCTTTCGGCGAGTGCGTTCGACTTACCCACGCGGCAGTGCTGTTCGGCAATGGCTATGGCACGGCTTCGGATGGCCGCCGGCCTAGTCTCAGCGGATCATATTGCTCCAGTTACCACGCTTTCAAGCGCCTCCCGAACGTTCTCGGACGTTTCCGGGTTTCTGTGTCGAGGGCCGGCCGACGAGTTCGTGATGGAGATTAATCTTCCCACAGTTCATGTCTTCGAGAGTAAGTCCATCGGGACGACAGGCGCGGCACGCCCCTATAAGCACTGACGAAAAAAGATGCGTCACAAGGTATAGTCGTGTATCGCCTCGTCGAACAGAGAATGTAATATCAGACGCGCTTGCCCCACGCCCCTATCTGCCCACGATAGCCGTATACAACTATAGAGCCCGTGGATAAATGAACACGCAATCTTGTTGGACCAAGACATTGCTTACAAGTGAAAGTACCAAACGATGCAGTGTTCTTTCATCGAATATCAGAGCATTTACTAGGTGTTTGCTGCGTTCTCTATTCACACACACACACACACACACACACACACACTATATATATATTATATATATATATATATATATATATATATATATATATATATATATATCGCCATTTTTTTCTTTTTTTTTCATTGATCTACATCGGTGAATGCTACACCCTAGCGCAGATGGCACAACACTGTATCTTCCTCTCGGGAGAGGTATAGTTTGTCGGCAGTGGTAGAGATGGGTCGAGAGAATGCAATCGATGATGTGTGAACTATTATGCTTGCGACTTCTGCAGTATCATGTTCTGCATCAGCTTACTTAAGTATAGACCCACGTCAATATTTAAAAAAGGTATAGAAACAATGTTTGCTTGTATAGCTTCATCGGCAAGGCCATTGCCGGACATATCGCAATGGCTTGGCATCCGCTAAAACAAAACTTTGTGTTTTTTTTACAATGGCATATTGCAGCATTTCTCGTATCTCCCGCCCAAGTTGTTGTATACGATCCGCGACGAAGTGCCGGCAAAAAGATATTGTAGAACTTACCCATTTAGGACTGAAATGGCTGACAGCGCCGAGTGCGACGTCAATGGAACAAATGTGACATCTTTTACTGCCCGACTTATTGGTCCACATCGTGCTGTCATTGTTCCTTTATGAAGCACAGGGTTGTCTAGACGCTTCTTTATCTTAGTTTAAGGAAGTGCACTCAAGTCAAATTAGATCGCGACTAGCTCCCATCAATAGCACAGCTACCAGAGTCGGATGCCGTCAGAGCTGTTACCTATTCTCCAGCATCGCACTGCAGAGGAACGGGGAAGCGTTGGTCCTTACAACGCGCCGCGCGATGCAGGTACTAAGACGTTAGCTAACCAGCACTCGTCGCTCGTGAAAGAACGCGAGGCGCCGTCGCACGACCGCGTGCCAGAAAAGCGCGCTCGCGTGTGGTGTATACCGTTGCCGCTTCCTTGAAAGCCGGCCTCAGCCGTCGCGACCCGAGAGGTCGTTACATGTCGTTCGCCCGCGCCATCCCGATGACACAACGGCACGCCACTGTCCTCGCAGGTGCCGCAATCCGGTCAGGCAGGAGGCGAGCTTCCTCGGACACCGCCGTCCCGAAGCAAGAGAGGCGAACGGAGAGGAGCAGGAAAGAAGAGCGTCGGACCGGCTTTGCCAAGGCGACCGCCATGGGCCATCATGCCGCGGGGGTCACAGGTGAGTGAGACAGTTTTGTCTCGGCGTGCTTACCCTTTCTTGCACGTCACGCAAGGAAGCCGCCGACCTTGTATAGGAAGGAAGGAGCGTCCGCTTCCTGGATCGCCGCAGCAAACAGAGGAGCGTAGTGGTTTCACCGCTGTGCCACTTAGGCCTCGCGCACGGCTTTCTCCTTTAGTCCTTTGGAGATGGTCGGAACAAAAGGGTACCCACCCTGCGCGAGTCAGTTTCGCACGATCTTCAGAGCAGGAACTGCGCTTCAGGCCCGACCACCTCGCAGTTCGTGCCCGCCGATAGACATTAGTGCAACAGGAGACGTGGGACGTGATGGCAAAGGCGGGCCAGGCAGTGTATAGACCGTGTCCACAAACTCTGCTTCAGGTAATAGATCGGGTGGTGGGTTATAAGAGCTGGCGCCCATGTGTTTGTAGCAGATGAAATAAATATAGCTCATCCTCGTTATATATATAAGCCTCCGCATGACAACGGTTGTTTATTAGGGTACCACCCTTTTGTTGACGCTTATAGGTGACTTGTTGGGTTGGGAGAAGTGGTTAGTTTGGTCTTCAATACAAACCTGGTTCACCCTAGGTTGCAGAGTTTGAGTATACTTTGCTGCAATCCTTTCTGTTCTTTGTTCATATAGACAGACGGCTCTGTAGCTCGCCTTTGGCAAAAAAAATCTTCAGCTTCCAAATGAAAATTAGGATCATTAAGTGATTACACACACAATGTTGCCACGTACCCAGAGACGCTTAACCCTCTAACAAGAGGGCCCCACCCACTTTAGTTACTGGCAGTACTAATAAACGTTTATTCTCTCTCTGTATAACGATGACATACCGTGTTCTGGACTGCCAACATAAAATTCTTGAGGGCACGCTTCTTTCTCTGGCACCCTCTGCTGGTTTTTATTAACATATATCCTGCAGAGTAGCACGAAGAATATGCGCATAATATTCAGTAAAGGGCTAAGTGACTTCGTATGCATTCTAGACACTACTCGGCTTAACGCTTTGTCTTGCGCATGCTATCTCACACTGCATGGTCTTTCATATACAAGTCTGGTATCATGAGTGGTCGTCGTAGCACTGTGTAATCCAGCGGCTGTAGTGCAAGGAAACGGTGCGGCAAGTGCCAAGTGCTCTTTTGAAGGCTGTACGCTAGATGCGCGGCGTATACACACGAAGTAAACAACCAGGAAGGCACGCCGCCCCCGATGGTGCTGCCGACGCAAAGGCGTCGCGTATAGTCGAGCCCGAAATACCGCGGAACAGTGGGCAGCAACGTCCCCTGTCGACCCAGTCCTCTGAGACGGTGACAGGTGTCAGCCATCGAAAGCGTACAAAGAGAAAACGGACGGCCCCGTTAGAGATCAGGTTCGACAGTTCCAAGAGAGGAAGCTACGGTCTGGTCTCGCCACGTCTCGACACACAGTGCCATCGCCCGCCACACTGTGCATAGTACGTCTTCATCGGCGCCTGTGCTAACAAACAAACAATGGCGCGTACGTTTCCTACGCTGCCGGTCTCCTCCCCCTTTGTGTCGCGCCAGACTCATCTGCCGCCAAAAAAGGCAGCCGCGAGAGCGCTAACGAATCGCGAAGACGCGTTTCTTTCAGGCACCGTTCAGCGACGGCGAGTTGACGACCTCGTTCGCCGCAGTTGGTATCGCTGTCACGGACCTCCGTTGACGAGCGCTTCGTCAGGCACGGTTTAGATTGAACGTTTTCCTATTCCATATAACGATTTCGGTGAAAGGTCGTAATAATGAAGTTAGGGATCGCTTGATATTGGTTGTTTGGTGGAATCGGTATAATCATAAGTCATAGTGCGAAAGAAAGCAGGGGGGACAAGTCTGCTCTCTGCAACATTATTTAGTCCGGTGTATCATCATCTCGTTGTTCTGTATAACTACACCAGTTTTTTTCTTGATAATGGTGGTGCATATATAAAGGACCCCTGACGGTTAAGGCCACGCAGTTTTTTACGATAATGGTGGTGCGTATATGGAGGACCCTGACGTTGCGTTCCAAGAATAATTTAGTTCCCACGTTTACCCCCAAAAGCCGGCGACCTTTAGAACGGCACCGCTTCATTTTTCATTTTCTTTAAGTCTTTCTTTCGGACTCGACCATCTATAAAGGCCGAGGAAGTAAAAACTTAGATCTTCCTAATGAACCTTGCGCACGAGTATATGCAGCTCACATAAGTATTTCGCCTCACATTCCTCATAAAGGGCCTCTCTAAACACCGCATTCAAGACGAAGGAGTGGTTTCTTCCTCGTATTCGCTACCCTTCCTATATCTCCTCCTCGCCACTTATTAAGCACGGGTAAGCGTTGGGCCTATCAGATTTCGCGCCTATCGGCTACGCTGTTGTCTTCTCGACTGATGGCCCAAACGGGCCTTGGTTGAGCGTGCCCGGGCCACGACCGACGCCAATGGGCTCCCGTAGAGGGGCGCCCACCTAGTGTTTGTACGGGGCGGCCCCTTAAGGACCGCTCCAAACCATCCCTGTACATACCTTACAGAATTAAATGTTTTTAATCATCATCATCTCTGCTCACGCAGTCGGAAACACGCAAAATGAAGTGAAATCAGTTGATCGCTCACGAAGCCACGCTCGCGAACAAGGAATAACAGATGGCGGCTGCAACTGTGGCTAATCAGCCCAGTGTGCAATTCGCTTCTGACATTTCGAGTACATGGACCAGTCGAGAGTACGCATACATTATAGAAGTCAACGGGAACCACTGTTTATGCGTCCCGAAGTGCGCCAGAAAGACGAGAGGGTGAAATACGCAGCAGCTGATGAGAAGCTCAACGTGCACGTCGTACAAACGTGACGACAGCGGCGATGACAACGCGTGCAGCCTATGCGACACGACCGCCTCGCACTCGCGCGGAACAATGTTGCTTTAGTTGTTTTTTATGATTCATCACACAGTGTGGCGCGGCCTGCGATGCATGCATGTACGTGCCATGCACTGGCGACCCATACAGCGTGCAGCTCAAAGCGAGTTCGGGCCGTCGTCACTTAGCTGCTTCGGACGGGTCTTGGGACAGGTTGCGTTAATGAAGTCAGCGAGGACGTATAACGACGTTATGGGATGAATTGTCTAGGAGAACGACCGAGCGTATAAGGCGTACGCGATCACTCATGTCCGCGCATGATGTCGGTCGTCGCTCCAGGACGCAACAGTGTGTTCGCCTCGTTCTGCGTAACGGCAGGTGACTTTAACGCGCTCAGACGCTTCGGCGATGCATAACAATAAGAGCAAATCGGCCGAAATACGATGATGAGATGTGGCGAATCCTGTCGGCGTGTTGT